>CM020218.1:12757732-13369874 GCA_009819775.1 Phoenicopterus ruber ruber | reverse complement strand
AGAGAACCATCTTTACAACAAGAGCTGAAGGAGCAGAAATACTTTGTCTTGTTTCTGTTCTAACCAGATACATAATATACATAATAACTGTGTTTCGCAAGCTGTGTACTTTGGCTGCAAATAGCATTCCATGTGGAAAATTGGCACAGCAGGTGTCAGGTCAGGATGCTCAGAATTCTTCCTCCTTCTCCTACTGAATCAGGCACAGGAAACGTAAAGATTTTGTGGTTTCATGCTCCACTGTGCTGTTTTTCATTCTCGTTACTTCTATTTTACCTCCCATCCAGCCTTCTGCAAGTTTCTTAAATGAATGAGGTTCTACAAAAATGCAAGAAGGAGGACTATATGTGAACTGCAGGCTTGATAGCATCACCTCAGTCCCTGAAGAGATTATGGAGCAAATCATGTTGGAAGCCACTTCCCAGGCATTTGAAGAGCAAGAAGATAATTGAGAACAGTACAGATTTACCAGGACAAATGATGCCTGACCAATTCATTACCTTCTAGAATGAAATGAGTGCTCTGTGGTTGAAGGAATAGCAGTGGATGTTGTTGACCTTGACAAGGCTTCTGACATGGTCTCCCGTACCATCTTTGTAGCTAAACTGGCGAGACATGGATGTGGATGAAAAATTTGACTGTTGGCTCAAAGAGGATTCATTAGTGGTTTGGAATAAAACTGGCAGGCAGCTAGAAGTGATCTTCCTCAGCGATCAGTACTGGGGCTGATACTGCTGAACATCTTTATCAGCATGAAGGGGCAACATGTACCGTCAGCAAGTTCATGAATGATGCCAAATTGTGTGTGTGGGAGGGGAGCAGTTGGTATGCTAGATTGGAGCAGAGCTTCCATACAGAGGGACCTCAACAAGTGGGAGGAATGGGCTGGTAGAAGCCTCATGATGTTCACGATGCAAATGCACTGTTCTGCCAAGACAGCTTAGTACAGGCTGGGGGCCAACTGGCTAGAAAGCAGCTCTGCAGAAACACCTGGGGTGTCCTGGTGGGCAACGAGGTGGTCATGAGTCAGCAGGAGCACCCTCAGAGCAATGAAAGCCAATTGCATACTGGGCTGCCTTAGCAAGACTGTAGCCAGCAGGTCAAGTGGTTATTCCCCTCTATTCATTACTTACAAGACCCCATGTAGAGAAGTGTGTTCGGTTTTGACCCTCTGTGTGAGAGAGGGATGAATAAACTGTAGCAGGTCCAGCAGGGAGTGAGTAAGATGGTTAGGGAGCTGCAGCATAAGAAAATTAAGGAAAGTTAAGGCAGTGCAAGGAAAAGTTGAGAGCACTGTGGTTGTTTACCCTGGACAAATAAAGGCTAAGGGAGGACCTAACTGCAGTCTTCCACTACCTCGAGGAGGGATGTAGAGAGCATGGAAACAGAACTGCACAGCAAAAGGACAAGATGCAATGAATACAAATTGCTACATAGAAAATTCAAAGGCATTAGGAAAATTTCTTAGATATAAGGTAGTTTTATTTCACAGCAATAGTGCTTAAGTACTGGAACAAGTTGCCCGGAGAGGTTGTGGAGTCTCCATCCTTGCAGATATTGTAACTTGTTAAGTCCCTGAGCAAACCAATTTCACTTTGGAACTCACCATGCTTTGAGGAGGAGGTTGGGCTTGACGATCTTCGGAGGTCTTTTCCAACCTAAACTATTCTATAATTATTATCCCATTCTATAAGAAGTCTTCACCTCTGGACACGACATCATTCTGACGTGTAAGAGAGATGTAGCAAGGAGATGGGAAAGAAGTGTGAGGTTTGGAAGTTATTCTGTGGGCTTTTGTAGAAGATTTTTTAGATCTTAGGTTAGTCCTTGAGTCAGCTCTCCTCCTGATTTCCATGGGTGTATCGATCCTTAGAAGTATCACAGAGCTCAGTTAATGCCTGAATAGCAGCATGGTCCAGCATGTGGGACACAAAACTGCCACTCTGAGCTGGCTTCTGGACTTGACCATGCTGCTGAGTTGATAATGTAACAAGTCACTAGTTTGTTTTCCCCTCCCATTCCTTCCCTATTTAGACTGCAAACTTTTTGGATCAGGAAAAGAATTTTTACTAGCTGTTTAGCATGCAGCGTGCCAGGACCTCATATTGGGTAGGTCTGTAAGTGCTGGGTTTTTGTACAACACCATCTGAGGTGAACAATGCTGTAAAAATGCAAAGTGTTACAGCTGGGATTTCCCTCAGACTACATTTGTCGTGTAACATGGAGAGAAAATGGAAGTCCTCAATGCTGTATTGCTCCCAGTAAGAGACTTAAAAAACCTCATATTATGAATGGAAATGTTAGCAATGGTGACTGGAAATGGGGATTGAATTAGAGTAGTCTGAGAGGAGAGAGGCTGAAGAGTCTTGTTACAGTTAATGGGGCAAGATGAGGGAGAAGAATCTGTATTTGCTTGTAAGACTCTACTTGTCCCCTGGCTCCCTTCTCTTCCCTCCTCCCAAAATAAAAATAAAGCACAGGGCTTTATTTGGGGCTGAAATCCTTCTGTGACTTGGTGGAAGACTGTGTTGATTCTGTAGTGTTAATTCCTGCAGGGTACAGTGAACCCTTGACTTCCAGTTAATGTTGATATAAAGCGCTCACAGGATTTATGAGCCAGAATTAAGAAAAATAACTGATGTGGACTGCTGCTTGTAGCCAACTTTGCTGCCACTAGAATTGTTCCTGGCAAAGTACCACAGCTTCCTTTCTTTCCTTTTCCAAAATGGAAGGAAATGTCTGATCATGCCATGTGCATATGTTCCCTGCAGCTTCTTACAAAGACAGCTGGGACAACTGTGTCTACTCTCGAGTGGAGGGAGTGCAAGATGGGGACTGGGGGAGCAAAGTCCCTCCCACTGTAAGAAAAGATCAGGTTCGTGACCACCTGAGGAACCTGAACATACATTAAGTCTATGGGACCTGATGAGATGCATCCCAGAGTCCTGAGGGACTTGGCTGATGTAGTTGCCAAGCCACTCTCCATGATATTTGAAAAGTCATGGCAGTCAGGTGAAGTCCCTGGGGACTGGAAAAAGGGAAACATTGCACCCATTTTTAAAAAGGGTAAGAAGGAGGGCGCTGGGAACTACCGACCTGTCAGCCTCACCTCTGTGCCTGGGAAGATCATGGAACAGATCCTCCTAGAAGCTATGCTGAGGCACATGGAGGACAGGGAGGTGATTGGAGACAGCCAGCATGGCTTCCCCAAGGGCAAGTCCTGCCTGACCAACCTAGTGGCCTTCTATGATGGAGTGACTACATCAGTGGACAAGGGAAGAGCTATGGATGTCATCTATTTGGACTTCTGTAAGGCCTTTGACACGGTCCCCCACAACATCCTTCTCTCTAAATTGGAGAGATATGGATTTGGTGTGTGGACTGTTCGGTGGATGAGGAATTGGTTGGATGGTCACATCCAAAGGGTAGTGGTCAATGGCTCAATGTCTAGATGGAGATCAGTGACAAATGGTTTCCCTCAGGGGTCCGTATTGGGACCAGGACTCTTTAATATCTTCGTCAATGACATAGTGGGATTGAGTGCACCCTCAGCAAGTTTGCAGATGACACCAAGCTGAGTGGTGCGGATGACACGCCTGAGAGAAGGGATGCCATCCAGAGGGACATAGACAAGCTCGAGAGGTGGGCCAGTGTGAACCTCATGAGGTTCAACAAGGCCAAGTGCAAGGTCCTGCACCTGGGTTGGGGCAGTCCCTGGTATCAATACAGGCTGGAGGATGAAGGGATTGAGAGCAGCCCTGCCAAGAAGGACTTGTTGGTACTGGTGGATGAAAAGCTGGGCATGATCCGGCAATGTGCGCTTGCAGCCCAGAAAGCAAATCATATCCTGGGCTGCATCAAAAGAAGCATAGCCAGCAGGTCAAGGAAGGTGGTTCTGCCCCTCTACTACACTCTGGTGAGACCCCACCTGGAGTACTGCATCCAGCTCTAGAGCCCCCAACACAAGAAGGACATGGACCTGCTGGAGCGGGTCCAGAGGAAGGCCACAAAAATGATCAGTGGGATTGAACAGCTCTCCTATGAAGACAGGCTGAGAGAGTTGGGGTTGTTCAGCCTGGAGAAAGCTCCAGGGAGACCTTATTGCAGCCCTTCAGTACTCAAAGGGAGCTTATAAGAAAGATGGGGACAAACTTTTTAGCAGGGCCTGTTGCAATAGGACAAGGGGTAATGATTTTAAACTAAAAGAATGTAGATTTAGACAAGATACAAGGAAGAAATTTTTTACCATGAGGGTGGAGAAACACTGGAACGGGTTTCCCAGGGAGGTGGTAGAAGCCCCATCCCTGGAAACATTCAAGGTCAGGCTGGATGGGGCTCTGGGCAACCTGATCTAGTTGAAGATGTCCCTGCTCATTGCAAGGGGGTTGGACTAGATGACCTTTAAAGGTCTCTTCCAACTTAAACTATTCTATGATTCTATGGTTCTATGAACTGTTGAAATGAAGAGTTCAGAGACACAGCAAATAGTTCTCATTGCATTGTCACCCATGAGGCAATAGAACAGCAAGCATAAAACCCACTCCATGGCCAGGGGCAGATTAACTCACTTTTGGAAGAGAATCTCCAGCTGCCACACAGGTGATTTAGTAGCTCTGTGTTATTACTTTCTCCTGGGCCATGCAACTGTGGGTATGACTGGGACACGATACGGTGCTTCAGCAGTGTTAAGTGCCTGAACAGCCCCCCTTGGCTCCCACACACAACCGCTGCCGAGCTAATTTCTGACCATTGGATAAGGGAACTGTGAACCACGTTTGCTGATTTCCTTACCCTTCCAAATTGAAAGCCTACATCTGAGACAGCTGAGGATGCGGCTGAAGCTTTTAAAAATACTTGTTCCTAGCAATTATTTGTCAGAATTCACCCTTTTCTTTAAAAAAAAAAGGAAAAAAGAAAAAAGGATTCTTAACTGCTGAGAGTATAAAGCTGTGATTGAAATTACTCTGGAGATGGTATTACTAAAATTAACACTAGTCTTAGGTTTATATTAACTTGTCCTTTGCTCAGTTTTGCTCTGATAGAGCTGCTATGAACATACGGCAGGTGACTCAGAAAGCTTTGAATTTTATTTTGTTACTGCCCTTGCTTGCCTCATTATTCCTCATGAAGTTCCAGGATGTGATCTATGAGTAATTTGTAATTATATGCAACTAGAAAGGTAATGCTGGTCTTGCAGATAAATCACAGGACTTGATGGCAGGAGATGTAGGTTCTTTCAGCCTCATTACCTTTGTGGCCTCCAGCAAGTTGCTGGATTTTGGTGTCTCACAGTATCTATCTGCTTAAGTGGGCTCAGAAGCCCTGTCAAGTACAATAGAGACTCAATATTTATACAGATTTGGTGAATTTTTAATGAGCTGCTGTGTAAAGTTAATGATATGGTTTTGTAAGTCTCCACACAAAATTTAGAGCTCAGCCAGGTAGCATGTTTCTGGTGAAAACATTGCTGCTCTCAGTTCTGTTGTTTGGAAACTGGATTAAAGTGCATGCAAGGGAGGAGAAATAGCAACAATGCCTGAAGCCTATAGAGAGATGTGGCATAATGCAGCTTCTGCCTTTATGCTGTAGCAACATTGCTATCTGTAGTAACAATAAGCGTTTTTATGATGGTCAGTATTATAGTGTAGCTTCAGAAGAGGAGCTTAAATCCTTCTGAAATGAATAGGCTATAATTTGTGTACCTTGACTAAATACATAGTTGAGAAGAGATCTCTTCCAATAGCAAATTTTCTGACAAAAAATTCTTGACCTGTGATAATCTTGGGAAAACTGATCTACAGCTTAATCCTGCACACAAAATAGATTAATAGATGGCCAGAAGTAACCTGACGTCTTTATCAGAGACAACATTCCTATTGATTAAGGATTTTTTTGGTTGGTTTGTTCTGTTGTAGACTATGATAACTGCTGTGCACAGTGTGGGAAACAGCTAAGTAAAGAGAGACTATTACAAAGCATAATCTATATTTTTTCCTTTTTTATTGAAATACATTTGTGATAACGTATCTTATTGTTATGTTGGCTGAAAAAGAAATATCTGTTGAAATATTTCTGTAAAATTTAGTTGGACTTTTATGACTAATGTATTTTTATGTGATAAAGAGAGAGAAATAAAGTGATAAAGAGAGCTAGAAAGATCAGTTGAACTATACTGATCTCGAACTGTATGCTGGAGTCACAGGTCCATTTAACTGCAGTATGGAGAATTCTGATTCCTGAATACATTTTCTTTGGTATGATGATTTTTAAATAAGCCTTTAAAGTTTCTGTATTTTTAAGGATTGTATAGTTTTCTTAAAAGGATATAGGGCTAATGGATTGACTTGCAGCATAGAAAAGGCTGAGTAAAAATTTTTCCTTAAGCTTATGATTCTGGTACCTTTACATGCCTGTCCTTGTAATTCATTGAAATTTGTGTTGATGAAAGTTGTATTTGAGAACAGACGTATTCACACTGTACAAGGATAACTCCTTGCTCCTGTTTTTTACAAGTGGTCTAATTAATTTCAGTGGAACTTGTCACAAGACTCAAGATTTTTGATGGATTTAGGGGCTTTGAGATTGATTCTAAAAGAGTGCAATCCACTTAACTTCCCTATGCAGTTTGACATGAATACTGTTCTAAGCTTTGACATAGAATAGCATAGCTGTCTGCTGTTAATCAGCTGCTCTGTCCCACTCCATATGTTTGCTTATGATTTTTATGTCTCCCTTTAATTGTTTGATTAACTAATGGGAGGTGTTACTGGTGTTTGTCAAGTGCTTTGATATCCACGTATGAATGTTGTCGTAAAAGTGAAAAGCTGTTCTTTGGCAATGCCAGGAAAAACAGATATTGCTTTGAATGTGGCCCATGGAGTTATCCTCAGTCACTCCCTTATCATTACTTGGCTTTATGAAAAAATAAATAAAACAGTGGGGTATGACTGGGCTCATTAAAAACGTATTTTGTTATTAAGCATCCTATAAAGAACATACTGCAATATCAATTACTGGCTTCAGCAATTTTGGGAAATGGGAGCGTCAAAGTATGTGAAAGCCAATATGCGCCAATGGTATAGTCATTGATTTTCATAGGACTATGGGAGTCAAAAATGGAAATTGATATTGCAGTGATGTCCTGGGTAATTGACCATTTAAGTGATTCCGTAGTGGTCCTGTAGGTAAGGGAAGAGGTGCCCTTCTTTGGTGCCTGTTCCATATTAATGAGTTTCATACTTAGTCTTTTATGCTTGTTTCATTTATAGTAGAGCTCTAAGTACCTGATCTTGACTTGAGAGTACTTGGCATCTTGCAGGATCAGGAATTGTGCCTGCCGAAGCTTGCTGCATTTAATTTAATTGTATCATTTTATTCACTGTTACTCACTCCATCTATCCCAAGGGGAACATAGTGAAAGGAAAAGAGAAAGGAGAGAGTGCCAGTAAACTATAATAGCAGAAAGAAGGAACTAATTTTAAACTGCTTTGAAGCATGCTTTCTGTAAGCAATGCTGTCCTCCCAAGTGGCAAAGAGCTTAACTATTGAGAAGAACCGCAATAAACTTAGGTTTTCTTCCAATGGCGTAACATAGTGTATTGATAACACCTACTTACAAGCACTGTCTAAAATGAGTTTTCAAACCTAGGGAAATTGTCAAGTGGATAGGACCCAAAAAACTAGAAATCCTTATTATGATCATAATTTATAGTGAGGGTCATACAGGGGTTAATAAAAGACTTACTTAATAGACATTTGAGTAAAAGGCAAATCAGCAATTAGCGTCCAATAGGTTGCTTATGATCATTGCCTTTAACTATCCATTAAATCTTCTAATGATATTGTCAGCTGTAATATGTAAATCATAACTGTACCATCTTTGTAACATGTTATAGTCATTTAACCTTTATAAAATATTTATAAATAGAACCTTATTATAAGTGTAGCCCATATTTTGTGTCTTTGGTTTCCACTCTGCAGCATGCTGCTTATTGTGCAGATCAATATTGTCTTATTGCTTCCTTGTATTCTCCCATGTGCCTGTATGTAAGAAAAGAGGATTTTCTTTAGACTAGTATCCCCATGCTACTGTGGAATTGTGCAAATGCGTTTAATTACACACACAAATATTATGAATGGCTTCCAAAAGATCAGTTCAGGAAATGCCAGAATGAATGTGACCTGTCCCAAAAGAGGCACATGCAACCCTGACGTGAAGGGCTCCCATCTCACAGCCTAGGAAACTGGGAGTTAAGCCTCTATGTGATGATGTACACGAAGCAGTGTTCCTCCTCTTCCTCCTGTGCCATGACATCCTACCATGTGGCAGGACCGGCATGATGGTGTAGGTGGAAGGAAGATCCAGGCTCAGTGATGTGTCATTTGGTGGATTCACTGTTACCCCACTTCAAAGCAGGAGAGTATTTTTGATGCAGATCTCCCAGTTGTCAACATTTACTGCGCATTTACTTGCATCATGGAGCAGTTGCAGTTTTGATGAGCTAGATTGCTTTCAGAGGAAACTAAACCAGAAGATCCATTGTGGGTGTGTATCAAATATGCCCCAATCCCTAATAATGAGGACTGAAACCATGAATTGGCCTCAGCACCATGAAGTTCCCCAGCATGAATCAAATGTACACCAAGAAAAGGCTCTTGGACATTTGAGAGTTTGTGCAGCACCCTTATAGTACTTCTAGTGCTATATAAAGGCCTGTAAGGCAAGTATGCCTTGATGTTTACTGCTGTTGACCACCTTGAAATTTGCTCCTTTTTTCTTCTCTGGGACAACTTCTACCTCAATATTCTTTTCTTTCTTTATAAGCACTACCTTGTGCTGCTGTCTGTCTTTGCTGAACCTAGTTCTGAACAGAACCTTGGTCTCTTTTAGAATATCTCTCTTTTTTTCCCATCTTGTTATTATTTTGGCCCACTCCCCACTGCCTTTCCAGGTGGAAGTGTCTTGCTGCTTCAGCCTCTCAGAAGTGCCAACAAGGTACATCATTCCTGCTGTGGCCCCAGGAATATAATCATGTTTATTATCTTGTACCGTGAGAAAGCTGAAAACTTCTCTGGTGGCAGAATAACCCAGTGGCAGAACAAAGAGCTTGCTAACCTCAGGACAGCTTCTAGGTGCAAGGGGGCTGGCAGTCAGTGGTGTACAAAGCGCTGGAAGATGAAGGTTCTCTTGATGACAATAACTACACTTTTGGGGAGACACAGTGGATGTACCCCTGCTAAGGAGATCTGAACAGCTTTTCAGGTGGGACCACACCTCTGAGGCTGCCATCCAGTTGGATTCTTGTGCCCTGGGTCCTGAGATCATCATGCAGGGGTCGTGGAGGTGAACTCAGCCTCTAATGGCACTTCAGGGAAGGCTGAATCCCACAAATGACTCCTGCAAAAAACTGTCAACATCAAGGGCTATTTCTTTGACCTGCTCTCTGCTGTGGCCTGTATCAACAGTCCTCCGTGTCAGATTTAGTGTTTCCGTTCTAGGTAAGCACAGATCTGCACAGCAACGCTAAAGATCCCACCTCCTCCCCACAAAAACAAGGACAAGTGCAGGCTGGATTTGTTTCAGAAATCAAGCCAAGGGTTTATCTTGATCTGCTGTTACATTAGGAAACTACAAAGTTTTCTGTCTCTGTTAATATTTTACCCTTAATTCAACTTCATTCTAATCAAGGCAAACCATGAGAACAGTACCAACCTTAATCTTAGTACATAAACTATGTGTGTATTTTAGGTGACCAGCCATAATTAAGACTTGGCTTGTTTTCTTCCTCTTTCTTGGCCTGTGCGATAATGAACAAACAATTCTGATGAGTTATTTATCAAACTTGCTTGTTATGATAAAGTAGAGTAAAACCCAGGTATTTTAAAATTATTTTTTTAAATTGAAATGAAACATATTTTCTTTTGAAAATACATCTTTTAAAAATACCTTTAAAACATGAGTATGTACTAAGTCCTGACTTCAGTAAAAAAATACTTTTAGTTATTTTTATGCATTAAAAGTTTATTATAGTGTTGTCAATATTTTCAATAGTCAAACCACTGCAGTCACTGAGTAAGCGTTTGAAACCATAGGTTACTGAGGCTATAACACAGGATTGGGGTTTTTTTCTGCAGATGCAAAAAAATGCTCCCTTATTTTGGCCTTTTCAAATGATTCAGTTCAATAATTATTTAACTCCAAGCTGAGAAACTGACTTGTGCTGAAAAAGCAGAAAAACTTGTTTTTCTCTCCCAAACTGTTGGTAGGATAGGAGGAACAGATCGACTAATTAAAGCACTTGGAGACAACAGCTATAAGAGACAATCAGATTAGTCTGCTAATTTTAGATTAGTAAAGCCTTCGTTACCAATTAGAAGATTTTGAAAAGAAAATGTGAGTTTACAAACATTTTTCTTCAGATATACAGCAGATTGAAGATTTTTACTTAACTTATAAAATAGCTTCAAATGCTGTGTTATGCATTTGGGATGAATTCAAACTTTTAATCTATTTCAGTTTGACAGAAGTTACACAAAAGCAGACATTTAATAAACAAGACGGATGCTATTCACAAGAGTCTGACTCTAAGACCCTGAAGAGTCAAAATAATTGTGTATTGCTCAAATAAGGTCTTAAATTAATTAATTTTTGTCAGCAAAGAGAAAATAATGCATGCCACCAGTGAAAATTAACTAAGTAAAGAATACAATTGCAAAACAAAAGTAATGATTATTTAATGTTTTCTACTTGGTAATTCAAATTGTCTTTAAAATCTCTGACTATCAGCATAGCTACAAATTATCAGTAATTCAAAGGCAGCAACAGAACTTTCTTTACTCTTCAGACAGTCTCAGTATTCAAAGATAGAAATTTCTGTGGCAAGATGGGAAATAGAAGAAAGATTCTGTGGAAGGAGACTGACGATTATGATTTCAGTAATTCCTCAGTGGTAAAATGCTTATTCAGCAGTCAAAGCTGAATTGAAATGTTCTTACATACATTGAAATGCTAACTTACTCTACAGGAAATCACATTCATTTCAGCGTCTTGTTCAGTAATGTGGTGGTTAGGCAGTCTAAGACTACAGATGGTCTTTTGCTTTTTTAGTTTCTTCTTTCTTACTCCTGGTAACACTTTCTCTGTATTTTTAACTATAAGTAGATAAAAATAAACTGACCACCATGAGGAAATTGAGCCAACAAAAGCAGTTTACTTTTGGAAATGAACTTAATGGCAAACAACAACAAAAGCCCTCAGAAGACCATTAATTTGGACTGAAAAGGCTGAGCTATATTTTTAATTGTAATGCTTTTAAATTCTGTGCTGTTACTTCAGGTTGTTTCTCAATGGATTTAAATGGTATGTGATGAATAAAATATTGATTGGTGGTTTCGGATGACAGATGCTTCTAAATCTGAACAAACATAACTAATATGAAATTCAAATTCTGATCAAACAAAAAAATTAATATGAATTTTGTATTTTCTTGCTTTTAATAAGCACAGATGTCTTGCCAGTGGCTCAGGCTCTGTCAAGCATCACTGCATCACTTTTTGTCGGCTCAGACATAAAGGTACAGAGTTCTTTCTTTGTATGTGCTTTGCATACAGAATCAAACTGGTTGATATTCAGGCATAACTGATGCTGATTTGCTTGAATGGCGATCATGGTTCTAATGTAAAAATCCTGAAACTCTTTGCTTTTCCAGTACAATATGCATTTAGTAATTTAGGACCAGAAGGGTCCTAGCTCATCAGTGAATCATGTCTCCTGGTCTTGCAGGCAATTTGATCGTAAAATCCCTATAACAGACTGATTCAGCTCTGTACCTCTTACTGCTTGACAGTGGGTAAAGATGATAAAATTGCTGATACTTCTTTTATCTTCTGCCAGGTTACTGAAAATAAATAATACCCTCACCTAAATGAAGTACAAGTTTAGTGAACAATGAAGTATATGAACACAAGAATTGCCATGTAGGTCAAACTATTGTGTATCTAGTCCAGTATCCTAGGTTTGACAATGTCCTGTTCCAGAGTGAGGTTTAAGAAACACTTCCCTGAACCATCACACAGTCAACTTTCTCTGGGGGAGGCATTTTTGTAATGGCTGTCAGTGAGAAATCCACCAAAACGTGAGGTTTAATTTTTTTTTACTCCTGCTGTGTAACTTGTGTGTTCATCCTGTTTATAGAAACATTTAAATTTTGCTTTTAATGCCTTATAGTGATGAGTTTCAGAGGTTAACCTGACAATGTTTATATTTTAAATATTTCTGCCTTTTACCTTCACTACTTCACTGAGTGAAGGTATACCAGACCCTGACTGACTGTGGCTATACCATTGATTATTTTCTATATCTCTATCATATGTCTTCTTGTTAGCATCTTGCTGAAGCACTTAGTTTTCTCCATTATCTTTGAAAATAAGATGCCTAGAACTAAATGCTCTATTTCAGCTGAAGGCCTACTAATGACTAGGATAAAATGGCATGCTAACATTATTTTTGTTCTTTTCTATATCATTCCATTACAGAAAATAAGGCTGAGAATCTCAGGAAAACATCTTTTCTCCCACTTCTCCCAGAATCCCAACACATTGTTTGCCTCTTTATTTGCAGTTGTGTGTTGATCAGAAGCTTTTGTATTCCATCTGTTTACAGTAGTGCTCCTGTCTCTTTCCTGAAAGGTTCTAATTAATTTAAAATTTATCAGTGTCTAAGTAATTCAGACAGGATTAATGTATAGGGAACTGTCTCTGGCTTAAAATCCTCATGTGTTGGATTGCTGAGGTGACTGGTGAAAGCACGCAATGCCTTTCAGTTCTAAGGCAGTTTGATATGGCAGTGACCAAAAATTTTCACCAATGTGAACAGAATTTGTAGTGGTATCATCTTGGCATTTTTTTCATAATTGGTATGTTTTTAGAAAATCTTCACCAAGAGGCCAAGGCTGGCCTGTGCAGGTGTCTCTGAGAGGTGGGCCAGAGTGAAAAAGCTGACACTGCTGCTTGCTCTGCATTATTAATTCTAAAAAAGCCCTGGGGAAGGGCAGGAAAGTATTTTTTTTTGTCAGTCAGGGACTTAAATGATATTTCTGCCCTCCCCAAAGTGATGTCCTGAGTGTCTTTTGCTCCTTGGGTCAATGAGTCAGACAACTATGTTATATCATTCCGTTAATAACCTAACCAAACTCAGCCTAAAGATGTGCTGGTGACTGTGGCCATGGCCAAAGGATCCAGCAGTAATAATACATTCTGATTAGGAGGCACCTATGCCTTAGGGTTGTAGCTTCATTAGTTGTAATTAGCATGAATATGCAACAAGCTGAAATATGCCCAAGAGCACAGGATGAGAAAAATCTGAAGAAAATTACCATTTACATCCCATTGCCTCAAAACACTTAAAATGGACAATAAATATATGTCTGTACAGGAGCAATATAGTGTACAGCCTATTACCTGGATGAGTCCTGATGTGCATATAGATACGGAAATCCCATTTCATGGCAAGAATGTACACAATGTATTCTAAGAGTGAAATAGACACAACACACTGAGTACATGAATTATCAATATATGAGTAGTTACCTATCATTTTAAATTGATATAGATAGTAGATATGTAGAAGATTAATATATCTAGTACATAGAATCATAGAATGGTTTGGGTTGGAAGGGACCTTCAAGATCATCTAGTTCCAACCCCCCTGCCATGGGCCGGGACACCTTCCACTTTGACCAGGTTGCTCAAAGCCCCACCCAACCTGGCCTGGAACACTTCCAGGGATGGGGCATTCACAACTTCTCTGGGCAACCCGTTCCAGTGCCTCACCACTCTCACAGGGAAGAATTTCTTCCTTATAGCTAATCTAAATCTACCCTCTTTCAGTTTAAAGCCATTCCCCCTTGTCCTATCACTACGTGCCCTTGTCAAAAGTCCCTCTCCAGCTTTCTTGGAGGCCCCGTTTAGGTACTGGAAGGCTGCTAGAAGGTCTCCCCGGAGCCTTCTCTTCTCCAGGCTGAATAACCCCAAATCTCTCAGGCTGTCCTCATAGGAGAGGTGCTCCAGCCCTCTGATCATCTTTGTGGCCCTCTTCTGGACTTGCTCCAGCAGGTCCATGTCCTTCTTGTGTTGGGGGCTCCAGAGCTGGATGCAGTGCTCCAGGTGGGGTCTCATGAGAGCAGAGTAGAGGGGCAGAATCACCTCCCTTGACCTGCTGGTCACACTTCTTTGGATGCAGCCCAGGATACGGTTGGCTTTCTGGGCTGCGAGCGCACTTTGCTGGCTCATGTTGAGCTTCTCATCAACCAACACCCCCAAGTCCTTCTCCTCAGGGCTGCTCTCAATCCATTCTCCACCCAGCCTGTATTTGTGCTTGGGATTGCCCTGACCCATGTGCAGGACCTTGCACTTGGCCTTGTTGAACTTCATGAAGTTCGCACAGGCCCACCTCTCAAGTCTGTCCAGGTCCCTCTGGATGGCATCCCTTCCCTTCAGTGTGTTGACATGTACATATATATTAGATGCAGGAATAAAATAAAAAGTATCTTTGCCTAGTATATGTCTGAAATCTTATCAACTGCACAAATTTTATCACCTAGACAGCACTATGTGTGATGGAAAAAGATTTATTCTTTCCAGAAGTTTCAAGTGCAAAGCAATAAAAAATCTAGGAGTTTATTACATACTTTCTGTGATTATAAAAGAATCCTTACCTATTGCATGAGTCAACCGGTCATGACAAGTCTTACCAGAGATCATCAACTGTTACTTACAAGTTCAGCATTCATCCCCAGTGTTCCCTCCTTATAGTAATAGTCCATGCAAGACTCACCTTAGACATATGGCATTACAGAATCACAGAATCACAGTGTGGTAGGGGTTGGAAGGGACCTCTGGAGATCATCTAGTCCAACCTCCCTGCTAGAGCAGGGTCACCTAGAGCAGGTTGCACAGGACCATATCCAGGCGGGTTTTGAATATCTCCAGGGAAGGAGACTCCACAACCTCCCTGGGCAGCCTGTGCCAGGGCTCTGGCACCCTCACAGTGAAGAAGTTTTTCCTCATGTTCAGGCGGAACTTCCCGTGTTCCAGTTTGTGCCCGTTGCCCCTTGTCCTGTCGCTGGGCACCACTGAAAACAGTCTGGCCCCATCCTCTTGACACCTGCCCTTGAGATATTTAGAAGCATTGATAAGGTTCCCTCTCAGTCTTCTCTTCCTCAGGCTGAACAGCCCCAGCTCCCTCAGCCTTTCCCCATAGGAGAGATGCTCCAGTCCCCTCATCACCATCTTCGTAGCCCTCCGCTGGACTCTCTCCAGTAGTTCCTCGTCTTTCTTAAACTGGGGAGCCCAGAACTGGACGCAGTACTCCAGATGGGGCCTCACTAGGGCAGAGTAGAGGGGGAGGAAAACCTCCCTCGACCTGCTGGCCACACTCTTCTTAATGCACCCCAGGATGCCATTGGCCTTCCTGGCCGCAAGGGCACATTGCTGGCTCATGGTGAATTTGTCATCTACGAGGACTCCCAGGTCCTTCTCCGCAGAGCTGCTTTCTGGGACGTCAACCCCTAACCTGTACTGGTGCATGGGGTTGTTCCTCCCCAGGTCCAGGACCCTGCACTTGCCCTTGTTCAACCTCATGAGGTTCCTCTCTGCCCAACACTCTAGCCTGTCCAGGCCTTAGAAAGACATTACTCTGTCTTGGTACTGGAGTTGTTCGGAACCTGCCACTGGTCACCATTATTAATAATGTCTGTCTCATTCGGAGGACCTGAAGAGGACCAGGGCTTTTCTGTGTTTAATGCTATGTAAGACTGGTAGGAAAGTGTCTGGCTTCTACAGCCTAAGGTTGAAGTTGCCAAGGGAGAAGTGGAGAAGCATATAAATACCCAAAACAAATGACCATTAGATGTGTAGAGTACACACACGCATGTATGAGGGCACACATTTTTTGCTAGTTTAATTAGAGAAACCAACCATTTAGTTTAGTTACCTGTTAGCTCATTTCTTCTAGGCATCATGGCAGAGGTGGCTAATGATAAAAAAAGGATGATCCAGGTGCTGCTGCTCTAACCTGGTGGGAGTTTAAATCTCTGTGTCAGATAGACAAATTCTAGAATCATAAAACACTTGTCTTGAAAGAGACCTCCAGAGGTTATCAGTGTCATTCCCTTGTCCCAGTCTTCTCTGGGTTTGAATCCACAGAGGGACCTGGCTATATTGACAGTCCTCATACAAATTGAGATTCATTCTTTCATTGCTCTTAACTTCATGTACTGTGTTCATCTTAATTATGCAAAGCGTAGGTGCCTGAACTGGTAATTTTTCATGATGCTGAAAGATTGATTTAGCATACTGTATAAGCAAAATGCAGCACTCTCCATTTTCTCTGCTCCTTGCATTGTTTCTGAAGCTGGTGTGGTATCAGCCAGCTATTATGGTTTTGTTTGTCTTGATTTTTATGAGTTCATCTTTAGATTGTGTCACTGCACAGCAAATGCTGTAGCCACAGTTTCTAGTGATATATTTAAAAACTCTAATTCAGTCTTGCTACTGCTGAATATGTCTGCAAACTGTCAAATTGATCATAGCGTTTTTATCACTCAGCGGTCTTCTGCGTAAGGCCAACATGTTGCAGCACTTGAGCAGCTTTCATCTTTTCAAACTACTTGTTTCTGCTTATGTACATTCTGCATGGAACTCAGAATTTATCAGTGTTTTTATAAGAAGGAAATAAAATCTCAGGAGAAATTTATTTTTATTTCTATTTTGTTTATTATGTCTTCTGTTGTGATTATAAAATACGGAATCTACTATTCCTCAGATCGAGGAACAGGGATTTTAAAATAATGTTCATCTGAAGTTTATAGGAAACATTTCTAGTGATTTTTCCATTTTAAATGCATTTTCAGTTTTTCTGTGGGATATGAATTATTTATTACTTTCCTCTTTTCCTTATCACAGAGTGTGAGGTTCTCAAGGTGTTATGGAGCTGTATTTCCACTTTTTTTTCCTACTTGGACCTAGTGTACCTCCAATAAAGTTGCTTTTGATTTCAGTAGGAACTATTGCGATGAGTATTGTCTCTCTGATTTTAAAACTGCTGAAAACAATTTGCTTTTATTCAGAGATTTGAAAAGACAAGAGAATGCCATAAATAGACCTAAGAAGAAAGCCAGTACCAGATGCAGCCTTAATGTGAAAGAAGGGATGTTGCTGGATGACTGCTTCTGTATTATCTGACTAATATCATGTGCTCCTCTTGGTCCACTGCTTTCCCCATACCCACAGTAGCGGATCTACCTTTGTGAAGTGTAGGGAGAGAGAAAGGAGTCAAGTACGATGCTCTGACTTTCCTCCCCTACCAGTCTCACCATGACAAGGAGCTCCTTCCTTTAAGATCAGATCCTAAGCTATTAGGAATATTCTCCCCTCCCCCCCCCCCCCTTTTTTTTTTCCTGCAGCTATGTCTATTCTGTTTTTCTAGACAATGATGTGTTTTTGCAGATGGATGCACCACTTGTGGTTTAAGCTTCCTTTGTCCTCAGAGCAGCATCAAGAAATTTGTCGGAGTCACTTAGTGACAATAAATAGTAACAGCCTGCTTTCCTAGGAAAATGACACAGCCAGGTCTGGTTTCACCAATAGTAATGTTTAAATCACCTGAATTTGAAAAGGAGTAGAGCTATCAGAAATATTACATTCCTGCATGTTTTGTGAGAACAGGTTGGCTGGTGAAGGAGATGCAACCTATTAGCGTTGGAATACCTTTGATTCAAATGTGTTCAGGCATCAGTGTCAACCCATCTTGAGTATTAGGTTTTCTTAATGCTAGTAATTGCAGAAGTAGTTTTAAAACAGGGGGACTCACTAAATGGTGGTTTATTTTGATTGTAATTTATCATTGGAAGGCTGTGTCTGGGGATAACTGGATTCTCTGTCACTCTTTTCTTAATTACTTCTTTCTAAACGGGATAGCCTTTTGAATACAGCTTCTAAATATGGCACAAGAAATAATTGGTGAAATTGTAAAGGATTTTAATGGCCTTAAATTCTAATTTATTTATTTGTAAAGCAGTGTTTCTATTGCAGGAGCTCAAGGCAGATATCTCAGGCTCCCTAAGAATCCTGTGCTTATCACCTCTCACGTACTTTAGGAACAGATATAGCACTCAGATCCTTATGTTTGATGCATTTTTCAAACTCCTAGAAATCAGGTACATCATGATGCTTTCAGAATGTAAATATTTAATACAGGCTTCTTCCAGGAGAGGGAACCATATTGAACCTGTGTTCTTAATCTTTACAACTTTATAATTTGTCTGACTGGAATTTGAAAGCTATCCTTTGTGTTTTCCGGAGTTCTCTTTCCATTTATGCTGAACGACCTGACTAAACTCCAGATCACTAGGACTGTAATTTATGTAACTCAGTTTCTCAGCCTCTTTCTATCTCCTTGTTGAAACAGTGTGTGTTTGTTTCATTATTGAAATAGACTGCACACCATAACTTACTGTTCAGTCTTTCAACAGGTAAGCTAAGGTAAGTCTAAGTGTGCACGGAAAAATTCTGAACTTCATACACAGAAGCTGTAATTCAAACAACAAAGCAGATATTTTTCAGAACATTTAATAAGGAGTAGTCATTAAATAGAGTAAAATCAAAGCTTCCAACACTTTTTCTATGTTGAGATTGTAAGTTAGGATAATAAAAGCTTCAGTAATGAGGATCAATTAAATGAAGTCATATGCAGACCATAAGTAACAGAACATTTACCACCACTCTAATGAGAGGGCACTTGGTTTTAGTAGAATGTGCTTTCTTTCTATGAAGTTAATTATACATGTTTTTCGTGTTTTAGATCTAGGATTTTTAACAAGTAGCAACTACACCTTACTTCTGTTAAGGCAAGTATTAATTATATGGTAGAGACAATAATTTCTGGTGTTATCAGTTGGTGGTAAGACTTTGCCCAAATCAGTCTGGAACAGACTTTGCACCTTATTATAAAGCAAAGGAGCAGGTAGGGGCCATGTGATGTTTTAGAACAGTAAGCAATATAGAGAAGATATTGATGCACAGCAAAAACTCTAAAACTGAAGTTGTCACCCTGCACGGGGCTAGAACTCATTGTTCAGAAAGTTAATAGTTTGCAGGTCCTTTTCCCTGGTGAACATTGCTAGAAGTTTACCATCACTATGCACTAGGAAGAGTTCAATACATTTTAACCAAAATTGTTGCTGAAAATGTCCAGTAACTAATAGTAATCTATCCAACAGATACAGACTTTCTTTCTGCACTTCTGTTTTTGCCATTACGTCTGTAATCCTATTTGTCCAGAACACGTGCTCCAGTCCACTCTCACAATTTCTGAGACACTGAATCATTTCATTTCCCTAAATCCCTCTGTGACTAGATGATGAATTCTTGGAACTCAGTAATCTTGCACCATTTCCCTCACTGAAGTAACATATTCAGTAAGAGGGAGACTTAAACTAAGCTTGGTGCTTTTGCACCAAGTTTCTTGGGAACCAGATGTTCACGTCGCTGACTTGCTTAATGTCTTGCAAAAGTGAATTCTATTTCATGAAATTAACGGGACTAGGACATAATTCTGGTAGTTGTCTGGCTAGTTTGATAATGCCATCTGAAAGTAGTGGAAAATGACATGTAAATAATTGAATTTCACATGTTTGTGTTGTTATTTTGTTATTACTCCATATGTGAGTGTAGCTTCATAGAGATAGAAAGGTGTGCTTGCTGCTGCTCTCTCCTTTTATAGTTAAGTTACTTTGCATTTAAAAAGTTAAAATGGTGATACAAACAGAGAAAAGAGATATAAATAGAGCACTGTCTCTCAATATCCAGTAATAGATGTTTTGGGAAAAATAAAAGAAACAGGGCAAATACTGAATAATCTTTCCCTGGTGCCATCCAACTTTTCTGTAAATGGCAACTGAGGGACTTTCAGACCTGGATATTTCATCTGTACCATGATGCTCAAAAGCCTTGATGTGCCATTACCTCTCTCTAATGTCTCTTTATACTTCTGGTTTCCACAACATCTCATGTGGAATTTAATTATGTTAAGAAGTGTTTCATTTTGTATGTTTTAGACCTGCTGCATGCTGAATTCATGACCTACTTTCTCCCAACCAATTGTGTCATGGAACTATACTGTACTCCTCTTTAGTCATCCTCATCCAAGCCCAGGAGTCTGACTAGCCTCTTCTCATACAGATGTCGCTCATACTTCCAATCATTATTGTTGCACATTTCCTTCTTCTAGTTCTGTTACATCCTTTCTGAGATGGGAAGATCAGCACTCCACACAGTATTTAAACTGTAAGCACACTATATATATGTACAACAGTGAAAACTGTCTTTACATCTGTTCTCAGTTTCTTTTCTAAAAATTTGGCCATCCTAGGGGAAAGAGAACGTTTGAATACCTTGTCATGGTCATGCCATTTACAAGGTCAGACCTTACCCCTTTAGTCTCTTCTAAGGCACCCTTTCCTGGTCTTAAAGAGTTTCAGAGCTCCCAAATGGCCAGATTCTCTTCACTGGGTATGACTGGCTCTGGAGCAGTTACTTTGACCAGTACTTCCTTTAGCCCTTTCACTTCTGAGCCTCACAAACAGCTCCTGCTGGCTGCTTGCTTGGTGTAACTGCTCCCCATGTTAAGTATGCAAAGGTGCTTCCCAGCTTATACATGCCAGTAGTCTCTCTTTCTCCCTTGTTTTGTTTATCATCTGGCTCCTCCGACTGCTTTCACGTGCATGGAGTGCCATGTTCTTCCTTCACTACCTGCTCCCCTTTCAGAGTATTCCACTTCTACATTACTTTGCTTTGTATTATTTTTTCCCTTCTCATCTTTTTTAGAAATCAATGATGACACATTTAATGTGATGGGAGATTGGAGGTCTGTGGCTTATTTTGTCAAGCAACATACAAACTTGATGATAGAAAAGGTAATCTTAGTTCATAAGAGCTTACTATGTCAGTTAAAGGTAATATGGGGGCTACGACAAGGGAAATGGAGCAGAGCAGTGAACTATAAAAACTAGAGGTAGTCACAATGGCACTAAAAGTAGACATAGGTCCAAGTCTAACCTGGAGACCTATAGTACTGAAATGTGGTGTGGAAGGAATAGTCCTTGTGTTTATAACAGGCAGAATCAAACCTTTGAATCAGATACCGCTAAGCACTAAGGTAAGAGAGTGTTAAAATTGAGACAATATTTTCTTGTGCCTGAGACCCATGTTCACATGAAGACTTTAAAAAAAAAAGTCTCTGCGGCTACAGCAATGAAAATACTAAATAGAAACACTAAATAAAAACATTAAATACACTGTAAGGTTAATAATAAGCACTCCCTATCATAGTGGTGTATTCATGGTTTTATGCACAGGAAGTCTTTTGTACTCATGATGTGATAAAAAGTTATTATTGATAGATGGATAGGCTGCTTAAAAAAAGCTACAAAATATTTGACTACTAACAAACTTCTACCTAAGATATACTTTTCTCCTCATAATTTTTTATAGCGTCTTAATGTAAGGTGCTATCTTAGACCTGTATGTACAACATGTAAGGGGTTTTGAGAATAATAAATGAAAGTTGCTATAGAAATAATATGAGTGCTTAAGAATGACTTCTAAATGGTTCGGTGAAGTAGATACTGGAACAGCAATCTAAATTCTATCAGACAAGGTAATGGAGGGTAAAGAAGCTGGCAAGCAGAGTGACTGGAAAACTGAATGATAATATAAGCCTAAAGCGTAGAAGGGCTTTGAAAAACTCTATGCAAATGGGCCAGGAAACTAATGTATACATGAAGGACCGTAGCTTGAAAGGAGTAAAAGGAGTATCTGGTGGAAAAGGGGTCAAGGAAGAGCTGAGCCAAAGGTGTTACTGAGTGCTTTTGCTCTGGATGCATGGCATCCATGCAGCTGAGGGCTAAATTCCCATTTGTGGTGTTTTGATTTAAAATAAGGCCTGTACACATACAAAATATGGCTGGTAATGGTCATCTGGTGAACCTCTTGGCTCCAAACCAGAATCAGCTGTACCTCAGCCATTCTTACAAAGCCTTGTTCTACTGGTCCTTAAAAACCTGCATGGGGATCTGTAGTCACCAGAGGCATTCTCTTTCAAGTGTTGGCAATTCACCTTAGGGAACTTTTCCTGATACCTCACTTTAATATTTCTTTCTGTACTTTGGACCCTTTACTTCTAGTCGCATCCTCAGCTGACAAGAACGGGATCTTGCTGCCATGTTAGCTTGAATCTCAGGCTTCACTTCTCTTCTCCCACAGTCATCCCTATTGTCTGTATGATACCCCTGGGCTCTAGTCTGGAGTGACCTGCTCCCCTCTGTCGACAGGGAACTCAGGCCATTGACAAAGTGGTACAGGTGCCATATTTCTGTCTAAGGTATTTTGCACAGAAATATTTGCACATTGGCCTGATAGCCACTAGTAGCTACTATTTTCGCTGATACTCTGGATATCTAGCGGCCAGTCACAAATGTATGAATCCTCCATATTAAGCCTGGAAGAAAATCCTGGCTTGAAAAGAAGCACGCATCTTAGAGAAATCCATGAGAATACAGCCTGGGGGGAAGCATTCATAGCTGACGAATTCTAGTTTGAATGTGTTTCGTCTAAAGTGTTCTGACAATGGAGTGCTTACTGATAGTTATTTGAGAAATACTTAATAAAAATACCAGAGAGGCAATTTCAGCTGTCATATGGAACAATCACTGAGAAAGTTGTTCCCAATGCTTTTCTAGAACTAGACAAGTGTTCACAGGTTTCTTTAGCAATAAAAAATGCTCTAAAAAGAAAGCTTAGCACCACAGTCCAGCCACGTGACAAAGTATCCTGAGTGAGTGAATCAGTATATCACATGTGTACCACAGGGGAATCCTGTGGGGGTTTTATAGATTTTCTGTGTGTCGATGATCTGGCTGCTGTTGAGTACAGTAAACCAGCAGATGCTATGTAGAAATTTTGACTGAGGAGAAGACTTTTTTTAAGTATCTCATCCAACATGGTTCCTTGAGGATTTCAGAGGAAGGATGTTAGCACAACGTGGCAGATGAATGCTGTGCTACAGCTGTTCTTGGTCTATAACCAAGCCTAAGCTTCTCAACACATGTGGTATTTGGAACAATTAACTCTGTTGACTTCAAAAGGGATAGGCATTTGATGTAATTTGCTCTATTTTTAGCCAGTTGGATAGTGCCACACATTATTTAGTTTTGATTAGCTTAGTCAATGCACAGGACTAGTAAATGTTAAACATTAATATTAGTCATACAGCAGTGCCACTTACAGGCTCAGCATTCTGATCTTTAGCCAGAAGTGCAGGTGTACGAATGAGGAATGTTTTGGCTTTAAAAGCCAAACCTTTCTGCCTCTCACACCTGCACATGTTTGGAAAATAAATATAGCCCACAAAAGCTCTTCTAAAATATTATTGTCCAAGGATTCCCTCGCAAACACTTGCGAGACATGCACACATATATAAAAGAAGCAGATGCTATTCTGAGAAGTGTAAAGCATGGATATTGCACAGAAGTTGATGTGATCTACTCATACTCATCAGAACAGCAGCTTGTAGGAGGTATTTGATTACCTCCAGAGTCTGGCCCTGGCTCAGTAGACTGGTATATGATTATCTAAAAAGCCTTATCTTGGTTCCTCTGAAGTCAATGACAGTGTTCTCATCTTGTTGTCATTAGTGGGTCTTCTCTTGGCAATATTTCATTAGATTGTCGTTCACATACATGAGCTTCCAATTTAAATTTTTGCAACTATCTTTCTTGTTTGTTTGTTTTAAGGGAGACAGTTAAACATTTCCACCTGCCTTCTGCATTTTTTTTGTTATCTTATTGTAGGTTCATATTTTTTTTAACACTCAAAATTACAGAGTCCAAATAACTACAGGAGTAAGTGGTATGTTACTCTACTGAAGATTACAGTGAAGTTATAAATGCATAGTTTACAATCTGCATGGCAAAATCTGGCAAAACACAAAATCTGATATTAATAATCTCAGTTTTTGTAAGAAAAACCTACTTTGAACAGTGCTTGTTACACTATATTTTTGAAGATGTTAATTCAGAATGAAATAGGAATTTGGTAAAGTGTATTTGTGAAAAGAATCAATCACACAGCGGATAATATTCCCTGAAAGTTGCACAGACCCTCATGAAAGCTCTGCTGCTGAAAAGGAAGGTCCTCTTGTAGTACAGGATACACAGATGCCTAATATGTGTCTTCTGGAGGTCAAAGAGAAGATAAGAGGATCAAAAGTGGTATGGAACATTCATAATCAATAAACCGTTCATGAAGAGAAGTTGGATCCTGACTTGCCCCTGCAGGGAGCTCCCTAAGGGAAAAGCAAGTATGGGTGTGAATCTCTTCCTGGTGTCCAGTGAGACAAGTGATTCCGGAAGGAGTTAGCGCAGTTACTGTTAGAGTTTGAGCTCTGTAAGTTACCATGGGCACAGCAACCTCGGTAACAGAGCTGGGGAAGGCACGACTGAACTTGTTTAGAGCTAGTTTGGTTATCTATCTCTTTTAATGGTAGATGTGAATCTGGCTTAATGTGTAAAACTTGGGGAAACCACGATTACAAGATGATGATGGGGAATATTGGCAGAACTATTTAAAGTGAATAAACATCATGAAGGGAAACAAACTTTTCAGAGAGATTGAAAGGATATCTAACTGGAAATAATGGAACCGAGTCAAAGCAAAACTGTTCGGAAACGTATCTCATTTGCCTTGTGGCTCTAATGGAGTTGCATTTTCCTACACTTGAACTCATTTAAGGCATACATCCACCTAAAAAGATCACCATAGGCTTCGTTTGCATGGTAGTAAGTCTACCTAAGGTTCAGAAACAACATTTATAGTAGGAGAAGAAATCAGTGCATGGCAGTAGCTGTTAAGACATGATTAAACTTGATGTGTATGTATGTCAGAGGTGGTTAACTTCTGAATGGCCAGAGGCTTTTATTCTCTGGTAGGTGTTTGGTGACCAGAACTAGCAGCCATATTTCTGTGGCATTGCATGATCTGTCCTAGATTTGCATTCTCTGTACAAGCCACACACAGAAATGCCCTTTAATTTGGCTGGTCTGTCGACCTGATGGCATTCCTGGAATACAGGTATCTCTTTAAGGTTTCAGCCCTGCAAGACCTACAAACCTCAGATTATTAAGTGGCTACTCCTTTCACCTGTGCTGCAAATGGGTTTCCAACCTAGGTTAGGGGTCACAGCATGAATAAGACTTTAGGGTAAGCTGAGAATAAAAAGTCCACATGATAAATATGACAGCTTACATTGGGGCATCATTAGTATGGGAAATACTACTATGAAGTCAATCCTTCTCCTTTGAAATGCTAATGCCTAGTGAATGCAATGGACATGAAGTCAGGATTTTCTCCGTATTTAACCCTTTTTAAAAATGCACAAAAATGGTTTGTTTCAAGGGATGCAAAGGAAGATTCCTACTGAAAGCAGTGGATCTACTTGCATGGCTTAAGTTAAATGTGTGCTCAAGATCTCTGCTGATTTGTAAGCCTTGGCATAGGACCTTCCTTTATTGCTCTTTTTTGTCATTGCAAAGTCAGTAATGTATTCAACATATTTTCCATAATTTATAACCCAACAGTGACAAGCACTGTATCAAATGCTGCTGTAGTGACTGATTGAACTAATGAATTCCAGGGGCCATGTGCAATATTCCACAGCTTGACAAAGAATTAGATTGTTTTTGGAGATGGGGGGAGCCTCAGCCAATATAAAAAAATGATCAAGTATGCACCCAATTCACAGTAATACTCATATCCCTAGGAATAACTGCTAATACAGCTAAGGTGGAAAACCTAGAAAATGAAGGTGCTTTGAAAATAAAGGGGTAGAAATAAACTGAGGATGAGAAAAATTCTGCGTCAAGCCAGCTACAACTGAGTATCTTCACTAATATTTTTTTCTGCTGACAACAGAGACCCCATGACAAGTTGTTTTTTGGTTTTGGGGTTTTTTTTTTATTTCCCAAAATAGAAGATTTGTCTCCTGTAATGCAGTTCTATGCAGACTAAAACTACAAGAGCACCGCTGGAAAATTGCAGGAACAATGATTTATTCCTGGGTTGAAAGCTGAACAAGGGAAAACACATAAACACTGCACTATAGGAACAAAGGGTGATTATTTTTGCCACATGAAACAGTTTTAAAATTGATGGGAAAAAGTAATTTTTGACAGTATGGTATAGGTGGTTTAGGTCTTATAAAAATAGCTATGGATGTTATGTTTGCTTTTCAGACTGCTATCTTTGCTCTACCATTCAGGTATTTTTAATAGCTTTTCTTGAATAAGACTTAGAGTAGTTATGTTTATTGATGGATGAATTTATATGATTACAGCAGACAAAAATTGCAGAATCTTTACAATAGCAGAAATAAATCTGCAGCCTTACTGTATTTTTCTTGAGCAAGTTGTCTTGGGAGAAAAGATCTGATCATTCTATTTGATTGACTTTTTTTTCCCCCTAGTTGTATTTATTTTAAGTATTTTGGTGGATAAATGTACTACTTTTCTGGGTGCTACACTCTGAATCATATACGAAATTAAATGAAGTATGGGAATTTAGCAGTAGGTTTGTCACTAAAATATATATAAAAGTCATTCTCTGTTTCTTTGTCAATTTTTACAGTTTAGGTGATGCAAATTCAGATTTCATATGCTCTTTCATGAGCCTAAGAAGATTTGTTTTGTTCAGTAAGATGTTCTAATGTCCATCTTTCCCAGATTTCTGCTTCCATCTTCTGTAGGTCAGGGATACAGAATTACCAACTAAAGATGGAAAAAAAAAGTCTACTTAAGGTCCCTTTTTCTTCAAAATTATTTCCCAAGTATCATTTTGAAACCAGAAGAAACCAGCTCAGGTCCTGTAATGTAATAAACACCAAAAGCTTTTGCAAGTTTAGTCAGGCAGGACAGGAAGATAGTGAGAAAATCATGCTAGACCTTTCTGCCACAGCACTGCGAAAGAAAAACTAAAATGTTGAAAAATCATGAGAGTGTCTTAAAGAATGTGACATTAAAATTAAATTCTTGACTCCACTTTCTTTGTCTTCCAATATCATGAGTCTAGAGGATTAATTTATTCTGTGTTTTCGGTCTTTCTTTGAAAACATGAGGACTATCACACTTTCTAAATGCCAACACTGAGATTTTTATGCAGTCTCCTGATTCTTACAGCTGGAGCTCTAAGAAAAACATTGTGAATCTGTAAGCTGCTGTATAAGCTTTATATATTGTTTCCTATGGATACACATTTGCTCTTATTTACCTCTCACACAGTACTTATTCCCAGTTTTCAAGTGAATGATATAGCAGGCATACGGAAAAACATACAAGTTTCCCCAACTTCCTTGCTTTTTGATAATCCCAAAGAAAATTGAAACAGCCACTCATGCCAGATATCTAAAGACAAATTCATTTTCTAAAGCATTTGGCCTCTTAGCTCCCATTGATCTTCAGAGAAGTAAGGAGCCAAGAGCATTGAAAATGCCTACCTGCATCATTACAGATTTAGGCTCTTTCAAGATTCTGGATCAAAGGGAACTTCAGACTAGACTGCAATTGTTTGAGACTGGAGAGAAAATATTGCATAGGAAAGAAAAAAAGATAGAGAAATGCTTTTCTTTTGGATATTTTTTCATCCTGTGTGTTTATAAGAGGTATTGATAATGGAATTTATAGAGGGACGTTTAAAACAGTTTGATATTTATGCACCAGTTTGTTTTCTTCAAGTTAGTTAGGTCATCCTATATTCATAGGACAATTCTAAAAAGTACCTTTTCCTTGGGAAAAGTAGTATATTGTCTTGACATAAGTAACCTGGCTTGGTGCATAAAACAAGACTTTAAGATGTTACAAAATATGAGGGGTTTTGTGTTGTTTTACTAGCTCAAATGCAGAGCAAGAATGATTTAAAGGAAATTACTGTTTAAATGTAGAAATAGAATTGATAAGGGGAGCCTTGGAGAGTGTGAAGTCCTTTGTATTTCTCCAGCTTGTGATTCCAAAGCCCTCCAGCCTTTTACTTACACAAAACATCTGTCTTCAGCTGTTCCATTTTTCAGGATCAATAGCTTGTAGGAGAAGAATTGGTGCCAGTTGTCTTTTATGCTTCTATTACTTTAAATTTCACTATTACCCATATGGCTTTTTTTGAAAATGGTCTTCTCCAAAATGTGTGATAATCAGGTTCCCTGGCATCTGATAGTACACATTTTTCACAGCGCTACATTACATTCAGTAACTTGCTTTTTGGGGGAAAGGGAAGGAAGACTTATCTTTATCCATTCATCTAGACCATGCAAATCTATATTGCAAACAAACAAGGTTAAAAAAAAGACAGGAAAAAGAATAAGCCAGCTCAGAAAAAAGTACTACCTAAACAAAATTCATGTACTATTCTGTTAATTATTTAAAGCATCTATTCCTGAAGGTTGTTACTTCAAGTAAATCTGTTTCACAGATTGAAAGTAGTGTGGTCTTCTATGATGTTTTAGTTGAATATGTCTTCTACACAAAACTCTCTCATTTTTGTTGGTTTGGCTTTGAACCAGCCACTGCTACATCTGCAGACCTCAGCCATGAGACAAAATTTAGCAAATTCCCTGGAAAACACAGCAAAATCCTTCCCCACCCCTTCAAATAGGCACGCAAGACCACACAGTTAGTACCCAGTCCCACACCAACTTAAGCTTGTATGCTTGCAATAGAAAGGATTTGCTCTCTTGGTCAAAACCCATTAACCATAAATTAAAGCCTACTCACATCTGCATTCCTCGCTAAGCTCTTTCCACAAAGAGTTCGAGAGAATCGAGGTAGCTGTAAACATGTCATACTGGCTTCCCACTAAACGTTTACCAGATGGGAAGAACTCCTACGAGAAAAATGGTGCCTTCAGGGATCCTTTGCAAAAGACCAAAAGACTGATTTAGAATGGATTGGTTTTAGTTGAGCTTAATATTTGTTTATTTTTCTGATACCATTTTCTCAGAAATGCAACCATGTTAGCAACCTGATTAATAAAATGACACTAGTAAAAATACTGGTAAGATTAGAACAGAATTTAAGTGGTTGGTAAGACATTAACAGTATTTTTAAAATAAAAGGAATTGCATATCTGTACCTATATGAAGCTGAATGTAAACCTGAGAATTACATCCTTCACACCACATTTTACTTACCTAAATACCCAAATCTTTCCTAGCTTTCCATATTTTCTCAAATAAGCTTCATGAAATCTTAGGATAGAAAAAGCACGAATGCAAAGCTATTCTGTGAAAAACAAACTCCCACAGTCTAGCTAGCCACATAAAAGAAAAAGCTCTTCTTGTTCTGCTGTGAGCCCTTAAGGTGTAGACAATTAATCCAACTCTCTCATGTTTTCAAAACTCTCCCCATTAATTGTTGGTGAGAAATTATAAAGGCTGAAGACAGATAATCTTACAATAGCCACCACAACATTATGCCTCACCATATGTTTTCTGTTTCAGTCTAAGCCACTGTTTCAGGCTCTGTAGCATAACAAATTTATACAGGTTAGTTGTATTTTTGTATTTTCTGATTGATGGAAGATAAAACTTTTGGGACTCAAGGTAGCTTGTATTCATTGTCAGCCTATTTTGTAAGTGACAGTAATTTTACAACTTTTTTCTCTTCCATTTTATGAACTAGAACTAGAGAAAATTATAGTGTATATTTACCTTCTTACTAGTAAAAATCCTGTACGGTGCTGAGCTGTTCAGTTACTTTCATGGAATTAGATGAGAGCTGAAGATGCTCAAAGGATGAGGTTTTTAGACAACCTCAGTGACTTCTTGTTTATGGGCTACTGGCCTATATAAAGGTGGGCAGTTGTGTGAGTTTCCTCTGCATACATGCTGTTTGCTAACTTGATACTGATAAAATTAGAAGCTATTTAACTTTCCCTCAAATCATTTATAGCTCTTCCAAATTTTTTCTCATAGGTGTACGTCAGTTAGTATACTCATACCTGAACACAGCTCTGTGTAATAATCAGTGATAATACACTATACTGAAATCCACTCTCTTTTATATTGTTTGAATTTGAACAGGATAATTGAACGTGTACTTTGTAGCTTAGTCAGTCCTTCATAGAACAAAGGCAGCTACTCACTTTTTTGACTTCAGAACTGCCCACAGAAGTAGAGTTTTGTTTTTCTAGTGACAAGTATTGCTTCCTATTAATTAGGCTTTCTTCTGTGGGCATCTGGGCTGGCTGCTGACAGCAATGTATCACTGAATTAATGCGAACAAAACAATCTGACATCTGCTTGATTTTTTATTCTCTCAAATGGAACAACTATTGAGAAAAGTGTTAAGACACCTAGATTTGTTGACTATAGAAAGATTTTTTTGGGGGGGGGTAATTGTAGTAATACAAATAGAAATTATTTTGGATCCCAAGAGGCCTAGCTAAATAAAAACTCTGCTGTTTGGCATAAGGGAAATCAGGGTATGGCATTATGTATAATAATTTGCATTTAACACAGAAGAAGGCATTTGGTTTTTGTTAATTGGGTAACAAGGCAATAAAGCTTTGCCATTTACTAATTTGTTAGCTTAGAATGTGGTCAGGGTGAGTAATAAGGCTTTTTGGAGTCAGGCATTTTGATAAGACGTGTGAGATTCAGTTGTTTTCATGCAGAGCATTTTGTCTAAAACCCTGCAGGTCTTAATAATGTTGTTAACATAAACACAATGTAAATGGAAATTATTTTGTATCTAATGAATAGAATAAGGGATCCTAAATGCATCTTGATAAATTAATTTAAATCAACCTTTAAAAGAGGTAAACAAGCTATAAGGAGCATGCTTAAATGGGTAATTCTTTTGTGATTTTCTACCATGTTGTGCATCTGCGGTCATCTTGCGTTATCAACCTAAGAAGGCTGTGAGTATGAAACATACAACAAACTGTTACCAATATTTTTATTTGCAAGAGTACTTCTTACGTCCAGTAGCAAAAGGAATATTAGCATTGCATCTTGGTTTCTGCTCAAGCAGAACTTGCGGCTTTCTGTAATACTTTCAGTGTTTGATCAGAAATAAACCTGGTAAAAATAAAGTGGGTTAATTGAAGCCTTTTTAATCTTAATCTAATCTGACAGTCAATAAAAATGTGAGTAGACATTATTAGTATAGTGCTAATAATTCTGCCATTAGCAGGAAGAAACTTGCCTTGGATTTACAGCGCACTAATTCTTTTTCAAGCTTTTTCTATTTCTATTCTGGGACTAGAGGAGCTCAAAGGTGTCTGATAGTAGGTTATTCGTCTCTTTGTCTGCCTGTGTGTATTTTCTGAGCTGGAGTTTATAGGAGACATAAAAGGTGACAGAAATTTAGGGAAGCCTCTTTGTTTAGGAATCCTTAAACTCAGTCTAAACTAGCTTTTTGACAATCCTTAAGAAGTTACAGTTAAACAAGCTTTGAAACTGGGAAAGCCCTTCGCCTCTCAGAGCTGGACTCTTACATTGCTTAGCTTGCTTCGGCGTTCTAGACAAGATTATACTCACTGGTCTGTAAATTCTTTACTAACATACTTGATGTTAACAAACCTAGAAAAATCAGTAGCAATTTTGTTCTCTCCTGTTTGCGTTTCAGCTGGAATAGTCACAATAGAGTAAGAAGTAATTAAATATTCTGGTCATGCTTTGGACTAGAAGTATGTTATTTTGATTGTCCTTTGCATAACCGAACATTTCTATGAAGCTGGATCAACCTTTGTTTTCTCTTTTTGTACAGTTTCTACCTAACACAATTGGACCTTGATCTCTGATGTGGTCCCTGACTTTGGATAAAACAAATACATGGTTTTACTTCTTAGGTGGTTTAGCTACAGGACTTTGAATGACATAATGGGAGTTATATAATGAAACTTCCTTTCCAGTTTTGCAAACCTCAGCCTTCTCATCCAATCTTCTCGATACTCATATTTTGAAACTATACTGTCATTAAGCGTACAGAGTAGTGATATAATGCAATACAGGTACTGTTGCTACCATATCCCTAGTCTAGAGTTACAACATTTTATTACTGTGAATTACTGATATATTAAATATGCATTATTTATTAGCTTGGAAGATTCAGTTGTGTGTATTAATCTGGTTGATGTAAAAACAGCTTCAACGGCCATTGAAGAAGTGGCCAGGTAAAAGCCTTTCACTTAGTGGCAGAAGTTCTCTTTATCTATCATGAGAATGTCGATTGCAGAGTCAAGAGATGGTGCAAATATTTCATAGCATTGCCCACACATCTGTCTTGGTTATGATAATCTCTAAAGGAGGAAAACAGAGGAGTTGTTACCTTTGTTTCCATTTAATCCTTGACCTCTTAAAAGCCTGATGCTAAGGGATTCAATTAGTGCCACGCACAGTGGTAGGTTGATTGATTCATCCCCATGTACTCAAATCTCACAATTCATATAGAGAAATAAGAATTACATCCTCTCTGCTTTAGCATCCTTCAGGTGAGATTTTTAATTGGCTTGACTAAGAATAAAAGGCCTGTGCAATTATTCTTTGTCAGTGATCAATGAGTTGGGCTATGTGTCTGTCCATCCACCTTGGTCAACATCTTCTGAACCTGTAAGACAATTTCAACTAAATTGGCAAACAGGAGGAGGTCACAAAAATAAGTGGCAAGTTTTGTGATTGGGCAGACAAGGAGGACTTTATTAGTGGGTTTGTTAGGTTCCTGTGAAGACACATGGGAAAGAATTCTGACAGTGAGAAAAGACTGAAGCAGACCTTGCAGTTGACCATAAGATGCAAGGCTGGAGGAAACCAGGCTTCATTAGTTATAGAACTACTGCTTGGTTTTCTTTTTCTTTTTAGGTCTCATTGTGGGAAATGCCAGTTACTGACAGAGATAAAGAGTTTGACTCTTAGGAACGTGGATGTTATCATCTCTTCTCTTGTCTGCTGCTCACTGGGAGCCCTACCTGTTGAACACAGTGGTGAATGCAAAATGGATAAGCATGACAAAGTCCAACTGTATTCATTCAGATGAAGTATTGGGTTTTGTATGCCAGTTTTAACATGTAGGGACTCAGGCCCTTCCATCTATTCTGAGTATTTTTAGGTTATTCTACAAATGTTGAGTAATCTTCACAATTTCACAGGAGATAGGCCATGATGTCAGAATCAAAACTGTTGAATTCCTAATAATGGACAAATCACCCCTTCATGTTGGTTGATATGATTGTGGTCGGTCAGTGTTTTCTTAACAATTCAGTATTGCATTTTTTCCCTTGTTCCTTTTTGTGCAGAGGTGCAAAAGATGGAAGGTGACACGCTCTGCTCAACATGTGAGTGTTACCCCAGCAGGAATGACTTTCCATTTGTGTGTTTTCTGCGAGCCGTTGAATCACTGGCTAATTTCTGCACCCCTAAAGAACGTGTCCAAACAGCAAAGATTCAAACAAGGGTTTGACCACCAGCTGTCACTGAGACCAGTTTGCAAGAGTCAAGCGAGTTTTATCTGGAAAACTAACTTTCTGCCCACTTAAAACCAGGTGGTTTTCCCCTTACAAGAATAGTGTTTCAGAGGGATAAGACACTGTGGGGAAACTAACTGCATGCAAAGATTATTCTCATCTCACGCTTGTGTTTCACTTCCTTTAGACAGCTCCCTCTAGCTTCTCCTAGGCCTTCGGAGCTTTCAGTATTGTCTCCAAAAATCAAGATTTGGAAAAAAAAAAAATATCGACTTGCTTTTTACACAAGATGTAAAGTGCTTCAAGAATTAATTTAATATACAGCCCCTTCAGGAGTCCCAGGGGCAGCTTCTGGTGACCTGGGCCCGGTGGTGCTGTCTGCCTGAGTTCCTGCCGCCTGCCCGGGCTCCTGCTGGCAGGGTGTTCGGGGCAGAATCTCTGAAACTGGCAGCTGGAGATTCCCAGAGGAGGGGCAATTTCTTCTGTTAATTCAGCCACCGTGCTGGAGAAGTGAGGGGGAAGGCTGTGCAGAGGCCATTCTGAGGCTGTGGGGCTGCGCTTGGGACTCTGAAAGAACATTTCATTGGGAGCTGTGGAAAAAGCGCATGGGATTATTTTATTGAATTATTTTTATTTTTAATCTTTATTCCTTTTGAAATGTGAGAATCATCCTGAATTTGAAGCTGCCTTATAGTTTGAGCCACTACAGTAGTAACAGGACAGGTTACCATAGGGCTCCTAGCACTGAAAGTGTACAGCTAATAGGTAATCATATAGCTTGCTGAAAGTCATTTTTACATGAATTTGGGACAACCACGTTACTTTAGGTCATCATGGTAGTCATCCCAGGCTTGTAAACGATATAGTTAAACCAGTCGATACTATTTTTTCTATTAATCTTCCTAGAAAAGCCTTTGTAATCCTAATTTTCTAGGCCATTAGGGTAAAGGCAGATTACAACTAAAGCTGGTTTACTAACTTTACTCACCTGGGTTTTGCCCAACCCAGATCTCTTCTATTAGATGTCATCTAACCTGTCTGCGCGTAGCTGGAGTCATTACTTCTCTCGGTGGTCTTTCAAGCGTGTTTTCTGACATTCAGGCCTCAGCAACCTTATGTTACTGTGAAGTTAGATTTAGCTTCAGAGCTGGCCCTGGACTGTGCGGCAGGCTGGAGCAGGAATCCTCCGGAGGTCCCTGCCAACCTCAGTTACCCTGTGATTCTAACCTGCTCCCTCTCACGGCATCGAACCGCTTCACAAGCACTAATTTATTCACAGTTACACAGCACGCTGCAGTGGAGCAGGAAGAGCATCCAATCTGTGATGCCTAAATCTTCTTCCACCGCTTCCCATGTCTGTTTGGAGTTGTGCCACGCAGCTCGGACCCAGTCATTGCCCCTCCTGGCCGTGACCACACTGCCCCGAGGATTTCCTGGTGCTTCCATCATCAGTCACAAGTTACAAGTCACACGTCCCCACAGTGGGAAATCCTGGACAATGCAGGTGACGAGCCTGGTGCCTCCTAGGAGCTGAGGGGCTGAGGAAAGGATGGGCTCCCATTCTCCACGGAAGCACTTCTCGTCTTAATCACAAGAATTGTGTTTTTGCACCTGCTTCATTTGTTCCTCGGCTTCCAGCTGCCGACAAACAGACCCCTTCTGACTTTCTCACTGCAGCCTCCTGGGACTGACGGCCAAACCAGGGCCATCCCCTGTGCCCGCAGGGGCAGGGGTTGCGCGCTCGCCTCCAGCGACCCTCGGCCTGCAGCGCACCCGCCCCGAGGGGCTGCGTGAATTTCGCTCAGAGCGCTCTCAAGCGCTTTTCCCCGGAGCTCACCGTGAAACTTCCCAAGCAGCGGGCTCTGCCGATGCCGGGTCCTCCCCGCCGCTGCTCGCCCGGGGCGCGGGCGGGTGTGCCCGCGACCCCGCGTGTGTCCGTGTGTCCGTGTGTGCGAGAGCCCCCCCCGCCGCCCGGCGTTTCGGCGCGGGCCAGCAGATGGCGGCGCCGCCCCGGCTGGGCGCGCAGCCCCGCGCACGCCGCTGCCGCGCGAGCCCCGCTCCGGTTACAACCCTCCCCCGCCCCCGCCCTCCGCGGCGGTGTCTCCCTCCCCGCCACCTCCCCGCCTGTCACTACCACGCCGGAGAGCCACCATGGCGCACGGCGGGCCACGCGTGTCCGCCGCTGCCGCTCCGCGCGGGGCCGCCCGCCTGCCGCTGCTACTGCTGCTGCTGCTGCCGCCGCTGCTGGGCGCCGCCGCCGCGCTACGCTGCGCGGAGCCCTGCGGCCGCCCGCGCCCCGGAGCCCTGACCCGCGGGGCGCGCAGCCCACCGGAGACGCGGCGCGGTGGCGGGGCGGCGGCGGGGGGCAGCCGCTCCAGGAGAGCATCCTCGGCGGCTGGCCGGGAGCAGGTCTCCCTCATCAGCACCTCCTTCGTGCTCAAAGGGGACGCGTCTCACAACCAGGCGATGGTGCACTGGACGGGCGAGAATAGCAGCGTGAGTGCGAGGGGCAGTGCGGGCGGGGTGGGGGGTCCCCTGCCCTTACCCCTGCCTTTACCATTGCTTTGCTCCCCTGACTTGTGGGGCGCAGCCTGCCGCTGCCGCCTGCGCTCCGCCGGGCTCGGTGCGGCCGGAGCGCACTGCTCCCGCCGCCCGCTGCCCGGACGGGGGCGTGGGGGTCCCCGCGGGCCGCGCTCGGGGCGAGCAGCGCCCCGACGGCCGGTGAGGTGCCGCTGGGAGGCGAAGCGCCGCCGGGGTCGGGCCGACCCCGCGCACCCTCCGCCACTTCCCCAGAAGTTTGGAAAGTTTGAGAGCGCGCATCTTGCGGAGGGGCCGGGTGCGCGGTGGGCACCGCTCTAAGAGGAGGAGGAGGGCTTGGCCCCGGAGCGGCGAGGCGGTGTCCGTGCGCGATCGGCGTGCCCCCGGGGCTGTGCGACGGTCTCCGGGTAAAGGAGAGGCAGGGGGCGAGCTGCGGCGCGGGGATTATCTCCTCCAGCCCCGCATAAAGTCCCAGATTAAATTGTCGAGGTTTAATCGATTCACCTCAATTCAATCATCCCCGTGTAATCTTCCCCGCGCCACGCTCTGCCTCCTCAAGCGCCGGGGAAAGAAAAACCCAAAACAAAACAAAAACCAAATAAAACCCAGCCCCGGGCCTGAGGTGGATGGGAGCGGCGGGAGCGGGTGAGCGGGGCGCCCCGCGGGGAATCCGCTCGGCGGGCGCGGAGCCTCCGCCACGGCGCGGGCAGTGCGCGGGGAGGGCTGGGGCCGGGCGGGCTTCCCTCCCACGGCCCGGGGCTTCACCCCGCCGGGAGCGTGCGGGGGGGATTCCCGCGAAGGTCCGGGAATAGCAACAGCTCTCCGAGGATTTTTACAGCCTCATTGATGAATAAAAAATCGCGTGCTGGGACCAGTGTTATTGCATTAGAGCATCAGTGTTCACAACTTTTCTCAGTTAAAGCAGCATGCCTTGCCTTTATTATTTAATTATCTTTTTTAGACAGCAAGTCTTACAGTCAGCACCCATAATCTATTTTGAACTCATTTTCAATTTCAGCTAGTCTTCATTTCTTTATGTATCGACCCATTAATGGTTGTGTATTTACATGGGTGGTTTCAGGGATTTGCTGCTTCTAATTTATCCTTCACTGAAACATTATATCATAACAGTGAGCGTCATAGGTAAATATTACATAGCACCTTGCACTGTCTGTGTAACTTCACAGACAGGAAAATATCATTATGAAGGCTCGAGATCAACTTTCTCCTGGAGGATTTTAGTGTTTCTGGAAAACACTTGAGTGTTTTTACTACAGTTCAGCTAAGCTCCGACTCTGCTTGAACTTTGTGAATTTAGCATAAAGTTTACTTAAACTTGGCTCAGCTCAGAGAGCTTGTGTTGTGTTTCTCATAAGTATGTGAATTATCATCCTTTCTCTACGATCTCAAGTCCTGTTTTTTGCCTGTTTTTCTAGGGACTCACTTGGGATGTAGAGCTGCTAAGGCTCCACGGGTGAGGATGCAGTGACTCCCCTGAGCACGCTGAGCGCTTGTGTTAATGCTTTTGTATAATCAGGTGTCAGAGTTGGAGTCAGCATCATAAAGCTTGACACTTTCAAAGGCAGTTTTTGATTTGCTCAGGAAGGAAGTGTAAGATGATGGCCATTTTCTGTGAAAAGAAAGTGTTGCAAATCAGCAGCATCAGCTATTCTGATTCTGTCCTTCCTCCATTTCTCTGCTGTTAGACTGCTGCCGTTTTCTGTGGACAGTGCTTGCAGGCTGCTAGGACTACTTCCTTGAAGAATTCAGTATTAAAAAGTTGGCATAAGTTCATTTTTTGACATAAAAGGCAAGTAACAGCTTTCAAGCAAAGCGCTCTGCACTCTAAAACGAATATAGTAGAACCTTGCTAATCCACATTTATGACTAGTGGTCTCTCCTCGCCTCTCTGCAAAGATTTAATAACAGATGCTGCAGTGAGGGCTTGTATTGCTAAAATGTTACTATTTTTTCGCAGTATGCTACAGTTCACTTATTAGAATACTACCAAGTAGCCTCTTCAAAAGCAAAGATAAATGGCAACTGTCAGAATAGATGAAAGTGGTTACAGTCTTTGCTGCAACTTCTTAGTTCTTTTTTGTTTGCATAGTTACTATCTACTAATTCAGTAGTGTGGGATGATACTCTCATCGTGAATGCCTGCAGACGTTCTCTACAGTATTTACACATTCAGTAAGAAATACTTTTGCAGAGTTACTTAAAAAGTATGTTGCTTACTCTGCCTGCCATTAGGTGATTACCATCAAGCAGGACTGGATTTGAACGAGTGACCTGGTAATGAAAGACCCTTTGCTGCCTTAACCCAAATGAGAGCAGATGGTCTTTTTGCACTGGATGTTTTACAGCATAACTGTCAGCATCTTTTTGCGCCTTCTTTTCTTGTTAGATTTGTTTTATTGCATGCTTCCAGTAGAAGAGCTGATTTTAACAAAGGCTTCCAGAGAAAAATGATTTGTAAAAGACAGTCTGTAGAATCTTTTTTTTGTTTTTTAAAAAAAGAAGTGGAAGAAATACATTAAGCCCAATGGAAGCAGGATGGGCTTAGAGGGTTTGGAGAGAATTTTGCTGCCTGTGTGTACGTGAGATTAAAAGAATTCAAAGTAAGAACCTGATCCAAAACGTACTTAAGGTAGTCTTGAATGTTCTTTTGTTTATATACATATGTATTTATTTATTTTACTCTGGGTTAATTGTTTGGAGGTAGGAATGGTAAGATCCAGTGCTTCTCAAATCTGGCACCTTACCTGCGTTCCTGAATCTATGGAAAGTCTTGCCTTGCCTCAGAAGCGCAGGCTTGAGCCACGAAGTGCTGTTCTGTCCCAAGTGCACTGCAGTCAAGGGGAGGACTGTCATTCATAACACTGGACTGTCATTCATAACACTGGAGGTTTGGATCAGGCCCTGCGAACCTCAGGAGGCACTAAGCGATCTTAAAGTGTCACCACGCACATTTGGCACCTCATTGGAGGTACTCAGCACTTTGTAAGCCAAGGAGCTAAACTAGTTCCGTTACCCTTTACAGCTGCATGGCTGAAAATTTGACAGTGATGAGCTCCAGATGACCATATATCCTCTTAAACACCTCACCTAGTAAAATAAATAAAGAAGAAATATGCAGTAGGATTATTCCTTTGAGCTCCGTGATGAAGAGACAAATAACCATAAAAGCTGAGGGGGCAGCTGCTTCTCTGAGGGATGTTCACCTGCATGGCTAGTTCATTGAAGGTGCCACCATGGAGTACTCATGTGTGTGGATCAAGGGCAGATAAATAAATTTGAAAGGGGCAGAGGTTAGGCTGATGTGCACATGGAGCTTTTAAAAATTTATTTGCATCTTGTAAATCCTCTTGTGCCGCAATAATAGCAGCATGTGATTTTTGGTTGTGTGAGATGTCTTGAAAGAAACCAAGGAGGCTGTAAATTAAATTGGCCCTCTCTCCTCCCCCTTCTTTTCTGTACTGTAGAAATCTGACACGTACTTTATTATCCCCTTGTCATGCCGTTAGTTTTGTGAATTAGGGAAACGGTGGATTTGATAGCACAGCAGAATATATGGTTGCACTGATTGTAAAGTGAGCTTGAATAACTGGGAAGATCACTGTACACTTCCTTGCTTTGTCAAGAGAGCTGTGCAGGGAAGTATGCAAATTGCTTCCTGGTTTTTGTCCTCGTTACTTTTATTTTGTATTCTAATAATTAATTATTTATAAATTCCATAAACAATAAGCCTGTCCCTGACCTTTCTTGACAGTGGGATGCGTAGTTAAAACCATCACTAGTGATGCAAGTCTTGCAAAGCTAGTCCTTGTAACAGCAAGAGTGTGTATCTGGTTAGTGAATTCTTACAATTAGTATTTCTGCTCTCTGTCCCCTATGCCCACAGAAATCTGTTGTGCACTATTACTTTCAGACAAAGGCTCATGCAAGTGGAACTAATTTCCTTTCCAGTCTTAAAATATCATAAACTGAAGACATGACAGGTGGGTGGTGCAGCGCACCATTTACTCTGGTAAGGGCTAGTGATTGACATTTGCGTAACTGATAAGTAACATGGAGTTGTGCATCGGAATATGTACAGGTAGCATGCTTACAGAATAGCCTTTTACTGAGTTAAGATGAATATGTATGTTCCTAGATCTGCTAAAAATAAACTACCCTTTCTGATTTGGGGAAAAATGGTCAATTGATGACAGCTTTTAAAACCCATACTTTTCCTTAGAAGAGACCTTATAGTCAACCCAGGAGCTTTTTTGTGCTAGGTAAACAACTTTCTTTGCAAAAGTGTATTCTTTTTGACCCTCCTGGAGAATTCCCATTGTGCATTGATACTAGCTGATTTTAAAAAAAAATCAAAGCCAAAACAGAAATACGGGGAGAATGAGACTTGTATTCACAATTGATTTTGATTCATGGGCTGCTCTTCATGCTGTGTTCAGACTGCTAAAGTGTTGTGAACAGGACTTCGGCCAACTAGTTCTAAGTCTGCAGTTTCAAGGTGCCAGTATTTCCTTTTTTTTGTTTGTTGTCAAAATATTAAGTCCATGCAGGCACTTAATTGTCCAGTAAGTTGATGTCATGATCCCTTGTAAACATGTAGCTCTTTGTTATGGGAAATAAACATAAATATACACACAGTTTTTTCCAGACTTAATATTTAGCAGCACCTTATCAGAAAGGAAGGTTTATCGCGCATCTGCAGAAATTGCTACACACAAAAACTTTAGCTGATCCAGACTTTTGTGTATTTGATATACAGATACTTTGTTTAATTTAAAAAATATTACTCTTTGCAGCACAGTTTCACCATAGGTGATTTATAGAGCCCAGTGATCACTAAATGTATTCTTCTGGCAGATATTTTATTTAATTGGTTTTCTGTTTTGTTCAGTTGGCAATAAATTGTGCTGAGGGGATCTATAAAAAGCATTGACTTCAATATTACTGTAGCAGTATCTGTGACGGTAGATGTAATTATCTATCCAAACTGAGCAAAAGTCCATTTGTGGAAAGGTTTTGGTGCTGTTTCTCCAGAGTAGCCAGACTACTTTTTATGAAACTAAAGGGAGCATGAGGTCAAAAATCCTGACGGCTCAGACCTTTGATAAATGGCAGATATATTGCAAAGTGAAAGGCAGATTTCCCATAGGGAGGTTTTTTTTTTTTTTAAATTCCTTGAGATGACAGTGCGATGAAAACCAAACAGAAACCAAACCCAATAATTATATTTGAATGGAACAGCAGAATCCCACATGGAAGGGTGATTTTAATGATTTTAATGTGACTGAAGTAACTCAGGAGTTTAACATCTTTTTTTCCTTTTTTTTTCTATGATATAAAGTTTATGGCTTACTTCATTTATTTGCTTCTACCAGCCTCTGTTTTCCCTCTCTTCCAGCCCTACAGCTTGCTAGTCATGTCGCTGCCTGCTGAGCTCTCTCCACATTTCAGCAGATTCCAGCTGCTAAAGAGGGAGCACCTCTTCTCATCCCCTAAGTAGACACTTAAAGAGTTGATACATACTTTAATTAGTAAGTGTATGTTTCAGACATGCTTGAAAGTCCTCCTCCATGCACAGCCCTCCACACCTGCAGTCATACCTGGTTTTACCTGGTTTGCTGGTTTAACTGGCATTACCTGGTTTGCTTAGGAGCAAGCTACTAGCAGCCTTAGTGTGAGTAGGTGCTACTGTGCCGACACTGGGACATGCTCAGAGTTTAAATCTAGGAGGGGAATTTAGCAGTGAACACTAAAGACAGACACTGGATTGAAATCCTATCTCTGATACTGCTGATGTATTACATGTGCATGATAAACCAAATCTGGCTTAATACCGATCATTAGATATGTGTTTAGGCTGTTGATAGCAGGTTCACATATCAAGCGGGAACATAATGCATTCTTCCCAAGCTTGACAGTGTTAGGAATCTACTGATACAGATCTTTGGAGAAAGAAATGAGGACATCCCTTTGGATTTTATTAGAATTCAATAGACTAGTCGATTCTTTTTGAAAGAACAGAAGGGGAAAATTATGAGCTTTTCAGAAAAATGGTAATTGTTCTGCTAAAATGGGAAGTTCTGTGAGGTGTGTACTGATTTATGAATTTAAAACATGAAACTGCCCAGATTACGGAAGTTTTTATGCCAAGCCCTTTATACGTCCAAATAAAATATTTTATGGTTCTGTCAATGAAGATCAAAGGATGTTAGCAGAAGGAGAGAGAATCTGCAGTACAATGCAAGTGAGATCCTTCTAGTTCCTGAAAGTACAAATTCATTTAAACAAAAGCTGAAAGTGTAGCTTGAAAGTAGTCTGCAGCATATGACTGCTCGCTATAGTTCAAGATGAAACTTGATGACCTGCAACATTCCTTTGGCATTTTTATTCCCATAGCCTCACATTCTTTACCAAACATTCCCATCCCCAACCCCCTGCCCCAGTAATAATAATTTAAAACCCTAACAAATCACTAATGACAAAAACACTTTTGAAAGAAATAATGGATGGGATCCTTTGTTGTGCCTAACTTCAACCTTCAAGTCTAAGCTTGGACTTCTGCAGTTGGAAGGAGGTGGAGATGGTCCCTGGATTGATCCCTCCCCTGACAATGTTAACATCTGTACTTGAGAAAGCTTGGATGAGTTGACTTCTGAGAGCATGTATCTCTCTCCGCTTATTGTAGAGAGGCCTAGATGACAAACTTTGATGAAACACAGAATTTATTTAAAGTTATCCCTAGCCCAAATATCTGGAGTTTATTGCTGCTGCAGTTATTTCCCTCCTTACTTATTGTAGCATGGCTGTCGGAGTTTCAGTTATGGCTTAAGACTGTTGTGGTGGGTATCGCGCAACCCTAATGCAAAAATACAGGTGCAGCTCTAAAGATTTTATAATTACAGTTTTTTACCTACATACATCCCTGAGAAGCAGAATTATATGCATAAAGGATGTACATTGACAGAGATTACACAAATGTCTAAGTTTCAGTCCAAAGGCTGCTCCAACAGCTGTTTAAGTATTTTTTTTGTAATGACTTGGAATATTCACACATAAGCAGTCATTGGGGCAAAGCCTAAAATTTCCTCTCTGAGCTGAGAGTTAATCAAGTGTTTAGAAACATGCCCACTCTGTGTGTATGTATGTACGTACATACACGTGTAGGTATGTTTTTCTCTCTCTCTCTCTTTTGTCCAAACCAATAGATCTGCAGTGCGCCCCAAAAAGTGGAACAGCTTTAGCAGTAAGGGTTGTGAGTCTCTGTTCCGGCAAGAGGTGTGTATTTCAACTCTTCATGCAGAAGGGGGAATTACACCTTTCTGCTGGGTGAGCACTCTAACCCCAGTGCTGTTATGCAAGGGTGAGGAGGGCAGTGTCACCTCCCGTGAGAAGCCGTGTCTCAGAGGGAGTTGCCACTGTGCACTGTGAAATGCTGTGTCGTAGGTGTGTGCTGGCACATCTACCGGACTCACTGGCTTTGGTAAGATGAGCGGAGAAGTGCCGTGTTTATGAATCATATTGGATTTCGTTAGCCCTGGGTGAGGCTGCTGTGGAAAGAGGAGAGATGCTGAGGTGCTGCTGTCTTGCGGGACCGAGAGTGTGCGTGCCGCCCTTGGCAGAGCTGGTGATGCTCTGCACAGCCCCGTCACCATGTCTGCGAGCTCTGAAGCAGTGCTGCAGTATTCATGGTGATACCTCGGGGAATTTGAGGCTTGGCCAGAGGTAAAGCGTGAGGTTCCAAATGAACGGCTGTTGGGTCAACTTGAAGCTGAATAGGAGTACCAAGGAACTTTTTGCCAATTCCCTTACCAGTATCCTCTGAAATAGCACTTGCATTACATAGGTGTTTTTATACCTCAGTTTCCTACCTGCAATGTGAGAATAATGGTACTTCCCTATCTCTTAGGGTTGCTGTTACTCTAAATAAGCTGTGCACTTTGATGTTAAAGTAGTGGTTATCACCATAACACCTAAAAGAGGCAGGACCATAGAAAATCACATCTATGGTTTCTTTGTTCCTTTGACTGTTTCACAGTCCAGTCTAGGAATTAGAGAAGAAAAGGCTCTCACAGGTCATGCAAACTTCTCTGCTTGTTCTGATGTTTGTTTTGATCAGGGCTCCTTTTAATGTGTAGTCCAGTTTAATTTAAATGCCTAGACTCTGGCACATCAAGATCATTGAACAGACTTAAGATTATGTGACTAAAAACATTTTCAGTGAAACTTAACCTGTATTTAACATGATTTTTTCTGCCCTCATTTACCGGTATACTGAAATAACTGTGCTTCCTTCTCAGTGTTTGTACCTTTCCTACTCTTGTAGACTAGTAATTATTTCTCTGAATAACATTTATTTTGGCCTTTAAAATTTTCCTTTATAACTCACTTTTGCTAGCTCTTTAATTGCACCATCTGGACGGGTCAGTACCCACATGTAGTACCTACCTACTGTGTATTTGACTGGCACATTTTTAGAAATGTACATACACACAGAGATTATTGTTTTATTTCTGGCTTCCCTCTAATCTCTCTAATGTCCTTGTGATTATCTGTGTTTTGTAAAAAGAAAACCACAGAACAGTAAATAGTGTTTTATTTTGGTTTGTTTTAAAGATAAGTCATAAAAACACTTAAATAATGTGGTCATTAGCAAAATAGCTAATTTCAGTGGTTTCTGTGCAGTAACATTGTAAAGTTTGTTCTAGTAGATGAAGTAGATGTATTTAATGTTTGGTGGGTTTTTTTTCCCATTCACTTTATGAAATTTGTTTCTTTCATGGTCTTTGGAAGCTCACTGGAGGTACTGTAAAACTGCATGAAGTGTCATAGAAGCGTATTTGCAAGCACCAACTACCGTGATGAGTCCTTATTCCTACTGAGCAGTAGGCCCATGTTTACTGGCCAGCGTGTTCAGTTTTAGCAGATGGCAAGCTACACTCTGTGAAAACACATTTTTTTATCACTGTTACTGTCTCTTCTCTGCTCCCCAGGCTGAAAGTGCCACAGGGAAAGAACAGCCTTCCCCCGACACGTGCACGAGCAAGATGTGGTGTACTGGGGCTCTGCTCTGAGCTTGGTGGCATTTAGGTGCTTATGTAATACCAATAAATAATAATGATGATGACTGAGGATTGAGCTGTTTCACCTGTAAATTCTAGCATTGTGTAGCCTGGCCTCCCTACCTGAACTACAGTAGAGAAAAGTTGCTTTTTTCAGGTATTGAAGAACAGCCTGTTTATGGTTAATGCATTCCCATGCTTGCCTCCACCAGCAATTGTCACTGCAAGACAGGCGCCCAAGGGGATGGAGCTGGAGGGTGAGAGGAATATGTTGGAATCACTCTTTGAGCTTTGGGCAGTGTTTCAGTGTTAAATGTGACTGATTCTGAAGAAATAGTTGTTTCTTCATTGAAAACACAATTGTATCGGGGGATGCTAGTTTGCCATAAAATCCTCCTGGGTCTAAGTTCAATAGGATATTTTTCCTGTGTTTGCTAGCAGAAAAATACCTTGTAACTTGCTCTTTTCAGAGGATTGGAACCGCCTGTGAGTCTAAGGCATCTAAATCTGCAGCAGTACTCGTTAAATCTTGCCATTTATGGCAAGCAGAATGTTCTTTTCTTGGTTCTTCTTTTATGCTCCTAGGTATTGTGTTGGGTGTTGAGCGTAAGTAGGCATCAGTGTCAACATAGGTAGAGATAACAGTATAACCCTGAGGGAACTCGTGAACCCCTTTTGTATGGGCAGCTCTTTTTTATGCGTGATTTTTGAGGGGCTCCATGGATGAGGCATGAAAACAGAAATAAAACAAACAAAAGCAACATGTGCCAGCAACAGGTGGATTACTTTCAGTGTGCATAGAGATCTTTACCAATCAATTACCACCACAAGGCAATGGGGATCCATTGGGATGTGGTGCACATACAAAGTGCTCCAACATTCAGCCTGTTGCAGAGCTCGTGAGGTGAACTCCGGGGAGATTTGTAGCAGCAAATGCCTGGAGATGCCCAGGGACCTGGCTGGTGATGCTGGAGACCCGTAACCACATGCAGCTGGATGGCACAGAAACACTCTTTTCCCCAACTCATCTCAACCTGCAGTGATCTCCCCAGTGGGAAAGGAAGTCAAAATCGAATGTTTGGGATCTGGTCTGTGTTTGTGTTAGAGGCTCTAATCTTGATGATTCTTAACTAAATAAACCCCAGTATCCTACTCCATGACAGGTTGGTGTGAACATACTTCTGTCTCTAAGTTCCCAGCTGGTTTTTAGGGTGATCCCACTGTGCTCTTTCTGAGCACTTTATGGGGCCCTGTTGAGACTAGTAAGGGCTCACGTTAGATTTCGCTGCTACATATTGGTTTGCAGATACACTATGTGAACATCATTCCTTCTGGCCTCTCTCATTTTAGTCTTCCACACAAGTTTCATTGATATGTATAGGACTTTGGAGTCTTGGGTATTGTAGTATTTCATGTGGTTAGAGCATAGAAGCAAGCAGGCATATGAACTAAAAAGCTTTGCTCTTCCAGGCTCAGATGCCCCCACACAGGCACTAGGACTTCATCATAATTGCAGCTTTTGATTTAGAGGGCCATTTCTTATTTTGCTAATTTGTTTGGCTTTTAATCAGTGGTTTCCTATGTTTCCCTGCTTGTTACCCAACCACATAATGGCAAGCATGTCAAAAGGTCTCAGCTGCCTTGAGAGCAGTCTTGAAACATGTTCTTTGCCCTGAGTGAGAAGTACAAACTGAACAGAAACTATGCAAAACATCTATGTTGCGAGTATGGTGGCTTCAGAGTGGGAGCTGTGTCCTGAGCACCAGTGACAGACTACAGAGGACTGACAGTGAACTCCCTGGTTGCCCTTGGCTGGGCCAGTGCTGGGGGTAGAGAATTGGGAAGCTGTTACTATTGGTGGTTCTGAGCTTTTCTTTTCCCCTGGATGGGGGAGGCCAAGACTGGTGGAGCCAGCTGAGACCTGATCCTGTTCTTTTTGAGGTTTCCTAGCCTGATAGGAAAAACAAGTATGAAAGAATCCAGAGTTATTTTTTCCTCTCTTGTATGTGACATCCACCAAGGTGCTGCTGAGCGCATGCAGGAGGGAGGAGGATGTGTGGATGGAGCAAAAGTGCCCATATTTTTTGAGGAAGCAGCCCACTATCAATGGTTTAAATTTCTCTTGGGTCACAGATATTATTATTAAATTCTGTCTAAAACCACTGTAAAGAAGAGAAGCAAGAAAGTATGTTGCGCATCAGCCAAACAGCATTTTTGTAACTCTGTGAAACCCACTTTGTGATTCACTGATTAAGCTGTTGGCTCCCACCAGCTTCTGTGAAGGAAGATGCAGAAGGAATGCATTCCCCTGCATATAGCCTGAATTGGGCATCTCTGCTTAAAAATTGTAAGATGTAGCTCAGCGAAAACGTTTTCAGCTCGTAATGAAACACACATGTTCATCTTCATGCAGCATCTCTCAAGGGCTACTGTGTGGAGCACTGAGGGCCACTAACAAGATCTTTTCCTTCCTTCCTCCTCTTCCAACTGCTTTAAAGCAGATGTTTTTTTATAAAGTGGGCTACATTTAGAAGGCTTTGAACCTTGGTATTCCTTTTAATAATCTCATTGCTCCTGGAGAACTGTAAGAGACAGTGTTCTTTAAATTCATTGTATAAGCACCTTGTGCCCTGTGATCCATTTGTTTATTTAAAAAGCCCTTGGGGGAGAGGAGGGAGATGGTTGATATCAGGCTATCATATATAATCAGTGTGAGAGCTAGGTTGTTAGCTGGTAAACTATCAATATAAAATATTTTTTTTAGTTTAGCTAACTGCAGAAAAGCCACTTCTTAAACAGGCACAAACTGGCACAACTTAAGAATTGAATGAAAGACAAGCTTCTTCGTCAGTGGGTGGACTTGGTTCGGCTTGATCAGTCTGCAAGCACGCAGGAATTTTTGAGCTGCTTTTGTGTGTGCTACTGAGGCAAGAGATGTTTTATGAACACTGGAGCTGCACGAAAAGAAGACCCTCCAGTTCCTGTCTGAATCAATGTCCATATTATTGTGAGGGATTACATCTTGGCTCTAATGTTCGTGACTGCAAAGAGACTGTTCCTGAAGATAAGAATGTAAGGCTAGAGAAGGATATAATCTTTGTCTTGTTTGCAGAAACTGCCAGCAAGTCTGGTTATTGCATTGCTGTATTTTGTGAAGTATATCGAGGCTCCCTGAGGGAGCAGGACTCAGTCCAGCGTGATGTTTCACAGGGGTCGGTAGCTCAGAAGTCAAGCCCATTGAGATGAGAGCACCGAAATTCACATCTAGGCATAGACTGTGTGCCAGGAAATAATATAAAGAGTTCATAGTCTTTGATCCACAGTCTGTTGTATGTGGATGGTTTGCACAAAATATGCAAGCTTTTTATTTTTTGTAGCAACTAAGTAGACTTGTATTTATTAACTGAACCTGATTGTCACAGTCACTATCACTCAGTGAGAAACTCTGCTCCCCTTTAGGCAACTTCTGTGTCTGTCCTTTGTTTCTGTTACTTTTCTGTCTGCTTTTTTGTATGCCTCTCATTCCTCCTCCCTCCTTTCTTTTCTCTGTCTCTGTATGTCTCCTTTGTTATTCTCCCTTCATTTCCTTCTCTGTATTAAATCACCTTTCTCACCCCTGAGGGCTTAAATAGCATCATCTTCCTGGTTCCATCTGGAAAAAAAAGATCTTCAAAGACATGGTTAGTAATGACACAGACATGTCATCAGTTTGGGAGTTGCCATTCCAGTGAATATAGATGTTCACACTTGATCACATGTTGTCTGCAGGCTTGGACAGACAGCGCGGCATTGCTTAAGGAAATCTTGTGTTCATGGCAGTATCTGTAGCTCTAGAGGATAGCAATAGCAGATTCTTAAAAAACCCATTGTCCCCAAAATACATCATCTAAATTGAAACTGGCCCAGGAGCAGTGTATTTCACCTCATGCCCCCAGCCTAAAGCTGTGAAGTAATCTCTTAAACTCACCTAGGGTTAGTTTTGGATTGAGGACATGAAGTGAAATACACTGCTTCTGTGTCAAGCTTCTGGGGGAGTTTAAGTGATCATAATTAGAAATGAAAGACTCAAAATCCCATTTCCAGACATCCAGTTCTGTAATCTGCACATGCCATCTAATAAGAATTTGTATACTACCCATCACTGGAATGACTCTGCTGCTCATCAGGTTTAATTGAAAAAGAATCGCAACCTATTCAGTGTTAGATTTAATGCATAAATGAGGTATTGTCAGCAAAACACAACTTTTGAAATGTCTGTTACTGTGGAGTTCATTGTCTGGATTAAGTTCAGATATTAGTGCATGTCAATCTGATATTTGGGTGATGTCATTCTGATACGTGACTTTGCCAAATATGCCTCATTATTACTTTTTGCAACCTATAGGCAATGAATTCTTTTTCCTTTAAATGAAATGAAATATTTACAAGCTGTTACTTATTGCTGGAATTTAAATGAATGAAGCTTCTTTTGAAAACAGACGCAAGCTGAGGAAAGCAAAGACAGCAAATGAGTGTGAAGCTGTCATAGGAGGGAAACTCTGCAGCTCATGTATGCAAGCTCGGTGGCTTTAGCTTGGCCTTGAAAACATGGGAGTCAAAAGCAGGAAAGTGCTAAGGTCCTGGTTTCTGGCATAGCTTGTTTCTCTGATGCAAGTGCACTTGCTGTGCAGTCACTGCAGTTCATGGACTGAAAGAAGATGAACAGATTTAGAGTGCTTTTATCTAACATGAATTGATACTGTCTTATGGGAATGACTTCTAAGAAGAACATAAGAATGTCTGTACTAGGCGAGACCTGTGGATATCTAGGGAAGAGCATCAGATGCAGATGAGTATTTTGTGATCCTTCACGAGACAGCTTTTCTGGCCAACAGCAATTTGTGGCTCAGGGGTAACTGTAAAAGCTTTTCAGGTGCAAGAAACATACCTTATTTATAAACATGAAAATGAGAGGGAAGATGAGCTTATGTACTAAATGCAGCAGTTAGCCAAAATTGCTAGTACTGAATTTCTATTGATTAAATCATCCTTTCCCCAAACCTAAATGAGTTCAAATTTGGGGGTATGTTCTCTGAGTGATTTAAATTTTGTGGATCTGTAGCTACATTTTAGAATTTCAAACCCATTTCTTACTATATTGATTTAAATAGTATTTACATTCCAACAAATTGTATAAAATAACAAGTAGACATATCAACACATAATTTCTAAAGTACTTCCTTTCTACTGTAAGTTTCTCACCAGTTTGGGAGGTTTAAAGGGTACTATTTCTCTTGAGTGAATGTTGTTTCTAGAAAGATGGATGCATGGCAAAAGTAGTTTTTAGATGTCTTTTGTTTTTATGAAATTTATTAAAGCATCTTTTTAGAAGTGTTGGATGATGATACTATCATATGGAAAAAGTACTAAGTATCCTGAATGTTTTCCTTGGTTATTTAAAATTGAATAAATGTTTGTTAAATGGACAACCTCATCTGATCCAGGATTAATTTTAAATTCAAGCCATTATTCTCTTGGTACATAACCAATATAGTATATGTTCTTATCAACAAGTGAGTCTCATTTTTAATTTATGAAAGTTTACCTGAGAGTATTCAAATGTCTCACCCTTTCCAAGTATTAAAAAAATGCCTTTGATGTCTCAGTGTTTGACTTTAAAGCAGCTGATCTTCTGGTGTGCTGTATAATAAAGTTGTTTTGATACATACAAGAAATGCTGCTTGTTCGTTCCAAGTTTGCATGGCATAATGAAGCTAGGTTTTTGTTCAGTAAAAATTGGTGATTCTGTTAAAATGAAAATCAGTCCTTTTCTCTTAAGTTACTTTAAGCCAATTATTAAACAGGCATGATCAAGTTTCTGAGATTTTAAGAAGTGCTGAATGTGAATTTTGAAAATCTCCTTGCTCATTCTTATTTGCAAATAGTTCATGATTTTTAAATAAATATTTCTAGTGCTCTCTTTTAATTTTTAACACTGGATTGAAGGATATCAATAAAAACATACAATTATAGTGGACTGTCTGTAGTCTCCACGGGAACCTGAGACATGATTAGATTTCTCAGCTAGAGTAGACAGGCACCATTTCATTGACTTAAATTTCACCCATTATGGAAGGATTCATAGCTTTGATTTGTCTCACAGTTAGTGGAGAGTTCACAGTAATGGAAAAGAAGAGGCGCAGGAGCCTACAAAATGGGGAAAAGTAAACAGAAAGAGGTAATATCACAAGAATTATATTTTAAATGTTGAATTCCACACTGTTCTTTCTTACTGTTTTTCCTCTTCATTTTTTTTTCCGTAAACATTTATTTATTATTGAGTTTATCTAGAAAAAGCAAGCTTATTAGCGCACACAGAGGTTTGTTGCCTTTCTTTGTTGTCTCACTCTCTCTTAGTCCTCTACCTTCCTTTCCATGGACTGGTTAATGTAATCTTTCTAGCTGCTCTGTTGGTTTGTTCATCATCACTAGGGTCAGCATGTAACATATGAAAGGCACATCAGCTGAAGGAAACTAATATCCTGATCAACTTACCATCACTGCAGATAGAGGGAAACCAGCTGGCATGAGTGAATTCATTTCCGCATCCATCTCCTTGCACAGGCAATCAATTCAACAGAGAGAAACGAGACCTGAGACCTCAACACTTGCCTGTTGTAGAAGGCTTCCTATATCAGAGGCTCATTCTTCTGAATTCCCTGATGTGCTCTGCTAACACTTAGCTATGAGAGCAATGGCACTCCATACAGTATTACCGAACCCAAAGCCTGTAAAAGGCAACAGCAGGCTTCAGGGTGTTTTGGATCAGATCCTCGGGCTAGTGCTACAACCATACTAGTCACCATATTAGTCAAGAGGTATTTAAGCCCCAAAAGCATTAGGAGGGATCTCTCATCTCTCATTGCTAACAGCCTGAGGCTTATCCTGATAGCAAAGCAGGACCAATTTTATTTGTAATTTTTTAGTATACCCAGCTGCTTTTTGTAGTTTCTGAACCACACGCATGCTAATGATTGTGAGGAATGACACACAGTTTTAGTAGGCATCATTAGTATATCTACATAGGGGAAAAAATTATGGTGCTTTTGCTCTTCTCCTTCACTTTTTTGGTGAAGAAACAGTAGTGCAGCAAAGCAGGTCTGTCCTGTAATAAAAATTTTCAGGGCACTATAATGTATAACTTAGGTAATGGCTTAAATAGTCAAGTTAAAGAGAAAATAATTAGAAGGCTAATTTGGATTCACCCTTCCCTATTACCGCTTAAAGATGTTGACTGTCGAGTTCTGTTACTGCTTCATTTAGCTTCACTATTGCAATGACCTAACTCCTTGTGCGTCAGACTGTTCTTGTTCGGATATGAAGTAGGGTTTTTGTGTCGCTGGATCAGAGCATGTAGCACTTGTGGCTTTTCTGATACCGTAGAATTAGGAGCAAATAAGATGACATTGGCTTACACAAGGGAACAGACTTGCTCTGCTTTGGTCCCAAAGGTGTCATTGATCCTATTTGCATTACACAGTTAAATATTTGTATATGGTATCATTGAGGCTAACGAAAGGTTGTCACAGGGCGGTGTTTATGTCACAAATTGTGACAGTACTTGTTGATGGGATAGTATAATGTCAGCATGTCATGGTGCAAATGTCATCATTTTGTGATGTGACAAATTGTCCCTAAGGACAGTCTTTTTAAGAGACCTTAACGCATGTTGGAAAAATGAATAGGTCTAGACTGATTTTATTTGCGTCATATTTAGGAACAATCAGGAGTTTAGAAAGCAAAGCTTGCAGCAATTTGTATCACACTTCATTCTTGAAGGGTCTTTGCTAATGTCACAAACTTTAGTCATTATATACATGATGCTTCCTTAGCAGGCGAATTTGTTGATTCATCATGCTTCAAGGCAGCTCCAGAGATGACAATTCTTTAGTAGCTAATGTGTTTAATTGGACTATTCTCTATTTGTAGCAGACTGAATTTTCCTATTTTAACCACAAAATGGTAGGAGAATTTGGAAAGTTTCCAGTCTGTCAAAACTTAAGTGCAATAGGAAGTAAGATAATTTTGTTTGTATTTGTTCTGTCCTTCATTCAAACCTTGTTAGAGGCAATTGTGAAGCCTACTAAGCGGTGCTGCTTATACCTTATCTCCAAGGCAAATTCAGCTGGGGTGGCTGTGCTTTGTTACCACAACTGAACCGAACCAGAAGTATATGTGGTATTGCGGTGTATTCCTGGGCAGCTCCTTTTGTATGCCTGAGACATACTGTAAGGAATTGAAGGAGAGGATGTTCAGTAGTTTCCAGAAGACATTTTAAATAACATTAAGACATGTAACTTGCACTGAAACCAGAGCCTTTGAGAATGTTGATTGGGTTTCTTAAATATGAAGGGAATATTCTGGTGAGAACTGAAGGCTGCAGCTTTTTCTGTGAAAATAGTAGATTTTTGCTTCTGTAGAAATCGACTCAATGGAAAATTTGTTTATTCAAGCACAGAATAACTAAATCATAGATTTGCTCTTCAAGTGAGGTGTTTCTGGATTTAATGATGAAATTTGGTCTCAGATAGGCCTAGTCATACTTCAGGGTGGTGGCAGCATGCAGGGTCATTCTGTCAGACGTGGGTCAGAAAAGCAACATGTGGTAGCGCTGGCGGGCAGTATCCTGCCCTCCCTTCCTGAGGAGCTGTGTGCTCATTCTGAGCTGGACTTCAGATGAGTGATTTTGTATGAAACTGCTTTCCACTAGATTTGGAAAAAGTTCTGATGAAATTTGTGCTTTCCAAGTCCGTGTGTTCTCAACTTTGTGTTCGCACAGAAATTTGGTTTTGTATATGTGCTGTATGTGAAACTATATATGTGCAGGTGGTTTCAGGCACTTATTCTGCCTGTATAGTTTGTAGATTTAACGCAGAAGTTTGAGCTGCTGTTCTTTGAAAACACAGATAAATATAAATAAAATATAGTGTGTTCTCTTGTAAAATTTTCTAAGTGAGGCCGGGATGGGCAGTCCCTGGACAACTCTGCCCCACGAGCCGGGGGAAGCCTGTCCACTTATGTCAGCTTTAACTATAGCACTACTGTCAGAGAACCATGCTCATGCGGACTCTTCTTGCTATACTTGGCCAATATTGAGCTAATGCTCTGTGATTACACCAGGCTGTAACTTGCTGCTAAGGAAGAGACATTGAATAAAGAAAAAACATAGTGTTTGATGGAAATAAACAGTGTTGAACAAACTTTGAACAGCTTTCTAAGCAAGATATTTGGACATCGGGTACTTTTTTCATATCATTTGGTCTTGAACTGATCCAAAGCCAGCCTTTCTCCTGAGCAAATTCCTAAAGTAGGACATTTTTGCTCAGATTACCAGCAGTATAAGCCTCCGTTTCTGTAGTTTCTGTGTCAGTTCAAAGACAGACTCCAGGTGAGTTGTGATTTCTCTACAGAGGACTGTCAGTGGTTGCAACATGATGCGGTTTCTGCAGAAATGGCAAATGAGGCGAGTTTGGTTGGTTTTGCATCTCTTGGGCTTCAGGAGAACCACTTCTGGTTTGCAGGACTGCCAGAGGCTTTCTGTTCAACCTTGAGCAGGTAACTTGAATCTTTCTATATCTAAATGTCACATATGGAAGTCTTGTTCCGCCTCTTTGGCTATAAGGGCAACATCAAAGATCATGAAGTGTTTGGATACTTGGGAAATTCGTGTGATCATGTTACCATAGGTAAATAGAAGGGAAAAGAGTGGCAAGCTACACAGGAAAGCTATTTTTCTGATGTTAGTCTGATATAAGGGAATCTCATTTTACAGTCCCTTATCCAGAGCTTTCATGTGGCTTTATATCCTACATGATATTGCTTTTTAAATGATGTCCTGTAAAAACAGTAGAGCATTATAAATGATTTTTCATTTACATGTATTTTTAATGCCTGATACTTGCATTAGTGAAATATGCTTCTTACCAAGCCACTTTTTATTTTGATATATATTATTTTCTTTCATAACAACATCTACTTAAAAAATCATTGGGAAATTTTACGTTCCTTAAAGAATGTTTGGGATTTTTTAAATTCTTTTTCTCAACTATATGTTTTTTTAATTTTAATTTGCTAAGAGTTATAAATTTCTTAGAATCATTGCATACATAATAATTTGAAATGTGTCTGGCATTAGTTCTGTAAAAAACAATCTGGATGTTCTCTGATCTGGATCTACAGAGCCATAAAATATATATGGCACTGTATTAAGTTTTATAATGCTCATTACTTCAATGTTGTACCTGTTGGGTAGAAAATCACTGAAGCGGATGAAGAGTATTGCTCTTTGAGCAGCAGAAATATTAGAAGTGCTTTTACATGGCCCCTTCTAGATATGAGTTTGACTGCAGGGTTCAGAAAGAAATAATTAGTATTTAAACTGTTTGCGAAGGAATATGACTATTCCTCCAGAGCAGAAGAATTACAAATCAGTGGAGCGCTGCAGAATTTTTCTTTGGGCTAAAATAATTGCCATATGAGGTCTTCAAGATATAATGAGGGATATCTATGGTCTAGCAAAGTGAGCTTAAAACTCAATATAGTAGGACCCTGTTTTAATTCCTGAATCTTTCACATGACTGTCATTGTAATTTGGGGCAATGCTCTTTGTTTCTGTTCCACTTGTTACAGCTGTATTAGCAACGTAATCTGTGTGTCTATAAAATTAACTGTGCATTCATATTTAGTTACTTTCAGGGTCAATTGCTAAGACAACAAACTTAACCTACCTGCTTTGTAATCACTGTAATCAGTATTCTGGAAGGCCTGGGATCCACATGCAAGTTGAACAACATTGACCGTTGTTGTACTCCAGCAATGAGCTCTGAAAGGTTAAATATTTAGGTAGTGTTAGCTAACCTTCTGCTTATAATTATAGCCCTAATAAACCTCAATATTTGTCTTGATATCTTTCTGGTTTTGAAAGGGATTTTTATTTATGATCTACAGAAAATCCGTTTATTTCAAGGGCATTGCATTAGCATTGCTAATGATCATAATATGTTTAGTTTCAAAGGATACCTGCTTTGAAATTTACTGCACAAGAGTGGAAGCGCCACTATTCACTTGGGAGTGTCTAGGAGAAAGTCATGTTAACATTTTGATTTTAGAATATGTTATTGTAGTGTTCCACTTCCATTACTGAAGTGCCAGTTGTTTGGTCTCAGTAGAGATGTACGGGACATGAAACAGTCCTATAAGTATTATGGTACAAAGCCATAAGAAAACGTGGAAGTTTGTGGTGGGTGTATGATCCCCAGCTCAGTTTTACATGATGAGATCTTGTTGTCTAGGTTTTGGATGTGAGCAGCTTCGGAGTGTAGAAAGTGGTATGCATACCCCATTTATGTTCATCTGTCTATTGTATGGGTTTAGATGCTTTGCAATATGCTGATTTTGCATTCTCCCAGGTTATAGCCCTCCTAAAACAAACCCTCCAAAACCAGGGATATGATTTAGTGGTGGACTTGGTAGTGATAGGTTGACGGTTGGACTTGATGATCTTGGAGGTCTCTTCCAACCAGAGCGATTCTATGATTCTATGATTCTATTTTTCTTGCTGGTTAAAATAATGTACAATGACATGAATCTTTTAGAAAGATATGGATTTCTGTATTTCTGTGGCTTTTACTTCACATGGCAAACTATGCTTTGAATTAGTGCATCTGCTTCAAGGCCTGGATAGTGTCATTGGATTTTGCATGCCATTGCCTGGATGTTCTTCCACACTGGCATATGGGCACACAGCATATGTCCTCCCACGCCCCCTCCCACCTCTGCTTCACTGCACTTTTACGGCTGGGCAGTCTCCTGGTCTTCCGTAATTTGTTTTTTCTTTATTTCTTTTTATTCTTCTGACACAGCTGGCATTTTCTTTCTCTCTCCCTCTGCATCCTTAATTCTTCAACCTGCATGAGCTTCATAATACATTTCTGGATTATAGATAAATTTTTGTATGAGTAAAATACACAGCTGGTAAAAATAAGTTCTATTAAAATCAGGGTAGGATCAGAAGCTCTGTGTGCATGCATATATACTTATTTATGTCTCACTTGAAATACTTTGTAGGTTAACCTCTCATTTATTTTCTTCCCAGAAAATCATTGAAATGTTTACAAATAATGACCTCAGTTGCCTTGGTTGTATGTTTACTGTTCCCTGTCCCATTGCCCATGTGGCCAATGTGAAATCTATGCTTCTGGAACAGTACCTTATATGTCACTTAGTATAATTTTATTTTGATCTTGGAATAGGGCATATAGGTGCTACGGTAAAGTAGGTAATAATATTCAGCAGATGTTAACACATTAAACATAGGAGTTCAGAGGCAGGCTTCGCATTTTTATTATTATTACTGCACAGCTTTTAAGTGTCCCTATGTCTTCCTAGGCAGATATCTGGAATTTATTGAGTGGAGTAAATTCCTTCTGGGTGTTTACAGGAAGAAATGACAAATGTGATTTGATAACATTGACAATTACGTGATTCCTTTCCTGCTGGTGAATCCAAAACAACTTTTGAGAGCAATATGAAATTAAGTTATGACCAAGGCCAGCCACTGTGAGTTACAGTAAAATCAAGTGTTTGGTTAAACCCTCAGAGCTGCAGAATTTTTTACAGAGACATTCAGGCAACAGAAGAAAAATATCAGAATGTTAATGAGCTTTATGTCTACAAGAATAAACTGATTTTTCAGATAAACAGAAGTGCATAGCTTGCTGAACAAAACAAAGAAGAAACATTACTGGTGCTCATACCAAGCCGTTGCTACAGACAGTGTGATGAAGCTGTTGAGGAAAGTCTTTTGAAGAGTAAGCAGTGGTACAGGGGGTACTGGCGAGCAAAGCGTGTCTGCTGTGCACACAGGAATGCTGTGGTAATGACACACAACATTAGATGACTGTTTCTGTTGGAGTTCATGTGTAGCAAAATGCCTCACTGTCTTGCATGCTCTACATTGCAAGTTGAGTAGGTTTCATGGACTACTAATGGCATTTATGTAGGTAGAAGACGACTGAAAATGGGCAGGGCTTGCCACTACGCATGAGGAGACTGGAACGCTGAAGGTATGGAACTGTATATTTCCCATGTATTTCTACAGAGGTCAGTGAAGGCGTATCAGCAGTTGTGTACGCTGTCCTGGGGGACCTGTGTTGTAAAGAAGCACTAAGAGCTCTAATACGAGAATTACCACTGGTAGGATCCAAAGACTTCACTAGCTGAGGGCTGTGCAAAGCCACTGCTCTTTAGGAGAGTGCTGAAGGAAGGCTTAGCATGCCAGAAGAGAGGGGGCTTGGGTCTTCAAAAGACATCCAAAAATACTTGGCATTAGGTAGTTTCACTGAACATTAAAGAAGGCTCTGAATTTGACATTGTTACTGCTTGGACTGTTTTTTAATATGGTCAGCAAGTTTTTGGAGCTCATGGTATTCTTGTTGTAGGAAGAAACAAAGGTGAAGTTTGTAAATATGTAACAAAGGCTCTGACAATAATTTGGGATAACTTTGGAAACAAAGAACAGAGGAGATTGTGCCAGTGGGAGTTGCCATTGTGATTTTAAGTCTACCAACCTCTCTGAGAGCCAGGAAGTTGAGCTCTGAGGTAGTGCAGGGTCACGTTGAAAGTGTGAGTATATTTAGAGATGTGGGAGTTCTGTGATGGGGAAAAGTGATACCGTGTTATGGCCATCAGGCTCATTTTTTCACTTTGGCTTTACTAGAGCCAGATTTGATTTTTGAACATGTCCTGTAATCAATCTCTTTCTTGACCTTGATAATCTTTTTGTCTATTCAGATAAAACTTCAGGGAAAAGGCAGTTTCTTACCATGCATTTCTGCAGCACAAAGCACAGAGGAATCCCAAATTGGAACAGAGTTTTGAAGTTCTACAATGCAGAGAGAGGGATTCACCAAAAGCAGAGCTAATGCACATTATTTTGCCTGCTGAGCTGTAGCAGATCTTTAGGAAAAGTTTACAGAGAGAGCATTGGCTCCACTTGTCTAATAATCTGTGCTTCAGTAGTTTGTGATCCCACATGTGTTCTGCTTCAGGCTAGATAATTAGCATTGCCGGTGGTTATCACTTTCTGTGTAATAACTCATCTGTCCTGGACTAGAGGATGATAAGCTTTTGCTCCATCTAAGGGTTACTGTGCATCCCATGCCACTGCATATATACTACTAAACCAGTAATAATCTCTCTCTGGACTTTCTTGCTCTTGGTTTTCCATGCCAGTGAGCGTCTTTCAGGGTTTGAGAGAGAGAGTGAGTGAGTGATACACTTCACTGGGGAATGAGGACTGTAAGAGGAGGTCATGCTATATCATGCTACAGTATTTCTTTATCTTTAACTTGGGCGGACAAGACTTCCTGTCACCTAGGGAGTGTATTTGAAACTTCCAGGGTGGGAAAAAATGCCTCTGCCATTGCTTGCTGAGTTAGAGACATGTCATGCAGGACAATGCAGCATACAGAGCTTAATAGGAGTATTTAGCCATTGGTCCATATAAGTACACAGCAGATCAGTCAGTAGAGTTTCTGGCAACTTGATGGTGGCTTGCAGAGAGCTTGTTTGAAGGTGATGCTCTCTGTGTCTGGACTTCACCAGTGGCTTGGAGTGGGCACAGGTATGGCTCCATGCTCCCAGTTTTCTTGGGAGAAATGTTTACTGTCACAGCATCCAGTTGTAACTAAGGAGTAGAGGGAACAAGTGGGGAGGAGGAGGCCGTTACCATAATTTCTAATCGTAAATACTCCTTCAGTTTATCTTTACTCTGTTCTGAATCTGAGTCAATAAGGAACAGGCAATGAGGAATAAGCAGAAGTTATGTGTAAAACATACAGGGTAACTGAGCCCCAAAATGTTTACAAGATTACACTTCGATTTTTAAACAATTGCTTAAACAGATAGTTTGTTGATAGAAGGACATTTCTGAGTTTGAAAATGATTTACGGTTTATACAGTAATTGAAGTGGCAGTTGCTTCATCACACTTAAGTTTATTGATTCCATTAGTACATTGACCTCCTTTCTGCTGAACCACCAGTTTGAATGTCTGTGCTGTGTGGGATAAATTAAAAGGAAAAGATGCCATTTTCCTAACTACGCAGGGCCCAGTTTTCTGCAATAAAGAAAGAAATGAAAGCAAACAAAACAGTGGAAAAAGAGAAGTCAGAGGAGAAATGATGCTTTGAATCTCTTTAGATTTGATGAATTTTTCCAAGCAACTTTGTGTTTATCAGAGGATGCCTTTTCTGCAGGTCAGTGATAGATGCTGAGTTTGCTTGCTCTGTTAAAGTGGCCGGCATCCATATTCCAGCAGTTTGAATAAGCAGAAATCCAGAAGAATATGAAAACTATCATTTGAAGGGGAGAACAAGGCCAGCTGGAAAGTGATTTCTGTATGATTCCACTTTGTATATTCTACATGTTAAATAATAGTTTCTGCGCTTTTATTTCCCCTCAGAAAGATCGCTCATAGTTGGGCGATGCTCAAAGCTGCAAAATAAAAATGTGGAGCATTGGCATGTGAACTCAATGGGAGCTGAAAGACAGAAATTGCAGAAAGACAGAAGTCTCTCTTTGCTTATGTTCTGCTGGGGCAGCAGCTCCCTCCTCCCCTGGCCTCTTTAGAACAAGCTGCCTTCTGCTGCAGTGTCGCTCAGTCTTCTCTCACCTTTGGGAAGATAGTGGCTTTCTGCACCAAACAGTGCCTGTAAGAGCAGGAGCTGCTGCCTTGCCAGGAGTAAGTGATCCTCCATCTCTGTCTGCCCTCCCTGAATTCCTGGTGTTGTTCAGCTTGCGGCAGTGCCCCTGGACAGTGTGGTATGAGAGCTGGTGGCGTGCCGTGGCACCGAGTGCTCATCTAGTCCGAGCATGGCACTAAGGAATGAACATTTTGGCTTTTGCTGCGTGTCCCTTAGATTTGATAGGTTTTCTGCTTTCTCCCCTTAATCAGTCATGAAAGTCAGCCAGACTGAAAGGACATGTTTTGGTCTTTGTAGCTGGGAAACAGAACAAAACAAAGTAAAGATTTGGCCCTTGGGATAACTGAAATGAGAATAACCCATCATTCTGTGTCTGGTGGAAGGATAGTTAATATTTTTACCATTGATAGTATATGCTGGGCTAATGGATGTAAAGCTTTGAAAGCACCTGTAGGATAGTCTGACCATTTAATCATGCAATTCTGAAAAATAAAGGACTTCTTTAATTACAGCCAAGGCTCCATATAGTGGTATCAAGCTAACATTCAAGGTCTCTTAGCAGTACTTAGACGCTGGTAGAAGAGGTGTTTAGCAAAGTCATCTTAGGAGCACCATATTTTTAACAGCATGATTTGTGCCTGGATTACCACAAAGTGAGTTTTGACACGATTCCAGGAGCACCTTTTCGTGCTTTCACTGGAGTGAGCCTGGACAAGCTGAATAGGAGAAATAGAAACTGGGAACCATCACGCTCTTTCCAAAAGGTTTTTCAAGCAGATTTGTTTTCATCCTATTGCAAGATGGAAACTTTTGGATGCAGAGCCTGATTCAGAGACCAAAGGGATCACATAGTCTCGCATTTATTAAATTGCGATGTGAGTTGGGCCATATGGCACAGAATCAGAACAGGGGGATTGTGAAGGGTTTTCTCCAGGGATCCAACTCTCCTTCTGTGACTACAGTGGAGTTATTACCATTTTATGGTGCAGACATGCTCAGATGCTGTACTGAGAAGTGCAATATAGTAATCTGAACTGGACTGAATTAATTTCTTCTATATGACAACAAAGTCTCTGGCCATATTATGAGGTTGGCCTCATCATTTTTTTTGATTGTGGTACTCTAAATTTGGACCATCTGTGTGGGGTTATATTAGTGTTGTTGCTCAGAAGTTTACAAGCTTTCTAACAGCCAAGTGGAAAGGGCATTTCTCATTATTGTACCAATGGCTGAGACATTAAATGCTTGTTGTTATGTTCACAAGTGAGTATACAGATTTTTGGCAAAACCAAGGAGCCAGATTCACTCATGCAGATTAAGGTCTTATTACAGTATGTCCAAGGGGGTTGTGTACACCCAGGTCAAACCACTGGGTCTTTCATGTGAAATGAGGAGTAGGTTTTAGATAAATGATAGAATTGGCCAATATTTTATCATCAGACCTTTTTTTTTTTTTTTTTTTGGTTTTCACCAGTTTGATTAAAGAAGAAAACAGGATTGAATTTAATTTCCCTTCCTCCTCCCTGTAAAAATCTGTTTTACTGGCAAATTAGGGTGATGAGAATTTCTGAAAATTTTATCAAGCAAATACTTTCCATCTGACAAGGCTGAAACTCCAAAGTTGCCAGGAAACCAGAAAGCTAGTGTGACGTTAATTAGAGGAGATGGTCTGGCTCTTGCTTTTGCCATCTAACTCCATTTTTCTATCCTCGCATCATTTCACAGAGAAAGCCCAATAACTATTTTAGGTTCACTAGCCAGCTGATTGTCTTGTCTTTTATATTGCATAGCATGAATAAAAAAAGAGTTTATTTGCAGAAGTATCATGAAATATTTGTCTGTGCTACCTATGAAAATACAATAAACTTTTTAGATTTTATGTGGCCTGAGCTTAAATGAGAAAAGGGGGAATGGTGACCAAAAGAGTGGCTGAGTGCATAAAAATTGCGAGAAATACCTTCCACAAGCTCACTGTTATTATTTTATTAGAATGATGATTAGAATCCAGTATGAATACTTTGAATATAAAAAAGGTTGTGCTTCCCACCTCCTGATTTAAGGCAATGCATAAGGATTAAATTAAAGTAAATATGCCTGTAATTTACTGTATCGCGTGCATTCAGCATACTTTCTCTTTGACAAGTATCCAGCTCCGTTCACTGCCAGCTACTTCCTAATCAAGTAATAGATGAGGCTGGAAGGAGGCTGCTCAGCATCCTCTGTTGAGCTTTTGCTGCTGGGTAGAGAGGTTTAAGGGGAGCAGATGCAGAATAAGCAAGAGGAGGCAGGATGCCATAGGAGCATGGATGGTGGGAGGGTGAAGGGTGATTCAGCTGCTTCTGTAGGCATTATTTATACCTTTTTCCTTAAAGGATCATTGGTTAAAGTGCATAAATGGTGATTAAAGCAGTAGATGCATCTACTGTATTTAGCATCTACAGTTGTGGTGTTGATACTTGTCTCAAATGAAGTGATCCACTATCTCCCTGGCTAAGGATCGTAGGACAGAATTTTTAGAAGTGGTGGTTTTGGAGGCACCCGTGTTGTCTTTGTTGCTAGCCTGAATATCCCCCTGTACTCGGCACTCTCCCCCTGTACTCAGCACTGGTGAGGCCGCACCTCGAGTACTGTGTTCACTTTTGGGCCCCTCACGACAAGAAAGACATTGAGCTGCTGGAGCGTGTCCAAAGAAGGGCAACGAAGCTGGTGAAGGGTCTAGAGCACAAGTCCTATGAGGACCGGCTGAGGGAACTGGGGATGTTTAGCCTGGAGAAAAGGAGGCTGAGGGGAGACCTTATTGCTCTCTACAACTCCCTGAAAAGAGGTTGGAGCGAGGTGGGGGTCGGTCTCTTCTCCCAAGTAACAGGCGATAGGACAAGAGGAAATGGCTCAAGTTGCGCCAGGGGAGGTTTAGATTGGATATTCGTAAAAATTTCTTCACCGAAAGGGTTGTCAAGCACTGGAACAGGCTGCCCAGGGAAGTGGTGGAGTCACCATCTCTGGAGGTATTCAAAAGATGTGTAGATGTGGTGCTTGGGGACATGTTTTAGTGGTGGACTTGGCACTGTTAGGTTAACGGTTGGACTCGATGATCTTAAAGGTCTCTTCCAACCTAAACGATTCTATGATTCTATGATTCTAATATTAGTTACTTTTTTTGTCATTCAGCTGTCACTGCAGTGGCCTCCTGTCTTGTGAGGTTTATAAAAACCTGCTGTCAAAAAAACCCCCCCCAAAACAAATTAAGAAGTAAGTATGAATTTAAGCTGAAGCTTCTTTAGTCCTGGGATCACAGGGAGTGACTACATTAATTGATCCACAGTGTGGATGTATTAGCACTGCATCTTCTACAAGGAAAATTAAACCAGATATTAGGGATGAGTTTAACCATCCTGTGGAACAACTGCAGAATATTCTAAGTTTAGACTGTGCCATAAACTGTATCCATTTTTTTCTGAACTATTTAGATGAAATTTCCTGAGAATTTTGGTTAGAAGCTTGACTTAAATGGAATCCTTTAAATCATAGTAATAGCGATCCTTTGTGCTTGATGATTCATGTCATAGTTTTAGATCAACAGAAGCCAGATCAAAGTGGCTAGTCTCTGGGATCTTGAGCTTCTGCTTTGAATCTGTAAAATGGGAATAATGATGGTTCCTTACATTCATATAGTTATCCTGAGAATTAATTCATTACCATCTAGTTGCTGGTGGCGGGAGGCCTACAAGTATGTGGTGGGAGTCTTGGTATTGGGTATGTTTACATACATACAATATGGTTACATCCGATTGGATTCTATGGAATACACAGTGATATTTTTGAGGTTTTCTAAAGTTTGGTGCTATGGACTACACTGAGATGAGGGCAAAAGTGGAACCTGAAGTTCTTGTTTTTCTTCAAGACTATCAGTTCATGTGACTCTTCCTTTGGAACCTGAGACTTTGTTCTTTCCAACCATGGTCCAACTTAAAACAAAAGTGAAATAATGTTTTCCATTATCTCCTAGTAGGCATTGGACATGCATTGGATACGTGCCTACAACTTGATTACATTATAAAATGCATGTAAGGGCAATAGCTCTGGTTTGTGTTAGAGAGCTCAGTCCTGCAGTGTGCTGGACACTCCTGCCAGTTCTCAGTGCCCTTGCCTCGGCTCAGAGTGTTCAATGTGTCCCTTAGGACTATGTAACCAAGCTGAAATACATTTCAGTGATCAATATTTATATTTTCATTATACTATTTTTTCTTTCCCTCTCTCTTATTTGTTAGCTGTTCTCTTCGTCTGGGTTTGGGCTCTGAATATTCTCAGGTCCGTAACTGATTCTAGGTTAACGAAGTTTTCCACTACCTGTCTACTTCGTATTCTCTAATGGGAAGCCTTCTATGTAGGAGTAGAAACTTTCAACCTGTGAAGATCTGGTGGGCCAAGAAGACTTTTTGCAGCCAAATTAATTTTTAATGGCGCATTGATTCAGTGTCTAGCAGCTTACATGTCAGAGTATGAGAGACTCACCCTTTGTCCCATCCCTAAAGCATTTACCTTTAGCAGCTACTGTTTGTGCATCTTTTTTTGATTTTTTGATTTAGGACCTTGAAAAGCACTGGTGCTGCTTCATTAAGTTTTATTTAGTAAGAGTGGATTGCGTTGGTGATTAGTTAAGCTGGTGAACGCTGACAGCTCAGTGAAACTACATACATCGCTGGTGTGCCGTCACGAGCACGATGCTGCTGTTGTGTCTGCTGACATACTCCAAAGCAGAGGTAGCTTTAAGGAAGTGCCATACCTAACTTTTAACTTTCACATTTAGTGTGGAATAACATGAAGCGCTCTGTCAGTCAGAACATGGAGCCGGAGCCGGCACTCCTGGGTTGGGTTTTCCAGGCAGATTTGTAAGATGCTGGGAGTGCAGCCTTTGGGATGCTGGTGCTGGCTGTCCTGCTGATTTGTTGTTGCTGTTTCTTATTTGTGTTACCACAGCGTCTAAGCATCTCAGGCAGAGCTGAACATCTTTGTTCTATGATGTCCTCTGTACACACAACACAAAATGTGGTTTGGGGAACACTTTACAAACTTGTATGAATAAAATTAATTTTCTAAAATTTATGCTCAAGTATTTAAAGGAACTCGAATGGTTTGTTTTTCCCAGAAATGGTATGCTGCTTTTTCACCCTTACAAATACCAAGGGCCTAGCTCTTATGGAAATAAAATAGCAAAACAAAGAGTTTTAAAAGTGATTAATTAATTAGTTACAGTAATATATTTACAGCTATTTAATTATTTCAAATATTTAAGATTTTTGGATACTCATCTTGATGGCTTTTTTTAAAAGGATCGTTTGAAAGGACTGAGAACACAGTATTTTCTGAAAATTAGGTCTAGTTAAGGTTGCCTAAAATGGAGATAAGTGCAAGTCAGCTCACCAGTCGCTTTTGAAAATCTACGTTTATCTAATGTTGAGGAGCCTAATTTGAGGTCTCTGTTTGGAAACACTGATGCCATTTTTTTTTTCTAACTTCATTTAGTCCCTCTGTACAGGAGGCTAAAAGAGATACACCTCATCATGTTGCTGTCAGAGTTAATACTTTTGAAAGACTCTTAATACTTCACAAATTACAACTCTAAAGTATTAATTTATTTGTTATTGTGGCCTCTGGTGGAGACATACTTTGCCTTTCTGTATCTATATCTGTCTAAAATGAGCACAATGGTATTATTTGGTATTAATCTATATTTTTCCCGTGGCAAATGGAAACCAGTCAATGGAGGTAGGAAATTCTGATGAGCTCCCCCTTTGCAGGTTCTGTAGCTTAAGAGTTCCCTCCGCCAATTGCTGTCCTCTTAAGCTGAAATTTTAAGCTGTTTCCCTCTCTTGTTTTGATGCCTACTTTGCAAAATATTCCTATTAACATCACATTTGTGTCCTGCATTATATCTGGTGCTGCTGTGTAGCTGAGAGGTGCAGGCATTTCAACCCAGAGTCAGTTTGTGGCTTGTATTCATATTCAAATTTTAGTATCATCTATCTATGAAATTATTCATCAGATTCCTGTGTGAATGCTTTTAATGGTTTAATGTGTTCAGCTGATAACAAACTGCATGCTGAAACGTAATGTTGCTCTTTTTAGACTTGATTAGACTCTATCCTTGATTGTGATTTAATGGCTGTTCACAAGCTTGTTCGCTCTTGCTGTTGCATATTAAGTACCAAAGTATCCAGCCAGGTCTGCCAGAGTCTTTCAAGGGACCACGGTTTCTCAAGGGAGATGAAAAGCCCTAAGTAGGCTAGCGTTTTGATTCAGGACTTGGATTGTATGTGATTGTTCTTGATCACCAAAGATTTTGTCCGTAAATCCCTCTGGAAATGTTTAAGTGCTCAAAGACTTGTCTCAGTGCTGGATTTTACTCTCCTAACATGCTATCTAAACAATCAAACAAAATCCTTTTTAAAGCAATTAGCACAAGCAATAGCAGTCAAAACAATTCCAAATATAAGTTTTATTCACCTTCTCCTTTTCATTTCCCAAATGCCTATCATCTGAGCTATTGTGCCAGAAAAAAGCAATGTAGGATTAAAAGTCAGCTATTTCTCATATGCTTTGTGCATCGTCTCTAACATCTCGTATTTGTGTATCATGGGTACTTGCGTGGCCCCAATTACCATAATCTCTGGTTTTTAGCATATGTTATTTTTCACTGTGCCTCTACAGAAGTACCGATAGACCTAACTCTCTAACAGGAAGATGGGGGGATTTCCACAAGTCTACAGAGCAAAGGCTTCATCTGAAGTCCTACGCTAATGCCATTACCAAAGAGTCACTTTTCCATTAGTATCTAGTCTTCTCTGTTTAAACTAGGAGAGGATTAATAAAAGTGTGATAGTGATATACACTAGTTAGGAGATTGTTTAAGCTAGGCTTGAAGTTATACCATATGCTTGAACAGCACAGCGAGAGATGAAATGTCTTCAGTAGTTTTCCAGACAAAGGGTCAGATGAGGGAAGTTGCCCACTGGGCAGTGGGAATGTGGGACCACAGAAGTATGTTGATGTCTTCTAGGTGATGTGCTCCTCACGTTTGGCTAACGTGTCTTTTATGAGCCCTAGTGAACTCATGTTCTCTAAGAAAATATCGGTAAGAATAAGTTAGCTTTTAAAGTGTAGGTTGATAATTCCTGACCCTCAGGTGATGCTGATAGTAGCCCGTCAGCAATGGCATGTTTTAAACCAGAGCTGATTTCCACAGCCTGCATTAACTGTTGCCTTTCTCAAGAAAGAAACAATCTAAGGATTTGCCAGTGCTTTTTTATACCAGCGAGTCTGTATTGATTTCGGTGGAATTATTTCTGGTTTATTCCTGCTAGCTGAGAGGAGTTCAGTTGCCAGTGCCTCTCCTTTCCTTTCTCATGTCTGGCTGTGGTTAATGTATCTGCCACAAGATTATTGCAAGATGATGGTTTCATTTTAGTTGAAATATGAACATGAACTGAGTGCTTTTGAACTGCATTTTGTTCATTTATTAAGCAAAATATGTTGATTATTAAAAAAAAAAAGAGCAAAAGAGACTTACCACATAGACTAGACTAGACTAGACTAGACTAGACTATTATTTCAGTTGGAAGGGACCTACAACAACCATCTAGTCCAACTGCCTGACCAATTCAGGGCTGACCAAGTTGAAGCATGTTGTTAAGGGCATTGTCCAAATGCCTCTTAAACACTGACAGGCGTGGGGCATCGACCACCTCTCTAGGAAGCCTGTTCCAGTGCTTGACCACCCTCTCGGTAAAGAAATGCTTCCTAATGTCCAGTCTGAACCTCCCCTGGCGCAGCTTTGAACCATTCCCATGCATCCTATCACTGGATCCCAGGGAGAAGAGCTCGGCACCTCCCTCCCCGCTTCCTCTCCTCAGGAAGCTGAAGAGTGCAATGAGGTCGCCCCGCAGCCTCCTTTTCTCCAAACTAGACAAGCCCAGAGTCCCTTGGCTGCTTCTTATCATAGGACATTCCTTCTGGCCCCTTCACCAGCTTTGTTGCCCTCCTCTGGACACGTTCAAGGACCTGAACATACTTCTTAAATTGTGGGGCCCAGAACTGCACACAGTACTCAGGGTGAGGCCGCACCAACGCTGAACACAGCGGGACAATCACCTCTTTTGACCGGCTGGTGATGCTGTGTTTGATGCACCCCAGGATGCGGTTTGCCCTCTTGGCTGCCAGGGCACACTGCCGACTCGTATTGAGCCTGCTGCAGACCAGCACCCCCAGATCCCTTTCTGCAGGGCTGCTCTCCAGCCACTCCTCTCCCAATTTATACTTGTGCCCAGCCTACACCCTCCTAGGTGCAGAATCCGGCATTTCGACTTCTTAAATTTCATCCCATTAATCATAGCCCAATGCTTCAATCTATTTAGATCCCTCTGCAAGGCCTCCTGTCCTTCGAGAGAGTCAACAGCACCTCCCAGTTTGGTATCATCAGCAAACTTGCTAATGGTGCATTTAACTCCTGCATCCAGATTGTTGATAAATATATTGAACAGAACTGACCATAGAACTGAACCCTGAGGAACACCGGTGGTGACTGGTCGCCAGCTAGATGTAGCTCCATTCACTACAAATGTTTTGGGTTTTTTGTGTGTGTGTGTGTGTTTGGTTTTTTTTCCCATAAATTAGAAACTTTATTTCAAGGTAAGTTTCAGACAGAGAAGGTGGATGTCACAGAGCTCTCCTTGTCCATGGCTGTGGGGAGCTTCCAGCTGCCTGTGAGACTGTGGCGTGGTGCAGACCGGGGCTGTGTGTGCTTCCTTGTCGTCAGGTCCAGGGCTTTGCAGAAAGCTGCAGAAATCTCCAGCTGAGTGGCTGAGGAGGGATGGGACAGGAGTGCGCCAGGGTCTAGTTGTATCCCTGCCTGGGCCTGAGGCTGTGAAAAAGAGGACAATATGTACAAACAACGGGAGCAGCCACCCTCAGTCACCATGGGTGACCCCTGCCCAGGGCTCTCCCAGCCTCAGGCCAAGGTTGTCCGTCCCATGTCTCCCCGGCAGCCCAGAGACACCCATCCTGGGGTGGCCATGTCACCAACCCCACCACCAGACTGCTGCCCACTGTGAGATGGCCGCTACATTGTTGGGGCTGGTGCCAAGAGCAGATAGCTCAAAAATGGCACCAGCCAGGTGTTATTTTGATTCCTTATCTTTGTGTCGATGTCCTTGTAGAAAGTAGCAAATCTCTCCGGCTGAGCGGCTGAGGACAGGGGTGCGCCATGGTCCAGTCGCGTCTTCTTCAGGGCCTCTGGCCCTAGAAGGCAAAGGAAGAGCAGCCACTAACTGTTGCGCCACAGGCAGCCCCTGCCTCCCTGCCTGTGGCCCAGCCGTCCCCTTCCCTGCCCTCTTCCCTCTCCTCTCACCTCAGCCTTTGCTCACCCACCGGCTCGCCTCCAGCCCAGGCTGGCTCACCATGCAGCCCCTTTTATACCCGCCCTGGGCCGGCCGTGTCACCCACCCCCCTGTGACACGGCCCCTGCCCACGTTCCGCCTGCTGTGACAGAGCTGCTGTAGAACTGGTGGGAGTGGGGTGCCAGGGGCTGATAAAAGGCCCAGCCCTCGACTGCCCAGGGAAAAAGGGCTGTTGCTATTCAGATTTACTCAAATGCAGCGGGACAGATGATAACTCAGGCCTATGAGGAAAATGGCCAACACGGACAGCCCGCTGTTGCTCCTGTCTGTATGGAGACAGCCTCTCACCTGGGGCTGCGGTCACATCACAGCCCCTCACGGCCCCCAGCCTGCCTCCCCTTGGCGTCCTCCTGCCTGTCAGGGCCAGGGCAGAGGGAGCAGACCCCAGCATGGGGGTGCAGACAAATAAATGCGGTGTCTAAACACTGGGGAGCAATTCAGGTGTTTAACATACTGACCTAGTGCCACTTTGGCTGTCTGAAAGCCCAATATCCTATGAATATACATGAAATTGGCAGAATAAAATAACATACCTTTTTACATCAGCCAAGTGAGGTACACTAAGGCATCTGAAATTGCACAAAAGATTTATTTTAATTCCAGTTGTAATGCGTGGAATTCCACTGGCTCCCATCTATGGACAGTTAGCTCACACCTGGCTGCACACCTGTGCTTGGGAAAGACACCAAGCTCACTAGCTTAGAGATTAAATGCAGAAAGTTGTACATGAAGGAATGATTTTGCTGTAATACGTAATATGTGGTAAATACCAGTTACCAGGGAAAAAACATAGGAAAGATGCAATTTTGACCCCTGAGGAAGAGGTGCAATTTACTTGTTTTGAAAGTAGTCTTACAAGGAGGCAGGTTTTTGTATGCTGCTTTAAAACACTTGCAAAGATTAAAACCTCCAACGTGCCTGTTCCCGTCCAAGTGGCTCTTTTGTGCTTGTATTCAACCCCATGCCTTCATCACTGCCTGCTAAAAGTCCTTCATTTTTCCATGGGGAAATAATCACCAGCTGAAGTGGATCAAGAATTACTTTTACGTGGATCATACTCAGCAACAAGTTTAATTACAGCTGAAGTGGCAGATATTCCCCTTGTGACACATCCTCCCTTTATTGGCATCAGAAGAAACATTTAGCAGTGGAGGAACTCCAAACTTCCAGGAGAATATTCTGCTTTTCTGCTGCTCTGACCAGGTGACTCTTATGTTAGCCCAGCTGCCCCTTTCATCTTCCTTTCAGGAGAGAAGCAATATATATCTTGTGATTTAATGCATAGCCAGCACAAGGACTGGGTATGGGATTTTTAAAATCAGCAAAACATTCTATTCTGCAAGCTTAAATTGTGTGATAGTATTTTATTAAGGCAGCAACTCTGGATTTTGTTAAGATTTAACGTAGACAGTTTTATTACTTATTAATCAAATTCCAGATATGTCAGGAACATGATTTAATTCCTACTTAATAATCCTCTAAATGCAAATATTGGGACTCTTTAAAACAAGCTAAATATTTTTTCACTTGAGCTTGATGAAGCTGATTAAGAATTACCTGCAATAAGTTGTTTTAGTTCCAGTGTAGACTATCTGTTTAATAAAATAAACTAGCACCTCAGGGGAGTGTAAACAGAAATACTGGAGCATACTAAGGGTGAGATTTTCAGAAGCACTTTGTGGTGGCTTAACTCTGCTCTTTATTGTGAATTTTATCCTTCACTTCAAACGGAGGAAGGTGAGGGAAACACCCAGTGTCCATCTTGGATAAACGGTGCACAGAGAATGCAGAAACATTTTTTCTCTGTGTTCTCTATAAAATGTTTGTTCAGCATTGCTATGAAATCCTAGTTGTCTTGCTAAAATCAAAAGTCTTCTGCCAAAGGCAAGGACAAGTTAAACTGAGCTGAAAAACAGCTGTTATACTCACTGGCAGTACTTTATTGTCTGTGTCTTGTTAGCTTTTTGTTGGATTTGGCTCAGTTCCTTAAGAAACAATCCCATCTCTTGAAGAAATAAACCTCAAGTTACCACCTTAAAATAATATGAAAAGTACTTGATTCTTCTTACTACATTCCTCCCATCTTCTTCTCTCTTTAAGCTGTGTTGTTTGGCCGTTTTACTGTCAGCCCCTTTCTGTACTGAACCTGATACCTGCGATATTTTTCATTGCCTTATCCCCTAAAAACTGAAGCGTATCACAGTGCTTGCCAGAAGCCATTCAAGCAAAACATGACAAGTTTATGAAATATCTTTAATTAATATCCATATACTTACGAGAAATAGGTGGTGTTAAAGACTGTTCAGCCAAACCAAGCATCGTGCTGTTGTTTTTATCCACAGATCTCCCCTCCTTCGTTTGCCTGAATCTCTGTTGAATCATAACATTAAGCTGCAAGTCCTTCCGAGGGTGGGGGATTTGGGTTGTTTGCCAGGGGCTGGGCCCCACCCTACCTTGTGGAGCCTGGGAAATAATAGACCGTGCTAGGGAAACAATGTGGATCCAATTTGAAGTCCAAGAAGCGAGGACGTTCTGTGGCATATCGGAAATGCACGGCTTTTAATGCACTTTCTCATGCCTGGCTCTTGCTGACGTCCTTGAGAGCACAGTGATCAAACGTGACACACAACACGCACTACCTCAGCTAAGCACCGTGGCACAGGGGTGGGCAGAGTTACGGCCTTAAATTTGAATTTTCCATGGTTTTGCGATAGAGCGTAATTCTGCGTTGGGGCTGATTCACACAGGAATATTATGCGTGCTGAGAGAGGGAAGGCACCAGGGCTTCCCTGATGCCCCATTTGGCTCTGGCCTACCGGAGAGCAGGGCAGGGCTGGCAAGCAGCAGTGCTTTGCAAGCTTATGTTCCAGCAGCTATTCACAGCCACGTTTTCTGCAGAGCACCCAGATCACAGATTTACTAGTTGTTATTAATTGTCCTTCTGGATGTTGATAAAATACAGAGTGAAAAGTATACTGAGCAGTAACTGTGGTTTCTTTTCGTTTGGGTGCTGGAGTTGGGTGCATCTCCTAATGTAAGTTGCACGCTGTAGGAGCGTAGAGTGAGTAAAGTGTCCTCTGGAAGTTCATTGCTGGAGAAACTTAATGTAACTGCCTTTGAGAAGTGGATATATTCATTTCAGGACCTTGCTTATTAAGCTTCCATAGGGAAGGAAAGAGAGCTTTCCATGCACGATCCTTTTCATGCAGATCGAAAACCTCTCTCCACAGCTGTCTGTCTTTTCTAACTGTTAGTTCTGTGCTAGAAGCTCACAGATAACTGCGTTTCCATGCTGAGAAGGCTTCAGTTAGGCAGAGGCACCATATGTGAGGTCATCTGGTTTCATGTCCAGTCCTTAACCTTGGCTGTCTTTGGAGCCTTAAATAAATCACTTAGGCCAACATTGTTTGAATGTTGACATCTCAAGTTAGACATCCAAACTTGTAGTTAAGCATGTAAGTAGGACTGCTCTGATTTTTATAGACACTGACTCCTGCGGTGTCTTTATGTGTTATATTGTGTGGGGGTTTGCAGCATTACTGAAAACTAAATGTGGATGTAGGAGCATAACATAAGACAGCTGAGTTTGAGAATGTCAGCCTTGACCTACACAAGCTTAATTTTTTGCCCCTCTGTTAAGCTAACCTAATAAGGCTTACCTGGCTGAAGGGGATGCCAGGAGGATTGATGGACAGTGAGTTTTCTGATTATGAAAGTGTTTTGATCAACCAGTGGCTGGCATTTTCTGGTTTATGAATAAAGACAGTTACTGTTACAATGTAAGGAGGGAGATTTCTTCAGACCCATTGCCCAAACATAGCACAGTTGTCGTGCAAATGTAGCAATCATCTAATGCATTTCTGAATATCAATACTGTGCTGTTAAACACAGACTAGTTTGATCCACCCTCCACCAAAACAGATGAACTGCAGTTTCTTAATGAGCAGTTAGGTAGTTTCTTAGACATATATGCAATATCATACTGATGAGATAAGGGCTCCTTTGTGGTACTCTGGATTCATAAGCATGCTGGCTTCATGGGCTGGTGCAGAATGTTTGAGCATTTTATGAAAAAAAAAAAAAAAATCCACTGTTTGGTGACGTTTTGGAGCCACATTCCAATCTCGTTTTCATCACATATCTGTCACAGAGAACAGAAGAGCTTACAGCTACACTGGGGCTAACTTCCTTTTCATCGCGTGGGGACCAAAGTGTAGAGCTCTCCTTTTAAATTCCTCTGGTCCAGGTTTACAGTGGCAAGGACACATTAATCTTGCTTCGTAATATAAAGTGGGTGAGTTCTGTGGCATACTTTAAAGGACTAGATTTGATGGTACTAAGTGCAACTGCAGCTTTCAGCTTGTTACAGAGTTAAGCTCCAGAGCGTGCATGTTAAAAAAGAAGTTCCCAGTGAATGTAATATTGTTTGCAGGCAGAAGTGTCTTCAAGTCTAGTATCCCTCTCCCTTCCGTTTCGTGAGTGCTGTGACAACTCTGCCCCTTTTGGGGACAGACCAAAGTCTGCTGCAACTTTGTGTGGAACGTGTATCAAAGCCTACTTTTGTCTTGCTGAATTCAATGGGAATTTTGTCTTTAAATGTAGTGGCAGCCTCGCTGGATTCCTCTGTTATAATTTATTCTTTAAGGAGTTTATGTCCAGAAGTACTTACTGCCTCTTGCTTCCAGTGACTTAAACATGAGCTGACTGCTTATCACCCTTGGAAGGTGGGGTTCTCCCCTGCAGAAGATTCCGGTTTAAACAGACATAATTGCTCAGAAACAATTTTTCCCTTGGCTCCTGATGAGACTGTCTTAAGTCAGGTTTGGTTTGGTTTGGTGTGCTTTGATACAGAGGTGTGACAGTGCTTTTCACGTAATCGGGTTAACACCGAAAGCATTGTCTGTTTTAATTAACATGATGCAGTTTTTCTTTAACAGGTAGAGAACCAGTACAGACACAGAATCATTTTGACTGCCAGAAAAACATTCTTCAAGCAAATGAGTTTATCATATACTTGGTCAATCTTTCAAAATCCAGCTGTTGAGCAGAATCAGCACAGGCAATTGTGTTTTCTGCAGTTTTAAATAATGTATCAGAAAGGATCTTGACTTTTAAGAAATGCACTGCCTCTGTTTTTTCAGTCCGAAGCCATGAAGCTGCTTTGCTCCAATTTGGATTCAAGCGTCTTGTGCAGCACAGGGCTGTGCGCGGTACACAACTGCTGGAATTGTTTCTTTTTTTAACTAAGAGATTGGCAGCCACTTGGATGAGTCACAATCATGAGCCTAATTTTAGCTGGTATGTATGTATTGGGAGAATCTACCAGAGACAGTTGGATCTCAAGGGTTGAGAGAGGTGAAGTGACTTTAGTTTTGGGGCTTCTTAGAAATCAGCTTTTGTGTCTGAATTCTGTTTCTTCTCTTGTGGTTTTGTACAATCGTATTACATGACCTTTCTGGTGGAATTCACCTAATTCCTTCACCTTCAAAGAGTTTATCAGAAGGAGGCAATCTAGAGTGACAACATCAATACTTTGATTGATGCGTGTTGGGTATGTGTTTGACTTGTGTTTGTGTTTTGAACATAATGAAGTCCAGAGTCTAAGCTGTCTGTAGTGTCCCAGTTCATTTGTTAATTTATCCATGTGCAGCCTCTGCTGGTTTCGTCTAGCTGACGTGGGAAATAGTATCTAGGAAGGTGTGGTAGTATGTAGTTTGAGAGGAGTTTAGTATATGCAGAGCCCTCCAGTCATTCAGGCTGCATAATCTGGCTGCCAGCGCTCATGCCACTGTTTAGTGGCTGCTACTATTGTTTTAAGGCAGTAAAGGTATTCTGTTGAATACCGCATTTTGCTCTGTTGGTCCACCATCAAAGTAACACAACCTCTGGCAGGAGCTGGTTCCTACTTCTGGCAGCCCGTTAGGAAAGCAATGTGAACAGTGGTGCCTGCCTTTAAATGCTGTGTACGTGACAAAGAAAAGGCGTGTGCTTTTTACGGCATCTTGCTGTTCCCTAATGCATTATTCCTCTTTCCTGTGAGGCAAAGGTGTCAGACTGGATTGTGCAAGGAGAGGGAGGCCAGGTTGTCATTTACTGCTTATGTTCAGAAAGCAGCCATTAGTAGTACCCACGTCCCTCCTCTGCTTTGTGTTCTGCTCAGCCTCTGTGTGCACCTAGGTAGTAAACTAGCATATGTTGTTTATAGAGAATGCAAAGGCAGTGTATCATTTTCCACTTAATCAGGATGTTCCTAATCGGGAAATTGCCCAGAGAACTAATTAAATCCAAATGTACTCAATAACTACTGTTTAAGAGACACAGTAATTCTGCTTAGCACGAACATCCTCAGGTGATTTACAGGTACCTGGGCAACGTCCCATTTTTAAACTGAATGTGGCTTGGTTTCTCCTAGGAGAGCTCTTACTTTTGTCTGAGTTATGATGCGGGGGATGTCTGTACAAACAACTTCTCTCACAGTCTGATCCGTATTGAAGCTCTATCTTTTCTAGACCAGGTAGGCAGAGTGTCCTCCCAGTCATTGCTGTGGCTGGGTAGCAAGCCCTGCTCCCGCTCCGGGCAGAGCCACTTCTTCCATTATCCCGAGGAGTCAGCCTGTGGGCTGGTGGTGGTGACGGTGATGGTCCCACTTAAACTTTGCTTATGCTGAGCATAAACACCTCGTGGCCCTGGACATGTGTTCCTGGTTTGTGCTGATTCTTGTGTTGTCCTGGCAAACAATTTGTTCAGCTGTGGAGCAGCTAAATCTGGATACTGATCTGGCTGAAAAATAACCCAGAGAAAGGGAGAAAAAAAGAAAAGAAGAGGGGTGTCTCATCCAAATCGGTGTCCTAGCCTGGTTCACGATGTGGCTACACAAACAGCTGTACAAGCACAAAGAAGGGAGTGGTGGGAATAAGTGGGTGAGGTCAGGGAGAAGGAAGGCTATTTAAGCCAGCACTACTGCCAAAACGTTACTTGCCTAATTACTTCTCAGCTCCTCTGTTTTCTTGAACATTTCCTCACATCTGCTCTGTCACAGTAAATTCTTATGGATGTTACCACTTCTGCATCGTAACATAACACCTGTACTGGTTCGGGCAAAGACTTCATCTAGCCCAATATCCTGTCTCCAACAGTGGCCATAATAAGCAGACCCAGGGGGTAAGAAGGGGACAAGCACATCTGATGATACTTCCATGAATATTCTCTTAGCCTCAAACAATGTTTAGCTCAGGGAATTTCTTGAACCTAATATGGTTCATTTACACAGTAACTCTCAATGGATCTCTTAAGTACTTGTCCAAGTCAAGTACTCCCCTGAAGGCCATGTAAAATTGTGGTGTTCATGACATCTTTTGGCAAGGAGTCCCACAGTTTTCCTTCTTGGGATAATCATGAAGTCCATAGGCAGGACAGACCTATTGTACCAACACGAACGGGCCAGGGATCATGCTGGCCCAGAGGGTGACAGTTGTGGGAGCAGCCCAGGACTATCACACCTCTGCTTAACAAGTGTGCCCTCCAAACGAGCGGAGCTCCAGGTGCTCCTCCTGTTGGGACTGGTCCCTGGCTCACCATGGCTCTCAGGCTGTGTCTAGGGATTGTTGGCCATGTTGGCATGAGCCAAATAAGCCAGCATGGGCAGGTGAGTCCCAGTGCTTGGTGGTGTTCCCTGGCGCTCTTTAATTCACAGAAGGAGATGCAGCTGTGATGCCTTCAGTGAAACATGTGTGGACTAATATCATTGGGATATTCCTCGATCAGCGTTTCTAACCTCTGAGGGTTTCAGGAAGATGATAATTTCCTAGAGGAGATGATAGTGCTTATTTAGTGCGCTTAAATGGATAATTCCATTGAGTCAGGTTTAATGCCCAGTCCAGTCACCTGTGACCTATTGTCATTATTTTTATTAATATATCTTTTTACGTAATGTTGACTCACCTATGCAACAGATAAAAATATTGGAGAAACGGCTTCCCTGAAGAATTGGAAGTATCATGAAGTTGGTAACACCTGCTAGCTACTGCTCAGTGAAGATGAAATGTTTTGGTTCTCTCAGTCCAGTATGTGAAAAAAAGATGTGAAAGGACCCTTTCCGTAAGCCGGTGATGGGTAATTAAGTTCTCAGTGGGTGTGCTCAGCCGAAATGACCAGGAAGGAGCAGTCAGGATGCACATTGTGTGTTCTCCTCTGAGGTGGATGCGTTGAGTTCATATCTGAAAGCACACCAGACAGTGGAAAAGCTTGCAGCCTGCATCAGTTTTGTGGGCAAATTAAAGTTTTTTACATCCTAATGCTTGTCTAATTCCATTGGGGTTCATGCTAGATTATAAACTGGGTAACTCTGGATACCATCATTTTCTGTGCACATCTGTGCTTTGTGACCAAGTCAGTGAATTGCAGTGCTGCTTGAGAAGGGTGAATCCGCTGAGACAAGGCTCTGTTGACAAACTAGGACAAATTTTAAATGTTTATTTAGTGGTGTGTTTGATGGAGATTATAATTTTTGCTAGAATGTGCATACTGTTTTACTGAGATGAGAGGGAAAACTCTCCATCTCTTCACCTGATGTTCATCGTGTTTCTCGTGGTAATCCGTGTTTAGGCCTGCAAGGCAATCCTGGTCGGTGCGGCGCTGCCTGAGCCCCTTGAGTTGCTTTGTCAATGAGGAACACACAGGCAGAGAATAAAATTACCTGGTATTTATTTACACATTAAAATCTTTTTAGGAATAGGCTGTACATTCCTTTCTCCCACCCCCTTGGGATGTGATTCCCCCTTTGTAAGATATTCACAATCTATGTAAATGATTGTAAGTGCCAAACTAATCAAACCAAGGACAAAAGCAATCACAGGTGCTCATCTAGCTTCCTGACTCCAGCCCCCACATTAGCTTCTACTTCATTAAAATATATATGACCCAATTCAAGAGCTAATTTGGACAAAACCATTAGGCTTCTGTCCTCATCGCTGGTAGAAGTCTGAGGTTCATTTTCACACACGAGTGAGCAGTTGCAGCTTTAAGATGCATGAAGGTTATTGCTGTGTATGTGCATATGAAAGGGAGAGGGAAAGTGACAGACAGTGGACATACTCTTATTATTTCTGTAACAGCACTGCTTTATAAGGTCTTATTTGTGCTCCACCTGCGGAATGCTAGGCAGGATATAAAAATATAGGAATGAGTTAAACACATGAAAGAAAAATTGAGCCTCTGAGAAGGGAGAGTGGCAGGATGCTCATGTTGCATCGTAACTGTTGGGCAGCTTATGCAAAAGTCGGTGATGGTCTCAGTGGAGTCCCTGGTGGAAGATGCCTGATTGGACCTCCAGAGGTGTTTGGACCAAGACCAGAGAATCTCTACACGCTCTGCAAGGTTTTTTTTGTTTTGTTTTCATATTGGATAGCTGTTTTGAATGCCTTAACTTCAAAAGAAGCCCTTAGCAGGCAGAGTTTGCAAAAATATTCAGAAGATCTACAGATTCAGAATCTCAAGATATTTTTTAATCCAGCAAATCCAAGTAATTTATCCCAGTAATTTCCCAGTCTTGGGAAGGATGCCATGACTAGATTGTGTCAGTAATATCTACCAGCATGTGTGGCTGGCAGGGGTTTCTTCCCTGGAGCCATTATCTGGGGTATCAAGTTACTCTCCGGACTGATGGATGAGTCACTAGAATCTCTGTTTTGTTTGTGCGTTTTATCAGAGATCATCAGGCAGCCGTCAGTATGACTGACTAACTCTGCGCCAAGTGTCAGGCAAAAGTAGCTGAAGTGAAGTAACACAAGTGACAGCTAAAGAATAAGCAACAATCTGTCTTTTCAAATGAGTTGTTTTGTTGGCAATTTGACAAATTGTACGGTGTAACTGAAAGTTCTAGTTAATGTGTTACATTACTTTATTTCAAAATATTCTGTTATGAATTGCTTACATTTAAATTCTGTCAGATAGAATGCTTAATGATATCAGTACAAATACAATAAAATTGACATAAAAATGCTGAGACAGTGCAAGTCTTCTGAGATTTATTCCTAAATACACCAGCAAAGTCCTGTTTCAGCATTTTTAAAAATAATTTGACATTTTTGTTTTCTACAAAATAGAATGTAATAGGAGAGTTCTCGATATAAATGGACAGGAAGGAGAAAGGGTGGGATTGGAAACAATTTGTTTGCCCATAGAAAACCTGCAAACTTTTGCTCAGCAGATTTATTTGGGTGCCATACCAACTGATTGATCTAATTTGTCTGCCTTGCACAAGTAATCCATGTTTTCCCCATCCTAAGAAAACCTGACTTCTTTTTTCTTTGAATTTGATCAAAATTACTCTGGTTCCATGATATGACATTTTAATGGGACGTGTAAATAAGGAGTATCTCCACGAACTCCAGTTTTGTTGCACAAATATACGCCAGGAATGTTGGAAGAATTTTCTTCCAAACTTTTGTTTTTCCTGGCTGGTTAATGCCTTGGGAGAGCTCACAGCTCTTGTGATCGTCAGTGTTTCCCCATGTTTTTTGAAATTACTCTCATTCTGTAAGAAAATGTGAATCATGGTTAATTGAGCAGTGGCTGTATTAATTTATTGTGACCATATTTCAAGGTCTTATAATTTGTTTCTCATAGTCTGGGCAGTCAGCATCTTATACATGGCTAGCTAACGATATAGCTTGTAAAAAGCTTTACTGGAAAAATTAAAGTGTGATTTTAAGCAGTTGCGGTTTTACTGGTTTATGTCCCTATGGGGATATACTTATTCTATAAAGATCTTTTTTTTTTTTCCCTTTTTTCCCAGCCTGAAAAATAAAATTTGTGACTAATTTGAAATATTCTCCTCTGATTCCAGAGTAAGCATCCCCACATGAAGAACTATTTGCAAGCAATCAAGTGGCCATATTTTAAAAACTTGCTGTGAAGGTGCTTTAAATGTCCCTGTTTTATTCTGCATGGCAAAGGACTAGGAGTATACATTGTCAGCTACCATGCTCGACTGAGAGTGCTAAGTCAATCACATGTGATCATTAAAAATAATGTCCACTGTCCATTAAATTGCTAATATTCTATCCTGGGCTAAGATTGTTTAGATGTTTGTGGCAGTTTACACTATCTAGGTGCTTTAGGTTTCCTGTCATGCTTGTTAGTCTGATACAATGTGAAGACACACTGTTTCTGTTGGCAGGTACAGATTGTAGATTAAGCACCAGTTGTACAGCAGTATGTCTCCTGTTTGTTTTCATCACTGCTGCCTGCTCATGCTGTGGTGGAGATTTGTCCAGGAGTCTCCGTGAGAACAAGAGCAGACAGCAGGAACAGATTTTCATAACTATCACTTATTTTAGGAGACCTTGCAAACGGCAAAGGTATTTTCTTTGCACATGGCATTCCTCAAGTTTTAATCTCATCCCTTGTGATGATAATTGCATGGTTGTTCGGAAGAAGCGTAGACTGCAGTTATCATCATTATGTTGAGGCTTGGGGCTAACACAGAAGATAGGAGAAAGCTACTTGCTAGTTGCTCTGCCAAAAGCAAGGCAGCATCTTCTCAGTGTCACTCTGGTGGGGCTGGTACTCTTCCTGCTGCTGCAAAGTCTCTCCCTCATGTTTTGGTCTGATTGAAGCACCATGGGCATCAAGATGAGTGACTCTTTTCTAGTGTAGCTGATGTGACCAAGTTTCTTCCTCAAAATGGGTTGATACTGGAGTTCAGCTGGGGGCTAGGTGGTTATGGCCTAACATGGATGAGAAGGAGCAGAGACCATTTAAATAGAAGATTACCAGCAAGTTATTGCAGAGAATATAACCACTGCTTGCCCTGAAGGTATTTATCTGTTCTCTAATAGCTGAATTTGCAATGACATCTTAGTGCCTGTGGCAACTAGTGCCATAAGAACTTTTTCTTTCAGATACAGGCTTTATAGCTAAACCTTTAAAAGGCTGCGGTATGTGCAGAAGCTAGCATATGCGTGCTGGAAGCGATGAGGCTGTGCTAACTTCAGCAGACCCCGCTGCAGCTGCAGCGAGGCTGGTCGGCGCCTGCACGGCCAGTGGCCCCTTGCTGCTTCAGCTGACTGGGGACTACCTGCTCTGCAGCTGGGGAGGCAGTTTCGGAGAGGAGAGGAAGGGGAGAGCGAAGTGTTTTAGAGCTCTCCATTCCCTACCTTCCAGTCAGCCCATTTCTGTGTGGGGTTCTCCATCGATGAGAAGCTGGCGTTTTTTTTGGAGGACATATACCTGCTGGCATCACTCCAGAAAGCATTAGACATGTCAGTGCTTTTGAGATCCATCGTGGAGAGCTGTAGGTGGAATCTCTTGCCAAGAGTTTAAAAAAGAAGAAAAGACAATTGCACTAACCTCGCTTCTCCACCCCGGTTTAGGACAACTGGGATGTTGGCATTTTCTCTTCCATTTTCAGAAGGCTGAACACTAATCCAGAGGTGATGATGATAATGGTTGATTGGTTTACTTTTGTTATGTAGTGAGTGTTGTATTATCCTTTTGTTCTGTGATTTATGGTTTAAAATAAAACTGCCGACAGTTCTGAGAATGCAGGGGAGGCTTGGCTAACATACATATTGAAGTAAAAAAATAAATAGATGAAAAAAAATTACATTCCTTATTAGTGAGTATGTTTCTTTCAGGCTGATTTTTCTAAGGCAGATAATAAAATTATGTTATCTAAATTCAAACAACTATATTTAAAATATTTTATTACTTTGTTGGCTACTCCCTTTTTTAGTATATATCCCCAGACTTTTGAAACAGAGAGGCCATCTTCTTAAAGAATCCCACCATTGCCTTAGTTTTAAATTAGCTCCTTGAAATATCAGCTGTACATATTTTGCATTTAATAAATTAATTTATTAAGGAAGCAAGAAATTGATTATTCAATTACTGTGGATCAGGCACCAAACATCCTAGTATGTTAGATGAAGCATGAAGCTGATCAATAAAAATCTATTTCATCAGCATTTCTTAGCAGTGAACTAGCTGCTTGGGAACAAACGAAAGCACACACATGCAAACTCCTCTCTCCTCTAAATGTTTTCAGATGATGTGACTGAAACACAAATGTCCTGTGCAGTAGATCTGTGTATAATCAGGGAATTTGTTATGTATGAAATGCAGTTTGCATTTCATTCCTGAGAAAAGTTATATACGTGTTTGTTTGTATTATATGTGTCTGAGTGAGATATATGGATCCTATGAGTAAGAAACACATTATAAAATCTACATGCAGAAAAATTTTGTGTGTCTTAACATTAAAGCCGTGCTGAACACTGGCAACAGTCCAGAATTAAAACTGTCTTCGTTTGTATGTGTCTGCCTGTTTCCTGCTTCTTAAAGATCCTTTAAATCTTTGCTTGAGAGCAGGCTCTTCCAGATAGTTTATAGAGGGTGCTGCCAAACTCTTCTCATAGTGGACATATTAGAGGCCACACAAAACAAAACAAGTCTTTTCACGGGGAATTTATGTGCAGAGTGATTGCTGAACGCTTTGCCCACTTTTTTATGGGAGGGAGTGTCAAAAATGTACCTGTTGCAGTTGATGGAATGGATCATATCTTACTATGTACTGCATAGGAATGACAACATATATTTATTCTGGGATGTGGACAATAGAATATAATGACCCTGTCACCTTAACATCAACTTTCTTAATGTTGCTCCTGGATTCTAAATATGCAAGAATCGGGCCATTGCTTGCCATTGTATAACAGTCTACAAAATAATGATTGTGCTGGGCAGTAGTGTAATTATTGTGCTTTTGTTTGCATATTTGTTTAATAATCTTCAATTTGGATTCTCCAGGCCAAGTTCTGCACTCTTCTAGATAAGTCTCAGATCTTCAGTCTTTGACAAATATCGAATGTGGTTTGCTTAGTGTACTGACATTAAGGAGATGGCAGTGCTCTTACTCTAGTGGCTTCAGTGGAGTTCCTTTCCATTTACACCTGAATAACTAAGATCAGAGACAGGTCATTGGTGTTGGGAGCCCTATTTTTTCTTTTTTCTTTACTAGAATCCATCTAATGGTATTCAGCTGCTGGAAAAATTTCAAGGGAGCCAAAGTAAGTATTGCTTGGTGGTTTGGGAGTCTTTTGTGTCTTTGAACAGTTTTATTTTGAAAATAAAATTGCACAAGCTAATTTTAATGCATTTTGCAAAACTCTGCTTATGATCTATGGTTTGTGTTACTAGTACCCTCTTTTCCAGCCTGAGATCTCCCAGCTAGTCCTGGGAGATGTTATAACAGTGGAAGAATCTTTATCCCTCTGTCTATGAACCTGTAAAAACTGCTACCACCACAAATCTACACAGATGAGGGAAGAAAAGCAAGTTAAACTCAGGGCAGATTTATGTCCTTCTTCAGCCAAACACTTCAGCGTGCATTTGACTACAGACATGGGTTTAATCCATTTTTAGTCAAGAAGTCACTTAAGCGCGTGACTAAGTCCCACTGCATTACCATGAGAGGTGAGCGTGGGCGTACATGCTTTGCTGACTTGGAGTCTATTCCACACATAAGTGCAAGCGTCTGATAGTGGTGGTGTGTGTGTGACGGTTGTGCCGTGGTAGCTAGGTATAGAGCCACAGACTAAGGGTGAATCATCAACATCACCACAGCAACAAATTTCTTAATACTCAAAACCTTTGTCTTTTGTGAGACAGGATCTCTTGTTACATGACCTTGGTAGAGCGGTAAGGAGGTTTTTATTGGAACGAACCAAGCAGGGAGGCTTGCACGTGTTGAAGTTCAACCAGCAACCCTGCTTTGCTTTGCACAGGAGATCTCAGTTTGGACTCCAAGTCCTGTAGTTGCCTCCCAGGCGCTGCCCTGGTGCTCTTGTGCACCTGCTGAAAGCTGTGGCCACCCCCGCACTGATGGACATGTGAGGAGAGGGGCAGCGAGTACCCTGCTGGTCCCTGGCACCCGCCTGCAATCCAGAAAGGAGCAGACTTTGTTAAATCCACAAATATTTGTGTGTCAGTGGCAGCTACATCTAACTGCGCCATGTAGGGCCATCCATGAAATTAAATTATTTGATATACCAGATTCTCAACTGGTGAGATTCCGTACCTGAGTTAATTACAATGATTTGAACCAGCCAAGGGGAGGACCCATTTTCCTGTGTGAGTTTTCCGTTTGGAGAGTTTGCTCACTGAAGCAGACATCTGAAGTACTTTTTCTTTTAATAACAATATAAATTGATTATTTTGAGAGAATGCAAATGTTCAGAATGAACCATTTTTTAACTGTTTTGGGAGTTGAATGATTGTAGCAGAAACTGAGGCTTGTATCCCTTCCAGTCTCCAGCAGGGTGATGAACTTTCTAGAATGAATTTTGTGTTGTCCTGTTCTCCTCACTAGCACAAATATTTCTGTGAGGACCCTAAAAAGAAAAGATACTTTTTGATTCTTTGCATAGTGATCTGTAGTCAGTCTGAAATTCCTTATGGGATATAGTTTGTCAAACACCTGTCAGTCATGTAATATTCTCCACTTTGTTGAATTCTCAAAAAAGGCATAGGATTCTGTTTTCAACTTGGTGCTTTAAAGTGATTTAATAACCATGATGAGTTAAATGTTTTATGAGGCTTTTTGGCTTGTGTATGCTTTTCTTGATATGGATGAAGGCACTTGAAGCTGAACCCAGAGCAAGGGTCAGAAGAGGGGTTATGATGAGATGACCATCATGGGAGTCCTTTTTTCCCCCCATAGTATTTGATTTGATAATAGGGCTCTTGACGGTGGCAGAGAAGAGATTCATGGCTGTTTGCAAGCAGGAAGGCCTCGCAGGCATGGCAAGGTTGGGTGCCCGTATGAAGAATTGGCCAATATTCTCTCATTTGTTGTGATAATTATGGTTTGAGTTTTTTTCTGTTTCTGAAAAACAGCAGGAGGAAGAGAATATTAAAAACTATGCTGAGAAGATACCGCAATGATGATACCTCAGTTGCTGGCTCTTGCAGCTGTATGCCTTCTGTTGTTCTCTACCTAAGTAAGTTTATTTGGAGATGGTGAAGACACTTCTAAATTAAAAAAATAACAAACCAAAACTGGAAGAATTTGTTGCTGAACGGGGGGAGACAGAAGACAAATGTCTGGCCAGCTCATCTCTGTCTTTGCTTAATGACACTCTTTGTCCTGGTGGTTATCTTGTGAATCTGACTAGGCTCATTTCCCAAAATTTATATCCGTCTATAATCGGAAGTTAATGTGGTAGAGTGATTCCAGTTCTGATTCTGTGCTCTCTTAATTAAATTACTTGAGACAGTTTGAGGTGAACAGAGCCAGTGCTATCCAGAAGTTGTAACCTTCTGTCCATCTTGCAGGAAATAAGTGCTATTCCGTGGGTGTCCCCATCGAGAATAAGCAGCTTCCTTCACGGATGAAAATAATTCCATTTAATGGTTGATGTTTGCATCAGTCTCTGTTAAACTTACACTAAGATTTCGTGCCAGAAGAGTGCCAGCTAGTGCTGAGAAGCCTTTCCAAATGTTCTGCCCAGCTCTTCCAAACATACACTGTTTTTAATAGGATACAGTCTTTTGGCTTTACTGACTTAACAGGCTTCAGCTGCCTTTGGCCTGGCAGTACTTCTACAATGTAAGTGTTAAGCACATGTCAGCTCTGCATTTTAGTTCTGGGAAGAAGATTTTATCCAACTTGCAAATTCTTAGGGTTTGCTTACTGACTATATTTATAGATGATATTTTGAATTTTTAAGTGCTGGATGTGTTACACAATGTGGTTGCCCTCCATGACTAAATATTTGTAAAAGTTGCTATCATAGCTATTTTTTTAACTGGTAAAAAAAGAAAGACTTTCATTCCTGAGAACACTCTCTTCTCTGTTAATGGGTGTGAAATAACGGGTAGAAAAATCTGTATGGTACAAATCTGTTAATACAAAAAAGCACAAGAGAATTAGAGAACATATAAGAGGACATTTTCCCCAGGTAATATAGCCTGTAGCTTGTTACTCTGCAAAGCAGATGATGTGTTAATTGTACAGCTCAAGAGAAACACTTCCATTGTAGTTTTTGATCATTTGAACCAGTCAAGACCCTTATGACTGCTGGGTCTTGAAGAAATAGATTACTTTTTTGTCTTGAATTAGCCATTACATTTCTGATTCAGCAATATTTAAATACTGCATAAACTCTCAGAGCTTTCATTCCTCTTTTGATGTGTACATTATAGTCATTTTTTGAAGCAGAGTAGTCCTTTCCAGTCACAATATAAGGATTGCTGAATAGTTCACCTTAAATTCCTGAAATGTACATTTCTAGGTATATTCCTGGAGATGAGGCAAATGTAATATAACATTACAGTTTTCTTTTCAGTCCACATGATTAATTTTTTCTCATGATATGGATACACCCCAAGATTTATCAGTTTCAATTTATCAGGTCAATAATGGCCTTCTCTCCAGATGTAATATATTGAGCTCAACAGACAGCAGCCTTTTAACATTTCTGTCTTCTAAATTGCTATTTACATGGAAAAGACGAGTCAGTGGACTCAGCTGGATTCACGTTTTCCCAGGTCTTCAGAGTGGAAGACACTAGAGGAAAATAAACTTCTGAGTGCCTTCTGGGTCTAATCAGCAGAGGTGGGTTATTCTCTGCCTACACTAATATATCATAAGATATTCTTTGCTGTCCACAAGCTAATAAATTGTACCGCGTGCTATCAGGGGAGTGTAAAATATGACCTCAAGAATTTGATATCCTTTTATATTGAGGGCATGGTAAGACATGCGTTCTTTATTTACCGTGAAGATTCAGAAATATTTTCATATTTAATAGCAGCTATTGATTTACTAGGGTTTTTATTCTGTCCTGAGGGGTTGGAAAGAGTGCTTTTGCTCATGCCTAAACTAACAGCAAACAAAATTTTCAAATCCCAGGCACATCTAAAGGTTCGTCCCTAAATCAGCATAATCTAATTGGTAGTCTTTGGACTACTTCTACTGCTTGCTTTCTGTTTCCTCATGAGGAAACAGAGGAGATGGGCATTAGCTCCTCCTGTCCATGGAAAGGCACTCAGATGTGTCACTTCTGCATCAGCCTGGCCTATGAGAAGACCCCCAAATCTGGGATGTGTAGTCCCTCTTATATATGAGGTTTTATCCCTCCCTGTTAAATAACCAAGTGACCTGATCTATATCAGTCCTAAGAACCCAAGCCTCTGATAACTTTCATGGTATCCATCATTTGGAAACGAGTTACTGAGATAAGTGTTTTCCAGCTTTAGGATGAAGCTTTCAGTATTTTAGCCTTTATTTCAATGACTTGATGATAGGCTTCAGTGCAGTTTTCTGGAATATTATTTTAGATGCATCATCTCTTAGCCGCTCTTACCTTCCCTCCCTCCTTCTCCTGTCCCTCTCGTCTACAATCCTCTGAGCAGTTACAGCTGCTGTTCTTGCACTCTTCTGAGTCAGCCGTAGTGAATACTGCCAAATGAGCACATAACCATGATTCCTCTCCACCCCGATATTTTACTCTGTTATCCAGAGCTGCCTCGAAGAGTGGGGATGATCTGAACATCCGTGCGTAGGTGCAGTAAGAAGCGTGTATCACTGTCTTCCAGAGTTCCAGCGGCTCCCTGCTATTGTGCCTCTGCCTGTGTTTAGAGGCTGAGGCCATTATATTGAAGTAATAATAATTTTTAAGCTTCAGAATACTGTGAGGTCCTTGTTGTATGCTTTTGCTCCTTACCATGTAGACGGTTTGCAGGACTAACAGTACTTTTGATACTATGGGGATTTCTGTTTGCAAGGACACCTTTCCATAGACAACCTAGCTGGTTCAGTCTTTTTAAGGTGGAGAGCACACGGTTTTTATATGTAAATTTGCTAATGCAACATTTGTGTTGTACAAGTAATAGTGCAGGCCTGGCCTGATTCATTGAAGTAACAGATTTCATGTGTTCTTTGTATGTGCTAATGCTAAATATTGTCTACTTCCTTATCTTTTTATACATTGATATGCAAGGTGACAAGGTAAGTTGAAAGAATTTAATTGATACAAAATGTTAATTGTTTGAACAAATAATTTAGAGGACTAACTCTTTCCTGCTCATTACCAAAAAAGGAATATTTCAAATATATTCATCAAATTCTATGTGAACTTTGCAAAACAAACAGTTGAATTTCTTTCACTGAGTGTTGATGGTTTTCTGTAGCTTCACTTAACTCATTGAAAGGATCTGCTTTGTGATGTACCTGAACTCTGTAAGCCTCGCTGGGAATTTGGTCCATTCATGGAAAACACTTTTAATTTATTAGGCAGCCTGGTGTATTCTTAGAAAGAAAACTTCAAGATCTCTATGACGGATTTGGTATGTATTGAATGAGTATGTGATTTGTGTACTGCAGAAAGAGAGGAACTGATTTATCTTGTGATCTCTTGCCTATACAAAAACTTGCAATATGTTAACGAGGTTGGGATGTTGTTGGTAGCACATATTGGAGGAAAGCCAAGCTCTGCTCGTATTTGGCTTCAATTCTCGCAAGTAATTTTTGATTATTTAAATTAAATTATTTGGTTTATGTAGTTCCATAATACCTTGATAATGCACAGGCCTGTGCTGCACACCTGCAATATCAACTTCACGTAATAGCTACTATTTGGGAGGAACATAATAGAAAATAGTAGAATAAAAAAAGAGCAGATTATAAACTTGCTGGTTTCACCTGGTGGTTACACAGAGTTTTACAGTGTGCCTGTTCTCTAATACATTCCTGTCTTACGCATTTTGCCAACACCCTCAAATAAACATAACAACATTTTTGAAGAATAAATGATCGATTTCTGCCAAAGCAGCAGTTCGGGACATCTCGTATTGCTTGGTCTCGTGTTGGGAGTGCTGGCTGCACTTGAGGCAAGCCTGCAGCTGTTCCCCACACCATTTCAGGTCTGTGGTTTCTGGCATTCAGGATCTGGTACCATCCAAATGCAAAGGCATATGGCCCAGGGTGAAGCAATATTTAAAATAACAGTTTCAGAGCATGAGCACGAGTTCACTCTTTTTTTCAGTAACATTGAGGTCTTTCAGTGGTGCCTGTTCATTCAAAATAACCATTTTCTTCTTTAAGGAACAGAATTATGCAATTGCCATAATACTCCTGCTGGGTTTGCTGACGTGGCACTGGTGTATTTGTAAGCTTTGTGGTTGGAAATGCAGCTTTTTCTGTCTCGGGCGGAGAAGAAAGAAATTGTACTTCTTAGTGGAGATACTGCATAGCTGTCCAGAATGGAAATTTTTAAAGGGAGGAATTTTCTAGTGAGTCGTAGATATTAATGTAGATACTGATTTTTTTTTTTTCCTGACTGTCTCTACTAATTATCTGATAGGGAACTACTCAACCAGGCGGCCAGGCTGCTGCTTTCTAAGCTTAAGATACTTTCATTGCTGGAATCTAAATATAAAGCTGCAATCAATAGGATGATCAGTTTTCTGCAAGCAAAGGGAGCATAGTGTATGTAATAATCACTTTGTGTATATGTAGCTTGTTGAAGTGATTAGAAGAATGATGGCATCAGCCTTTTTATTACAGCAGTTGGATTAGTTAGGGCTGCGGCTTGCAATATTATCTCAGTGACAGCAGATAAAGCAGCTGTTAGGGAAGCTTTGCTTGTTCCCATTTACAAGGAGCTCGCACCTGTACTTGTTTATTTTCCAGTGTGTGGGGAAAAGGCTGAGAGCATAAAGCCACTAAGTGGCCAGAAATGATACCAGTCCATTACAGTTTTCATGGTTCATATTTTTTTACTGTGCTCTAAGTAGTTAATCCGAGCCACCCATGGAAATACACATAAACCATGTGCCTCCTGTGCTATAGTGGATGCTACTGTTTGCTGCCTTCTTTCCCAAGTGATATATTGGTCCTGATCCCGTAGCCTTCTCCCGTGTTGAACAGTCCTTCCTTGCACATAATCCTGGCTCAGCAGGGCCCTCTCTGGAAGTATAACTTTGTGTTGGGGAGAACCTGAAGAGTCAGGTTGTGAATTCTGTTTTAGCTTCCCAGGTGCATGGATTTCTGCTGCTTATTGATCAAAGGTAGTAGAAATAAATATACACATGCCAGGATTAAGACATACAGACACCGTGCAACTCTTCCTTTCTTTGGGTATATATGATTTGAAGGGTAGATTTTCAAGTTTGTTTGGTTTTTGGGGTGGGTGGGGTTTTTTTAAGTTGCCTTCTTAAATCCTCTCTGGGCTTTGAAATACATGTCGTTTCATTTTCAAAGGTACTGAATAGTGGATCTCCTGACAGCAGATGCTGAGTACTTTCAAAGATTCATAGGTAGAGATTTAGAAGTCCAATTTAGTTTCCAATGAAGTATGAAGCTTAAGATGTTTATTAAGCTTTATTTTAAAAAAAGTAAAAATATCGGTATGTATTCCCATGAAGATCATTATTTCTTTGCATTCACAAACATATGAATGAAACATTCCTTATTCCACTTGTAGTGATGATTTTTATTGATGCTTCACCTAGAAAAAGTTTTCCCCCAAATGTAGGTTGCGTTTGGAGTTAAACAGCAGGCTTCGGCAAATTTCTTTTGACAAGGACTTTAATATTTGGCATCCAGCCATTGAAAATACACGATCCTTGCTGCTTCGCTCAGAGCTGCGTTATTCGTCGAGAGCAGAGCTATCGTACAAGATCATGGAAAATGAGAGGCAGCTTGGTTAAAGACTTTGCAAATTTAAGACAAGGTTTTAAAATATTTCTGAAATTAAAAAGAAGCATTCATGTACTGGTGAGATGTGTTTGTGCAGACTCCTGCTTGCCATGTGTGTCTTCATAGTCATATACCTTGCGCTAAATGTAGATATGTAGGACTGTATCAGATCTATATGGGAACAATAGTCCACTGTCAAATTTGCTTCAATAAAAATGTCCTGCTGTTGGCATTATTAATTAAAACTAGGAGGCTTCCCTTAACAGTTATGGCACTCAGACGAAGAAAGGTGATCTTAAAAATAGCTTGGACCTAACTCGTATAAAGACTTTCATAGCTCAGCATCAACATCTGGAACTGTATTAGGGTTAACAGGGCAGTCATATGGTCTGAAAAATTGTTGTGTTCCTTGTGGATAGCTGCTTTCTCCATTGCTTGCAACTCTTAAGTGATCCACAGCTGCTCCATGTAAAAATCAATACAGTAATCCAGTCCGGAGGTCCTAAGGTGTAGCAGCAGTGGCAATTATGCTTTGAGAATAGACTTCTAAAGTGTGTGGTATGGCTTCATTACAGTGAATAATTTTAAATATACTGCCAGTTTTCTGAGGCTCCTCTGATCAGGGCTGAGCTGGAGCAGAGATCTTAAATCAAGGCAGCTGCTCTATCTGAGCAGTCCAAGCAAATGGGTCTTAATGGTGGCAGCTAGCATGTTAATGAAAATCTGTTACACCTATTGCTTGGTGTAGCAGAGCTTTGGTTACCACAAAAGGTTGTCTTCAGATGAGATAGATAGGGGATTAGGATTAGTTTAAGGCGGACAGAGCAGATGGTTAAAGAAAATTAGCCACTGTATTTCAGGGGAACAGCAAAGATTTCAGATTGCTTTGTGCTGCCTTTGTTGCTTTTTTTATTGTAGACATTTGCAAAGATTACTTTGGATGTGTGCAGACCAATAAAGAAACTTGTAGTTTATGCAAATAAGGAGTCTGGCTTGCACATTTATCTGAGATAAAGAAGATATTTAAACTGTTAAGGAAATGAAAACATAATGATAGAAATAAGCCCATATAGGCATGACATTATTGTATTTGGACTTCTGCCAGATACAACCCTTGGAGCTGTAGTGTTTTGCTGTCTTTAATATAGAGATGTGGTCACCAAGACAGGTGGTCAGAGTTGGAAGTTACTTAAATCAGAATGCAGTATTGCCTGTTGAGGCTTGCAGTTGTAGGGGACTCTACCTTCATCGATCAGATCAAGATGGATGGCTGTGAAATTGGATCTTCAGCCTCGCTGAGCCACACTGGAGTGTGAAGGATGCGGGCAGAGGCATAATGCTCTGGTTTGGCCATACTGTTCCAGCTGTAGCCCCAGGGCTGCTGCCACCATCCCAGCAGTCTATCTTTTGGCAGAAGCCTAACTGCCTCGCCCTTGAAGAATTTAAGATAAAGGAATGTGTGTTCTAGTCTGAAGGGAAAAAAAAAATGCTTCTAGCTGTCAGTGCAGTGTGTGTAGCAGGCCTTTTCTGCTCTAAGTTAGCTTCAGGTTCCTATGGGAATTAAAAAGGTCAATCTCTTGCAAAGTAACCGAGAAGACAACGATAAGTTGCTCAAACAGACATCCCTCTGTTTCTCTGAAGCGTAATCTATCAATCATTTCTCAGCCTCTTTCTTTGCTGTCATGAGATGATAGCAAATTAATTGTAGGTCTGTACATCAAACTTTTAAGTGCGTGTGTGTGCTTCTCTGCAAAAATAGGTCTCAAATGGCTTGGAAATTGTAATTCTAGTGAGCACTCACCTTCACCCATAACACTTTGTGTCTCTATAAAGTCATGAACAAGAATCAAACTTGGTTTTAAAAATTGGTTTTTAAAAATTAGTGATTGTTAACAGAGAAGAATGGCTCTTAAGTCAGCTTCTCTACAAAAAATGCAACTACCCCCCGAAGACCCCAAACCTCTTCATTGCCCAGGTTTCTCTTGCAAGCTGTCCTTATCAATGGGAAGAAAGTTTCTATGGAATTGATTCACTCGACAGTGTAGCGAGGTGTCCAAAATAGGTCAAAATGCAGTATTGCTCACCATTTTTGAAAGGGCAACAGGCCCCTTGTGAGTTTGTGTGTCTTGCTGCAGCAAACGGGGATCTTGACTGCCCCTGCACTTGCTGTAGGATTGACCTACAGAGCCACATAAAAGGGCACGGTTGTAGTTTCACAGCAAAGTGACCCTTAAGAATCCCATTCTTTATTGCTTAAACTGATTAGAAGACCCACATCTTTTGCGGGGCTTTTTGTAAATCCAGTTCTGTAAAGATAAGTATCTAGGTCAGAAGCTAGAGGTGCTGTCACCTATTTTTTCAAAGCTATAGTATGTTTGGAAACTCTATTAAAGTTGGATTGCTATAAGGAATCCAGTGGGTTTCTAAAACACTCATTGAATTTAACCTGTAAAACTTGACTTCCAGCAGATTAACTGAGGATTGTCAGCTGGTGCCTTCCTCTCGACTTAGGCTGACATGAAAATTTTGAGAAAAAGCAAAGAAAAAATTCCATGTCCTTTTTATCCTATCCACATGCCTTTTGAGCCCTTCTCATTTACTTCACTCCCTTCATTACATTGCAAAATTGAGCTTAACTGTCTGTCATTTAGCAGTGTAGGGCACCAGGCCCCGTAGCCTCGTTTTGCTGCTAATGAGGGTACTGACTCCTGCGCTGAAGAGACCGGGGCTGCTGGTGCGTTGCCCGTGTTGGGTGCGTCCAGCAGAGCAGGAGCTGCCGGTAGCAAGGGAGGGAGCGAAGTGGCAAGGCCAGAAGTGATGCTAACGCCAGGGAGCTGAGCCCTGGCAGCTTTGCCTGGGTTGTGCAGAAACAAGACACCAAATGCGTGCTTGCCAGGACAGAAAAACTGTCCCCCTGAAAGGGGCACCTTTGCGCAGTACATATACTTTGCTGGTGACCGTACCTTTTTTTGCTGTCATGAAGTGATACTTGTTGCTCTGGAAGTCAGTTTAATGAATCAGCTGTCTGTACGACTCTTCAGAAGATGCATCCTCCTGATATCAAAACACATGAATTCTAGTTCTTGTTTAGATGTTTTTTCTCTGACTTCAAGAAAAGGAGGTTTTTAAAGGGCGTGTAGGTACTTAAATATTCAGGCAGAGACCTTGTGAAATTTTTAAAAACAAGCTATTCTTAGCCTGCAGTTACTACAGGTGCCTAAATGCCTTTAAAAGCTGCCCTGTTGCTTCTCTAGTCCAAGTATTCCTTCAGTAAAATGAAAAGATAATCAGGATTAATTCACTAATGGAAAATATGTGGCAGTTGAACAGTGTGCTGAGGACAAAAAGTAACTTCCAAGAATCCAGGAAATCCAAGAAATGTGAAATTCTCATAATGCCATTATAAGACCAATATGAAATAGATAGGTCTGACATGGTGGAGGCTGTAACGAAGAAGAGATTGTTCCACACACCCTCTAAAGAAACAACGTCCCCTTAATGGCAGAACTCTGGGGTCCTTCTTTGCAGAAAGCAGACTGACAGCATTTGTAGGTTAAATGAAATGAATTAGCAAACAAGTAATTATATTTGCATGTAACCTTGTTAAGATAATATCCTGTCCATCTTAAACCTGTCATATTAGACATATTTAATCTTTGTGACGCATGGAGCGGTATATTATGTTTGACAGCTTCTAAAGGAAGAAGAACGAGAGACTGTAATTGGAATGCTGCCGTTGGATAATAATGATGAGCACTTCTCATCTTCAAAGGGTTTTCAGCCTCTGTAGCTAATCCACACATCCGCTGAGTGGGGAAGGTAAGTTTTATCCCTGTTTTACAGATAGGGAAACTGAGATGGAAGAAGAATCACCGGATTAGAACTTGAAGTGCCTAGATGCTAGTAGTGCTATGTAAAAACAAAATTAATTTAATTTGTGCACTCAAAACAAAGTAAATGTATTGTTTAGATTTAGATTACATACATTACATCAATATTCCTGATATTTGATCCTTCAAATACAAAGTCAGTCTCATGCACTAGCAATATAACAAGTGTTCTCTAGTAATCATATTACTGTTGTATTCAATAACCTTTACGAGTAAAATGTGCAGAGTTTCTGAATGTTTGTGCTTAGAAGTGAAGATCTGATCCTGAAAGCCTTCTGGGTATAGAATCTGTTTTGTAATTAGTGGAACTTCAGACTTGGAAAATGGAAAGTATCGCCAATTGCACTGGCAAAATTCTCCATGGAATATGCAGTTTCCTGGGCAGTTTTACTTGCTGGATTGGCATGTTAAGGCAATTTGAGTTTACTGGTTATTAAAATGGTAAAACTAAATCAGTTGCTGAAGTGGACGTCTTCCTCTCCTGTTCTTACCCCTCCCCCATTTTATTAGAAGTGATTGCTTCAGGTGTTAAACAGATACAAGGTTATTTAAAAATATTTTCTTTTGGTTTCAAGTCTGTAACTTATGTTATGAAACTGGAAAATGTTTTTAAAAAATCAGTTCACCTACTACTGGTCATACTTTATACTGGAATTTCTTTTATATTAACAGTAAAAGGTGGATCAATTATTACACATATTATTCTCCCCTGTGTGATTCTGTTGTCCCAAGGGCTAGTGAGTTGCAAATATACATTAGAGATTTTTATAAAAAGTCTCTATTTCATGAATAAATAAATACTAAACTATTTTCTCCTCATCTTAAATTTACTAGAGCTTCCCCAATGTCACCAAATTTTAACGTATAAGTGAGCCATAAACTGAGCCATGCTGTCGTCCCCCATTGGAACGCAGTGGGTGCACATTATGAAGCTTGTGAACAGACATGAAAATATTCTGACTGATGACATTTTTAATTACTATCTGGAGAGTGCTTTATATATACAAAAAATTGTGAGCAAAAATTGCAACATTTAAAAACTTCATTAATAATAAAAGACAACTACTCCGTTTTCCTTTTCACTGTCTTCCCCCTTCACTTATTCTTACATTGCAGTGCTGCCCAGTAATTTTGTGAGTAGACACCCTTTTTGTTTTCTTTCTCTTTTGTATTTTCTGGGGAAATTCCTATATGCACTTGTTAGTTCCTCAATAAAGAAAAACGTTTTCACTTAGTCTTCACCTGAGTTCTATTGGCTGAAATGACAACGCTGTTAAAAATCAATGTGCAGAAAGCTGGATCATTACTGAGGTTTTCCCTTGAACAGTTCATAGAGACAGCAAGCTCAAGAAAACAGCCTGAGTAAACTGCATCGTGATTGATTTCAAGTACATCTGATGGAGTATAATTGTCTACCCATTCATTTCTTTTCATTCTCCTCTCTACATGCTTCCTCTTTTGGGATCAAATAATCAGTAGCAATAATCACAAGTAGCAAGAACAGAAAAAGAAAATACATGGAAATGACCCCCCCTCAAACCAAATAGCGGTAACTTTAATTTATGAATTCCCATATTCCATGATAATATCAGCAGAATCTTTGGGAAAGCCCTGACTCCATTTAATATTAACTTAATAAAAATGCATACTTTGGTTTATATTGATGGTTTTGCTGTTAGTGGTGTTGAGACTAGATTTTCAAGTGTGTCAACGTCATCATCAATATTTTCTCCCTCTTAATTTCTTTTAAAATGTGGCAGGAGAATCAATACTGCGAGGGGTTAGGTTCCCAACACTTCTGGTGGTTGGGTTTTTTTGGTTTTTGCTTTTTTCTTATTTTTTTGATTGACATTTATGGCACTTAAAATGGAGACTCTCCAGTTCAGAAAATATGGCTCTAACTAACTGGCCTTTTTGAACAGAGCATTAATTGTGGAATGTGGTCTGATACCTACTTGGTATAAATCCAGACAATTAAATTCATATTAATAAACTTCCTTCAATAGGAGTCCCAATTAAAAGAAATTTAGATTTTGCTCATATCCTTAACCTTGTAAATTTACATCAGTGCAAACTCTTAATATGAGAAGAAATTGTTCTGCTGTGATTATCTGCCACAGGCCATAAATCTGTCTTATAAAATCATACTCTGCTTAAAATATTATTCTAAAAATTCTTTAATACATTGGCATTTTTGGTTTCAGGCACAAACAAGTATCTTAAGTAAATGGGTTTGGAGAGGTTTTTTAAAAAAATTGTATGATAATACTGTCATCTTACCTCTGTATAGTTACAGCATGCCTGTGAATTGCTGTTATTGCGCTGAAAGGAACTGTTATGAATGCAGACCTTTTTTGGTTTATCGTGTGCTCCTTGCTGTAACTGCTTTCATGCCATTGAGGATATAATCCGAGCACTGTGATTTCTTGTGAATGTTTGCTCTAACATGGTATGTTACTTTTGAGTTTTGTTTAGTCCTAATTTCCTCTCTCAAATAATGCCTTTGTCAGTACGTCCTGGGGTTCTATACTTGCAACTTCTCAACGTTTTAAGTATCAAATTTACTAGTGAAAAACTCAGGTTTTTTTTTCTGCCAGACCCATAAACTCAATTTGAAATGTGAGAATTAAGTTATGTTCCTTCTTTTTCTATGTGCGTATGTGTGTGCTTAAATCTATCATATCCATTAAGAGATAAGCTTCTTCAGGCAGAAGGTTTGTTGACTGTCATCAGAAAAAAAAATCTCCCCTTTTTTTCAGATTATGCCTTTAGTGACCTTGCCCACTGAAGGCAGTGAGACTGTGCAGTGAGAGCAAGGCTATGAGGAATGAAAACTGTAATATTTAATTTTGTTCAAGTATGTTTCTGCAAGGAGCAGATGCCATGGAAAAGAAGGTGTCTTTTTATTTTGAAGCTCTTCAGAACAGAACAATACTTTTGAGTATCTAAAAAGTCATGTCTGCTGTCATTTTTATAGAAAGATCATGAAACACTTTCTAGCTATTCAAACAGTTTCTCCTTTTGCACTCAATTTTAGGTGAACTAAATCCTTCCCTTCTTTCCTTTTTACTTTTCACATAGTTAATCATCAACTACATTCATGTTTCCTTCTCTTTCCTTCAGCTCAACTCTCATAGGTTTAGCTTGCTTTATTATTTCGTTGTAGGCAAGTCACTCCAGCTCTCACCATGTTTTGTGACCCTCAGTGAGAGCTCTCCAGCTTATCTACATCTTTCAAATAATGCTATGCATAGAAGTGCTGGTTAGCCAAATAGATCTCTCTTAATATTGCCTGGTTTTAGTTGTGTTACTATGTTAATACAGGTCAATTTGGCCAGTAGTATATTGGCAAATATACATTTCTGTATTACACAAATGTTTGTCTATTCTCTTCCTATTTCAGCTGTGACTTTAAGGGAGTGCTATTTGCCTCTGCCATTCTGATGGATTCTTATATCCGTTTCAAATAAGCATAGGAGGGCTTTATGGTAGAGAAGGCCCTGTCTACACTGAGACCTTCACAGATACTGAATATTTATGGGAGACAGCAATGAATTGGTTTCTGATGAGAATCATAATTGCATTAATTAATTACATAATTGTATTATTTTTTGAATACAAACTGACATTGTGGGTCTTTTCATTGTCTCGAAATGTATTTTCATTAATTAAGCAAGATAGCATAAGGTATAACTCATCTCTGGTTTAAAATAAAGGAAAATATTTGAATCTGATGTGTGGGCCTGAGATTGATATCTCCATTCTCCTTGTATTTCCTCTCTTCTTATATTTCAGGGAAGTTCAGCTGCTTTGGTATAGTCCATGAAACTGTACAGCAAGGAAAAACTGGAATTTGACTCTGAATAAACAATAAAATTCCACACAAAATTCTGTCTGTATACTTAGTGAGCCTGCAGTCTATTTTTTCTTATATTTTATTCATTATTACTAAAGTGTTTCTACAAGTAAGTCTCCTGGGATTAACTTTCTGTTTTTTTAAAAGCTGTCAGTATGTCAGAAATAAACCTTCTGGCACTGAAGAAGACGAGGTTTTGAGGTGTGGTTCTCAAAGTCAAGATTTTGCGCCATGATAAACCCCTTTTAGTTACATATCCATAATCAAATATCCAGTTAAATTCCTGGGAGAAAGAGAAATAAATGTAACAGCTGATGCTGCACCGTGTGTGACTAACTCATAGGTCTGTTCCAATTGCACATTAAAGCACAGGGACACACTTCTGACTTCGTCTGCTTCCAAGCACAAAATTACATGTTGTTCCTCATTAATAATATTCTTTTAAAAATAGTACAAGGATGAAGACAAAGCCTGGACTATCTCTCATAATGATACCCTGGAACATTAGAGATACTACAAGCTTGTGATCTTTATGTGAAAATAGTGAGCAAATGGAAAATGCCTGTGTATCAAGAAGGCAGTGAAGTCTTCCTGAATACTCTCGTGCACACTTTCTCTTTGTTTTGGTAGATTTGGGTCTGTACCACTGTGTTTTAACTCCTGTCCAGCATAACACATTAGTTTCTAATTACACTGCTCTTCAAACCAATGTAGATCTCCAGGCTGGTTTTAGAGGTGATGGCTTAATGTGTTAACACAGAGTATCAATCACTATAGTTGTTTGTTGCTGAAAATACTGAAGCAGAGGGCAGAGTTTGGCCTGTTTAGGGGCCTGGTGGACAGAGTCCCTTGGGAGGCAGTCCTGAAGGGCAAAGGGGTCCAGGAAGGCTGGACATTCTTCAAGAAGCAAATCTTAAAGGCGCAGGAGCAGGCTGTCCCCATGCGCCGAAAAACGAGCCGGCAGGGAAGAAGACTGGCCTGGCTGAACAGAGAGCTTTGGCTGGAACTCAGGAAAAAAAAGAGTTTATGACCTTTGGAAGAAGGGGCAGGCAACTCAGGAGGACTACAAAGACGTTGTCAGGTCATACAGGGAGAAAATTAGAAGGGCCACAGCCCAACTAGAACTTAGTCTGGCTACTGCTGTAAAAGACAATAAAAAAATGTTTCTATAAATACATTAACAACAACAGGAGGGCTAAGGAGAATCTCCATCCTTTATTGAATGTGAGGGGAAACTTAGTGTCAAGGGATGAGGAAAAGGCTGAGGTACTTGAAGCCTTCTTTGCCTCAGTCTTTAATAGTAAGACTAGTTGTTCCCTGAGTACCCAGCCCCCTGCGCAGGAAGACAGGGATGGGGAGTGAAATGAAGCCCTTATAGTCCAAGGGGAAATGGTTAGCGACCTGCTACACCACTTAGACACACACAAGTCTATGGGGCTGGATGGGATCCACCCAAGGGTACTGAGGGAGCTCGTGGAAGTGCTCACCAAGCCACTTTCCATCATTTCTCAGCAGTCCTGGCTAACTGGGGAGGTCCCAGTTGACTGGAGGTTAGCAAATGTGATGCCCATCTCCAAGAAGGGCCAGAAGGAGGGCCTGGGGAACTACAGGCCTGTCAGTCTGACCTTGGTGCTGGGGAAGGTTATGGAGCAGATCATCTTGAGTGCTATCATGCGGTACGTGCAGGACAACCAGGTGATCCGGTCCAGTCGGCATGGGTTTATGAAAGGCAGGTCCTGCTTGACCAACCTTTTCTCCTTCTATGACAAGGTGACACACTTAGTGGATGAGGGAAAGGCTGTGGACGTTGTATACCTGAACTTTAGTAAAGCCTTTGACACTGTTTCCCACAGCATCCTCATGGAGAAACTGGCTACTCATGGCTTTGACAGGCATACTCTTCTCTGGGTAAAAAACTGGCTGGATGGCCGGGCCCAAAGAGTTGTGGTGAATGGAGTCCAATCCGGTTGGTGGCCGGTCACAAGTGGTGTTCCCCAGGGCTCAGTACTGGGGCCAGTTCTCTTTAACATCTTTATCAATGATCTGGACTCGATGATCTTAAAGGTCTCTTCCAACCTAAATGATTCTATCATTCTATGATTCTAAGCTGTGCTGTTCATAGAAAGACTACCTTGTGCCTGTGAAACTTGAGAGATTGAGAATTTCTTTCCCTTCCACAGGTTTTCTTTGCAACTGTGGGCAAGTTTTTTATGCTCATAAAAGGACTTGGGTCCTAGTACTTGCTTCTTGTGCCATTTATTCCTCCCTCCCCTGTAATATTTTTTTTTCAAATGGTAAAATACCTAAGTAGTCCCTTACACGGGCAGTAGAAGTGTTGGAGAATATCTGTGTTCCAGTCTTATTAATGACCTGGTGGTTAGAGGACCTTCTACCAAAGCAAGAGATGCAGGTTTGACTGTAGGACCAGTATCTACTGGATAAGTGTTTTCTCCATTGTATTAATACACAGAATTGTGAATAATTGAGAGTACTGAATGACAATAAAAAAGCTGAGAATAATGAATATAAATGCATAACTGAATGAAGAATTAACTCTGCCACCAGGAAACTTTGCATTTTCCTTGTTGCTTTCAGGGATTTAAATTTACCAAATAAAACTTGTTCTGTACAACTTCTAGTGAAAAGAGGAAGAGACTGGTTTGAATGGGAGCCTTTGCCGTTGGGTTGGAGTGCTCTCCTTGGAGTTATTCGGAAAATGCTTTTTGGAAATCTATCTATTGATAGAGCCAAAAAGAAACCATAGAGGGGCCATAACGACAGCAGTAATGTTGGAAGCAAACAGAAAAACATTTTTGGAAGGTAATGGAGAAGAACTGAAGTGCAAGATACTGGGGCAACCTGTCAGAAGAATTGTTCTTTTGCCGCCACGATGATTGTATGTAGTAGCCAGAGAGATGAAAGACTAAAACCAAGTCACCTGTGAGGAAGACAAAAAGGTGCAAATCCGGCAGAGACATCATAGTTGATATTTCTAAATTTAGATGCTAAGGCAATATTGTAGCTAAGTAAGGTGAGAGGAGGCTCAGTGTACATGGCAATGGGATCCCATCGCTCTGTAGTGGCAGAGTAGAGATGTCTCTGGGTGGAAGGGAAACACTCCTGTTACGCCCTCCACCCAGGTTCTTGCTAGAGCCAGTCGGCAAGAGAAACTGAGTCCTCAGATTCTAGGCTAATTCCCAGCTGCGGTGGAGGTGCAGCTTGGAGCAGCTTCCCCAGTTAGCAGGTGTGTGCGTGCACCTGAGCCTCTTACGCTTGTCAGCTCTGAAGATTGCGGAGCTGTCGGGGAGGTTGGCTAGGCTGGGACTAGCAGGACAGATCTTTGTAGGGGAAATATGTGTGGTTCTTACATTTGGGAAACTACTGCTATGAAAACTGCCTTCAAAAAAGAGGCATTGCTACTACAAAGCCACTATGCTTGTCACCAGTTTTAAAGACTGCTCAAAACTCCCAGATTTCCTCTTCAGTTCCTTTTTCAGTGCTTTGTTTTTTCTCCTTCTCTGCCAAAGTTGTTTACATTTCATTGCTGTGTATTGCTTGTAGGCTATTTAGTCTCTATAAAGGACCTGTAGCAGAAAAAGGTCTAATAATGTGAGATGCTCAGTTCTTGTTAGTGCAGCTGCCATCTGTGGGAAGGGAATTCTGCATGGGTGGCTGTAGGTGCGAATTGAAAAAAATGGGGAGGTGGTGAAGAAATCGAAGATGTGAATGTGAACGGAGAAATTGGATTGTTGAACATTTCTTGTCCTGCTGCATAAAATAATTATTGATGAAAGTTTTACTCTGCAGAAAATCTGTTTTGAGCTTTGTGCACACGAGCATTTCCATTCGGCATGCAGATTTAAATGATGTGGAGAAATGCAGTCTCTTTTAGAAAGCAGCCGTTGACAATAATGGCACTAACCTGGAATTTGTTTCTATTTCCTGTGAGTTGGCAGAACAGGCTAGAAAAGCACTGAGCATCCTTTGCTGTTCTCACGATGAAGAAGACTGATCTTTTGCACTGTGCTTTGGGTTCCTCCAACTCCGTATAATAGATTATCTGTTGCTTTTTCAGGAAGAAGTTACAATAATTGTATTGATTGTCTTTCATTTGACTCTTGACTGAAAGGAATAAAAAGCTTCAGGATTATTGATTTAGTTTTGCACTCAAGTATTTTACTTTTGTTTTCACTTCCCATAGGACCTAATCCCAAGGCCATTTAGGCAGTTGTGTAAGGTCTTAATGCAGTAGAGATAATGCAGTTTTGCTCTGCAGAAGCCTGAATCAGCAGCGAGCCCATTCGTCTGTCTCCTTGCTCAGGCATTTATAACTATATCATCTGAGAATAACCCTAAAATGAATTAAGAGAAGTTTAAACAAATGGATGTTTATTCTGCCTTTTTAGGAACTATTCTTTCTCCTATGCACCTAAATGACTTTTAGATAGATCCTTGCTGTATCTGTCCCTGTCAGTGACCAACACCAGAGGGACTGGAATTTAGGGCTAGAGATTTTCAGGTGCTGAGCACACCTTGATCTTGCTGCTGCTGAAATGCTGTATCTGTCATAGTAGAAGTGGTCAGTACATTGTGCTTTGGAACATCCATGAGTAGGAGTTAGGCAATGTTGTCATAGTCAGCACTTAAATGTTAGTGTTTAAATGTTATTTTCTTCTTCTTACACCCTGTTCTCCATCGCCAAAAAAAATGCAGCTTAGAAGATACTGATCCCAGCAATTCTGTAGGAAAGGCTGTTGAACTCCATGCTAACTACAGAGGTGATGCCCAGCTCAGAGGCTGGAACTGAGAATCCTTTTTTCAGTCTCTTAGTGCTTCAGTGTTTGTAAAAATAGTCCCATGTAAATGTGTTGGATGTTATGTTTAATACTGATTTCTCCAATTCCTTTACTTGGAAAAATAATTAAATAAACCCACAAATATAAATAAAATTTGGTTGCGCAGAAATATTTAGGCACAGAACACAGTAAAGCAAACGTGATACAAGATAAGCACAGAAACATGCCATTAAATACAACAAGTAAAACTTATTTCATGGATTAGGGTCTGTTGAGCTTAAAGGCCTTGTGGTTCAAAGACCCCATGTAGAATCAACACAACTTCTATATCTGGCAGCCTATGCACTGTGCCTATATATGTAATGCTAGCGTGTGTAGGAGGAAGGGAGTGGGGCACATGAATTGATTGTTTATATTACACAGTTCCTGTGTTTGCTGTACCATTATTAAAATCACACAGTCCTGTAATAATGTAAGTTTGTCTTAGACTTCTTGGCCACATTTTTTCCATCACTTTCAAACATTTTTGCAGGAGTTACATTGGTGTTATATCCCTCTGCCACCTCATTTTCTTGATGTTGCAGGTAAGGCATAATAAAAACTAGGAAATGCTGTGGGGCAAAAAGACATGTGCATTTAAAATTGTTTTACTATATTAAATTCAGCTTCCACTCCACTCTGAAATACTGCCTTATGCACACCAGAATTTTAGGAAGGCAATTAAATATACTTAAGTCCAGGTCAGATTTATTCTCTTGGACAAAGTTGTTTCTCTGGGGATGTTTGGTAGCTAATAACAGAGTCTGGTTCTCTAGTCTTAGTTTTGACTTACCGGATGACCTTGGCAAATTGTTTCTGTGTTTTGTCCTCATCTGTAAATAAAGATAAGGAGGCAGAGATCCACTGCACAATGCTTTGACATCTTTCGATGAAAAATGCTGTGCCATTTCCAAGTTTTTGTTATCATCCAAGTGTGGTCATTAGTATACTGTTTCCTTGAGAACATTAAGCTCTTCTCCAACCTGTTCTCCTTTTTTTCCTCCAAAAAATGTATGTGTATACCTTACGTCCAGGAACCTTCTAGCACTTTATAAGGATAGGAGAATAACATGATCTCTGTTTTACAGATGTAGCAATGGAGAATCTGTAAAGAGTAAGATCCTACTTGGAGATTATACGTCTTGCTCAGTGGTCCAGGTTCCTGTCTCCCAGCAGCTTTAATTGCTAGACAACTTTGCTACCCTTTGTAAGAGAGAGACGGATGAAAAAGCCATCTGCTGCTTGTGGTTGCTAGGGAGTCGCATGCTGCCCTCAGGTTAGGCTGATCCACTTTGTCCCACATTTGTACTTGTTTGGACCACTGATCTGTACTGAGCTAACGTTGATTTAGCGCTTGCTTTTTTCCTCCCCCTCCCAGTAGAATGGAACTGGACAGTTCAAGGCAGGCTGCATGGATTTAAACATATGACCTCTTAATACATACATGCAGAAAGGGAGAGTAAATGTAGATTTTGTAAAGCGTTGCTCTTCTACTTGCTTGTTGTCTAAAGCTTGTGACATCGATGAGGAAGAAAACTGCTTTTAGTGAAGAATGCTCACACCCGAGACACTGGCAGAATACTGAGGTTTATATAAATCTGTTCATTATGGCTCTGTGGGGAATTTCCAAATGTATTAGCATTTTTAGGTCCTCTTATCAGCACTTCAAAGATAAAGTGGTGTGAGATGAATGCTTCTCCCTTAGCGCACTGGGTTTTACATACACTGTGCACCCAAAATAGGTAGGGAAGTCTAAAAGGGGATTTATAAGCAGATGTTAAAAAATGCGGTGAATGATTTTTTGTATGGTTTTTAATTATGGTTTGTCAGATGGCTTCTCATAGGAGCATAATCACAAGTCAGATAATCACTGATGGTTTATTTAAAGAAAAAAGAAAAGAAGAAAAGGCAGGCTGGGTAGTGTTTTCGTGAGGTACTGCTGATGGGGGCTCTGTGTGTCTCCATCATGTTTATCTCCCTGCTCACTGTCGTCATGGAAGCTCAGAGCCAACTGGGAGATCCTGCTCTGCACGGGACTGGATTACTGACCCTAATGCATGGAAAATGGAATGTATTAAGCAGCAGCCGCATTTTCAACCCTAAGGACTTCACAAGGAATTTGAAACAAAAGGCCAGAGCCCTCTGAGGAGATTTTCATCCCAGGGGGGAGCCTCATTTTTTAAAAACAAATTAGCATCACCATAGAGAAGCAACTTCCAATGACCAAAAATTAGAATACAAAATGAATGATTTTTTCATTCTCCTGGGTGCTGCTTTCCATCTTTTTTTGCCAGTCGAAGGAGCGCTCTTGTCTTAGATGTAGCTGAGGTGAGCTAAGCTCTGACCTCAATGCAGTCGGTTGCACTCACATTGGAAGTGGGAAAACTAGTGACATCAAAATGTCTTGCCAATCCATGGGTGAAAGATAAAAGAGGCTCATTCTTTTATAGAGGGTTAACAACAGCAGTCTCTTGATTTATATGTATATAAATTCACTAAAGGTCCATGAAAGGAGAAATCTACAGGAGTTAATCTAGCAGGGACAGATTTGGGGGGGTGGGGTGGGGGGGGTGTGTGTATGTGTGTTTCTCCTTTTCCTCCTGGTGGCAAATAAAGTATTTCACAGACTTCTAATAAAAGATAATCAGAATTCTGAAAAGACCTGTGAAAGAAAGCTCAAGAGCTATAAAAGCTTGGCTTGCATGTACCTGCATGTGGAAAATGTGGATGTCATATTCCTCAGAAGGCAGCCACGAGCAGGGCTAAAAGGTTTGTGTTTGGAAATGTAAAGGATGGAATTGCCAGCGGTAAGGCATGGACAACCTCCACGTGTCTCCTTAACTCCAGTTTGCTGCCTTGTGCCACGGATTTGTGTTGCAGCAACTAGGTGTTGAGTTGCGTGGTGAGGTTAATGGCAGATGTGTGTCTGTCTGTGAGAGACGCAGGGCGCAGCGCAAGCCTGGGAGGCTTGTTTTGCTGTTTTGGCCCCTGGGGCGACAGCAGAATAGTTCCTGCCAGGGAAGGCTGTGGGGACCGTGTGCTGAATTAATGCAAAATGTGTTTCACCTACCTTTTCTTAACAATAGGTGCTGTCCTCTGAGTTCAGCGTACATCTTTTGAACTCCTCTAAGGAGTTGTTTTAGCCTCGTTGCAAACGGTAGCAAATTTATAAACTAACAAGCTTATACTGATGAGTGTTTTTTCCTTAAGCCTGGCTATCCAAACGTAATAATACTCTGCAGATTTTTCCCTGAAGGGTGCCTGTGTAGCCTGTCACTTTGGAGGATATATACTAAGACTGAAACAACACTTCATTATAAAGAATAAGCAGATTTTAATGATAGCTGTTGTCGTATCAGATTTTGCAAGTGAAGCATGCGTTTTTGGTGCAACCAGCCCAAGAGCAGACCCAGCAGTATTGTCACTGCTTTTTGACTTTTTTTGCTGTAGAAAAATACTAAAAATATCTAGTTACGTGTTTTTATATGCAAAAGACTTTATAAATAGTAAATAATTAATCCTTACAAAGTACATACTCAAAGACAAACTTGTCCCAATACCTCTCCTCACCTCTCAGATTGTTTCTTCGTTTCTGTCATCCCAAAGTAACTCATGCAGTGCTCCTGTTGATTTGGTTTTGATAGTCTAGTACCTGATAAGATTGTAGTATAGGAATGAAATAGGTAGCTACCTGATTTATTTAAAAGGATTATATGTTACAGCATCCTTCAGTGTATTTGTGTATAAGTCTATATGTGGGCGTGTGTCTCCTTGCACAATTAACAATACTGACACAGCAGTTTGACCACCGAAAGCTCTGGTTTTGTACACTCTGTAGAACATAATAGGAATCTTTTATTGTAAAGGTGGTGGCAAAATATCCTTTTTCTGCTCTGTACACTGAACACTTAAAGGTCATGCTTGTCGAGAACAGCAGCTTTATTTTTGCAGCACAAGTGAAGTGTTTTGTCCTGGTTTATGTGTTTTACTCTGAGGAGTGAGTTGTGGCACTTGTGATGTGACTTGGCATCGGTTCAATTGGGTAAGCATTGGGTGACATACACTACAGCCACCTGGGGCTCAGGCGGAGAGGCACAAACCACCCTGGCGTGATTTTGATAAAGAAAGATGCTGAATCACTGTCTGCCCTGAAAAACTCTCCTCCAGCAACACAGTAAGATTAAATGACAGTAACTTCTCAGCTGTTCACTTTTCTTTTTTTTTTTTAGTGTCTACTAGCATAAGCATACAGTAATGGTGGAAAGTGGGATAGCCAAAACACTGCACAGGGTGAGAGAATAATGGTGAATCATGATAGGAGAGAGAATGAAACAGAGATCTTTTCTCCAGTGCTAAAGCTATAAGGGAACATGGAGAAAAAAAACCAACCCAAACCAAACCAACAAAAATCCACACTGTGATTAACATGGCAAAAAAGCAGAGATGCTGGCATTCCTGTGTGCAAATCGGGAGAAGACAGTGGTGACAAATGGACGTGCGACAGCCCCCCAGACATTTGCAGCTGATTAGAAGCACCACAGACGAGCAGCTGTCATGGCAATGAAATATTATGGAATTGAAATGAACTTACAGCTGGTTGGGGTGCCACCCCTCGTACTTCACTTTTATCACTGCTGCTCCAGGCTCCTACTCTTTACCTAGTCAATGAGTCTCTCTCCCTGCATGCATCCCATATAATTAGGTTCACTTTAAATCAAAATGGGGCTCAGTATCTGCAAGCCTGTATTTTATAAGGTGGTGAGGTATGGAGCAGACTCGAACTGTTCTCCCTAAGCGCAGCTGAGATTGGGTAGGTTTTCACTGGTACAAGTGAGATGCTGATCAGCTAATAGCTACAAAAGTTTGTAGACCACTAGCTTTCAGAAAATTCGGGTGTATGTATCTCTGCTTTCTGCTCTTCATTTGTCTCACCCTTCTTTTCCATGCTCTTCTTCCTCTAGCCCTGTGCAGAAAGCTTGTGAATATTTTGTTCAGCTACCAGCTAGCAGAATGAGGTTGCAAATAAGGGAAATAATTCTCCTGAAGTAGCTGTATCCTTAAAAAGATATATACTTAAAATGTTGAGCCTTGGTATAACATGTGTAAAATATATTTGCAGATCATTTAGCTCAAGCCATGGTGTGAAAGGTAATTCTAGTTGACTGCTGGGAAATAGGAAGTGTAGCCTCTCATTTTCTGCTTTCAGTGCTGAGCTATTCATGGAATCTGCAACGTCTTTTTTTTTTTTTTTTTTTTTCTTTTCGGTCTCTATTATTTTCTATTATTCTCTAGATTTAGCTGCTTCTAAATCCAAAGCAATACTCTGGATTTAAAATATTGCCTCCAGGAGCAGAAAGTCTGTTTTCCTGTAGGATGGATGTTTTGCTCTTGAGTCTATTAATTATGGCCTTTTCTTTCAACGGGCATAATTGTGTTATTAATAGTCTTTTCATGAACAGAAGAAAGGCCTCTTGGAAGGAGAATGCTCTTGCTTCACAAAAGGTTTCTGATAGCCTTAAGGTGGATTTATCTGGTGGAGCCTTGGCTAACCTTCATATTAAACAGATAGAAGCAGTTTAGGGAATTTGGGGATGTGAAGCAAATTAGAAAAGAAATTAAAAGCATTATAGCTCAATAGTATAAATTAATGCAGCTGCCGTAAGCTTCATCCTGAGAGAGTTGTCAATATCTGCAAAGCTCCTGCTATGGGGAAGAAAATTAATGTGTACTTCAACATTTGTGTTTTGCCCCACAAGAAGCAATTTGAAAGAGTCCCCTGTAGCTTTGATGGCTTTCCTTATCTTAACTCCTTCCACACCAGTGCCCTGGGTGTCCTCTGGGGGCTGCAGAGCGAAGGGGCTAACAGCCCATCCCAGGCAAAGCATGTTGTGAGTAAAAGCTGTGCAAAACAGATGTTGATGACAGCACTGATGTCCAGGCTTCCCTCTGCAGCCGCTTGTCTGGGCTCCCGGCTGTGCAGGTTGTGGCAGGCTTGGTCCAGCAATTTCTCTGTCTTGCAGATGAATAGTTTGGGAATAGAGGCATCAGCTGAGTCTGCGCCCGCAGAACAAAAGTCTCCTCTGTTCCGCGATGGTTTTGTTAGTATTGGTGGGAGAAGAGCACTAACTTCCCTCCCCCTCCTGTATCCCAGCGCTCTGCGGTGCCATTCCCTCTGCAGCAGCTCTTTGTGTCTGCTCTTGTCAACGGAGACTTCAGTATTGTCTCTTTCCTCCCTGACACCTGGGTGGAGGCTCTACCAAGAGATCAGAGAGGGCAGTGGCGTGTCTCTTCTTACTTACGGAACAGAGAGAGGAGTGCTGCTCATCCTAAACGAACATGAGACAAACCTCCCAAAGCAGAAAAGAGTAAGATAGCAGAGATTACATCTTCAGCATGGACAGAGACATTCAGAGTGGTTACATGAGAACTGAGGATAATAGAAAAAACATGGTCATTTGCTGATTAAAAAGAGGACTCTGTATGGCATTTGTGTTCTCTGGTACTCTTAATATAAACATGAATTGAAAACTGTTGTTGCTGCTGTTGTATTTATATTCTAGTTGCACTGGGCACTCTTAGTAAGATCTGGTCCATGGTGTTCTGAGAACGGTGCAAACACATAGTAACTGAGAAATTATGTTCCAGGGAGTTTGTGATCTTGATCAAAATAAGATGTTTCAAAGCATATGAAGGGATGGAAAGTGGTGAGGGCAACCATGATACGGCCCATGCCTGGCTAGGTAAAAATCACTCCCTACAAGGGTAAGCAGAAGGAGATGGTGTCTGGCCACAGTTAACTGTTAACTTCTAAGAAAAAGAGATTTTAGAGAGGAACCTTTTCAGCTGATCCTGAGACAGTGTTCCTGGGGCTAGACGTGTCAAAGAGAGAGTTTGAGATGGCAGAGGACAAATGGCTATTTGAGGTTGCCATTATTGGCATGTTGGAGCATACTGGAGTGAGACAAGTAGTAGAAACATGGGCTGTGTAAATGCGTACTGCAGGGGACCAGGAAGGTGTCCTCAAATGAGAGCCAATGGAGAGACTTCAATGATAAGAATGATGTGTCAGGACTTTATGATGGTCCTTGTGGGGATGAGCTGGGTGTTATGAAAATGGCAAGTATGCATGCTGGGTGCATACTCCTCCTCCGTGAGGAGGAGGGTGCAATCTGTGGCAGAATATGGCAGCAGAAGATCTGGAGAAAATTTGCTAAGTTTAACTTGTTTGCTGACATCTATGAGGAGATATCCTAGAGACTTCGTTCCATGGTTGTAGGTAAAATAGGAGATACTTTTCTGAATTTTAGCTTGTTGCCTGGTTTTAAGGGGTTTTGTGTCTCTTAATTTTTAATAAAAAGAACTGCTTGCTGCCTTTAATACATGCTGCTACTCTTTAAACATGAATTCTAATCCTAACACTGTGAAGTAGATTAAAGCATGCTTCTGGCAGAACATGACTTGCCTCCAGAACAAAGGAACTCATAATCTTGAAAATCTGACCTTTGCTTAATTTCTTCTTACTTGTTCTCAGTGTGTCTTTCTCCCAAAGTCTTCTCTTTATTTAAACCACGAGAGAGTAAGAATGTCAGCTTTGTCTTTCTGCCTTCTTTAAGGTACTCAGTGAACTTTGGATGCCTTGTAATTGTCTGCGTAAGAAGAGTTTGGGCAAGGAAGATAAGGAATTGCATGTATGAGAGAAAGATGGAACAGAGTATCTGGAACAAAGCTGGACTGAAAAATTCTTATCAAATGAAAGCTCATTTAGACATAACACTGCATCTGGTAGGTAGCCTAAACTTCTTGCAGCCTCTGCTACAAAGCTGGAGAAAAATACTCTGTGGGCTCCAAACATTACGAATGAAGTAAGGAGGCCTAACATGTGACAGCGGGTGCTAATATCTTTATTCTGCTGCACCTGAGACCCTGACATTCCCCTCTAGTGCTGCTGAAAATGCAGGTCAATTAATAGGAGCAGAGTTCTCATTTTTGATCCTGTATTTAATTCCCTGAAGCTATTATTGCCTTGAGGGAGTGGGGGAGAAGTGGAGAAGATAATTAGACTTGACCTTGTGCTATGGACTTGTGCAAACTGTTGGATTAGCAATGAACACTGTCAAAGCTTGGTTAGAAAGCGGGGGGGACACACGACACATTGTAAAGCATGTTACTGAATATGCAAGAGAAAAAAAATTGAAATGGAAAGGACAAGAAGGAAGCTGAAAACAAATACTGAGGCCAACTCTCTAAGTGCGATGCTGTTAGGAGTTAATGTCTTTTTCTTTGTTGTTGTCAGAACATCAGTGATAATCAGGCAAAATGGTACTTACTGATGAGAAACAATTAAGTTGGGCCTTCACAGCCTAAATGATTAAAAAAAACAGAAAGGAAAAAAATAGGAATTACACTAAGGGAACATGTTATAATAGAACTTGTGATGGCTAAGCAGCAGCCGTACATCAAATAGATGGAGCAGAGCAACTGGTTCTGATCAGCTTTGCTTTTTCTTTCCCATTTCTCACTGCACATTCTCTCACATTATCCTACTATTAGCATTACTGGCTTCCATTTTGGTGTGGATTACAATGGCTTGAATAAGTCTTTTTTGGAAACCATCTGGCCTTAGACATCAAAGAACAGCTGTAGATAGAGCTGGCTTTTAATGTAGCTAAAGTTCACGTCTCTGTGTAAAATAAAATGGAGCAGTGCCCACATTGATGCTGACATGGTGACACTGAGCCTTGGGGAATTCAATTTGTCATTTTTGGTTTCTTTGCCTTCATCCTCTCCCCCATTAGGGATTCTGGGGCAAATCCTGTTCACCTTCCTCGTGTGAAAATAGTTTTTGATATCAGTAGGATTCTTCGCTTGCATCTTTAGGCCATGCAGCCTGTGTCCTAAATGTAGGCATTGTTCAGCAAGTAGGGGTGAAAGGAAAAGAAGGTGATATGAAACTGAACATAATTAGAACTTTGCTATGATTTAAATTTTGCTAAATGCTTTTTTTGTTTGTCGGGGTCTTTGTGGCACTGGAAATCCAAAATCAAAAGCAGTTCAGCAAAATGAAACATGCCAGAAAACACTTCAAAGGCTGAAACCATAGGGCTAGATTCTGCTCTCATTTCTAGTGGTGTAAATCTAGATGTGGACATCTTCCAGATTTATGTAGCTGTCACAAACAACTGGGCCCAACCTAGAAAATGGAACTGATTGTTGTTTTCAAGACCAGGCTGAGTGCAGGAGGGATAATTTGAAAATTTGACATGATTTATGAAAATGTATTAATTTTCTGAATTCCTAGGACTTAGCAGTAGCATTGCAGCTCAGCTGGAGCTGTAACATGAAGTTAGAAAATTTCAAAGGCAGCATTAACAGGCACACTGCTTCCCAGAACAGGCACGTGGTTGTTGCATTCCCTGTGTGTGTGTCCACAGAAGGGAGAGCAGTGCCGCGATCCCTTCCCTTCCCTTCCCTTCCCTTCCCTTCCCTTCCCTTCCCTTCCCTTCCCTTCCCTTCCCTTCCCTTCCCTTCCCTTCCCTTCCCTTCCCTTCCCTTCCCTTCCCTTCCCTTCCCTTCCCTTCCCTTCCCTTCCCTTCCCCTCCCCTTTTCCTTTTCCCTTTCCCTTCCCCTCCCCTTTTCCTTTTCCCTTTCCCTTTCCCTTTCCCTTTCCCTTTCCCTTTCCTTTTCCTTTCCCTTTCCCTTTCCCTTTTTTTCCTTTCCTCCCCTGGGGCTTCGCCACAGTGGGTGATGCTGGTCTGGCCCAGCCCCACTGTGCAGAGGAGGAGAGCAGTACATACAAAGATTTGTCATCTTCATACCTTCTTCTGGCTTTCAAGGATCTGAACAGAAGCTGGGAATGCCCTGGCTTGCTGAGCATCCCTTTCTACTTCAATTTCTGTAAGTAAGTACCTGTGGCCTCCGTGTACTGTGAAGCAAACAGAATTGTATTTGTGTTACTGCTTTAGTAATGGGCTGCACTGTCAAAACAGAGCAAATGGGGAGTGAGCAATGAGAGAGGAAACTAATCCCCTGTTTATACCAACTCATCTTCCATAGCGCTCTCTGAGAGGAACAAAGAAAGTGAAGGCAAGGGAAGAGGGTGCTACAAAAACATGTTTCAATTACTTCATGAGGAAGTAACTGTAAACGTTCCTCTTTAAAATTTGCTAAGCTTCATTGGTTTAACATTGCATTCAACGTGGGAATTTTCCTCCTGAGCTGCTAGGTTACATTACACCTGACCTCTTTCATGCTCTTTCTTTTATTTTTCAAGAGTGACTTTTTAATAATGGTTTGCAAAACAAAATGAGATTCGCTTTTGTAAGTGCTCTCTCTACTTTCTTGTATTCTTTGGCTGTTGAAGTAATTGCTTGTAGGAGACAAATAACTTAATGTTGTGAAAAAAATCCCTATAAGTATAGTGTATGCAAACTCATGTCCTTATCCTGAGCAGATTCGTTTTTATACACTTTCACATTTTATACTGTTTTATACAGTCTCACATTTAACAAAATGCCGTGACTTATAAATATTCCAGTGAACATTAAATGAAATAGGTATTGGGCTGGACAAGTTCTAATATTTTGTACTCCCTCCATGGAGCCTCTGAAAGTTAATCCAAACTCTGCTTCCCTTGGGCTGCCAAGGTAATGAGGAACAAAAAAAGAAGAAAAAAATCCCCAGCAAACTGCAGGGTAAAAGATGATTACAGGAGGGAATGAAATGCTGAAAAGAGAGGTTAAAATCACTTCCCAGCTACACTGTAGGTTTATACTTGGATTATCTAATGAAAGCGCAATGAGGGGAGAAAATATGATGTATGTAGGTGTGATGTAAATGTAAATTATATGATTAATAATTAATAAATATTATCCATCCTACATCTAAGGAGGTAACAGTGCTTTAGATACATTAGTTGAAGATTATATACAAGATATATTTTGGTATTTTAAGCAATGCATAGGTGAATTGTCTGAACCGCAGGAAGGTTAAATGACGTGTCGTGGCTACTGGGCCAGTCACGGAGCTGGGATTAACTTTCAGTAACCTCAGAGCGAGGGACTGCGGTGTCCGGCTGTGCCGATAGCAGAGCTGGGAATGGAGGGTCCCTACACACAATGTTCATCAGGATAAAATTACAGATCGCATACGGTGTTCTGGTCAATTAAGGTTGAAAATAACCTTCTGATTGCTGAAGATTTTTTAATTCTTTTCTGTTTCAGTTGTTCTGGCATGTATCTGGAGTGTGGGTTGCCTGAAGGGGGGGGCCTTTCTCTGGCCTCCTTGCTGTGACATCTCTCTGCACTATCCGTGGCCCTGTGGCTAGACAGCAGGTAGCAAATGGTGTTAAAGATGTATTCATGAGCTAACTTGATCCTGAGGAGCCAGATTTCATACTTGTCTGCCTCTTTCAAAAAGAAACAGGTTGTGATTCTGAATTACCTTCTGGAGGCTTCGTTTCTCTTCTGGAGACTTTACCATCCGTGGATGTGTTCAAAGTTGACTTGTCTCCCCAGCCCATAATTTGGTTTGTGAATGTCTCCCCAGGAGTCTCGCTTCAAGGTGAGGGAAGGATAGGTACCTGCTCTAGCTATTCCAGGCTCTTTTGCTGATATTTAACTGATGGCTTTCCTGATTTGGGCTTTCTGGGAATTGAGTCTCATTTTTCTTTGCACCATAATTCTTCAGAGGACTCAAACTCACCGTAGGTATCGTTGCTTAACCAGCTACTGTAAATCAGCTGAGCCATGGTGACTTTCTGTGAGTGCTTGCTCCTGAGTCCCAGCCCTTAAGTATGCCCTAATTGCTTCACAGAGATCTCCAGTCAGATCTTAGTAATTTAACTGACTGCACTAGCTTGCTATCAGCTCTCTTTGTTTTTCAATGATGTATTAGTACTCCAAAGTCAGAAATATGCTTCAAGTTTTAAATCAGTTGCTAGTTCTGGAGAAAGCTTGTTTTTTGTTCGTCTTAAGATTCAGCTTACTGTCTTTTTTTTTTTTTTTTTTTTAAATCAGAATGTATATTTCGTGATAATTTGATCAACGCTGCAGCAACAAAGGCCAGCCAGTGCCTCATTGCCTGTTGTGCCCTCTGGTTTGAATAGTAACAGCACATTTTCATGCTGAGTTTAGATGAATTGGCCCCTGCCTGTGTGTGCTGGGTAATGTCCTTTCATATTCTTGGCATTGGTAATGAATAGGATTTTGAACACAGCTTGCAGATGTTAAGCCTTATTGTAGGAAAAACCCTCACAAAAACTTTAAGCTTCTAATATGTGCCTAAAAGCCAAAGAGGGTATCAGAATTACGGTACTAATTCAGTTGCTATTGGTTGCTTGCTAGATCTCTAATTGCCTATACAAGCACTTAAATGTGTTTGGTGATAGGTGACTTAACTTTATAGTTCCCAGGTTTTTTTTCCCCCTATCCTTTTGTCCATACATAAGAGAACTTTGTCAATCTGCTTGCTTTTAGACCTGCATTTGTCTTTTAAATCCTGAATATCTTCTTGAACATTAGTGGTGTTCTTGCATCTTAATTAAGATCAAAGTTTGACCTGTTTTTTTTCCCCTAAAGTAACAAAATAGCTCTGTTACTGATACCATGGTTTAATATAGGAAATCCTAAAAAAACCCCAACCAACCCAAACGAAAAACCTGAAAAAAACCCCAAAAACCCCAGGACCCTACTAAAATGTCTGTTGCCTTGTGATTTATTATTTGTTTGCAAAATCAGAATCTGAAAAAAACTTCACCGTGTCAAAACTGTCAACTTCTTCTTTTAACAGGGTGTATTTCTGAATAGCCGCACAAATGATAAACTAACAAATAACAAATCTCCTTTTTTGAGGAATTACTGCGATTTGCAGATCCTATTTGATTTTACAGCAGAGAGTAATGCTATTGAAAAGCCGGATTTAACATGGACAGTGAAGAGGGATTCTACGTGTTGAGTTTTTTTTGGCCTTTTTTTTTTTTTCCAAGAGAGAGATTTATTTTAGCTGTGGATTTAGTCCTTCCTTCAAAGAGAACTGGAGGATAAAGTGAATGCCAGAGCAGCGCTGCGGGTTTCTACTGTACTTTTGCTCTTTGTTGCTGCAGTGCTAAACAAGTTTCTGTTAATGTGGTGGTGCAGGTGAAAATGCTGGGACTTCATTAACAGTCCTGCTGATGAAGTGTGAGCCAGAATAAAATCCAGTTCCTTCTCTGCTTGCTGAGTTAGATTTGCAGGACAAGCAGAAGCAGAAAGCAGCATGCCCTGCTCGTGTTATTCCACTGAACAGATTTCATCCACTGAACAGATTTCACTCAGACTCTACACGGGCAGTAGAGTAAAAGAAAAATAGCAATAAAAATGTGAAATCTTTATGCAGGCACATTTCACAGTAAAACCAAACATCTGAGACCTTCAAAGTGAGACTTCGCAGGCAAATTACAATGGGTCATCTGTGCTGTAGCCAAAATATACTGAGAAAAATAACTCGAGAACGACATATTAACAAGGAAAAGGTAAGGAAATGAAGACATCGTTTCACCCTGTAGCCTGTGTAATTCAGCACAGTGTCAGAGAAGGGGGTCAGACTCCGGCACAGGCGCGTGTGGTTGTACCGGTGCCTAGTTTGCTACCTCCTTAACTCCAGCATGCATAAGATGGATAGTCTTGTGGCCAAAGACCTTTACAAGTAAATCTGAATGAGTAATAATGATTTTTCCAATTTCCTGGCTAAAATGAATTCCAAAAAACGGAGACCAAATAAAACGTTTTAAACCAGGATAAAACCATTGATTTTTTTCCCCGCCTATTGGTCCCTACTCTCATATGAGAGTAAATTCAGTGATGTGTGGGCACCGTTGCAGTGGGATGGTATGAACAGGCAGGCAGTGACAAGAGAGTCCCATCTGATTAAAAAGTAGCCAGCTCAATGAAGAATTACAGTAGATGCTAAAGAAAAACCTGGTTTTGTTCTGCCTTTCGTAATCTCTCTGGTAGACCTCTTTTCTAAACAGTGTTTTATATAAAACAATTTAATTCATGTTAAAAAAGAGTGCTTCAACATGTTTTTTAAGAGAGATGAACAAATAAAACCTTTTTCAACAACGGGAAGTACATCTAACACTTCACTGTTCTTAAGTATCACAACACACAAGAAAATGGAAAACAGAAGAAAATCAGAGTCAGATGAAGATGGTAACAACAGAAGTTCTTTAAAAGCTGGTGTTTCTTGTCTCTTGGTAATGCAATCAATATATTCTCTAAAAGCTTTAAGGCGGTAAGAGTTTCTTTAAATAGTGGTGTAGCTTTGAAATTCCCTTTCATACCTGGGTAGAGAACATTAAATCAAGAGACAGCATCATCAAACTTGCTTTGACTGATGAAAGAAAAGGAGCAGTTGTCTTGCCCGGTCCTTTTGTTTCCTCCAAGAGGGCTTCCTAGCTGCAAATCATTTGAGACAAAAATCAGACCCTGCATCCATATTACCTTCCTAGAGAGATCTTTGCAGATCTGACCAGCGCTTTCCCTTTTTCCCTAGGAGTCACCAAAATCTTTACTGTCTTTCACTCAATCATATATACTGGAGGCTTTGCTTATTTCCCAGGGCAGACTTCAGATGATGCATAAAACTTAGGTTGTGAACACTGGTGGTAATTAAAGATCCATGATATGTATGTTCTAGGTTGTTAACTTGGGTATCTGGGCAAAATTCCAGCTTGGGTAATTACGAGCTGTCTCGCTGACTTCTGTCAGCAGCTTCCGCTGGGTAAGGTGTTGTATTCAAGTATTCTCCTACATGAGTGTGTAATATTAGTTGCACAGTCTCCTGGGCCTGTGATTCTAGGAGCTGATTGCTGATTTACCCTTTGAAAAATCACTAATGATTTTACATGTGTATCTTGTTGCCCCATAAAAACGTCCAGTTCTGAGAGAGCACATCCTCAACACTTACCGAAAATCAAGTCCTTTCAGTGTTTCTTCTTAAATTAAGCATGTGAAATCACCAGTTGTTTGGGAAAGTTTAAGCTTTCAGCAGAAATTCAACAATTTCTGGGTAGGTTTTGTTCAATGGTAAATTTCAATGCATTTACCAAAAAAAAAAAAAAAAAAAAAGACAAGACTCCCTTTTTGACACAATACCTCCTCCTCCCACCCCAATAATGCTGAATTTGCCTGAGAATATGTTTGTATTTCTGTCAGAGAAGAATCAGGGAGAACTGCGGTTCATGCTAAGCCTTTATTGGAAAGGAGTCAATTAGTAGGAGAGAATTCTCGTTGCTATTATCTTAATGTATTCATATATTTATAAATATTGACATTATGTTCCGCTGTGTTGCCTGAGTGTTAGTTGAAAGCTTTTGAATATCTGAATCATTAATACTGTAACAGATTCTAGTTTGAGGAAAATGGTGCTACTTTTTATTCCATCAAATGCTTTGTAAGAACTGTATTTTGTTACGTGCATGCTCTGCTGTGCGTTACTGCTAAGTACCAAATTCCGGAAGACACTGGAGATGTAGTTCTAACAGCATCTTAAGCTGCTCAGTTAGAACAGAGGACTAAATATAGCTCTGGTCATTTTTATTTTAAAAATTGAGTTTTATAGTAAGAAGACACTCCAGTAATGTATCCCAAGGGACTACCGTGATGAAGTTAATACAGCAGAGATTTTATGTCTTATAACATCACCTGCGGCAAACTGTGTTGCCACCAAAAACATGCTGCCATTGTGGAAATAACCTCCTCAGGCATAATTTCTGTGGTTTCTTGAGTAACAGGAGTGGAACTTCAGAATGAAAATTTCCCAAAACATAGGATAGATAGTAATGGGATTAGATATATGTATCGTGCCTCTGAGAAGAGGATACCTAGAGACAGCTTCACCATCTGTAAATCTGATGCTGGTATTGTTAACTGCTTACACAGACTTTGCTTTCTGGTGTCAAGAAGAATCACAGGAGTTAATGTAATGGATTCCGAGATGCCAAATAAGCAGATTTGTTCCCCTTTTTCAGCTGCGTTTTTCCCCGTTAAAGAGAAAAAAAAAAGAGGAGAGGATACAGTATGTCATCAGATCTGATCAGGAAACCTTTATGCTATCGAGGTGGGACTAGCAACAGGTCAGGGACATTCTTGATCCTTTGCTGCTAACAAGAACATAAAAATTTTGTTAGATATTAGTAAAAACTTTTTCACCATGAAAACCATTGGTGGTTAAGCAATAGAACAGGTGCCCAGACAAGTTGTGGGATCCTCACCCTTGGAGATACTCAGAGTTTGACTGGGTACAACCCTCAGCAGCCTGCTCTAACTTGGAAGTTGACCCTGCTTTCAGCAGGGCCTTGGAGCAGATGACCTCCAGAGATCTTTTCCCTTTTATTCTGTGATTCTAAATATGCATCCAGATATTTGGAGATGAATTTATCACTTGTTATTCCACTAACTTCACAAAATTCTATCTAAAAGATCTGTCTGCATGTCATTACAGCAGGTGGAGATGTTAATTTTGACTTCAGTTGGAATTAGTACAAGTTCCGAGTCTCTGTAGTCCTGTTCCAGTGCCCATTAAATCAAATCTTTTATGACTCTAATTCATTTCTCTAATTTCTTGAATTCATTTATACATGTGACATCTATAACAGTGTGTGGGAGGCAGTTCCACAGTATCACTGTGTGAAAAAAACACTATTCTGTATCCTAAAAATTTATCTACTTTTTTATTTGCATTCCTTTCCATTGCCTTCCCTCTGTGGTTTGATACAAGTTTGTCAGATCATTTATATGAAGCAGAAACAGTAAAAAAAATCTGGAAAAAAAAGAGCTTAGTACGTAACACTGGATTGGGAACTGTCAACCATGACAGAAGATGAAAGTGTTGACATTTAAATAAGCATCCTGGGCAGTGTATTTCTACCTCATCCTCAACACTAATATGCCTTGGTTGTGATAGTAAGACATTCTGCGTGCAGAAGTTAACAGCCTCTTCTAAGAAAGAATAGGACTGGTGTGCAATGGATTATTTCTCAAAACTTGCTGACTAGCAGCAAGCTCTCGGCCGGTTTAAGGGCATCCTTCTGCCCCAGCTGAGCAGCTTCCCCGGCAATCTCATCGCTCCCGAGAGAAGCCAGATTTGAGTCAGTGACCCAGAGGTGAAAAGCTCTGTATCCCATTGGGCGTTCTCCAGGGGATGTTCAGCCTTTCCAATTTTAACTGTTCAAGGATTGCTGCATTTTCTCCAATGGCTGCATTTGGCAGAAGTGAACCGTTGATAAGAAATGAGATCAGACCCATTCCCCCAAGGTTTCCCCCCTCACCCTCTCCACTTGTAGCTCGACAGTTTGGATGGTGAAGAAATCAGTTATTTACTAGCATTTTACAGTAGTTGAGCAGAAAAATGTCACATCATCTCTCTAATATAGTCTTTAGCTCCAAATTGTGCAAGACACTGCTTTCAAATGACTGGAAATATGCATGACTGCAGCAAGCGGAAAAATTGTAGCCCACAGCTTTGCAATCAAGTTGAGATGACTATATATGAGTATTTCCCAATATTTGCACCTCTTCTATTGTGAGAACAGTATCTTTGCTACTTGTAGGCTGGATTCTTCTTGTAGGTTTTATTAGTGGGAAGAAGAAAATTTGGCCGTTCGGGCCTATCCTTTGTGGTTCTCACCTTTTTACAATCTCTAGTTGTCTAACCCTTTTTATTACTGGCACGTGCTGCTGAGGTTTGTTAGTGCGGAGTTGAGCGGGATTAACTTCTGAATTGGCTGTAACAGCTAGAAATCTGATCAATTATAAAAAGTGGTGTAATTCTCTTTATCTTAGTACTTTCTGCTCTGAGGCAGTGGTTATGGTTCCAGTGTGTTGCTAAAGGCATCCCGGAAGCTGCTTTTAAACCCAAACTTGTAGGCAGTATCAACAGCAAGCTGCCACGTGGAAGCACCGGTCTCAGAGTACATCTTCTTGAACCTGCCGGGCTATGGAGCCTGCTCTAACTTGCCTGCAAGGCACTTTGCAGGTGGGAACGGGCTGCATCGTATTTGTAGCCACTTCACAGAGTGCTCTTGAGAGGACCTAGGCAATGACGTGACCTCCCTGGGAGACGGGAGAGCGTGGCATCTCCGAGTCTGTGCAAGAGACGATTTGTTTCAATAAAAATAATGTTGGCTGTAATAAGCAAATAGTGAACTTTCCCATGAGCGTAATTCTTTTTCCCCAGAGGGTATACAGTATAGGAAATCACTTTTATTCCAGGCATTTCTGCCTTGAATGATGAGTGAGAATGGGTGATTCTACTTGAAAGAGCAGAAGATAAAAAACGAATAGCAATACTGAGAGAGAGAGAGAGAGAGATTTTTTTTTTAACAAACCAGCTGAATTAATTCTGTTCAGGTGCTCCTGAGCATGGACATATTCAGCAGCCTGTTAGAAGGAAACCAAGCAAGACATCTCTTACTATGTATGGAGAATCAATTTGAGCCGATAGCCTGGAATGTGGGAGTCTGTCACTACAGCCATGATGCCACCAGTGGAGCCGGATGGCATTCCTTGTGGAGCCTGACAGGAGGCCTCCGTGCAGTGTCGCTCTGCCAGCTGTCTCTCTTCCATGGAGTGTAGCACAGTCCATTTAGATTCAATTTTGGTTTTATTCTTTGATGAGTGTTTAATAACCATTTCCAAATCTCTGCACAGTTGGAAAGTGACATTGTCACGAACAGGTGCAGCCAGCTGAAATTATGTGGTAATGCTTGTTGTAACAGCACTGGCTAGAAGTAAAGCAGAAAAGTTTTATTTCGTTCAGGGCAGAGTTGGCTAAATGGAACTGAGATATCCTGGGATAAAACAATTACCCTCTCGGTTTTGGCTTGCTTTCCATCGTGAAAGAAACAGGATGGCATTTTCATCTAGGAATAAAAAGTCACATATTCACATCTCAGCCTTGATACCAGCTTGCTGCATGACATTTGAAGAGTCACATGGACAAAATTTTGAGTTTACTTGTTCTACAACAGGTGCTTATATAAGTCACCTAGTTTCCTAAGGTAAACCCACAACTCTGCTTTTCATTCTGGACACCCAACGTTCCCAGCACTTGCTATTTAGGTAATTAACTGTATATCGATACAGGCATTCGGGACTTAATGTTTCGGCTTTGTTTTTGCTGTAGAAACTCTCTGAGTTGCAAGCAAAATTAGTGGAACCTGGAGGTGTGCAGCATCTTCTGAAATAATTTCTTTCATTTCTTAGTTTCTTCCTGGTTAAATTGGAGGCAATAATTCACATCTCATCGTGTTGTTTTGAGGCTTTTAATCAGAGTTGGGTACTGCATGATATTGAACATCGTCAGCTCTGATGGATATTAATAGATGAGCATGCAGAGCACATGGTGCAAACAGGGATCTTAATATTTGTGATTGCTTTGAGATCTTAGCTTTGAGATGCTATTCAAGTGCTAAGGCTTATTAAGCTCTATCTTAATGCTAGCAACCCACTGCACTCTCAGCGGGGACTAGCTGCTCGTTGCAGTGCTCTTCTATTCGTGATATGTTTTACTGCTTTTTCTCTGATCTTTTCCACTGACTGCTTCATATAAATGTTTTGGTGAACTCTGTGAGTGCTCGAAAGCCTCCCTTCTTGCAAATCTCCACTATCCTTTTCTGTTTTCTTTTTCTGATACTCCACCTCTTTGCTTTGCTTCTTCAGTGCGGCAAAACAGCAGGCACAGCAAGCTCTGTCCTTCAGAGCAAAAAGAATTGCAGGGGTTAGATGTTGTAAAAGTATACATTGAATGAATAATTCCCATTAGAAAACCAGTTTGTTGACTAAGGGAAAGTAGCCAGCGAGGAAGGGAAGAAAAAGGCTTACTTAAAATTGTTGTTCCGTGTTGAATCCTTGTTAGTGTGAACAGCCGATGTCTGTGGAAACTCTCTGACCTCCTTGCCTTAACCATGAACCTCCTCTTCATTGCTTTAGCTCCCTTTTTGCTAATAGAGGGGTTAACTCAGTAGATGGCAGTCTCTTTCCTCCGAGTCAGCGCAGAGAGGCAGTGAGCCGGAGCTGCAAGGTGGTTCTGCAGATGCCCTCTTTTGGAGAAGATATAAAGCCCACACTTTGGAGAAGATGTAAAGCCCACGGGTGGACTGGGGTCAGTCAGGACTGCTGTGCAGACTTCATGGAAGTAGGTGTGTTCCACCCCAGTAGGCTATAGCTCTCATAATTACATCTCATCTTTCCAAGTAAACAGTTGCTATTTTTATTATACCATAAAGTCTGGAAACAATACAGACATGAGATCCAAGCTTTGTCTCACTAAAGGTAGCTTTACATGACTGTTGAGCAGTGGAGCTCCTCTTCATTTACATAGGGAAGTGGAAGGGGGGTCAATCCCAACGTGTTGTCTTTAGCAAGATATTTGTCCAAAAATATGAGAAAAGGCCCATGAAGGTAAGAAATAGGGGTAAAACTCTAATGACAAATAACATGAGTAGGTGTGCTGCTCCTGAGTGCAGCTTCTCACACAGAGACAGAAGTCCTCATGGAACAGAAGCTCATTTTTTATTTAATTCTTATTGCGATAGTTGCAGCAAAAGCCTGCGCTGTGTTTAGTATAACATCGACAAGAATTTACTTTGTATTTTGTTTCTAATATTTAATTTAATGGTTAATATTTTATTAAAATGTTTTAGGAAGAAATGAAATTTGGTATGCATTGCTAGATTTGTGAAAATGTTGAAAACTTTCAGTCCTAAATTCATGAATTAGACTTAAAAAGTCATTCATGAGACTTAAAAAGAATCCAAAATGTACTTTGAAGTTGGGTTTTTTTTTGCTTCTCGGTGGAGTTCTGCATGGTTTGACTTACTCATGAAGAAACCAGGGATGCTTTTCGACACTGCTTTGAATTTTCTGCATGTTAGCTTGAGAAGGCAAGTCAACTTCCAGCTCCAGGCACCATCATACGATGGCAGAAACTCAATGCTGAAGTTTCCAATTGAGGGTCAAATAGTAGGCTAGATTTGAAGATCAAAACTTTGATTTTTTTTTTTTTTTACTTTATTCTCATCAGCCAGTACAGTGACCAGAGCATCCACGTGTCTGTGAGACAGTAAATCCATTACTAATTAGACAGCTGCCTGTTACACCAGCTGGAGTTTGTTTAGACCTCTAGCTTTCAGTCCCATGCACTGTGCACTGCAGTAGTCAGGCTTGGAGGTCGTGTAGATGGGGATGATCCTTGTCTGTCTTCCATTAGTACAGAAGAACATACAGGCCTGAATGAATTAGTTATCAAGTTCACTCTAAAATGTCCTTGCTTATTATAATTTTTGCTCTGAGCTTAAAAAAAAAAAAAAAAAAAAAAAAAGCTATTAATACCTCTAATTTTGGAGCCTCTGAATACATCTTGGTTAAGTATTTTGCACCCTGGATTTTGACATACAGTACGCTGCCATAGTATTTCTACAACACCTGCTTTGAATTCTCTCTCCTACCTGTCAGTGCATCATTTCGTGCTCCACTAAGTGGTGCGAATAGCAAAACCATCTGTTCATTACTCATGTAGCCATTGTGTGAAATATGAATGAAACATCTCATGTCTGAAAGAGTCATTGTCAACTGAGTCCAGCTGGTATGGCTGTATTCTGCCCAGAATCCAGAGTCCAGTTGCTTCCTTCAGTTGTTGTGCTTAGTCTCAGCGCAGTACTTGTTCAAGCAAATGTCTAATCCGTGATTTGAAATCTTCTGTTAATCCACGTTCTCCCCCTTGAAGTGTACTTTAGGGTTGAGATCTTTGCGAGGACATCATTAACTGTGACACAAGGTCATTCTTTGATTTTATTCTTGTAGATACAGATAAGTGAATAATGTATTTGTGTATACCTACAAATGAAGGAAAGAGATGAATTTGTTATCTCTTACAGGAAGTTAATGAATGTTTTAAAGAACTCATTTTTTTCCCCACACTGTCTTTACTGAAATAACTTCCATCAAAAGTTTTCTCCACCAAGTCTAGAGTTCCATCTCCGTCAAAGCTGTTTGTACCGTTCTTTCTTTTGGCAGAAAGAATTGTTCCTTGGGAAACCATCATTGTCAGTACCGCACAGATCAGATGGCAATGGCTTCTAAAATAGCAGGTTAATATCCCTGTCTGACAGGATTAAATGCTTAACAGCGATTCTTGCTTTTACAGCTATCAGGGTAAGTGATGCCATATGCAATGATAAAGATGTGACATTGTTCAGCTTGCCTTTTGGAGAATGATTAAATGACATGCTTAAATCCTTTGTGGCCTCACAAGTTTGATGGCACTGAGTGATACAGCGGAACAGAACAGCTATACCTTAAATGAGGAACAATGGCAAGTTGCGTATCTAAAATTTAGTTTATACTTACAAGTTGCAGGCAGAAGGAACAGCACGCACTATTTTCATTTGTAACTGACAAACTGATATATTGTAAAATCTGTCTCCGGCGCAAGCTTTCCCGCACTCCTCATGAAGGCACTTATCCCTTTGGGGTGGAAAAGACTGGACAACACATTCAGTAAAACCTGAACCTGCATCATCTCTTTAGACATCGGGGTAAGATTCTGTTTGTGAATTTAAATATCTGAATAGAGTTGTCTACATGCAAAGCTGGATCTAAGCTTCTATTATAAAGTCAGTGAAGATCTCATTTTAAGAGTCTAAAGTTATTGAGCTTCTAAAGCAACACAGTCTAGGGCTGTTCAGCTAACCAAATGTAAGTGCCTATGTTAGGATGAGCTGAGCAGCTGACATGGACTTCATTTATTGTAACAAGTGCTCAGGTGACTTCTCCAGGTGTGTACACCTATGTGTGGCACCTACATTTAGATGCCCATCTGTAAGCTGGATCCAAGCCTCTCTTTGTGCAGTTTACAGTAAGATGGCTATGCCATCTCGTAATCCATGGAATGAACTGGAACATTGCAGCACAACAGATGAGGAAGGTTTGGCTTGTTAAGATAGACCTGTTGGCTTCTGGTGAGCCCAGGGTCGAAGGTGGGTTGTTTTCTGCATACAGACTTGTGCAGGCTTTAGCATCTATACACCTGAGGGATTGCAGGAGCAGCTGAGCTGTAGGATTTTGAGGCTGTCATAGAACCGCAACAATAAATGTAGGTATTGAAACAGAGGTTGATGTCTAAATGTCTTTGAGGATTTGGGCCTTGGCATTGTGCACTGGTTGCTGACATCATATTTAAAAACAGTGTGTGGAGAGGTAGTTTGGTCTGCTTCCATATTCTTTATTGCTAGCGTAGAATTAAATAGTTGTTTTGTACGATATTAACCATCCATACCAGGATACTGCAGAAGGCGGTGCTGGGAGAGATCTTGAGTGAGAAAATGGCCATCCCATCTCCAAAGTCAGGATCAGCTGTATCGGTATATCTGGAGAAGGCCTTGGAAGGGTGGAGCTTGGCTGGTAGGTGCTCGGGGGCCTCATCCACCACTGTCATGCTGATAGTCCCATTGATCTGGGTTCTGTTGCAGGTGTTTAAGGAGCTTCTCTTCATGCTTAAGTTTTTCTCCAGTATGGAGCTAGGGAAAGAGTGCTTACTGTGACTTTGGTGTTTCCAGTCTTTTGGCTGTTAATCTGTAGTCCCTTAGTGTTTTTCTTTTGAGTATCATGTATTATTTCACATATAGAAATGACATCATTAACCAAAAATATTAGGAACATGAGAATTCTTAGACTAGATTTTAATATAAGATTATGTGTTTCTTTTAAAATGAGAAGTTTTAGCAGTCTCGCATAAGCCTTCTGCCATCAAGAGCAAAACCTGTGATTCTTTCGTCTCTCTGTTGTGTAGCTTTAAGAGATCCCTGTAACGGGAAATTAACCCTTATATAATCAGGCGTCTAACACTTTACAGTAGGATAAAATATAACCTGCAGGTTTGTATTATGTGCAGTTTCCAGGCTTGTAGGATGTGAGCAGGTTTAGGTCAGCCCTAATGCTACAAAATGACTCAAAGTTCAGAAATCTGGAAAGCTGCCGGTGTTTGCTTTGCTTAATAAAGCAAACTGTAAGTCAAACATTTAATCACAGCATTCTGGTAACAGGGGGCCTGTTTTAATACAGCTCTTTTATTGGCCTCTTTGTAGTTCAGAAATAATAAAGGCGATCCTGGCGGATAAGGTGTTTTCAATGCAAGTCTCATGTGGAACCTTTATTTTCAGACACAGGCCTTGTTTAACAATATGAATCACTGACATGAGAGCTGTTCTGATCTACGGTGGTTTTTCCAGTAGGGAAATAACCTGCTGAGTTTATTAATGTTTGTCTAATTTACATCATTAGGGTCATTTTTTAAATAGCCCTATCTGTTTGCTTTATTGCCGGTGTGAGTGTCGGGAAGAGGGATGCCAGAGTGCGAGCGCCGCTCATTTCTGAGCAGACTGGAAAGCTGAGCTTTGCGTCCTCCCAGGCGCTCCCTGAGCAGAGAAAATCTTCAAGGCTTCAAGCTCTGAAGGCCTGCACACCACCGCAACCGTATGTGTTTCAGTGTGGTTTTTCTAGTTCCTCAAAAGACCTTTGTGACAGCAGGAGACGAGCAGGGCAGGGGAGACAGGAGAACAGGGCTTGTATGCTCAGCAGGGAGACAACACAACACCTGTTTCAAGCTTTTTAAAGGGGAGTCTGTGCCATCCCTCTTCTTCCAGGTGTTGCACATACCAATTAGCGAAGGGGGATTTCTGCAGCTCTTTGTGTGCTGATCATTCAGCAGTGCCTGCAGAATTCAGTGGCGTTGTCCTCGCGCTGCTCGTGGCGGAGAGGAAGCTCAGCAGTGGCGCTGGGAATGCTACGGTGTTTCTGAAAGGCTTGTCCAGCTCCTCTGAAGCACCTTCTCCTCTGAGGGATGGAAGATGTTTTTCTATGTTGTTGCAGCAGACGGTATCATGTCTGTTACTACCACTGCTAGCAGTAATACAGGTGAGACTGTTTAGTTGAAAAGACTGATCTGCAGGTCAGACTGAAATTCTGTTTTTTTTCTCCTCATTCATTCTCAAAGGGGAATAAATTAAAGGAAAAGGTAATACTGCAATTGAAATCTAGCAGACTAAGTTTTGATCTTTGTGTTCCAGTGACAATCTGGAATCTGTCTTTGGTTTGCTAGTTACTGTGGGTTTACTACGATGAGATTGGAATTTGATCACACTCCTATAATTTTTGTGAACTGTTTTTAATTGATATCTGTCTGTCTACACATACATAGGCTATGTGTGGACAGTTGCCTGTACTTGACTAAAATTATATTTCATTATCATAGTGGTAGAACGAATTCAGTTCCACAGTTTCCGCAACTAAATCCTTTTTACCTGAGTGGACAAAATTTAAGGAATTGTCCCGTCTGAGCCATAGTGCCTGTTGAGTTTGCCAGCGAGAAGTAGTGAGGTGCTCTGTCCTGTAGTGCGTCCAGCCTGGTGGGTAAAGCAGAGGCAGAGATTTGGAAAAATCCTGATCTTTGCCATTTCTGAGTTTATAACATTTAAACTTAACTCTCTCACTAGTAGAGCATTACACAGATTCATTGGAGAAGAGCGTTTGAATGACTGATTGTCCTTGTGTAAATATATTGCAGAATTTAAGATTTTGAGATTATCTGGATTTTGGATAAAAAGGAACTCTGAAAGAGCTGTTTAATCTGGTACACTGACTGTACTCAGTTGTGTATTAGCCTGTAAGGAAGAAGTTACATGCAACATATTTTCTTCTTTTTCCTGGGTAGGAAATTTTTTTCTTCTCTTTGTGTGGACAGCTGCTCAGCTTCAGGTAAAAAATGTTATAGTCTGTGGGACTGCCAGCTGGAGCCAATTAAAATCTAATGGACCAGAGTTGGCACGAAAATCTCTTTTTCTGCCCTAGCAATGTAGAGTTTTTGTTCTGCTGCTTATACATGATTTAAAAGGTTTACAATGTTGTTAAGAAACAAATTTACTTACCATTTTGCAAACCAAGACATGTTTGGGTTTAAAATCTGACACAGAAATATTCTGCTTTGGGTTCTTTCATGAAGTCATGGTTCCACCGAGCATGAAGAGTTGTGATGCAGGGACTTTCCCTGGCTGGTTTTCTCCCCTAAATGTATGAGAAGGAAGCAGAGAGCTAAATGACTTGCTTTGGTCACACCAAGCATCTGCTGTATCTCTAGGAAAAAATGTGGGTCTTAAAACAGATGATCTGGCTTTTAGTTCTGACTGCCTCGAGCAAAAGAAACCTAGGACAGGGCTAGGAGCTTGAGTTACAGTATTGGAGAGTGAAAATCATTATTGAGAGTAACATGGGCAAAGGGAGACGTGGATGAAGTGTGCTAGAGGGACAGAACAGAGAGTAAGAGCTCAGCAAAAAGAATTGATTTTTGGAAAAACAATTCAGTTCATTTGAAGTGGAAGGAGCTGTTGTTTGTTCTTGAGAGAGATGATTCAGACTAGTCTCTTTGTGCAAACCTAAAGGCTTAAAAGGCATTTTTGGCCTTTCCAAAATGACGTATTTTCAAAGATTGAATTGAGTCTTTTTCACTTAGTTTTGAAGGTTGGGAGACTTTTTTTTCCCCCAAAAATATACAAATTTCACCAACACTGTATAAAACATGGCTAGTGTGGGCAATCTTTCTACCTAGGAAACTTTTCTGTTTCTTTACTTTGCGGTAGTTGAAGTGCATTTCACTTCATGTTTTCAGTGACAACATTTGATCGGTTAGCGACCACAGTTTGTCTGATAAACAGGACCTCAATTGCTTGTGATTGTTTCTCCACATTCTTAAAGATTGCTCAGGGCACAAAAGATACCCAGATAACAGGTACAAAAGTAATCCTGTAGATGCATGAAAAAGGAAGGAGATGATTCTTAAGGCATAAACCTGGAGCATATTATCCTGTGGCTTTCACAAACAAGCAGGCTGTGCATTTGAAAGAGTGAGAAATGTGAATAGTGGGCATTTGAAAGTGTGATAAACTTAGGCCTGATTTCTCTGTTTTGCTATTCATGGGGCAGATCAAAGCTGCTTTTAAGCATTCTGCCTTTTATTCAAAGATTAATGTATTCAAAGACTGGTCAACATGACTGATTTTAATCATGAACTGACCAGTTTTAACCCCAAAATGAGTTATTCCATGCATGTGTTCATACATTTGGTCCTAATTTTCATAATTTTCCTTTTCTAAAGCCTTTGGGAACCATTTCTATCTGTTTTTGTGAAAATAAGTTTATGAAACTACAAGTAATTTCTTAGAGCTTTACACAGTTAAAACTATGTGGTTCCATCCTTATGCTATATTTGGCTCCCCTCAATACTGAAACCAAGGATTCAAACAGAACTGGAGATCATACAGCTATAGGGTGGTCCTCAGGCATAGGGCTGAGATAAGCTCTCAGGAAACCATTGGAAATACTGCATAGGTGGCGTTATTATGCCTGTATCATGGCCAGAGCACTTCCCTTTCCGAACTTGTCAATGTGTCACTTACAATGGGCATTAAATTTAACATTTGGAGAGGCACACAACTTCATAATATTAATAACAGCTTCATAATGTTAAAGAGAAAGATATAACCTAATTGGAGAATGAATGTAGACTTTTTTGGCTGCTCTTCAGGCAGGAGATTTATTAGAAGCACTGTAGTACTCTAATTCCTAATCCATCTCCTCTCCTCCAGTTTATAGTAAGTTACTCCGTTTGCCTCTCTCCCTTAGGAGTACTCTTGAAATGGCATCTTTTTATGTACCTGTTTTTTAGAGAACATTGTGGAGGAAAAGGAAAAAGAAACCAATCCAAACCAGAATATGGATGATTCATAGTAAGAACTATTGAGGTTGTAAAAAACCCTAGTAGGGATTCTGACGAGTTGGCGTATCTCCTTCCACATCGATAAATTTGTCACTGGTGAAAGTGTTTATTCCTTCGCAGTTGTATGATTTATGCTGGCCCTTTTGTACTGCATATGTGGACCTATAGCTCATCCTCAAACAGTAGAAGATGAACTCTGACTAATAGATCTCAGTGACTATCCTGCAATTTATGCAGGATTAGTATTTTAAAGGGTAGTGTGTGTGATTTAAGTAGGATTTGAGTATATAGCCATGGTTTGTCCTCTGCTGTCAGCAAAGGCATCCTAAGTTCATTTCTTTAAAGAAGCTCCAGGCCAAATGTCAGGAAAAATTAAATCAAGCAATGATGTAGTCCCGTAGGGAAAATGTATTTCAATTGTGAGGTATTCATGGATATAATATGTCATCCTGTAGTCTGTGACTGTTGGGTGTACTTACAGGCAACGTGGCTTGGTAATTGCGACTTGTTAAGAAATTTGGCTGTGATAAAAAATGACCTGCCAGGGAAAGAGACAGTTTTGTTAATTTTATTTATGAGGCTACCATCAAAATTGGAAGGATGTGTGTATGTGTCGGCAAATCCTCCGTGATACAGCATCTGTAATAAACGAACATTGTTTTTGTCTTCCAGCAAGGAGATACCGTAATCTTTTAGAGCTTTGGCTTCTGCAGTCTGAGAAACAAGTAGGACACAAGCCCCTTATTTTGCTCAGCCACCAACGTTTTGCTATCCAATTCGCCCTTCCTGAGGGCAAGTGTAAGCAAATTTTCTGTCTTTCCAACAGATGTGGGACAAAGCTAGGCTTGTCGGATCAGCCTGGATGCAAACCTGGAAAGAATTAACTCCACCCTCTGTAGTTTTGTTTTCTTGAAGAGTTTCTTTTTTTGCTGGCGTATTCTAAATAAAACAAACCAGACCCTTACAGTTCAGATTATTCTTTAGTGTGGATACCTGACCCAGGAGCAAGATCATGTAGGTCGTAGTTAGAGGCCTGGCAAGCTGAGATGGAGCCACAAAGTGCCTTTCCGTGAGACACCTCCCTGCCCATGCTGTTGTATTAGGTTATTCTCTAAGCTTTTCTTGGGACATAGAGGCTTGCAGTGGTTTTCTTTATCATCTTTAATTACAGATGGGTTAACTTTGTGGTATCAGTAGACATAAGCACTGATGTGTAGCATTCAAACGTCCATGTCATTCTTAGCCCTGTTATTTGATTACTGTGAAGCATTACATGTGGAGCACACATAGAATTTAGGAAGAGTATCTTTTCAGATGCAAATGGATGCTTAAATCAGAAGAAGCGGACGCACATTTGATAGCAGCATCCTTCCAGAATGAAAAGATTTATCACCTATTGAATCATTAAGGAATAATAGACCTGCTCCCTCAGCTGGCCAAAATCATTGTATTGCTTTGGGCTTTAGCGGCCCTCTGACATTAATGATCTAACCCAGTGTTGTTCCTATATCTGAGGAGTAGAGTAATGAAGCCACGTTTCATGGACTTTTTTTAAGGACATGAGAAATAGAAGGAGCCAGAGTCTGCTTCAACTTGTGCCACTCTAAGTCCGGAAGAGATGAATTAAAAACCCAAAGTAATTTTAAGCGGAGCATTTGTGTTATTCCACAGTAACACTTCCCTTGCCGGAAGCTTAAAACCAATGACAGAAAAAGATTGAATCATAAGAATTTCTGAATAGTTTCATTGTGTGCTAGCACAATGCATGAGATGTTCTGGGTAAGGAAATAGGTTGCACAGAGTTTTGAATGGGAAAAACCCTTCATGCAGTTAACCCTTTAGAGTCTGCAGACACGGGGAAGTGTCGCACCAGCTGTAGGCAGGAAAATTGAGGATGGGCTGTCACCAGACAGGTTCATCTGGCCCTTGCATGTCTGGCCAGCCCATTCTTTTGGGGAATGTTTTATTATTCATGGTGTATCTGCAAAATAGTTCTTTTCACATCAGCTTTATCTCTTTCTTTCTTTTTTTTTTGGTGTGGATTTGTTGAGTTAAAAGATCCATCTAAAGGAAGACAAAGTTTTTGTTTTATCATTTAGTATTCATTCTTCTTGTGTGTCTTAGAAGAATCGTGAATTACTCGGAGTCTGTTGGAACTAAAGTACTTTGGGAGACAGTTAACCAATGCCTCCTCACTGGAAAGGAGGTTGTTTGATAGATCAAAGTGCATCTTTCCCATAATAGTGAGCAAAAGATTTTAATCGAGCTGCCCATATGGCCGTAAAGAGATGATCTCTTTTCCTGGGGAGTCAAGGCTGATTTTGAATTAATTGAATCTTTCCAAAGTACATTTCCTTACAGTAGCTTTCCTTTGTTATATGGCTAGAACACTTTGCTTTGCATGGTTTCAGTAGTTTTCCCCAGGTCGTTCCAGAGTCCAGCCTCAATGATACTGTGTCACCCACAGACATCTGTTTTAACTATTTAGATTTCTAATGAAGATGTTATATAAACCCAAATTAACTAAGAACATGGAAGCATGCCTATTGATTAATTTCTTATATAAATGCTTTATATATTTCTTATATAAATGCTTTTCTAAGCATCGGTACTGTCTGTTTAGACCACTACCTGTTCACAGTTCTTGGGTGAATAAGCATTCATTCTCATCCTTTCTTCCCCAAGTTCTCCTTAATCTTGTTTCCTACCAGTTTTTCTGTCTTCTTTGATGTTGCTGCCTGCAGTATTTTCCTCCTTTGGTTTGTCTCCTTTCCAGTTATTTCCCCCTTCCTTCATTGGAACCAGTAATTACTTAGTTTTTCCTAGACAGTTAATTTCCTCAGTTTTTTTCCTAGTCCCCTCATTTTTTTTTTTTCATGCTCTCTCTCTTTTTGTTTATTGAGAGGTTCTTTCCTCCATCTCGGTTATATTTTATGCAGGTAGTTCAAATATATTTCCCCGTTCTACCTTGATTATATTGGACATGAGATAGTGCTTGTAGTAGCTGTTACCTCTTGTACAGTTGTTCAGCAATACCTGCAGGTATTTCCTTCCTTTTTAGAGACTCGTTCATTGCCTATTGGCCCTGGCTGAGGCTCTGAGCGATGGGAGCTCCCACATGAAGCTATTAAAAACCGTTTGTTAAGAGACAAAGAAACGAGTATTCTGCAATTGGTAAATGAAGCAATCTTTGCTGAAGATTGAAGACAGGACAGTTGTTGGCAGTTGTGATTCCTACCACTCTTCTTTGGCAAAGCACTTTATGTGAATGTTATCAAATGGCATTCTAGGTACACTGGCCTTCTTGGAGTGATGGAGATCTCCCATGCACGTACCGTCTGCTCCTGGCCTGGATTTCCTTGTGGGAGGTGAGGAGAGCGCAGCCCAGAGCCAACCTGTGCTGCAGATGGCAGTGGGAGCTGCACCAGCTCCTCTTGGATCGGGGAGACCTAGCTGTCCAGGCCTGCAGCTTCCTCTTTCTTTGCATTTATCATATGAAAAGTGTGGTTAAAATTTCCAGACTCATTTATGTAGTTTGGTGCATAATGATAAAGATGCTTTTTTACAGAAGCCATTTGTAACACAATGGTTATGTTGCACTCTTATTTCTGAGGATTTCAGGGATTCTTTCCAGGCCATATGACTCACAACTTTGAAGTCACTGAGCAAAGGGTCAAGCCCTTCTTCACTCAATAGATGCTTTCAGCTCCAAGTGCTACTAGTACATTCAGGGCTAAAAATCTTGTCTATTGAAACAGCTGTAGCTTCAAAATGTCGTGAAGCTGCATTAACGCTTCATTTCCTGCAGTGAATCATTTTGCTTATGAAAGTATAAGAGCTAGGGACATTTGGGGGGGAAAAAAAAAAAGAGAGAAATAGAAAGCAATAAACCCTGTGTGCTCTGGAATGGATCTCCCCCCCCCCCCCCCCCCCCCCCAATAACTTTATCCCAGCAGTAAAATGCAATGATATGGAATAATTACGTGTTCCTAAGCCTTTCCAATTGATCTACTGAAAATATATTCAGTAAATTCACTTGCGTGACTTTGGACAGCAAAACACAAGGACATTATGAATAAAAAATACTTATTTGCCTGATATAATGGAGTGTTGTGACCACAGGAACATCAATGTCAACCTCTATTCTAGATTAGAGTAGGTTTGTTGTCAGAAAAATGGGTGTGTGGTTTAGAAGGTGACTGCAAAAATGACTTGTGGGGCTTCATATTTATTCCCTCTCTCTACTTTCTGGTCTTAAAAATTACTTTTGGATTAGAAAACCAACCCCTTTTCCTCCTGTTACAGTAAGCAGGAAGGTGATTTTTTTTTTTCTGAGAGATACCAAATGGCAATTTTGCTGGGTGAGAAAACAGGAAAAATAAAGCCTAGCTGTCTCATCTTGATTGGCTTCCTGGTTCTACTTGTGTTTAAAATATAATTTAGTTTTTAAAATATTCAGATTTAAGGGAGCAGATACTTGGAAAATAGAATGAACCATTATTAATGATTTGTTTCTGTCAGTAGCTGTGTTTTGGAGCAGCACTGTCTTCCCTGGGCTGTATTAGCACTGTGAACAATGAAAACAGAAAAATGCAATGTCATAGATAAAAAGTATACTCATTAGTATTCCCCCATTTTCCTCCAAGTATTCATCTTCTGCATTTGTCAGCTATACTTTAAAATATGATGTAAAAATTGTTTAAATGTTTATCAAATGGGGATTTAAGAGTTAGGAAATGCTATAATGAGAAGTTATTTCAATACATGAGAGAATATATATGCTGTGTAATACACACAGTTTGATATTATTAAGACATTATTGCAGAATTAACAGATTTCAAAAAGACACTATGTAACAGCCAACGAATATGATGTATTGCAAATAAGGTCATCTTGTTATACAGCTAGAAGTAATAAATTTATGCTGCTCATGATTGGTTTTCTATATACATTTATCCTTCCGTGGCATTTGAATTTTTTCTTTGTGTCTTAAAATAACAAAAGAACTTACTGTAAAGCTCAGAAACAATGAAAATGGAAGGAAAAATAAGAAAAGAGAAGAGGCAAAGAGCATTGCAGAGGATGGGTAGCAGAGGAGAATGCTCCTTCAAAAATATTTTTTTATGTATTTTAATTTCAAGAATATAATTTTAATGGGAGACTGTTACCTGCTAAGATACAGAGTTGCCTAAAAAAAGAGAAATGGAAACTGTTTGTGCTTTCGGTTTTTTACACTATTTTAAGTTTGAAAATTTCAACAAAAAATTTAAAATTTTCTGGGTTTATAATTAAGTGTTTGAATTTTAAATGCCATTTTCATCTAGCTTGCCTCCCTCTTTTTGATTTCACTACTGAGAAATGAGAGAATGTGGAATGATTTGGGAAAAGGAGGGAAAAAAAAAAAAACCCACAACTGTGCAGGGGGAAAAAAAAAAAGGAGACCTATAAGTTTTGTCAAAGTAATTAAACAAAATCTCCAAACCTCTCTTCCAAAATTTTTCTCCATATTTTTAATTACAGAGAAGTCTATTTTTGTCTACAAACACCTACTTTGAAAAAAAATTGACTAGTTCTACTTGTTCTCACTTCTACCATAATAATTTAACATCTAGCATGTTTCTGAATGGTGTGACAACTATAATTACCCACACAGGGAATAATTTTTGAGAGTAGAGGGATCTTCAATCCAGGTGTCAAAGACATGGCAAGATCAAGTGGCTGGAAACCAAAGCTAGACAAATTCAAGCAGAAGGTAAAAGCACAGGTTTTTAACAGGGGTATGTGGGGGGGTGTTATCTATAGGAGTGTCTCATCAGGGAAGGTTGCTCTGTCTCCATCACTTGATGTCTCGCATTGGTAGGACAGCTTTCTAAAAGATGTACTGGAAGGAATTGGAAGATCTCTGGGATTTATACACTCCATTCTGTCAGAAGCAAAGTCAGATGAGATATCACAGCAATCCTTCTGGTCTTAAAGTCAGAATCTATGAAACAGATTTTCAGGCAGCTTTGTGAGTCTCTCCTTTGTGGCTGCAATATTCATCCTATGTGCTGAGCTGGAGGAACCAGAAGAGCTGTGGAGAAAGGCTTATCTGACCGTTTCAAGGGGATGGTTCAGAAGACCTACATAATCCAGTACAGCATGTGGTACAGTCAGGGCTGCCATGTCATCTTCTGTGAACCGTCTGACAGCTGTCTGTGTTGGCTTGGAAATGCATACAGCTGGGGTGCCCTCATGGCTCCTCTGTGTGTGCTCCTCTCCTCTCAATTCTAATTCCCACCTCATCCCAAGCCAGCCAGTACACACACAGCAGCGTCTTGATGTCCCCTCTGTCACGCGAAGAACAAATTGCTCGTATTGCTGCAACCCGCTTCTTGAAGAAACCTTCATTTGGGCAAAGGAATTTTTGAGCCCAACAGTACCTGCTTTCTTCTGTAGCTTTTCCCAAGGATGCTAATTGCAAAGCCAGGGAGAGGAGGAGGAGGGTAGTTTCTGTGAGGTGGGCAGCTCTTTACTGATGAGTAAAGGGTGTCCTGCTGAGAGGCGAGGTCAGCGCTGGAGGAGGTACATTCTTCACCTGGTTTTAATGTTGCGTGAGGTTAGATATGGTGTTGCTAGCACTTCTGTCCCTACAGAAATGTACTGGGCAGGTCATATCCTGTAATTTCAGGCAAAGAATAGGTGGAAGAGTCGGATGTAGCTGCCATAGTTAGTTAATGAGTTTTTAGCAGCATGAAAATAAAGATACTGAGCAGAGGGTGAACATCCTCTGAGTGAGAGACGCTGTTGCATGCAAAGAGGAAACTTTTACTTTAATCGGATGAAAATAACTGAAGAACTGAAAAAAGTTATTTAAGGATATGCAGGGCTAATATTCTTAGTAACTGAAGGAGTGCAAATGGGAGAAGAGTTTTGCTCACTTTTTCTTGGTCCTCTACTTGAGGACTTGTACTTTGAATACAGTGACAAGAACCAGGATAGTATTACAGATTTGTGGGCTAGGATATGCAGTTCCCATTCATTAAATAACATGGCTTCATAGTTGTCCAGTGGATAAAGAAAAGTAATGGTACGTTCACATTGTAAAGGGGAGAGATTGAGACAACTGAAATGTATCTGAGTTTTTCTCAGTACAATATTTGACCAAGTGTCATGGTTTGACCCTGACTGGACGCCAGGTGCCCACCAAAGCTGCTCTGTCACTCCCCTCCTCAGGTGGACAGGGGAGAGAAAATATAACAAAAGACTCGTGGGTTGAGATAAGGACAGGGAGATCATTCACCAGTTACCGTCATGGGCAAAACAGACTCGACTTGGGGAAAAAATTTAATTTATTGCCAATCAAATCAGAATAGGATGACGAGAAATAAGCCCAAATCTTAAAAACACCTTCCTCCCACCCCTCCCTTCTTCCCAGGCTCAACTTCACTCCTGATTTTCTCTCTCTCCTCCCCCCGAGTGATGCAGGGGGACGGGGAATGGGGGTTGTGGTCAGTTCATCACACATGGTCTCTGCTGCTCCTTCCTCCTCAGGGGGAGGACTCCTCACACTCTTCCCCTGCTCCAGCATCGGGTCCCTCCTACAGGAGACAGTCCTCATGGACTTCTCCAACGTGAGTCCTTCCCATGGGCTACAGTTCTTCACACACTGCTCCAGTGTGGGTCCCTTCCACAGGGTGCAGTCCTTCAGGAACAGGCTGCTCCAGCGTGGGTCCCCCGTGGGGTCACAAGTCCTGCCAGCAAACCTGCTCCAGCCTGGGCTCCGCTCTCCACAGGGCCACAGGTCCTGCCAGAAGCCTGCTCCAGCAGGGGCTTCCCACAGGGTCACAGCCTCCTTTGGGCATCCACCTGCTCTGTTGTGGGGTCCTCCATGGGCTGCAGGTGGATATCTGCTCCACTGTGGACCTCCATGGGCTGCAGGGGGACAGCCTGCCTCACCATGGTCTTCACCACGGGCTGCAGGGAAATCTCTGCTCCGGCACCTGGAGCACCTCCTCCCCCTCCTTCTCCGCTGACCTTGGTGTCTGCAGAGTTGTTGCTCTCACATCTCACTCCTCTCTCTGCTGCTATATTCCTACAGCAGTTTTTTTTTCCCCCTCTTAACTATGTTCTCCCAGAGGCGCTACCACTGTTGCTAATGGGCTTGGCCTTGGCCAGTGGTGGGTCCATCTTGGAGCCGGCTGGCGTTGGCTCTATTGGACATGGGGGAAGCTTCTAGCAGCTTCTCACAGAAGCCACCCCTGTAGGCCCCTCCCGCTACCAAAACCTTGAAGTGCAAACCCAATACACCAAGAGAGGAGCCTGTCTTATGCTAGGGTCAGCTCTGGCTCCTGGTTTGCCCAAACTTGTGCCTGCGTGATGGAGCAGCCAGGGTAACGTGCTGTCTACCAAGGTCCAAGTCTTCCTAAGGACAGGGGCAGGGGAGTTGGGTAGGGCTGAGATGGTGCCTTTGTGCCTGCTCAAGACTCCCTCTTGGGAGGAGACAGGAGACCTTTTAGTGGCTGAATTTTTGCTATCCTAGTGGACAAGAGGAAAGTAGCATCAGGTTAAATTGCGTGCTCCAAAAGAATTCATGAGTTAAATCTTGATACATCAGAAGGTTTGTGCTGGATTAGTCAGCATTGATACTGGGCCATTAGGAGTTAAACTATTTTCCCAGAGTCTCAGAAAGGAGTGGAATCAGAGCCAGGATTTGAAGCCAGCGTTTGAAGCCAGGTCCTGCGGTTGGACAATGAGGCTTGGCTCTCTTTTCATGGGGTACGGAGCAGCTGGGGAGAAACATCTATTATTTGTAATATACATATTCAGAATATCTGCACAATTAAATTGTAGCATTGATCCTTCAGCAGTTGCATTTGAGACCTCTGTGGACTGGAGGATTCAGACCTTAGTAGATTTTATGTTTCCTAAATTGATTTTGTAATTATGTTTTCACTATTTCAAATTTTCCTCCTGAAATACTGACATTTGATATACTTTCTCCGTCTGTCTCTGTCTGGATTTGAATGGTTTGGGAGGTAAATTTAATTTCTCTGTTGTATTGTTAGATTCAACAGCTTGTCAGCATTTTCATCCTGAGCCGTGTTATGGAGGTCTTTGTAACTCATCTGTGTACTAGTGAAATTTGGGCTGAAATGACTAAGATGTGAGTGTTTCCCCCCCTGTTGCTTATGGGTAATTAAAATAAAATGGTATGGAATGCATTTTTAAGTTTGAGGAAGACCTAATATTTAGATGGGGGATTGCTTAGGAGTTTGGTTTTTTGCTGCTTAGACTTAGATAAAGCCTGCCTCATTAGTGCAGTTTGCAGTTATTGATAATTAGTCCATGCAAAACAAAGCAAGGAGATTGTTTGCCTAATTCTCTTCTAAACCTCACCTTTTTAAAACTGGTGTTATTGCAGGGTCTCTACAGAATTGCTGTAGATTTACACTTAATGACTACCATGACATGCCGAATAATGCTCTCCACGTCAAATGTGTTCCTTGCTTGGTAAAACCTGAACCCTGCGATCTTCAGTTGCGCTGAATAGTGTCTCAAGTCAAACAAGGGTATGGCTTATTCCCCAGGTGTACTTCGGGCACCTATATTTTATTCCAGCTATTTACTGCTGTAAGCACTCTATGCTCAGAGGGTGCAGATTTACACAGCTATGTGTCCTCTTACATGCAATTCATTTAAGCTGTTCACTGCATCGACACACAGTGAGGCAAAGTGTTGACCCAGGACTTGTGGCAGCATGAGGTCTGAACTTTGCACCTGCACCTAACTCAAAATATCCTCACTTGGAATAATTCCCAACTTTTGCTATGATCAACCTTATTTGTGCCATCTCATTCCTCTCTTCAAATCTAGGTGTGCACAGTGTGGATGTTAAGGAAATTAAATCAGCTGTTGAAGTCACAGTTTAGCAACCCTGTGTTGTGTGTGTAGTTCCATGTGTGCCCAAAGAACCAGGTATGTCGTTACTCAGTGTGAGATTAGTTCACCAGGAATGAGTAGGGCACAGGTAAAGGTTTTGAAGACAAACAAGCAAATGTGGTCACTTGGCATGTTTTAAAATATATTGCTGCAGGCACTAAGTATGTCTTGGAGAGATCTGTGGTGTGCTGAGACGGGCAGAGCTTTGGCACATTGATGCAGATTGCATGATATCTTTTTCTAAGACTGACATACAAGCGGCAATGCAGGACCATTAGAAATTAAAAGTATAAGTAAAACTTTTTATATGCTTTCATTCACAATGCAGAAAGTAGAGACCTAAAGGGAAGTCTACTTCTTTTTCCCAGAGGGATTTTAAATGAAAATAGCATTAATGAGGATTAAAACCCCAAACACTTGCTGTATAGGAAGCAGGAGCCAGCCTGTAACATTCGTGCCATTCTGCTGCAGCCAGTGTCTCTGTTTCACCACTGCCTGAGCATCACGCAGCAGGTTATACCAGTGTAGCTGCTGGAAGGAAAGAGTTACAAAATCTTCTTAACCTGATAACACTTAACTCTGCTGGCTGATCATGCCTAGCTTAGAAGCCCTTTTTGATGGCTGTAACTGCTGAGTTTATAGCAATGTGTACTCTCATTAGTGCTTCTGGCAATTTGCTGGGCTGTTTGTCACTGAGAAGTGACCTGTGTTACACCAGTGCTATATGTAGGACAGTCTGGGGCCCCTCTAGGTGTTAGGTGCTGGATGATCAAGGCCCATAAAACACCATTGGACTCTGGAGAGTCCTGGGGACCCAGGAGGTTGGTTGTCAGCAATCACATTCTGAAGCTGCATTTCTTAACTTGCTTTGTGCTGTCCCTTCCTTATGTTTGCTTACAAAATAAATCTCCCATGTTCAGTGTCGGATAAAATGTTGACTCATCTGAAATCATCGGGGCCAGCATTTGACTGCAGATCTTTCCAGTCCTCGTGCTTTCCTCTGCCCTGGGAAGGATTAGGGATAGTTACTAGCCTCTGAACAAGAGCTGAAGACGAGCTGTCCCTTTCCACTCCAATTCCACGGGATGCTTATTCAGGAATAGTCCTGATCTTGTCAGAAATGTTTACTGTATGGACTTTTGGTTTTACTCAAGCATAAATAATACTTTTTTTCAGTTGTCAGAGTCAGTTGCATGCACATAGCATAATCCACTATTCAGAGGAGTAGGAAAAACTCTCCAAAGTGCTTCTGGCTTCTCAAGAATTTTAAGCTTTGAAAATTAACTTTTGGCAAAAGTCTAGTATGAAGGATCTGAGTAGAAAATAATAATTATTGCATATCTACTGTCACTGTTTCTGTGTTTGTTAGCTTGGCAGTAAGCAATGTGCTGGGGTTATTTTTGTTTATTTTATTACATTGTGGTACACAGAATAATTGCAAAGGTACAGTTGTTTGTTTTCAGTTTCAGGGGAGAGGTTCTTGCCTTATTGGTGAGATGGGATACTTGTCAAAATAAGAAACTAAAAATGTGTATAGGCTGGGACCACGAACCCAGTCCTCATTTTGCTTACAGTGGTCCAACCATTGACTCGTGTCTCTCTTAAGCTCTGCACATCTACTGGATCGATGACATTGCACTCATCTACAAAACTTGTGAAGAAAAAGGGGTGCTGACTTCAGTGGTGGTCTGCCAGATTTGCCGAGGTATCACTCGGTTTGATTGGCACAGTCCTTTTATCTGTAAATTCAGTGAGTTTGATAATATACATGCAGAATACAGGATGCTACGTAGTAGCTTTGTGCTTGACTCATTCAGTTTTATGAGGGAGTAAAAACTAGTGACTGAATTAAAACAACCAAACCTCTGAAGAGGTCTTCAGTAACTTAAATTAAAATGAGTAAATTTGTAGTGTAGTCTTGCCTTACGCTGCATATTTTTGCAGTCAAATGAGTGGCATCTTCACATGATATTTAACAGGTAAACTGTGTGAAAGAAGATACCTCCTTAAAGTGTGAAGCAGAGATGCAGAAAACTGTATCAGTGCTGTTGTCCCAGCTCAGCTGCAGTCTCTCCCTACAGACTGAGAAATGTTATTGCATGAACTCCTGGTGAGAGCAATTGTCATTAAAATAGTTAAACTCAATATGGCTCAAATCAAGATAGAGATTTTATGTGAAAGTCACACAAAGGGTATCTGCTGCTGCTATAAGTATTTACCACTAAATAGCTTTATGTTTTAGATAACAGCAAATCCAACAATTCTGACCAAAAAAGCTTCTAGAAATACAAAAACTATGGATATGACATTTTAAAAGTGACCAACATCTTGCATTTAAGTAACTGGAATACAGCTTGTACGCGTGTGGAACAGACTGGTGCCAAAAACCCCAAAGCTGCCCAAGCCTTATCTTAGTTTCTTACTTGAATTGTTTTCCTTTTTTATCTTGAAGGCTGACATATTTTTGTCATTAATATCTCTGTAGTACCAAAATATTTCAGATAACAGGTTCTAACTTGATTTTTGGAACTTGACTGTATGTATTTCTTGGCTTTGATGCTTTAGGTGAAGCCTGAACTGCAGATAAGTCAAAACTAAATGAAAAGATATTAACTGCCCATTAATATTAACGTTGCATATGGATATTACTGGGGAGTCCACTGTCAGCCATGACTGCTGGGGCTTGTGGTGGAATAGGAAGCTCAAACCAAGAGAAGCTTGGTTTAGCCGAGGTCAGAAGGGGGTAATACTTCTGAGGTCTGCTGGATTGCTGCAGGAAAGTGGGACTGGGCTCATTGTCAAAATCTTTCTTGCACACATGGGACTCGGGAGAGGTTTGAAAGAGCTCAGAGACCAACACAGAGGTGGACTCAGTGAAGGACCTACCAATGGGGCGGTATGGGGAAGCTTTTGCTTTCTTTGTATGCGCTTCTAATTTGTCCTACTTCATTTACTAATATCAGTATAAGATTACAAGTATTTTGCATTTGACATGATGGAGCAACACTTTTCAGCATTTTAAATAGGACATCGTTCAGCTTTCTCTAGGCATCTTATTCTAAAGGTATGTTTTCTGTCTGTGACAAACACTGGGAGTTAGCAGCATAAAGGGAGAGGTAGCAGGAGGTGGGGGAGTTCGGTAAAGAAAACACAAGAATTTTCCTTCAGTGTGGAGAGAAAGATCAATAATACCTTTGATCATTACATTTTTGTAAATGGTTTGACACAGATCATTGGTGATTGGAGCATACTAAAGCCATGTGGTCACTTCATGTGGAAGATCAATATATAAATGCAAGGCAGACAAGAATGGCATGAATAACTGGTTTGCTTGAATACTTGGCTGCTTCTTGCCAAGTGCAATATATAGGTGGCTTTTAGGGGTTGATGGATGAACATAATTTTTGTGGTCTCATGTGCGGGAGCTTAAGCTACAATGATAAAATCCAATCTAATCATTTTTCTCCCGTGAAGGTCCAGCAAGGTTAGCTGTACCAACATGTATCAACCGTAGTCTCACCAGGGCTGGCATACTTCTAGCTCATCAGTGGTGGGAGATAGGAACGTAGACTGAATTCACCATTTTCAATTATTTTTGACTCTCCCCATTAGATTTCTTTTGTGTTTAGTGGTCTGCAAGTGCCCTCCTTGCCATTTTTTCGGTGTGCATATGTGTTTGAGTGACACTGAGAGGTGAAAATTAACTGTACATCCTCACACACACACACTTTCTTCTCTCTCTCTTTTCTCTCTCATCTATTTTACTTTTATTAATTAATCTATTTTGCTTTTATTAATCATCCTTTTATTGCTATATGACACCAGGGAATGGCATTTACATTTAAGGCTTTTGAGAATTTGGCTAAAGAGGTAGGGAGTCTGACATGATGAATATGCAGACAGAAGATGTGCATGTGGCAGACGTTTCTTCTTCTGCTGGTGAGCGCAGCTCCTGAGCTTTTGTATACATCAGGAGTCCAAACTTGGATCTGACTTGGCAAAGAGCCCCTAACTCTGGAGTAGGCTGACTGAAACCCTCAGGACAGAAATCTTTCTGGTTTCCTATCAGCTACATCTTTGAAATGTAAATAAGTTAGTATTGATTTTGTGTGTGTGTGTGAATGTGTACATACCCACATACATCCTTCCCCCACCAACCAAGTATTTTAGAATTCTCTTTTCTGTAATTTTTCTTTTTTCCTATTTCGTCCAAGGCCTTTCTGCCATTTCCAACCCATACAGGATGCTATGGAATAAAAATCCATGTAGAGGTAAGCATGTTAAACCAGCAGTCTGTTCTTTACCTGCCGTGCGGGCAGATGCACAGCCCGTTTGAAGGTGCTCTAGTTTGAGGAGAAAACCAGCTTCAGAAGAAAGACAGTGTTTGAGAAATAAAACTCATGCTTTCAAGGACTGGGCAGAGGTTGGATGCCATTTGAATTTTTCTTCGGCTTATCCTTTCTAAAATTTCAGATTTTAGGTCAAAACCATGTTACTCCCAGAACTCCAGCTACTTCAAAGTCATTCTGCCTGCAAAAGTTTCGCAGCTTGGGCTGAAGTTACTGATACGATGGAAGCTGCTGAGATCTCGTGGGGTGTTCTAGCCAAAAGGCTCTTGTTCATTAAAAATTGAAGTGGAGAGTTAAAAGCAAGCCATGGGAAATAATGTGTAATGTTTTTTAAAAGTCTAGGCATTTCATGCTTCCTAAATTCTTTAAATTAGTGCATTTTATTGTGTTTTCCCAATGTTAAAAAATGCCATGCAACATTCAGAAGAACCCATTTTACTATTTTTGTAATTAGTTATTTTTATGCTGGTGGCATCTACCTGTGCCACCATAAATTAGTTCCTTGTCTGTTACAGAAACGAACCGAGAAACCATTGTGATTGAATAGGTTTGCGGCCTAAATATGCAAGTATTAGCAGTTGGCGAAAGAAATATTAGTATCTCCCTTTTGCAAATAGGGGGTATAGGCATGGGGAAATTTAATGATTTGGACTTACGTATTCTGCATCTGCTCAAGGCCTGGATCCCCAGGAACCGAGCCCACATTTTGCAAAATCTCTGAAAATATGTATCTGTTTTATATGACTGTGTCTGCCATTGAACAGGTCAGAATTATTTAAAGATCATGCAGAAGGTAGGCTCCCCAAATACCCGCAATGTAAGTTAACGGTCAGTATTCTAACCCCCATTTTACTGCGAGGAGAACTGATAGAGAAGTGAACCAGGCTTTCTGTGGCATTCCCAAGCCAAACATCCCAAAGAGGGGTTATAAGACTAACAGTTCTCTTGCTTTCACAGTAATTCCCTGCTCAGTTTCACCAGTGAGATGCGATCAGAATCACAGTCTTCAATATTAAATGCAACTGCTTAGTTAGAAGTCAGGTAAGTGAAAGACAGCAAGCTGCTATATGTTTACATGTTATCAAAGCAGCTATAAAATGCCACCACTATTCTAAATAAAAAAAAAGAAGTTTTATGTTTTAGTGTTGAGTTTGTCCAGATTCAGACTGTGAAAACAGTGGATTTTGGGTACTGCGTAGCCTTAGAACTAAACCACATAGTATTGTAGTCTGATAAATAATATTATATTTTTTAATTATTTCTCTTTCTATTTAATTGTTTGTATTTATTCCTATCTGTATGCAGAAATCAATCATTAATATACTGTTAGTGTTGTTAATACTTTAATTGATCTCAAAGTCAGATTTTAATACAATAGCTTCTGCTTGCTAATATTTCAGTGAGTTGGTTTTAAGGTGAATGAAATCTACCTTTCTGAGAGTGGTTTTCCTTTTTAGTTAATCAATCATCTTTGCCTGTATACCAGGAATTGTCTGAATGCTGCTTCTTGCACTAAACATTCAGTTCATTTCCTTCCTTATTATAAAACCACTTTCTGTAACACGATTGCCATTTATTTCAACAGTACAAAAATGTTCTGTATCATTATCAAAGTAACCACCTGGAGTGCTATAAGTAATGCACATACATGGAACAAAACTCTGCTCTTTATTACAGATTTTTGAATGCAAAGTAGCTGCGTGTCAATTTAAAATAACTATTGACTTCAGTAGAGTTGCTCAAGATTTATACTTGTGTAATTGAGAGCAAAATGTAGCTTCATGTATACATCTTCTAATAATGCAGCAATATTGCATGAGAAGTAAATCTAAACTTTATTGCTGTCTAATAAATTGTCTGGTAAGCACTATAATTAAACTACAAACCAGTTCATTAGATGCAGGCAGTATCACTAGATTGGTTCTAATATAAGCTAGGTAGTTGCAGAATGTGAGTGGCTGATTGTGAATATTATTGCTGTGACAGCAACAGTTAATTCAAATAATGATGGAACTTTAATAGATGAGGTTGTGTGACAGAATTAGCAAAAGCAGATTTGCTGAATAATTGGTTCTTTCTTCGTACAGTAAGTCATTGATTTCTATTCTCTTACTTCTCCTCCTTCCTTTTACAGTTGTAATCATCAATCTGCTCATATGTGCATAACGCCCTGAGGCATTAACTACAGCTGTAGCAAAAGTTCAGTGCCTATCAGAATAGAGCAAGCCTGGCAGAAGAAATGCCAAACCAAATCCATCACCGCGCCAGCAGGCGCGTGGTGCAGGGTGAGGCAAGGCGAGGGAAGGCACTCAGCTGGGAGTAACAACCAACCGCCCCGTGCTGCAGCCGGGGCTGGGACAGCAGGGCGGGTTGTGCCACAAGCCTGCTGAGCCCTTCTACCTGCTCCTAGTTTTTTTTAAAGATGAAGTTGCAGGCTAATGTAGTGCTTTCCAAGCGTAAATTGCTGTGCCTGTGCTGCAGATTTGATGTAGCTGTTCTTTTCTTCGTTCACTTTTCCTTGACTTGATCTGTTGCTAAAAAAATCACAGTCAAGCTATTTTATTCACAGATCAAACACTGTTTCATGCTGTCCTTTTCTCTTACAGTGTGAATACTCGCACATTTTTATATACATGAGCCATTGCAAAGCGTGTGCATGCGTATGAGCTCATGAATGTATACGTCTGTGAGAATGCACGTGCTACAGTGTTTTCAAAGCTATAATGCCATAGTTTCTCAGCAAATGCTTTCAGGGTGTGTAGCGTGATCTAGTACATAATCCTGTTTAATGTATTTTTTTAATAGCACCAGACTATAGATTGTACTGCCAGATTCAAATTAATAGTAGTTGTTGCAATAGCCATTTTAAGGAGACATGAACTGAAACATTGGAGGCAATTGGTTAAAATGTGGCTTGATAAGCAGGTTTCCAAAGAGCAGATGTAGCTCCAGACTCTCTATTAGGATAAATCAATTTTCTTATACAGTAACATTTCTTAGAAAGTTTAGAGTTGGAGCTATATTTAGTACCTCAAGGGCCCCGCTTTGATTTTGGTTTTGCATGCTGAAAACCTTGATTGGACCTGTGTGTTAACTTGCCATCGCTTCAAGGAAGCGTTGCATAGACTCATCAATACTCATTTTCCTGTGCCCTGACTACCTGACGCGTTCTGCAGCAGACGGGGAATAACAGCTCCCTGCTGCTGATGCCATTGCAGTCTCCGCGCTCCTCTCACGCACAAATTCTGTTTTTTAATGCCATATAACTGCATTTAGGAGTTCGGTAATTTGGGACATCTACTTTGCAAACTCTGACAGTGCTGAAACAAGGCTCTTGAATAATTCTTAAAAATAATATTTTTCATAGGTCTCTGTACACTGGAGTGACAGGTAGAGACCGTGCAGGTACAAAGAAAACTGTTCATTTTCTACATGCTTGTGTCATATCCTCGCTGTTATTATATGTACTGGATTCAGGCATGATTCCACCTGGATTCTAGAATTCCTCTGATTTTGGGTTAACGTTTTGGGTTCTAATTTCATAGAATAATGAAGTATTGACCCAAACTATGGACTTAAATGTCCACACAGCTTGAGGAGAGAGAGAAATTATTTATATAATATACATATTTTGGTTCCTCTTTTACTAGCGTGCAATTTTGTATTGGATTCTGGAGAGTTGGGAAAGTCAGGCTTTTTAATTTGCAGTCTGTAGGGTTCTTGCAGATGCTTTGCAAATAGTTTTATACTCTGGACTGATCTTCTGCCAAAATCCAGGAGATATTCTCCTGCTTTTTCTGATAAAGCAGGCAGTCTTTGCTTGGTATCCTGTCAACCAGGATCTAGACTAGCATAATGAAATATGTGCTGCTCTATTATAATCTTAAGTGACTGGATAACATTTAAAATACTTTCCAAATGGTAAGCTCAGTTGCAGTTCATCATTATGGTCCTTGTTTTACAGAGAGACAAGATTAGGTACAGCAGATTAACAGCTCAAAACCTTGTTTAAATATTATAGAATCCGAATACTTTCTAAATCTGTAACTTTATGCCTTGATTCTGAAAAGAATTAGGCATATATTAGTTATATTGTGTGCAGACTTCTGTCATTCTTCCTTTCCACCTGTGGAAGGTTTTTAAATGACAATGATTTTTGTTTCATAATTGTTTGTAATGTCCCTAAGACAATCTGATATAGAACCTTTTGCAGCATTTGGATGCTACTAGATGAATTCAGCTTTGACTCTGGACGTTTGTGTTGATAAAGCATCAGTTGCTGTTTACACAGGTGCTAAATATATAACAAACATTTTGTTTTCCAACTTCTCCCTTATGGACCTTTTCTTACCAGCGCTGACTGCAGCATCCAGTTGAGAAGTGCTGCCAGGTGCCACTGCCACAGTATTTTGATCGTTTACATAGAAACGTTAGAGAGTTCTTGGTTCCAAATTCTTTTCATGTTTCCAGTTCTGCAGCTGATAAAAGCTGTTCTAGAAAAGAGCAGATGTTCACATTTCTTGTGAAAGTCATGGTTTTGCCTACACTTTCTCTAGGTTTATTCTTTTCCTTCTGGAACGATAACAAATGTAAATTTACAGACAAGTAGCTCTGGCACCAATCACTTTTTACTGTATCGTCGGTATTTACGGAGCAGAAATCCACAGACTCCCCCAAAAATATGTAGCTTTCCTGGTTTATTTGCAGGTGTACCAATTTAAAATTGTTGATTTGCTGCTTGTGCTATTGAAATCGTGGAATGGCATGTTATATACAAACCTTACCGCAAATCGCTAACAGGCAGTTCCTGAAGGATTTTTAAATTTAATTCAACATTTCCTGGCTGGATTAGCTTTCATCTCCTATGTTAGTATAACGAAGTTTCCTCTATAAAGCTGTATATAAAATAATACGATTTAAAGAATAACGTAGATAGTTGCTGTTTGACTCTCTGATAATTATTATGGTTGTTAATCCTTAAAGATCCAAGAAGCTATGTGAAACTAATTGGTTATTTTAGAGCTCTGCTGTGTTTATCTAACAGTTTAAGTACTTCTAAATTTAGTTTGAAATTTACTTTTATTTAAGAATGAGTAAAAAGAAATGGATGTATTTAAACGGATGCATATTCTTCCATGCACAACTGTATATGGTTTTAAAACTAGTTACATCAATTTAATTTACATTTGAATGTTTACTTACGGAAATTAAACCTACCTGAGTCAGATGTATTTTTTAAGGGCAACCGCATGGGGTTCAATAATGCAGTTTGAAATTACATTGTTTATGGTATGGCCACAACTGAGTATAGAATGACTCTAATTGGAAGGTAAAGCAAATTGATTTAAACCACCTGTAGTGATGCTTAATATAAGTACCCACACAGTACGGTTGGAAAGTGGTAACTTCTTAAGTGATTGTAGCTCCATGACTCTCAGTGAAGTGCCCATATCTTCAGGAGAAACTTAGAGCTCAGGCTTGTAATCAGTTTATTACAGCCTAATAAATTACTGTGCATCATCTGAGGCACAGCAGTGAAAGCCCAGCAACATAATCTACCTTAAATCTCAGGGTAAGAGGTTTGAGCTACATGGGATTACCTGGCTGTGGGCTAAGAGTGTGCATAAGGATAAGAGAGTTGTGGTAACGTGAACTTGAGACAATAATGAATAGTGCGTGTTTTTCCTAGTGCATTAAAAAACCTCAGTGGACTACAACCATCAGTTTGTAAATGAAGAATCTGTAGTAGAATTCTTCCTGTGGTACTCTCCACGTCCCGTAAATTAATTACGTAGGTATTTATTTGAATTGTCTTTGCAAATTCCATTAAGCCTGTGTTTAGAAGTTTAAATTATATACCTTGATGTTTTTAAAAAATGTTGAACTTTCTAGGGCTCCATTCATTGTAATCAAATCATTGGACGTTGCTACAGGTTGAGCACTTTTTAAAAACAAGCTATGTGTTTAGGCTCTTAATAAAATGTGTGAGCCTAGTTTTAGCACCCTCAGGATATGGTCCAAAGTCTATTACGTTAATAACATACCTTCCATGTATCTTAAAGGTATTAACTCAATCTGTAATTGATCCTGATCTATTGCTGCATATTTAAAAATAACTTTTTTTAAGAATACCTCATACTGCAATGGAAAGACTTCTGGAGAGGTATTCACATACAGCAATCACCTCTGTGTAGCTGTACAAAACACATCAGTGACTCGGGTTAGAAAAAATTGTTCAGGGACTGAAGTCTGTACAATACAGGTCAGCAGGTGGAAATTCAGACTGTGTAGTTGGTAGCGTTTCTTTTATTTACAGATGTAACGTCTCCTCTGAATTCTTCTAAAAGATAAAAGATGTTAAAAGCCAGTATTTTGACTTGGACTCCTCTCTGCGAGCTGAAACAGTGCTCCCAACTCACCTTCTGTTTCCCAGCAGTGTCAAAAAGTAGTCTAAAGAGCATTTGTTCACACAATGCTTAATTTGAAAAAGAGAAAGAAATCAGGACGTCAGGACTGTGAGCATCCTCCCATTGACTTGAATCCAGTGATTTTAGTTACATACAGCCCACGCTGGTGTAGAGTATTGTTATTTTCCCAGGTGGCTGGGTGGTATGAAGTAGGCATTGAGACCTTAGTGTAATTCTTCCTGCATGTGCCTTTAACTTGCCTTACAAAGCCGTGGCAATCTGATGGTGCCGCACCGGCTGCAGGAGCCAAACCAAGCTCTCTTCTGTTGAAGACCCTTCAGGTGAGCTCAGAGGCTTGCGGCTGGACCTGCTCTGTTGGTAGCCTGAGGACGGCAGGCTTCACGCTGTCACTGTCATCTCTGTCCGTCTGGGTCTCGGGTATCCTGTCTATCAGAGTGTATGGGGAAGCAAGTAAGTAGAAACCTAGAGCACTCTTTTGAGACTTCAACAATTTAGGGCAATACTCAGGTTTTCTGTTTCTTTGATTAAACTTCTTTCCAAATCCAAGTACTACGTGTTTAAAATTAAGATATATAAAATCAAGATGAAGTAGTAAGCTGGAATGATATTTTTTAGGAAATGAACCAAGGTAGGATCTTTAGTGTCGTATAATAGAGTATTTTTTATTAATGCATTTAAATAGTCAAACTCAGATATGTTCAGACAATTAATGAGATTGCATTTGATGTAAATTTCAATTCATAATTACTGTCACTGTGTTCGTAGACTCATAAGGTCTGTGTACTGCACTAGTTCAAAAGGACAGCTCTGCCGTGGAACACATTGAGTGAGCATGCACAGTCGGGAAGTGTCTTGGAATGAGTCAGAATTGTGTATTTAATGTTGATATTTCTATGATACTATAGTGATCTGTAAATATTAAGACTGAAACAGTAGCTAATTAAGGCAAGCCTCTCTGTCTTATGAACAACAGTTTAGGTAACAACCCCAGCCTCGGTAAAGGAGAGGTTTGGGGTTTTTTTTTTGTCTTTCCAGATTTCATTTCTTTCCATTAATTATTGAGCAGAAATACCAGACCGACCAAGCTTCATTGTAACTTTTCCAGAGTTGAATATCATCTCAGGAAAAAAAAAATCCACATAAATAATATAACACATTTCTTTTTCTGAGGTTAACAAAGAAGGAAGATTAAAAAGATAGAAGATTAAAAAAATAATGATTTCTAATCAATCCTTTACTCAGGTTTTTCCTCTTTTCACTTATAAAAGTAATTTTGACTTGAGGAGCCTCCATATGTATTTCACTTCCAGCTCAGGTTTTCTCTGGCCTTATTTTAGAAGACAGAAATGTGCTTGCATTTTCTTTTTGGTGTCATCTCTTTTCATCCTCTTCCAAGGGATACTTTTTGTATTAGCATTACAACCTACAGCAGAAAGGGTCCAAGACATGACCTGAAAGCACAGATTGTGTGCTGCAAATGTCATTATGTGATTCTGTTTGTTGGTAGACAGTCTATTTGTCATCTTTCCAAAAGGCTGATGGGCTTATTTTGATATTATTTGAAACTAAATTAAGGTAGGAGAATGGTTATAAAAAACTATGTGAGTGTTGGAGTAGGAAGTGTAGAGAAGCCCTTTCAGGCCAGCGCCTGTGAATAACGGTGTCAGCAAAGTAAAGAGAAATAGGACTGCACCTGACTTGTTTCCTTTCACCATTTCTTGTCCTAGTTTTTCAGCAGCAAACTAGAGGCTGGAAGCTGTTCAGTGGCACTGTAGGGTGCTATTGGTCTCCTGACAAGCCTGTTCCAATGTTATCCAGGTATGAAAAAGCCTTTGAACCCTTTCATAGATGTAGTTGAGTGTGACTTTTTCTGGTAATTCTTTTCCATGTTTTCTTATTCAGAAAGGGTGACAACTGCCTCTTTCCTAGAAGCTGAGATCTGAAATTGAGTAGCTTTAATAGCTGTCTTTCATCATTCTGCTAGGAGGAAGAGGTCAGGGCACTTAAAGACAATGAAGACTGATGTATCACAGACAGGGTCAGAAGCAGAATTTGCTTCATTCTCATAGGATTACGTTAACTCTTGAAGAGCTGGATTTTGCTCCGACTTCTACTCTGTAGGTGGTATTTTCAGCTGACTGTTGTGGAGCAGTTCACAGAAAGTGTCTACTGTCAAGCTGAATACATCACCTTAATCACTGATTATATAAATCTGTTTTTTCCCACCTATCATCACTTTGTGAACGACTATCTTACATTTCCCTTCTTCAGAGTTTTAGTTTTCTTTTTGGTTTAGTTACTGAGTTGCATAAGAAGTCTTTCTTGTAACCAAAGTGGGAATTATCATAAAATTCCAGTGCATAAACTTTCCTACAGTGCATCACATGTCCATTGATATTGGCAAATTCAGTTGTATGAAGTATCGCATGGAGTCTGTTCTAAAACCTTTACTGATGGGAGGTTTGTCAACAGGCCCTTCTCATGCAAATCCCTAGTAGAGAGAGCAATTGGCAAGGTTGGGGTCAGGTAGTGACCGTGGACCCAATGCTTGGCCAGTGTGCCAAGAATTGTCAAGTTTCGGAAGGTTGCTGCCATATGATAACTGAGCAGTGACCTATATTAATTGCTTAGTCTTTGCATGCCAAGTCTTTTGAAGCCAGTGACTTGAAAAGGTCTGTCCTATAATATCCTTATGCAAGACCTAATGTCCGTATGCAAGACCAGGTTGAGATGTATTACTCTGATACAGAAAGGCCGACGTTGCTACAATTTTCTCTACCAGTTCCATGGCTGTTAAGGCATTGTTGGTCTTTAATGTCACTAATGTACCATATTTAAAAAAACCTACTTCTGTTCCAGTTTAATACTCTGGGTCTGACAATCTCAGAATCATCTATCACACAGGAGTTTCCCATCTCCTCCTGTTGGCAGGTTCTGCACCTTTGTTCCAGACGGAGTTGCTCTCTCCTCTGATGCAAATGTTCAGCCGCTTCCCAGATAGTATCTCTATCCCATAAAAAAGATTTATTAATTCCAGATAGTCCCTTTCCAGATGTAATTAGTGACTCTCTTAACCAATTTGTACTGGCACCATCTTTCTTATCCATTTCCTCCTAAAAAGGTCCATAAACTAACAGTGTAGTTGACAGTGAATTGACAGTAAATGCATAGAAAGATGAGTTGATGCAGGGCCTGGAAGGTCCTAATAGTGGCACAGTGTTCTTGTTACAAAGATTTAGTTGTTGCTGAAATCCGGTAAATGAAGCTGGAGCTTTCAAACTGAATGTGGCTGCTACCTAGAACAGTTCCATCCTTTGCTTCCTCTAATATGGTAGTGAAAGAGTCTAGAAAGCTCATTTGTCATGTTCATATTCAGTGGTTGATAATGAACCATAGTGCAACGAATTTTGGGATTCCATCTGCGGTGGTAATTTTCATGACTTCTGGTCGTGTTTATATCAGAGATTCTGTCTCAGGGATATGGAAATTATTTGCTGTTAATTCCTACATATGTAGAATGGAGTTTTCAAAACTGTCTTGTATAGTCTGCTCCCATTGGGGCATCAAAGGTAGTTTTACCTCTGACTTCAGTGAGAATAGAATTATCTGCCAGCTCTACATGCTTTTAACAATCCAGTTCCCTAATTGTTTTAAATTTGGATACGCTTATCCCTGGCAAAGGTACTTTGCTTAATAAAGTTCCTTCCGGACTTGGTTCTTGACCGTATCCCATGAGCAGTACACCCTTGCTAATAAGGAATTATGAACTTGTGACTTCATCTGACACAACTTCCCATGGCAGTGCCTTTATACTCTCACTTTTACTATTTGATAACATTTTTCCCTTGCTTGAGCCAAGACTTTTTAAAAACATTTCAAGTCTTAAAGGAAATTCAGTGTAAAGAGATTTGAAAAAGGTTTCTTCTTGAACATCCCATTATCCAAAGAATACCTAGAGGGAATAGTTGTGGTACCATGAGGCTTCATATGAGAGTAATTGAATGGAAGATAGTATTTTAATGGCAAGATTTATGCAATATGAAAGACTTGACTGAGTATCGCCTTGCGTTGAATAAACCAATAGGTGAGATCATCATTTAGGTAGTCACAGAAATGACTGGACTTATCTGTCTCTCTCCTTGTTATTCTCTCCTTCATTCTCTGCCATTCTTTTCCCCTAGATCTTCCTATTCAAACTCACCATGCAGAGCAGCTGCCCCGGGCCAGCTCCTGCTGAGCCGGGCTCATGGGACAGCACAGATTTTTGTTGCTTTTCTGTGATAGGTTGTGGGTGGATGTTGGACATAATGAACCCAGACAAAAAAAGCCAAACAACAAAACGTACTAAAACCAAAACAGAGCCTGAGCACTTTTGGGGAAGGTCGGATGGTGTTCTGGGAAAATGCATTTGCCGTGTATTCCATCTGTGCCGGCATCCGAGAGGAATGGTTATTAGAGCAGGACCCAGAGCATCACACCTGCAGTCCAGTCTCTGTGGGATCAGTAATTACGTGTTAATTAGCAAGTCTGGAATGAGTGAGAGTTTGCATGTCAGCAGATAATCTGTATAGTGACTAATAAGCTGCAGAATGTTTTCAATTAGCAGGCTTGAAAAGGAAATCCCAGTGAGTGTTTTGCTTGGTTGGGAAAGGACTGAATGAATGCGCTCTGTTGTTAGGACCCTCAAAATAGGAAAGTGGCAGATTTAAAAACTACGTTGTAAAGACTTAGATCTGTGAAACACATATACTTAAGTTACTTGCTACTGCTGTGCATTGATGAAATCATACAGAGTAAACTTCAGTGAAATGAAATTTTTCACTTGATTAAATAAGAGCAAACATGGAAAAATTCCACTCTTGCATAGATTTCTTAAGGCATTTTAGTAGTCTACAATGTATTTTTATTACAAGTTTTTTAAGGGACTGAAGTACGGATAACTCAAGAATCTGTTCACTTGGGAGGAAAACAAATGTTGCATTCTTTCTTTGACACAGATCTGGGAATCATTGGCTGTACTCCACCTCTCTTAGGCTTTTCACTGTGATCTCCAGGTGTTAGATTCCCTCCATTAGATGTTTACATAGTAATGTAAGGAGAAAAGTTATTTCTCAGTGACCTGGCTCGTCTATTTTGACATAGCTTTATTTCTGTTCTGTCCATATTTGTAGTGAGGGGCAACATTTGGAGAGGTAATTTCCAGAAGTGTCTGAGCAATTTTATCATCCCCCCCCCCCCCGGATGATATGACAAGGCCAGGCAATCTGGGACCCTATTTTTTAATTAGCTACAAGTAAGGAGAGCTCATTCAAGGGAAGAATGATTAAAATTTGTTTGTGATGTTACAATTTATAAAAGTGGACTATAAAACTTTTCCATTAGATTGGACACCTTAAGAGCTTCAACGTACATAGTGTATAATTTTGAACAACTTTCAGGCGCTGCAGATGGGTCAGAACTGGTCAAATTAACCTAAAGGCATGGTTTTCAAGTTAATTCTTGCTAAGTGAGTTGTAATCAAAATTACAGTCAGACAGAAGACATACACTGTAATGGCCTTGGTGTATTGAGAATTACCATTATGGAGATATGCTCAAAATATGAGTCGTTTTCGGACTCGTGAATATCCAGAACTACCTGGCTCTGGCTCCATGTTGCGCAGCTGCTTTTAGTGTGTTCTCCTAGTGAGGATGCTTTTTGGGAAAGAAAGGCTGATGGAGACCTGCTTTGTCCATTCCTCACCTGCCGTGGCTCATCTTCAGCTCCTCCCAAGCAGGGTTGGAGCTGTGTGGAGCCCGCCCTGCCCGGCTGAGCTACAGGAACAGGAGTCCAAACTCTACTCCTGTGCTATTGCCACATCGTATATCTCTGGTAATGAACATTTTGCAGCAAGTGAGAGTTCTTTATGATCTTGGAACAAGTGCAGCTTGGATATGAATAATGTCAACAGTTGTAGCTTTTCTTCTTAATAATCGTCGGTCTTCAGGCTGGCAGTGAGCTGTTGGCATGTCTAAAGTGCAGAACACAGAATCCCTCCTTTTCATCCCGGGTGGTACCTCTTACCCCGCGTAAACCACTGAACTTCTACTTGTAGCATTCAAGGTTTGAGTTGCCCTTCATGGACTTTCTGTCAGCTTCAGAGGCACTGCTGTTTCCTGCCCTCTGCATCTCTCAGATTGCTGCCACGCTCGGGGAAGCACGGCAAAGGCACATGGAAAGGTGCTAGGTCGTTTCCACGAATACGTGCTGAGATGTAGCAGAGTTGGGCTGGTCACTTTAAAACTCCAGATGCTGCAAGAAGTTTTTCCCAGTTTCTCTTCTGTGTTTTCCTGCAGATCCCTTCCTGGCTGCTACACTGAACTGATACTGGGTGTAAGAGATCTTCATACCATCTAAGGCATCATTGCTTCATGGAGCTAAAATTTTATTATATTGTAATTAACTTGCAAGGTTCTCGGTAGTACCTGTTAGGAAATTGAATTAGATGTACAGATTTGACCAAGCTCCTTCCAGAGCAGGCAGGCAGGCATTCTGCTGTGTCAGATAAACTGTCATCCTTGACTTCAAGCCTTTTTAATTCTCATGGGGCTTATTAGTGCTCACCTCCATCAACTGCATATTAGCGGGTTATTTTTAATTAAATTAATCTAGTTCAAGATCTTCCCCTCCTCCCACCAATTTCTGAAGGATACCTGAGCTTGTATCTCACTCAGATCAGCTTGCAGATTTTTTAGCCTTCTCTTGTCATGTTAAAACCAGGATTGGTTGGAGCCTAAGAAATGGCGTACGTTTTTCACTCTGAAGACAGTGTGCGTGCAGAATTATGTCCTCACAGGTAATTGAAATTGTGGCTGTTGTACCAGCCACCTCTTTTCACACTGTCAGGGAAAAGAGGCACCGTGGAAGACTACTAGCATCTCAAATCAACAGTTGGTGTTTCTAACACGTGCAGACCATTATGTTTATAAATGTGAAGAGTTTTAATTACATTAGAGTGACTGTAAATTGGTTGACATCAGAGGTTTCTTTGGATAGAAAATGTCATTGTGGTTATCTCATGTTAATCATTCTAGTTTTCCATCAGTATGACAGCTGTCCTTAGCTTATCGTCGAGAATGTTTGTGAAGTGATGACAAGTCATATTATTCCTCCCTTGCATGGCTTGTTCCAGATTGAATTAATCTAATATTATTTTAAAAGTAATTTTCCCTCCTACTTTTGGGCACATGTAGAAATAATCTAATTACTTGTGATTCCTCTTAGAAAGTATGGGGTGCATTCCTGCCTCCGCTGCAGTTTGACAGGTTATGCTATACAAAATGCTAAAATAAAAATGCCAGTGAAACAATAGCAGCAGTTGCCAGCACATCGTGTTTGAAGTGGAGTGTAAAGGACTTGACTTAGACTTTCAGATGTTCAGCCAACCTCATGGAAGTCATTTAACTTCTCTGTACCTGTTTGTCTCTGTTTGCCATCACCCGTGTGATTCACAGTTTCTAGAAATTCCTCTCACGAATGTCTCTAAAATGCTGTGAGACACGTGTATGCCAAAGAACTACAAATATTAGCAAATACTCTTCTAATTCTTAGAGCATTCGTACCGCTGTCTGAACTGGGGTCACCACCATGGCTTTGAAAACAGGGTTTCAAACTGTGCAATCTCAAATGAGAAGTAGTTTTAAAAAGCTGATGCTTTTCCCAAGGTCTATAAAACCAGGCAATACCAAACAAAAGCTGATGTCCTTAATTCATCTCACTGTAATTTCTGTAATGTTAATGCCTCTTGTCCTGGCTGTTGGCGTGGCTCCCCGATGAATCCACCTGTACGCTGTTTGCAGGGGCTGGTTGAAGTGGTGTGGGATTCCTGAGCTGAGGTGGTTGGCCAAAATCCCGTTGGGCTGTCTGCTGCGTGAGAGTGCGTTACCCCAGCCAGGCTGGGGTGGCATGCTGAACCTGCTGGATTTTTTAAGAGGCATCATGAGTCAGACACTTTACTATGAAAAGTGCAAAGTTTGGGCTATTTATTTATTTGTTAGCCATAAGAATCTGAGGATTCATGAACCGTCTCTTTTGAGGAATGCAATGATTTCATCAGATAAATGTTTAAAGCGGGGCTAAGATAGTAGCCAACCACAGCAGAAAAATATTTTTTCCTTTGAGATAACCTCTTAAATATATACATATTTAAAACCATTTTATCTTCTCTGTCTAATTCTAAGCACCCCTTCTGTCAGCAGCAGACAGAAATAAAAAGAAAAAACCCTCGGTGGATGCCTTTATTTCTTTGTGAAATGTGTCAGATGATAAGCAAAATGTAACTGGGTATTTATTTTACTTTTCATGTGCCCTGCAAACTGTGGAAGGCAGCAAGAGATAGATAGAGCAGCAACAGCCCGATAAGCATGGCTTTTCCCTTTTTGCCAGCTTTCTGTTTATACTGCCTTTAAGCGAACACTGGGCTAGAGACCAAATGTCTTTACTCATCGGGGAGATTTCAGAGCTGCTGGGAATAAACTGGTGCAAAAAGCAACTCCTTGATTGCAAGATCTGTAGGTAAATGTTACTCCTGCAATAATCGCCATTTCCCCTCCATCTCCTCCACAGCACATTCTGTTCTAGCAGTGCCTAACAAACAATAATAGCAAATATAAGGCGTATTTTTTACACTGGTTATTTTCTGTCTCCTTACTGAAAAGGACACATAATGGAATGAATCTGGCTTCCCATCTGTTGCTAGGTGCAATTCAAAGTGGCAGTTCTGACCTATAAAGATTTGGCTGGTTTGCGTCATGCTTACCCTAGAGACAGCCTCTCCCCTTTAATTTCTCTGTGTCTCCATTTTCCATCTGTGAAAAATCAGGATAACACTACTTTTCTACTTCACAGGGATTTTACAAGGACACATTTATTAACAGAGACAAAGCATGGGCTCTGTATTAGACATCACACAAATATCTACGTCTAAAAACTTGCTGCCACCCTCAGTCCCACAGAACCCAAGTCAGTTGACCTTCATTACGTGACAGAAGGTGATTCATTGTTCTAGGCTGTATTATGGATTGCCAACTCCTAATCTTGCCGTTTTTAAACCCATGTATAACATGATACTTGCAAGTTGTCCAGCTGAATTTGGTGTTTCCCATTAAATAGATTGGAACATCCCAGGGGTATAAAGTTAGAAGTATGTTTACATGTTGCCGTTTTGGATCCCATAAAATAAGGGGCAGTAGGAACCACAGACTGTTGAGTTGGAGGAGGTGTATGTGAGATACTTACTTGAGAATGGTTTCCTCAGAGAACATATATCTAGAGTTGTGGTTGCCTGTTGTATTAGAAATGAAGCAGTTTGTCAGTTAGCTTCATAAATCAGTAGTTCTCAGGTGCATTTTTGCAGTCACCTGCAGGTCAGGTTTAAGCAGTTCATGCCTATTGGAGAGAAGATGTCTCCAGGACATGCTAGCTGATCAAAGTATTTTAGACCTGTACTAAATTATGGACTCAGTCCTGCAAGAGTTCAGAAGATGGGTAGGGGCATTTTGAGGAGCCTTGGTTTTTACAGCAGCAACCCTTCAGTCCAAACTTACGGCATTTCATCCCTGTGCTATTTCCATTGTGATTGTTGGAATGACAAAATCCAAGCTCAGCAGTGGTAGCAGATAAGCAACTGAACAGTGGACAGGGCAGCAGTGTTTCTTGTGGATGATTACAAGACATGGGCCATCAAGCTAGATGGATTAACTTCCTCATTGGTGTGGCTCTTATCTTGGAAAAAGTGGGGTCTGTCCCTACCAGACCTTTATAACGCTTGGGAAAATCTTTGACTCTTATTTCCCTGCTATGCTAAGCATAGGTAGGATATAGTGAGTCCAGAGGAGGGCCATGAAGATGATCAGAGGGCTGGAGCACCTCTCCTATGAAGACAGGCTGAGAGAGTTGGGCTTGTTCAGCCTGGAGAAGAGAAGGCTCCGGGGAGACCTTCTAGCAGCCTTCCAGTACCTAAAGGGGCCTACAAGAAAGCTGGAGAGGCACTTTTGACAAGGACATGTAGTGATAGGACAAGGGGGAATGGCTTTCAACTGAAAGAGGGTAGATTTAGGTTAGCTATAAGGAAGAAATTCTTCCCTATAAGAGTGGTGAGTCACTGGAAGAGGTTTCCCAGAGAAGCTGTGGATGCCCCATCCCTGGAAGTGTTCCAGGCCAGGTTGGATGGGGTTTGAGCAACCTGGTCAAAGTGGAAGGTGTCCCTGCCCATGGCAGGGGGGTTGGAACTAGATGATCTTGAAGGTCCCTTCCAACCCAAACCATTCTACGATTCTATATACTACCATGATGTTAGCCCTTGGTGGGGATTTTGGTGGCTGTTCCCAAGCTCACAGACACAGACAAGATGGAGGCTGTGCCAAAGTAGCACATGGGAAACTGCTATAAGATCTATTAAAGATCATTGCCATATTTTATGTTTTCCAGCATATTACGTCTAAATATTCTATTTTTTTCGTATTATCTTCATAACATTAATGAAAATTGTTCTCATTTGGTATAATACTGTTCTCTTAAAACTCCATTGCATCATGTATGTATGCATACACACACTTTGCAGAAGATGCAAAGTCTTCTGCAGAGAGCTCCACCAGCTAAAAAAAAATCAGAGCTGCAACTCCGTCTAACTGAGTAGCTCCCCTTAATTGTATTCTTTGTGGTTTTGATAAATGTAGGATTTTATCCTTTTCAGGTCTAGCTACCCTTCAGGAATCTTATTGAGAGAATTTTTAAAAAATTAAATAAAATTAAACTGCAGCAGAGATTCCTTCAACCTATGTTTAGGAACATGTTAACAAACTGCAAATAAGTGGCAAATTAAAATTTAGCTTAAAGTGTATTCAAGTGTGGGTAAACAAAACCCACAAGCCCCTTCATTTGAACATCAGTGATGTGGAAGCTGCGGTTTTGAGGTTTGGCAGTGACACAGCTTTTGAGAACTGGAAATAAGACTATCGGGTAAGGATAGAGACAGGGCCTCATCCTGCAAGGCTTTACTCATTTGAATAGCTCTTCCTATTTCCTTAGGGCATGTTTGCCTGTAGCACTGTGTTCCAGTGGAAGGTCTCTTAATTTTTGCTGAAAACCAGGGTCAGCAGGAGGTGACTTCTCCCTGCGTAGGAGGGAGCAGGCAGGTTGAGCTGTGCTGAGCCTCCTCGCGCTCCTCCTGCCCAGCCCGAGGAGCAGCGCTTCGGCTTGACCATGTGAGTTATCTCACGGCACCTCATTAGCATGGGATGATGGCTTTATTGGGAGAACAAGTCATAAAAAAGCTTCCTTTGGTTAAAAATGAGCAGTTTCATTTTAGTGCGATGACAGCCTGATACTGAGGATTGAATTTTTGTGTTAGAGCTAGTTTTGTGTGTGTGCAGGCAAGAGAAGGGAACTGTGGACACACATGCCTAGAGAGCAGCTGCTGCAGGGAGTGAAATCAAAAGAAGGAAAACCCGCTGTGATTTTTTTTATTTTTATTTTTTAAACTTCTGAGGTTTTTATTCTCCTGGCAGCTCAATGGGCATCTCTTTAAGTAGCAAAACCCTTGTGTGGAAGTCCTGCCCCTGAATCTCACTTATAAGAGTGATCATTTGCAACTATGGATGAGCAAAGTACCAAGGATGAAGGTGTCAGATGTGTTTTTTACTGCTAGTCGTAAAGCAAATATTTAATTAATGTATTGCACAGTCCTGTGTCTTGTCATCATGGAAACACGGTCTACAGAAAGTTTCCGTCTTACCTGTTCCTGTGGAAAAAACGTAATGTGGGAAAATGTGTCAACCCCTCCCCCCCAAGTAATGTAATACCACTGTTTAAAAATCCATGTTCACCTTTCATGTGAACATCCCAAAGTGCTTTTCAGATGGGGACACTGGAACGTAGATTAATGATGTGGTACTTCTGGCTCCCTATTACAATATATTTATTTCATCTTTCTTTTGTATCTTGTTACCTGGGAAGGCCAATCTTGTTTTTTGTTACAGTTCATACCACAGTAGTGCCCCCACCCTGCCCTGGTCCTGAGGTCTCCAGATGCTACTGTAATGTAAATAATGCATATCAGCAGGTCACCTGGTGAGGCAGGGGCAGCGGGAACAGAACCCAGGCTCCAGGGCATGTTTTCCTGGCCGCTAGGCCGGACTGCCTCCCTAGTGTTGCTTTTAATCATTGACATTGTATTGATGTCCAAGGAAAATGCCACAGAGGAGCAGCCATGCATTTGCTGAAAGCAGGGCCAGCATAATAGTTGTTAGATTTAGAAGCACAGTGCATGCATAGCTCACCCAAAAAAGCACATGATTGTCTACGGTCAATCACAAGCTAATGTGTCACTGGATAACCAGACATGCACCATGAAGAACATCATCTAAGGTCTTCAGTACTAAAATGACAGACCTCTACCTGACAAGTCAGCATAAACTAATATAAGTGAGATCTGACTCAACCTCTTATTAATTGCTGTTTATTTTCTGTGATGGCAGCCAGTAGAGGGCACTGGTAGATGTCTATATAGTACAGAGCTATGCATTCACTTTCCATAAGAGCCCAAATAAACCCACACAAATTGGTGTGACTCACTGCCAAGAATATGTTGCATTTCTCGCCACAGTGCTTTATCCACCAATAGTGTAGATCTTCTTGAGCTACCAGCAAGTGGATTTAGTTCTTCAGCTCATATTGTAGACGTCATGCTTTAGGTCAGAAGGTCTTCATCTAACTCCATTGACAACTAGAACGATAGTTCTTGTGCTAGACTATTTTCTGCTGAAATAGCAAATAACATTTGCAGATAATGCATTGGGATATCCATGCATCCATAATTGGAATATCCATATGGGATATCCATATTTAGAGATTGGGTGGAGAAGGGGGAAAAATGTTATGTATTTTATCTAGTTTAGCCACCTTGATTGGAGATGGACCTAACTGGAGATACTGTACTTCTCTGTCCTCATTGATTAGGTTTTTTACATGCAGCTATTCTCTGTGACATCCCTGCTTGCCTAGTTGGTGTCACGTACATCTAACATACAGACATACTACCTGCAAGGAGGAACTAATTTAAAAGGGGTGTTTGATGTTGTGGGCAGGTCAATAAATGGGTTGATCAACTGTATGGACCCAAATTCTCATATGAAACACTGTCACTCTGAGGCCCTGGCTCATTCTCTCCTATCTATATATTTATATATTTTTATGTGATGGCTCCATTTATGTCCTGTTCTTTGTAAAATAACTAGCACGGTGGTGCCCTGGTTGTGATAAGAGCCCTTGGGCATTATCATGTCATGAATAACAGTAATGTAATTTCCACTTTTAAAGCCTGGGATGACCTCGTCATGTTCTTTTATGAAATATCTATCTTTTGAATGGTGTTCATTGTTACCCCTCATAAAGACCGCAAGAGGAACATTGACTTGCCACCGAGAATATTGAATCTTAGAGCAAACAGATCAGTTATGGCCATTTTGGGGTGTTTTGGCGCCTTTGTGTTCTTCAGGTTAAAGTGCTATTTATTCTTAGTGCTGTTGACCTGATTTTAATCCTAGCTAATGCCTTGCAGCCCTTGAATGGAATATATTGAGTAGAAAAATAAATTCAGTCTTACAGAATGATGCTGTAAGAACAGCTTAAAAAGGTCAAAGATGGAATTTATTTTCTCTGTGTTGCTGTAAGTCCTGTGTTTGAGTGTTTAGAAACTTGATATGCCTTTATAGCAAGTGAATAAATCAGAGAAAAGCTAGAGCCTTATATTGGCAGTTCCTGAATACCTCGCTGAGTAGCTTCTCCTTGGAGGTAAATCAGTGAGAGGTAAAAGGTGTTGAATGTCTTCAGCTATTTGTGGATGTAGAACAGATCGGAGCAGGATAGAATAGAATCCATCCATGAATTAAGTCAGCACAAATGGTTTTCAGTTAATGCACGGTTTCTGCACATGCTAGAATAATAAAGAACGGGGGTGGCCGTATCGGAGGTCATAAGAAAAAACTGAAGTGTGTTAAATGTTCACATCTCTCAGTCCTGCTCTTTTTGGAGTGGATGGGAAATAGCTGAAGAAATCATGATGCGTGTCCCAAATGACTCTAGGCACGATCTGGGAAGTCTCCAGGGATGGTATTTGATTCTGAACACACACTATTTTTTCTCGTCAGTCATCAAATTAGCATTGCACACTGTTATTAAGCTATTACCCAGCTTTTGTGAAATGCACAGAATCATCGCAACAAGATAAAGCCCAAAGTGAAAAACTCAGTGGCTTGCAACAAACACTTGTTGAACAAAGCAAAGTTCATACTATCGTTTTCTTCTGATGATGTTCAGAGGCATGTACATTTAATACACTAATGTATCAGCGACTGAAATCAAAATGGGAGCAATAGAGAGTCTAAAGACATGAAATTATTCCATGAAACCTACTAATGAAAGTTAGGATTTTGTAGATTGCTCCCTGGAACAGTAAGATCTGTTGAGCGCTTGCATGTGATTCCTGTAACTTGATCACGGCACGTGGAGCTGCCCTTACAGGAGAAGGGAAAAGGCTTCCTAGTTGATACAGTACAATTTGTTAAAAGCATAATTGGTGATTACATTAATTTCTTGACAAATGCTTTCAACTATGCCAAAATACCAATTCACTTGAGGATTTAAACAAAATGCTGATGACTGATGATAAGTATTTTTATTGTTTTGGAGACTTTAAAGACTGTAGGTTTACTATAATCTGACTGACTTCCATTGACTTTGGTGGAATAGGCACAGAAAATGTTTCCCTATTTTAGGGGGAGAATACTTTGTCTTTTTCTCTAGTGCTTATGATGTTTAAGTTGCTAGAAATACTTTTGTTTTCCACTTTTTAAACCTATGTTGTTTATCTTGTGCTGGTTTTTGCTCAGACTAAATGGAGTTTCAGTTTTATCTGCTCTTCTCTTGAAGAGAAAGCTTATTTTAAATACGGTATTTTTCATGGAATCTTAAGAAAAGTGTTAGAAATACTTAATTTCCACAAATTTTTAGAAAACCTTTGTTCTTTACTTCTTAAATGCTATGTCTGCATTTCAGATTTATGGTACCCATCCCTTTTGAAAATGGGAAATGTAGACAAGGAAGACAGGGAAATGATTCCAAGCATTCATTTAGTTTTTATACTGAAAGACATGAAAGATTCTTTTGGTGTTCAATTTTCTACAGATGGTTTAGAGCATATATTAATCTATGGTGGGGGCATGTGTATGTAAACCCTCAAATGTGGAAACAAAATCAACCTTCTTATAATCTGTACAGGGTTTTTTAAAAAAGACCAAATTCTCTTCCTTGTTATTCAGCAGAAAGGGCTGTTTGCAACAGGACAACAGCAATTCTATCAGAACTTTGCCAGTCGTGTTGTAACACCTTTGTTTCACTTCAGGAAGGTGACTGTTTTAAAATGGCTTTTCTAATTCGGGATATTTTGATATTCAATAAATAATTTAAAAGAGTCTGGATTAGCGTGAATGCCTTTAATAAATGTGTTTTAAATTAAATAGGATCGAAATACTAACTTATTTTTTCTGCCTAGCTCCAAGTTGCCCATCAAGTCATATTTTTTGTTAGCTCCAAATTCTTCCCTGGGTAAAGTCACGGGGGTCAGCAGAGTTAATCTATGCAAATGTTTTTGCCCAATGTCATTTTTGGTAACTTAATTTATGCTTAATTGTTCAACATAATTACAAAGAGTACTTCAGTGATAGTTTATGAGAAATAGTCTCAATGAACCGTGGCTCCACAAACGAAACATTGCATCACAGCCTGCTAGTTCTGGCATCAGGTTTTTTGTTAAGTAAATAGAAAGTGACATGAGTAGATTTGGTGCTGAGCTCAGCCTGCAAAAAAGAATAATTTCCCCCATACCACATCAAGATTTCTTGCTCCTTGTATCTTTTCCCTGCACCGAGTGTGATGGGGTTCTGTATAAGCCATCTCCACAGTAGAAAGCGTAGCTTGTCAGATAGGCTGATGTATTCCTGCTTGGTATCTGTGGACTGTGGATGGACTATAATAAAGACACAGCACTGGGCGCTGTTGTTATAATCGTATTGGAGAGGCTGCTGCCTAAGGGTGGCATTTTTATAGTGCGTGTGTTGCAGGGGGGCTGTATGATGTAACTCGGGCACCGGCATCCATTCCAAAAGACCAGGCTGGCTTAAATTGATATTGCAACTCAAAACACTGAGGAGAATGACACCACCAGCAGATGTGGAGCTTCATAAAAATGGACCTTCATGCTATTGTTAAAAATAACAAAACAAAAGCTCGACACTGGATCCTAATGAATGAGATCTTTGCGTTAATTCAGAGAGTGTAATATGATTCTGCAGACCTTTTCAGGTAACTAGAGTAACTTTCCACTGCAGCTGTGAAAGGATGAGTCCACTCCCTGGTGTAATACTCCTTTTCTGAAGTACTGAATAGCCATTCAGTTCCTTGACCAAGGCCATTGTTGGCCCTTTGCTGTCCAGTGAAAATGATATGAAAAGAATATTAAAAATATTTCTATGTAAATGGTAGTATCTATTCATATAAAAATATTAGGAATAACACATACCTGCTCCATAGGTTATCTGGAAATACATCTGTCTATTATTCTCTTGTCAGCTGGTCACAATATTTTCCTTTACTTCTCTGTATTGCACACAGATTTCTGAGGTTCCTTTCAATCTATTTCCTTAAATATTTGATCTAGTCTTATGTAAATACTAGCAATCTAGGGCAAGATTCTGGTCTATTTTCATTTCCCAAGGTCTGGAGTAACCGTGCTCAGCTGAATCAACTAGACCTGTGTAGTAAAGGAGATCACGGTCTGGTCCCTACCAGTAAACGTGAATTGTAGTCTCCCATTTGATTCATGTGCGTTGTTCTCATTATCCTTAATGGATGTTGCACACGTATATTAGGAGAATAGACCCTATTAGGAACTGTCTAAAAAGTGAAACGAAAATGATAATCACTTTGTCTTGGATGAGGTATTGTATTTATTCTATGGGATTTTAAAGGATATTTTAGTGTTTAAATTATCTGGTGCATTAGAGAATGGTTTAGATAGGCTTTGGTTGATTGACAGTGGTGGGTAAATTTTAGAAAATTATTATATGCATTGGGACTTTAATTTTGCTATGAATTATATTATTTTTGGAGATGTAAATTGCCATCTCTCCCAGGAGACAGAAATAGTGTGCTGCTTATTTGACTTTTAGCAGTAATTAAAATGATGTGTTAAGTTAGGCTCGGGTAGTGTTATGAAACAGGACCTACCTACTTGTATGGAGGAGTTCAGAGTCCTTGACAAAGCCACGAAATTTTGTAGTAAAATAAAGTGAGTACCCTGTGGTTTGTGTCCTAGAAATCGCCCTTCTCCATGTGTGTCATCATGTAAGAAGGCCAAGTAGTCTGGCAGAGAGACAAGGCAGCAGAGCCGTTCACTGAGATTGAGGGTGGGTGCTCTCCAAATGAGAATTAAACTAATTGAAGAACAGATGAGTGGACTCGAGCTGTTGCCTTGCCTTATACTGAGCTGACACAGGAGACTGTAATTTTGAATGCTGTCAATCCTTTAGTTTTCATCTGTTGCCATTCAGATCAGACGAGGCTGTGACTGATGCACTAAGTACCTATGCAAGGGCTTCGAGGGAGAATTCACTGCCAGCTGAATAAATCTACAGGTTACATCTCACTTTTCAGATCACTGGGCTTTGTGGTAGGGCTATAGGAGGGAATAAGGTTAAAAGAAAGATCATTGGGTCTCCTTGTTGTTTGGACTTCATGTCTTCCTACCAGCAGCCCCAATTTAGTTAAGGTTGTTATTTTCTCCCCTAGAGAAGAGAAATCACGAGAAAAGTAAAGTGACGTTTGTTACAGCTGATGGGAAGCAAATTGAGTGCAGTGGAGTGGGTGATCTTTATTGAGGACTCGGTGGCAATGTCACATATCACCCTCTGCGCAGAACCTGGCAAGTGTAAAGATCCTCTTTCCTTCCTACCCGGCGCAGGGGACGGTTGTCACACTAGATGGATGGAGCGAATGTGAGAGGACTCGGGGAGTTCTTTTGTGCCTGTAACTGAGGAGAATCTGAGATAACCTGTTAATCTGCAAGGGACAGCAAAGAAAGTTTTATCAGTCAGTCAGTCGACAGCTTGGTTCAGAGAAAGAAAGACTTAAATGTGAGTACTATCAGAGCAGAGTAAGTTGTTTCTACATAGGGGCAGGTATGTTTGTGCATCCTTAAATCCTCTAAGCACAAGGTGTTTGTCTGAAGCACAGGGCTGGGGTTTGGAATAGCATTCAAATAATTTCCTAAGTTCCAGCAAAGACAAATATAAATCTATGATATCAGGGAACTACAGAATTAAGACTTAAATTAGTTTCTGTTGTACTACATTGTCTGCAGATGCTCTGTGTATAATGTCATAAAAATGGAAATGCTCTGCAATTTAACCATGCCACTTTTCACTGAGGTCATCCCGTGATTTGAGACCACTTACTATCCAAACACTGGAAGGAGCATCAAGAATGGATTCCTAGCATGATTTTGAATTTCTTTCCAGTTTTGTTATGGGCCTTACAGGTATGATCTTATCTCAAAACGCTTGTATTTAATTCCAAATTGCTTACGTGTTCTTTAATCCTATAGGTGACAATGTGTAGTCATAATTTAGGATGCTACAATTCAGATGTGGTAGGAAACTACAATCTCTGGGGCCTCCAATTATAATTCTCAGTGTTTTGGGAGTGTAAGCAAAAGTTAGCAATGTGATATTCAAATTCTGTGAGATTAGGGACCATCCACTTAGGCGTCTCTCTAGGCAGAACTCCGAACTGACTGTAAACCAAACGCAGACAGGGAGAATGCAAAACTTGCAATGCTGCATCAAAGCAGCTGTGTGATTCCTATAGTCTCTACTGCCACGTAGTACTTGATTTTTCCAAAGGCAGGGATAGAAAATGGCCAGTAATGGGTAATTGCCAAATAAACATAAATTTCAACATTACTGAGGCTTATCATATGCAAACCGAAAAAAGTAGAATAGTATCCTCTCCGAAACATTATTTATAACATTAGCTGGTGTATTGATTGGGTATCCTCTCAACCAGTGTTTTTATTGACTTTATGTTCTTAGCTGTTCATCATAGTACTATTCCTTTCCATGTTCCTTTTCTTTTTCATACCTTGAGGCAAAAATGTCATTTCATCTCAATAACAATAGGACTGGATGATTTTCACAGTCATAAAAAATAAAAAAGCCTGAGAGGTTCCCCAAATCCTCCACATTATTCATTCATGTTTTTCTGTATCATTTTCCCCAGCCTCCTGTGCTTGCATTTTGATGACCACTTCCTTGTCAAATCAAAAAGTCTTCCTGCTGTCAGAGAAAATCCTTAGTTCTGGCTTCTATTATTTGGAACAATTTCTTCACATCTCTCCACCTCATCAACTCACCTTATTGACTGTCCCTTGTGCTTCACATTTCATCTAAGAACGTATTTTTCTCTCTTGTCCTTGTCTGTATCTTCATTTCTTTGTCATTCTGCTCTGTCTTGGTACTACAGTCATTAATTGTATAATTTCAAGGTAAAAAACAATAAGGGCACAGTTTGTTTGAAAAATCGGTGTAAGATGAAGTTGTGTAGTATTTGCTTTATTCTGTTAATTCCCCAGGCTGCTTCTCTCCCTGCAAAAATGAGGCTCAGTTTCTGGAAATGTTCCCTATTAGCTCCCAGCTCTGTCGTGCAAAACTGCATCTTGAGGTTGGCTTATCTATGTTGATTATGGTTATGTAGAAAGGGAGGGAAAGCAGCCTTATTCTTCTGCTGTTTCTGTTAGACCAAATGAGAGCCATGCCTTCTCAAGACCATAAGCAAGTATTATGCAGCGATTTGCTGTGTAGCACATGTAAGGAAAAGCCATCACAGGAAAGTATCTTGATCAGGAAACAGTGATAGTATTTTTCTAGAGCTGAAACTTTAATACAGCGTGTTACTGATATCTCTTGCACCAAAACAGTGCTGTTGAATCCTGTTTCGCTTTACTTTGATTGAAGTCTTTGGAAATGCTTTCAGAATTGAACGTGAGCAGAACGAATTTAAGTGTTTATTCAGATTTAAGTGATTAAAGTGATTATTTAAGTAATTTAAGTGATTATTCTCTGTTTCCACAGTACAAAATAATGATGTGTGTGGGCTGTGGGTATCAGCAGGTGCGTGGTAGGTTTACATCTCCTTTGGACAGCTGTCTGTGGCCATCGACAGCGTGTCCACAGGCAAGGTCTCTGTGACAAAGTTCTGCCAGACGGAGGTAGGGTTGGCAGCTAAGGTAGCTGTGCCAGTAACAACCTGGGTAACAAGCAAAAAGTGGTTTTGCTAAAAGAGCCAATACAGAGCTGAAGGGAAATTTGAGCTGGAATAACCCCCATTGACAAAAAACGTCAGGTGTGTCCATTTGAACCACATCTTCACCATGAGCAATTTTTTGCTGTAATACAGCAGTATAGTTGTAGTGGCAAAACTTTCCTTACACAGATATGGCCAAAGAGCCCAGGGTCTGCCCCAACCCTGCCTGAGCTTGCTGTGTCTGTTAGCACCCTCACCTGTCCTAGCTGCTCTGTAAACAAGAGCATTACTTTTCTGCCACGTGAAATGGCTTCGTGTTAAGGAGTTGTGCTGCCCTGTGGGCAAGCTGCATTTCAGACAGCATTTTAGCATAGAGAAGCTGTCTGGTCTCGGGGAGGGATGTTTTCCTCTGCTTTTGAGTGTATCATATGTTTTTCACAAATAAATTTCTTAGTCTGAATGTGATGCCATGGTGCATGGATCAATAGTGTTCCTCTGTGGCAAGGTGTATAGAATGCCAAATGTGTTTGGCAGTCTGTTATTATAAGGCAACTTAGCAGAGCCAAGAAGCCTGCAACCACCACTTTCATTAAGGGTAATTATCCTTGAGCAGCTGGGATAGGAGCAGGAGCCTGAATGGTAATTAGCTGCAATTGTTGGAGATGCATTTTCAGGTTCCTGTACCATTTTTCTCTCTGTTTAAAGAACAGACTGAGGGAATCATGATAAATCCTGAGTCCTTGCTGTTGGAGAGGAGCTAGCTGCCTGCTGATCAGGTCAAATTAGGATGTTCTTTGCGTGTCCATGTGGTCCTGCTGCAGTGAGAAATCATCCTGCACTTGGATGGTTTGGGTCTTTGCGGCAACATTAACATTTTCCTATCTGTTTTCTCAGCAGATGTATTGCTTTATTGTTGAGTTTTATGTTGTAATAAATTAAAGTGACAACTACTGCAGATCTGTTTCAATTCAGTTTTGTTGCACAGGTAGAGAGATACGTATGCATGTCACCAGCGAAGAGAATTACCAGACTGGTAGAACCAGACAGATACAACCTCAGTCACAAACAAGACTGATGTGTTTCTATCCATAAACATTTTCAAAATGTACACTTTCACTAGAAGTTTGATGCTAGATTTAAATGGAAGAGTAACTTTTTATTTTAAAAACTTCTTCTTTTCTCCCCCCAACCCGTTTTGGTGTTATGTTTTGGTGTCAGTAAACAGCGCTGGAAGAGCTTGACAAGTAGTATGTCCTTGCTGCAACATCTTTTCATGAAATGAGAGAATTTGTAAAGAGAGGAAAAAGAATTAGTAGAACTCTTATTATGCAGCACAAATCTGCTAGATGCTTGATCACCCCTGCTCTGTCCTTGGATAATAACAGTCGTCCTTATCTACTAATGCTCGTAGACAGTTTGGGTTGGAAGGGACCTTCAAGATCATCTAGTTCCAACCCCCCTGCCATGGGCAGGAACACCTTCCACTACACCAGGCTGCTCAAAGCCTCATCCAGCCTGGCCTGGAACACTTCCAGGGATGGGGCATCCACAGCTTCTCTGGGAAACCTCTTCCAGTGCCTCACCACCCTCAGAGGGAACAATGTCTTCCTTATAGCTAACCTAACTCTACCCTCTTTCAGTTGAAAGCCATTCCCCCTTGTCCTATCACTATGTGCCCTTGTCAAAAGTCCCTCTCCAGCTTTCTTGTAGGCCCCCTTTAGGTACTGGAAGGCTGCTAGAAGGTCTCCCTGGAGCCTTCTCTTCTCCAGGCTGAACAAGCCCAACTTTCTCAGCCTTTCTTCATAGGAGAGGTGCTCCAGCCCTCTGATCATTTTTGTGGCCCTCCTCTGGACCTGCTCCAGCAGGTCCATGTCTTTCTTGTGTAGGGGACCCCAGAGCTGGATGCAGTACTCCAGGTCGGGTCTCATGAGAGCGGAGTAGAGGAGGAGAACCACCTCCCTTGACCTGCTGGCCATGCTTCTTTGGATGCAGCCCAGGATACATCTTCAAAACTTTTTAGAAGTATTCGTTAATGAACTCTTGGAGAACTATTTAACCATTAAAAACAGGTGCATGGTGAAAAACTAAAGTAAAGATATTAGGTAGTACATACTTTTCCTGTATTGTTTTTCTCTGTAGGAAACACTACTTCTTGTTATTTTGGAAAAAAAAAATAAAGATCGAAGACTTGCTTCTGTGCTTTGCAAAGGAACCCTGAGGAATTGTGTCAGTGAGACCCAAGGGCATTCAGCATGTCTGTGCTAGATGCTGGGTCCTGGTAGGATTTGTCGTGGATGTACAGTTGTCTTTTCTGGTTGCCCAATTGTATTTTCCACAACTGGCATTTGTAGTTTACTATGTAGAATAATTACAGGCTTCTTTTCACATTGTGTGTGAGAATAAACGATAACAATCTCTGTCTGTAAAGCAGGCATAAGTTTCATAATATTACCATTTGATTGTATAGCCTTAGAAATGCCTTTTTTTCCTGCTACTTCAGACTTTTTTTCTGTGACTTAAGGTTTTTCTGCTTTCTGTTGGAAATCTAAAACAATGGTTTCATCCCCTCCTCCATTTCTAGCAGAATTTCAACATATGGTATTTATGACAGTATTGAGAATCACTGATGCATTGCGTCGGTGCAAGTGGAGAGGACTCCAGCAGAGACTGAGGCATTTGAGGAGCCAGGCACAGGTCTGATTTTTGCTGTATGCCTTGAGGTGAGTTTTTCAACTTTCTGAAAGCCTTTTTGGAAGTCTCCACTGATCTCTGGAGGGGAAGCCATGCTGATCTATCTGTTAATCAGTAGCAGAAGGTTTCATCACCAGGTACATATCTTTCTTTGACACTTTTCCTCTGCAAACCACAAAGTCCAGCAGTTCATGTTCTGTTGTAAGTGTGCTTTGTTGGTGCTGGTACTATTTTGGCTGCTGCTTCTTTGTATAGAAAAGAAAGTGGTATGAAGGCTTCGTTATAGTGAAGCCTAACAGGGAAGAGCTCAGAGGATGGAGTAGAAATGTCCTGAGCTTAAAATAATGATGCATTTATAAATAGCAGAATCTATCCAAATACCTTGTTTTGCAGCAACTCTTCTCCTTGCCCTCTTCCTTTTTTTTTTTTTTTTGGCTAATCTCCCTGTCCAGCAGCTATTTGCTTGTACATTGTGTGAAGTTACAACTTAATAATTTAAATTCCCCCATTTGTTGGGTACATATAGGCCCCCTGGTGCCTTGTTAAGTGCTCCGTTACCAGTGAATGTTCTTAATTATGTTCTGGAAGATGTTGTTCAAGTCACAAGTCATTTACTCAAGGTTTGGGCCCAGCAGGTAAACATTTTCAAATTAATTTAGGTTGCTAAACAGAAACCGCTTAGATCTCTTGAATGCTGATAACTTGCACTTCCTACCGAATTCACTGGGAGAAGAGATTATTTACTGCATTTTGAAATCAGGCTGATTGCTGGTTAAATGACAGGATTGGCTTTTACTAGTCTCCCAGTTTGGAATACGTTGAATGTGATTTGGATGTAGAAAGAGTTTTCTATAAAGTGCCTGACTTGTATATTTAGAAGGGACATTGGGCATGCGCTAATGAAAACAGTCACCTATAAATTACTAGTAACAACATCTGATCATAAATGACTAAACATGAAGATTTGTTGTTCTCTGTCTTACCAGTTTTACATAAAGTAAAACAATAAAGCTGTCTTAAGAATTTCTTTTATTCCTTTGTGCATGCAGATATGTACTACAGTAAATGCTCTAAATATTGTAGATACTGAAGGTATTTATAGGTGAATGATTTTTCTTTTATCCTTTTATATAAGGACATAATGTTTTTATGGACCTTCACTTAATGTAAATCTTTTTTTTTCCCCTTTCATTAAAAGCCATAGAATCTTACTAATTTCTTTGCTGTCATTATTGTCATCAGCTTTGTCCTCGTGCCCTTACTAATGAATGACAGCCATTAGAAACCCAGAGTCAGCAAAATGTATAGAGGACTTTATGCAGCACGAAGGTCAGGGCTCCCGGGGTTGCACTGCTGAAGGACCTAGACCTTTACAACAGCAGACTTATATCTTGACCAAACCCAGACACTGACAAACAATAGGGGGCAGTTTCCCTGCCCCCCATATCCAGTAGTAAATCAATCAGTAAATGAAGCTAGCAAACAAGCAAACTAAACCCCCTCTGAACAGATATAAATCCCCTTTAGCCTGGCTTAAATAATTCCATTAATTTTTAGTGAGAAGAGTGTGCCCTGTCCTGCTGACCAATAAAGAATTTGAAGGTTGCGAGTTTGACATGAGTACGGCCTCTGATGCAAACATGCATCAGTTATGCTGATATCTGAATTTCCAGAATCTTAAGTTCAACGGGGTCTGTTGGCAGAAGCACAGCTTGTATTAAAAGTGGTTATGGTGGTTTACGTAGCAAACTTCAACATGGGCATGTTTGGTTTTTTTTGTAGCTGGAACTGGGGACTCCTGTTACTGTGTCTTGAAGTACATGCAGTTTTGTTTTTTATTCAATCCCACTGTTGATAACCTGTCCACCTTTGGGAAAATGAGCTGTTTTAAGCTGAGCTAATAGTGGTGGATATCAATACTTTTTAGTGCTATACTTTGGTTTCCTTCTGTGACTTTGTTAGTATAGAACTTCTGACTTCAGCACAGCAATCTTAATCATAGGAAACATTGAGCTTGCAGAAAAACTGTCAACAACAGAATTTAATTTTATAAATAGCTGTAATGCTATACTTGTTAAGATTTCTTTAGGAAAATATCACTTCAACACACATCTGCATCCACCCACAGTAAAAAAAGGTGATTTTTTTAGCTAGGTAAAGCCAAAAAATTACTGTCAAATGTCACGCAGGTTGTTCTCTCAGGGTTTATGAAGTAAAATCTATCTATTTGGAAGTGAATTTACAACAAAATTCCAGATTTTCATCAGTGAATCTTGCTCAAAATATTGTACGTGTAGGGGAGGGACCAGAGACATCAGACCCTGTGGAAGTGTACAAGAAATGCAACCCCTGACTGACATCTCCTGCAAGCAAGGGGGATGCTTGAGGCATCTGACAGGAAAGCTGTATGTGGACAGACTACTTAGTCACCAGGAGGTGGGTGGCACTGAAAACGGGTTTGCGAGACTGGTTGTGTGTATCGAGATCATACAAGTTGCGTGGGTATTTGACAACTGGGTGTTCGTGGAAACTGAGGGGCTCCTATTGGAAGAATGCATAAATAATGAGCGTTTGGGCTACTTTGGATAGAAAAGCAAGTAAGTGCTTAGAAAAAAGGGTACTGGGTGCTTGAGGGATGTGTGGTACATCTGGACTTGGAAGAACATGCGATGGTGCTTCCATGTCCCTGTGGCCTTTGCTAGCAGGCATTAGGCAGGGGAGGTCCCCAACTGGCCTTTCTGCAGTGGTGACTGTGGCTTGAAGTTCTTGCTGTGCACTTGCCGTGCTCAGCGAGACTTGAACTATGGGTTGGAACTGGTCTGGGGTGAGGAGTGGTGGAGGACCTCTCTCTGACAAGTGAGCAGCCCACCAGGTTTCTCCAGGTAAGTGGGCCACAAAGACAGGGGTCCTGCTTAAGTACCAGTAAGCACTTGGATACATGATTAAAATGAAAAAATACCTTAGTAGAGCTGGCAAGAAAGACAAAAGCGGCAGACATTGTGGATGTAGTGGTTGAAACAGTTATTCAAGTGGAAAATGATTGCTCTAGCTTTCTAATAGAGACTCCAGCCTCTTCATTTTTAACATCTGGGATGGTCTCTTTAGTTCCCTTTCTACTGAGAATAAGGAGATGATGTGCCTCAGTCGGGTTCTTCTGCCCTGCCATCCTCACAGGTCAATATAGATATGAATTTCTTTCTGCTTTCCGAGCTGCTGCTGAATTCTGTTTTGTAAATAGTTCCCGATTTTTTCCCCTGCATCTGAAGTCCCATTTGCTTCTGAACAGCCAGCCATGATGTAGCTACCTCCCTGTGTGCCAGATGACTTCCTCAGTTGTTTTTCCCCCAAAGAATTCCTACTCTTTCCCTCCACTTGCTGAGGATGTAAGGATGTGCCTCCACATTTCCTAAGTGACCTAGATCAAAAGGGATAGAGTTGACAAGAGTTATGGTAGCTTCCTCTTCAGCCTATTCATCCTACTTGCCTGCTGATCTCCACATGCTTTCCTCTTTTGCCAGTCTTTTTAGTCATTTCAGTGGGACAATGTTTCCTATAATATTCATACATTGATATCAAAGAGTTTATTGGAATTCAAGAAGCAGGAATTGCTGCTATGTATCAGCAGTAATTAACATTCTTTAAATCCTTGATCCTCATCCATAACAATATAATATCAAAGACGCTGAAGATAAAGGAGCAGTAGCATCTAATGATGCAGGGACTGTTTTCACCAGGTCATATATCTACATTTGTTTAGTAAGAGTTTGAAAGCAAAAGTAGAAGTTCTATTATTTTTATTACTTACAGGAATCCAACTACTTTAGTCTATCATGTATGCAGAAGGTGTGTATGCCTGCCCACTAGTATGAGGAAGAGCAAAGAGATCATGGTTAGGCAGCAAAAAGGCTTTTTGAAGACTTCCGTGAGTAGAGCCTCTGGGTTTATTCTGCCAGTTCTTCACAACTGATACCCCACTGCTATGTAGTGAAGCATGCCAGGGTGTTACCACACTTTCCCCCCTGCATCCCTGTGGGATGGTTCATCTTCCTCTTCCTTTCAGAGAATCCGGAGGTAGTTGTTGACGTAGAAACTTCTCCATGCTTTTAATCACCAAGAATAATCTAACTAGCTTCTTAATGACTATGTGAAAGCTTTCTTCCAAAAAAAGGAGACTATATTCCACTTTTTTCACTCTGGTTATTTACTTTTTCAGTTGCAGGGCCATCTCTTCTCCCTGGTATGGCATGTGTTTCTTTCTTTTCTCTAACATTTCTGGGTGTTCGTATTCAGGAGTGCTGTCCTTAAGCCATAAGGCACTGTTACGTTATTTGCCTGTGAGCAGAAAGGACCTTTCCCGCCCTTGTTGCCTGAATAGTTAAATCACAGTGGAATATAGATTTACAGAGGCCAAAAATAATCTATGAGGTAGAGGGGCAGCCAGTGCTGTGCTGGCATGTGTCTGGAAGAAGTGGCAAAAGTCTCTCTGTTAGCATCTTGTTGGTGTCATTCAGATTCAAAGCCTAGAATAGACGGCTCCCATCTCAAGCTACTTGCACTGAGAGCAGTTCGAGTCCTGACTGGTTATTTGCAGACACACCTCATATAATAGTTCAAATTCCTCTTCATTTATTGTATGAAGCTTAGTGGACTAGTCTGAAGTATTACGTGTTTCACTGCTGTATCTGTAATTGTTTTAGCCCATTTGTTCTTCTGCAGCTGTTCCACTGCAAACTTGGAGAAGACAAGCCTTCTGAGCTAGCTTATATAAACTGATAGGACCTCAGAAAAGGTATTTTTTCTTAAAAAAAACCTCCAAACAAACACCACCCAAAAGCCCAAAACACAAAACCCCCACCTGGTAGCCATATCTGAATAGCTGCAGATACTGAGATCTGCACTGAATATCTGTGTGTTACTCTCTGCATCAAAAAACCTCCATTGTATTATGGAAACTTCCCCGTACTGTTTTGGGTGACCTTACTGAGAACACAGTCCTGTGTTCTTCTGCATGCCGAAGCAAATTGTTAACTAGAACAGTAGACTGAACTGCTTTTGAACTACTCCAGGCTCAGCAGCCTTAGTTTCCTTTGGTAGATATATTGATGTGCCAACACTAATTCCTCAAGCTGTTTATGCTTCATGTTGTCAGAAGACCAATCTAATGCTTTTTCACTCCCTTCAGATGGCTGAGAGAATACTAAACTGCATTTTTCTTTCCAGGTTAGTATTACACTGAAAACCACGTTTCAATTCCCCCCTCCCTGCTGCACCTACTGATCACTTGCACTAGTTTCCCTTACCCAGCTTTTATCTTTGTCCACCTGGCATCAAGAATTGGTAGAAACAGCAGTCTCAGCTGGAGCTTTTTAGCTTAAAACACTCTTCCAGGTTCATTACAAGAAAATCCTTAGGGACATGACTTGATTACACTACATAGAGCTTGTCTGAACCACCAAAGAGAGCAATTGATCACTTAGCAAGCATGCTAAAAATGTCTGAGAATGAAAGAGGACTGCTTTGGAGGGGCGTCTGGTGGGACCATCTTAACCATCATTCAAAAGTAAGTTTGTTCTGTTAATATGCTAGGAATTCTTATGATGCTCTCATTAAGGGGTGAACTTTCTTTTTGGTACAGCAGCATTGGAAATACTGATTTTAAAATGCATACGTATATATACATACATATATGCACACACAATGAGCAGAGACTTCTCATTCCACTGGAAGTAAATTTTTCCTCTTTATCGCAGAGGCTGGTAATGAGTTATGACTAATTTTTAACTCTTGAAAAAGTAAAGGAAGAAAATCTTCATTCATTCCCAGTTCAGGAGTTTTACCCATACGTAGACTTGCTTCAGGGCCCCGTATCAGACCACACTGTGGTTTTGCAGCCCTCAGTGCCTCCCTGTGTCTAGCAACAGGTATCTGGGCAACTCCTCATGTAGGCTGCTCTGTTAATTGTGCTGGTTACCCTTCTGCGTCAGCCACTTCTCGGTTCCCTGGCACGACTTGCCTCTACAGTTAAATCTCTGGTGTTCTTTGACTTCACATTATCTCTAAATGTCAGCTGGTTGGGGACTTGCCTTGTAAATGATATTTCTCATCTGATCCTCAGGATACCAATGACTAGCTTGCACATGGACCTTTTCCATTTTTTTATCCACTTCCCTAGCAGTCATGTCTTGAATTGTTACAGCTGGTGTGAAGTAGTTGCCCTGAGGCTGAGAATTAGAGCTGATATCTTTAAGAAAACCGCGGCTTCGGCATCTGCTTTATAAGTCTGCATACAGCTTGGTCTGTAGGTTTGTGCAGTGTGTTTGCGTTGCTCACCAGTGCATTAGGAAGTTCCCTTGCTAATTGTTTGCAAACTGACTTTTCACAGACGATCTCTTATGTCTTACATCTGGGCACGGAACTCTGGCTGGGATGCCCTTGCCAGGTCTGGCACAGCTGGCTTTGCTTCACTTGAGCTGTCTCTTAAGACAACTGGCATGAGGAAAACTGCATGGAAGTATTTCCAGTGCATACAAATAGGTGTACAGAATTACTCCTCCTGTCTGCCTTCTGGCTTGCTATCTCTTTCAATGTTTCAGAAAGCTGGTCTTTCCTGCCCCCTGCAAGTGCAGCAGTGACCCGACCTGAGCTGGCTTTGGTGCCCAGTAACTGCATGCAGCACATCACCTCTCCTGTCCTGAGTGACCACCATAACAGATGGAGCCCAAAGTCATGGACTAAATGAACTCAATGGACATTTTGTGGACTTTTGTTGACATTTTAAAGACATTTCACAGGGGTGGTCTATAGGCTAAGGGAATGATATCAGCACTGACACAGAGTCAAGGCCTTTTCTGCTTCTCACCCCACCCCACCAGCGAGGAGGCTGGGGGTGCACAAGGAGTTGGGAGGGGACACAGCTGGGACAGCTGACCCCAACTGACCCAAGGGGTATTCCGTGCCATATGACATCATGCTCAGCATATAGAGCTGGGGGAAGAAGAAACTGGGGGGACGTTTGGAGTGATGGCGTTTGTCTTCCCAAGTAACCACTATGCATGACGGAGCCCTGCTTTCCTGGAGATGGCTGCACACCTGCCTGACGATGGGAAGTAGTGAATGAATTCCTTGTTTTGCTTTGCTTGCGTGCACGGCTTTTGTTTTACCTGTTAAACTGTCTGTATTTCAACCCATGGGTTTTCCCACTTTTACTCTTCCAATTCTCTCCCCCGTCCCACTGGGCAGAGGGGAGCGAGGGAGCGGCTGTGTGGTGCTTTGTTGCCAGCTGGGGTTAAACCACAACACTCCTCCCCTGCTTAGAAGTGCTGTAAGCTTGCATAGCTGTCTCTAAGACCCACTGAGAAACTGCAAGCAAGAGGTTTTGGTATCACTATTGAAAATTCTGATAGATACAATGCAGCTTTTTCTTAAGCATTTTCATATACGGAAAGTGATAACTCCAAAATTCAAGTACAGAGATGCTTGGTTTGATCAGCATGATCAGTAAATTGAATCTCATATGGAAATACTTTTGCCATCTGAATCTGCTGGCAGCACTTGTCATTATTATTTTGAAAGATCAGAATTTTTGATCACAAAAATTTACGACTTCATCAGACATACAACTATTTGTTACCTACTGTAATAGATAACTACTGTCTTGTTATCCAGCTTTAACGCTAAGATGCAGATTCGCTGGGTTTTTTGGCTGGGTAGGTATGGTTTTACTTGGCAAATGCAGCTGGCTTGTTGTTTTAGTTCACCCAGAAGTGACACAGCAGATTATACTGGTAATCATAGCCAATATGATATGGAAAAAGTGAAGCATTTCAGAATGTAAAAGGAGTAAGAGGGAAGAAGAGTACTTTTTATAAAAGGTTACTGTTTGCTCAAAAATGTGATCTCTCTGTGCTTTGTATTGCAAAGGTGAAAAGACCCAAGTCAGCTTGGGGCTCATGTTAGTATAATTCCATGGCAGAATAACAGTATTTTCCTGTTATATGAAGAGATTGCAACCAAGTTGCATCCTTATTATACTAGACAGATATAACCATATAACATTGGAAAACCTGCACTTTAGAAAACTAGATTTAGCAGAGTGAAATAAATAACCAGGAAAGGAGAGGATGGAAATCAGGGTGTTGCGGTAATTGCATCATTAGCAGTAATTCCAATTGCCCAGCCTTTAGGACAGAGTTCTCGTGTCAGGCAGATGAGATGCATAAAGCAGTTTTGTAACAAGAGAGACAGCACCTTTTCCGCTCCTAAAAACAAACTAGCCAAGGATGAAGCATGGTCTGGGAAAATTGCACCATATGCTCGTGGGTTGTACTGAACCTCACTGCAGAAAACCTGAAAGCCGGCCGGGTGTCTGCGTCTCAGCAAAGGCAGAGTAGGTGTTTGGAGAGCAGGCTGATGGAGGTAACAAAATCACTGAGATGTTCTGCCAGGTGCCATCCTAACGTGGCTCAGGGCCAAGCCTGAACAAGCTTCCTGGCCCCATATCCCCACGCATAACTCTGTCTCCTGCTGCTTAAGGACCCAGCTTGTCTGCACAGCCTGCCAGCATCTCCTCACTGCCGCAGTAGGCAGAGGCTGGCCGACGGAGGCTTCCCACCACGCTGGAGAGGAGCATGGGGCTGGAGCCAGCCCTGTCTGCTGTCGCCTTGGCGAGTGGCGTACCGTGGGCTGGGAAGGCAGGGTGGGCACATGCTCCCAGTGCCGGTGGAGACTGGGGGTGAAGGCAGGCACCGACTCCAAGTGTGAGGGTTCCTCTGCTGGCATGGCCAAATGCAGTTTAGCCTACAGCTCCCAGGAGCTGAAATGTGACCCAGCTCTTCTGAAACAATTTAGCTTTGAAAAGCTGCACATTCTACCCACAGTCCTTCAGCTTCAGGGAGCAGAAGGTCTTGTTGGTTCAGGATGCTTTGGAAGTGCGTATAGCCTTGGACTTAGCTTAGTTTTCCTGTTTGCAACAGAGATGCTGTGTGTGGCTCATAATATACAGAGAAAAATACCCAGATGTGAGCATGGTTTCAACAGTATGCATCTCGGTGAAATTCCTCTTCTTCTAAGCTCAGAAGCGAGCTCCTGCTTATGGGGTTATCAGTGGGGGAAGGACGGGCAGCAGGAATTAGCAGAAACCAAATTCCTGTGACTTATATCTAAGAAGCTCTCTGTTGACATATAGTTTGCCAACATCTTCACAAGAGGATTTGGTTCATACATTAAAAAAACACCCTTGTTGTCCATACCCGCTTATATACCGTTCATTTGAAGTGTCCTCTTTAAAGTGGTAGATTTTAGTGCACACAGAGGCAGGTGACTTGAACCTGTCACACGGTACAGGAGCATGGGACGGTGGTCTGAAGAGTCTGCTTGCTTACAGACCTGAAGGAGCTGTTCAGGTTTTTTTTTTACTCATCACACGCTATAAGTTCTAATTATATTTTTATTCATTAAAACAACATACTTAAAGACATTTCTTGGTATTGCATTGCCTGGAGCTGTTAGATATTATTACAGAGTAATTAGGTAGTTAAAATACTGTTAAAGCATGTGTAGAATTTGAAAGGTGTTTTTTTACTTGTAAGGTTATGTGTGTGTGTATATATATACACACATGCTGCTGAAGGAAGGAAAAAAAAAACCCAACACAAAAAGGGGAAATTCCACTAAGGAACATAAACCAACATTTAAGCAATAGTGAAGAGTCTGGCTTAAGCTCAAAAATTCAAGGAAATTCAGAGTTAGGGCTGAAAATCCAGCTGATAATCAGCCCACATTTTTATTTCTTTCTTTATTTTTACAGGAATGAGAATGAGAATGAAAGCTGGAGTTGTCAGCCCTTCAGCTTTAGCTCAGAGTCTGATTCTAAGTCAGACACTTAATATTGAAGAAAAAAAAAAAAATCAGATTCTTGTAAATCAGTTGTAAATCAGTTGTTCTTTTAATAACAGTGTACTATTTCTATAGAGAGCAGAAGGTCTTAAAGAAAGCTATTCTTCCAGGTAACAGTATCTCCAGCCTGGCATGCTAAGATGCAAGCCTGAATGCGATCTCTCAACAGCAGCAAACGTTCCCAGGGAGCACAACAGGATCACCCTGTAGGCAGAGAACTAATGTGAAAGCAGAGAGGTTGCTGTATTCTGCAAACTGCAGGTGATAAAAAAGCAGGAGATTAAACTCATTCAGAAATCAGTAAGCAGCTTACTGAGTGCATATGTATGTGTATATATTCTCTCTATATGATCAGTATACATACAGTGTAAATATAAACGTATAATCAGTGTATATGGTATTTCTATCCATGTTTACCTTCTGACCTCTGAACAGCTAGAGTTTACTTGCTAAAGTCTCTTGAACTTTTCTTTGAGCTTAAATACTATGACACAACCAGTTAGATTTTAAAAAATAAATAATTTTCTGTAATAAGTGTTTAATTGCAATAAAATCCTAAAAGTTAAAAATAGTAGTTATAAATTATTGATGCTGAATTGTTTTCCATTTGGAAAGGTCGCTTAAAACTTCTCTCTGATTTGCCTTTTATTGATGTGGAACTGTAATATTTACAAGAACTTAGGTGAAATGGGAGGCAGAGATGAGAAAACTCACATTGTTTTTGGAAGTCTAAAGAGAACTCGCTGTTCTGTCTCGCTGCTTGGCTGAACAGCGTTTCCCGCAGATGCAATGAGACCTCCTCCTACTGTTTCATTTTATTTGCACTCAGTCTCTACACAGGGGACGAAAATCTCAAACCCTTTGAATGAGAAGTACATGAAATCGTACAAAACAGCTAGTGCACATTGATCACTCATCTCATCCCAGATGGCCATGATCAAACCCTCTTCCTCAGAAGAGACGGCTTTTCCTGCCGGGCTCCAGTCCTTCCCATTTCAGCTGTGAAGCAGGATGCTCTGATGGGAACGTCTTTAATGCAGGTTCCTCTCAAGTCCTCATCGACTGGAGTCAAGGTTATTGGCATCCACTGCCTTTGAGATGGAAAATAAATCTCATGATCTGGAACTCAAAGAAAATGTTCCTCGGATTTCCCTTGAGAGCATTAATCCCTATTTTTAATTGGGAGGCAAAACTTTAAAAAGAGGATTTTATTAGGCCTCATGTTCCATGAAGTAAAAGAGCAATTTGTACAGCAGCAGCTTTGTATTCCAGTGGTAGTGAAAGAAATGCTTGAAATGGACGTAAAGGTTGAGCAGAGATGCTTTTCAAGTGCGTTAAACATCTTTTAGGAAAATGTTGCTGACATACTGTGTTGTTGATTTATTTATTTTTTTTTTTAACGTACATATCCCTCTAAAGAAAGAACAGGCTGTATTTAAAAAACAGAAAAGAGACCTACTAGATACACTCCAGAACGGCTTTCAATAGAAATGTGAAAAAGCCAGCAACAGGTAATAGCCCTCGTAGGGATGTATCTGGGGAAATTGCCACGCAGTTCAGAGTCATTTCAGGACGTCTGGAGTTTAAATTCTCTCTACACTTCAGCATTTGTTTTTTTTTGGTTTTTTTTTGACAAACAATGTTAATACATTTCATTAAGAGAGAAATGTCAGAAACATCATTTCCATTGAAGCTAATGTCCCTGTGTGATGCTATAAACAAACTTATACCGGCAGTTCTCTTGCAGTACTAAGTTGTCTTGGGAATGTTCTTCCCCTCGCCCTCCATCCCACTCCAGCATCGCATGCTTCATAGCCCCTGTAGATGTGCGTGGCTGCTGTGAGCTGGACGCAGGCAGGCTGTCCTGCGACCACAGATGTGCTCTGATATTTTTTTATATAGAAGACACATGCCTCTTGAGGATTTTTGTGGGCAAAGAAGTTCAGCTGCTGGAAAATGAAGGCTAGTCATGCCAAGGACAAACCAAAGTAGCTTTGTCATCTTACAGCATGCAGCTTTTTATTTGCAGAGGAAAATACTGTATTGTGGTTTTGGTTAGTCTGGGTCTGCGGGTTGGAAGGTTGACTTGAACTTCTCAGAGTCCCTGTTGTCAATAAGTATCCTTCTAAGGCTGGCCTTTTTTTCCTGATTCCCCTTTTAAATGCAGTTGTAGTGAATTCCTGACTTTGGAGCTTGCAATCTTTCTGCCAAACTTCTTGCATGGGTGGTGAACTTTCAGCTGTGAAATTCTGAATGAAGGGTGTTTCAGGGACACAAAAACCTGAGCTAATTTCCCCTTATTTTTCTCCTCCCCCTGAAAAAAAGGATGAAAGGCTTTTCTTACAGCATCTCTAATGAGCTGTTCGGATTCTACATCTCCCTCTGCACCTCATAATATAGAGTAAGCAGTCAGGACTGATTTTACCTTAACAGGAAATATCTGTGTTTCCAGAGGAAAGGAGAATCTTGAATTTACTTAAATTCCTTAGCAGCTCTAAGTAATTCAAGACATAGCACATCCCATGTAGATCTGATAGCTGAACCATGTACAAGAGAAACACAATTGAATGTAATAAAGTGTAGATTTGAATCATAGTTTGGCCTGACTGTAATCCTGAAGTGTCTTATATTAATATTTACAATTGATATCAATCATTGCAATTAGTAATAACAGTAATGAGACAGAAGCAAAATAGTAACCTTATTAAAATTCTCATTTCAGTAATGTAATGTGATTCGAGCGTTTGAAGTGAAAATGGATACACGTTGATTAAATTTGAAAAATATTTTTTTTTTTGAGTCTTTTTCTTAAAAAACCTCCTTATACCTTGATTTGTCACTAAGGTTAACAGTTACCTGTAGTAGAAATGAAAACCTCCATTAAAATAAATGGAGATTAGGAGAAAGAATAGGTGGAATATCTAGCCTTGTAGCAGACTCCTGCTGGAGCAGATTTGGTTACCGTTTATCTCTGGGGTTATGTGTCTTGCAATTTAAACATCATTTTGCATAACCTAAAGTCATTAGGGATTAGGAATATTTATAGTAACCGTAAAATATGTGATGATACTATCAGATGCAGTATTCACAGCATCAGGTGTGGTAAATATGTAGTGATCAAAATACTGAGTTTTCAGGTACTTCCCCTACTTTTCTAATCAAAACAGCACTATAAAATAGAAGCACTTAATTTCATATAGCTGTTATGATCTTTCTGCTAACTCAGACAGTAAAAGAATACAAATACTTCTCACCACATCTTAGCCAAGAAATGCACATTTAAAAATAGATTCTTAGTAGTTTCTACAGCATTCTGTATTCTCCTGCCAGGAATTCTCTGTTCTGATCCTGATTATTTTCAAGCTGCAATCATGTAAACCATAATGATAATGAAAGATATTTGGTGCTCTAAGAAAATATCATAAGCAAGAGAGTAGAAAATTATTTCAGTGCTGTCTTGGGCTCTGCAAGCTTAACAATGTGACCCGTCTCATGGCTGAAATATTTGCAAAACCACTTTGTCTCACAGATTCTTTCTCAGCTTTTCATCTTAGACAGTCTCTCCATCTTCTTTTTTCTCTCCGTTTCAGACTTTCTTAATTGCTACAAGTCCAAGCGCACAAAAGTCTCATCTGAATGCATCATGCAGAATCCTCCTGGCTGTGGCAGAAATGTCCGCCCTGTTTTTTTTGGTTTTCATTTTAAACCCCTACTACAGTAATTAAGGGTTTCCTTCTGTTTATATTGTAGGGCTTGCATACAAAGAAATTAATCCGCTTCTGTCTGTTGGTTGTAAACTTGTCTTTCCTGTTACTAAAAATGTATTTTCTGTACCGGCGAATGCTGCAGTTGCTGTCGGCTGTCTACATTTGGTAAGCGTGGAAAAGTACAGTTTGCAAAATTCTAGGTAAACTGGGTTTTTTGAGCCACTGCCTTTGGTTCTTTGCTATCAAGAATCTCCATTACTCCTTGGTTTTGGCGAGATTTCCCCTCCAGCTCCCCATTCTGGTGTTTACAGTCTTAGAGGATTTTCTTTTGTTTTCTGTAATTATGCACTCTCTTTGGCTGGTCAAACTTCTGAGAAGGCCTGGTGAACGCTGCTTTTCCATCTCACCACTGGGCACAATATTTCGTCTTGAGGTTACCCTTCTAGAGGGGTGTTGTGTTTTGTTTCATGCTGAAATATTTCCTTATGGAACAAGAAAGAAACCTGTACTCAGTCTTTGGGAGATTCTGACTCATTTTTCCAATCAGATCCATACAGGTAGAGCTTCTTTTCTCCTAGAACATAAATGATGTCCCTTATCCTCCATGTACAGGTTTGGTGGCTTCCCTGGGCCCATGAAGATGGTTGATGAGAGCTGCTGTCCCTTGGGTGCCTATTTCATGGCCAGTATGGAGAGGTTGGCTTGGCTTTTCAGCTGGAGAGGATGCTGTGTCTGAAAAAGCACATTTTTTGACTAAGGAAAGACTGAGCAAGCCCCAGTTATTTCCGTACATGTAAAATGAATGTCCTCTTCCCTCCTCTTCATGCTACCTCAGTTTATGGGTTAGGCACACTGGCTTTAGGGTCCTGCAGTATTGTTAAATGTACTGTATATACACTTTATATGGGATTATGTAGACTTGTAAGTTCTTTGGGGCAGGGATCTTTTGGGCTCGGTGTTTGTGCAGCATCTAGCACAGTGGGTTCAGAGACCTATTGTGCAGTATCATTGTGAAAACTAATGGTCTGTTAAAGTTCAGGGGACACCTTAAGTAAAAAAAAATAGATCTTTCTCTTTACCTATCTTGTACCAAACCTTAGGTGCACTGTCTTCTCAGATCTTTGCATTTAAATAGCTCCAGATAAATCAAAAGCAGAATATACACAACAGTTATAGAGGAGACACAGGGCTCCGTACTACTCAGCAGACTAACCATCCTGACTGTCTTCCCTGTCATTTCTGTTTATTTTCACATGCTTTCACATCACTTTCATCCTTCCCCATCAATTAAAAAATCAGTTATTTCCTTTTTTTCCTCACAACACTTCTGAACTCCCAACCTGTTGTTACAGGTGTATGATCATTTTCTTGGATTTAGAACAATTTTCCTTACCCTTGATTGGACTTTCATTGCTAATCGGGAATTTGACTGACAGGAGGAATTGTAATTGTTTTCTTGCCTGTCTTGCTGGTGGTTTGGAAGAGAAATTTCCAACCCATTGTGCAAGGCTAATACCTGTATGTCCGTCTTACTGGGGTTCCATAAAAATTTGGTCTTACTACTACAAGCTTTCATTTCTTGATAGCTCCTGCAAGTCATTCCTTCATGGAGATGTTTCGGCACCTTAAACTTTATTTACATCTGGATATCATGCCTGCAGACTTACCAAGTAAGATGCTGACTGATTGAAAGTAGTCTTTTTGTATTCCAGTTGAAGGATTCACCATCTGTGATCTGTAATTAGACTTCTCACTAATTAGATATAACAAAGCTGCATAATGCCAAGTTTGAGGAAAAAATTATTAGGAATACAATGCAATATATGGCTGGTTGTTTTTATTGCTTATCTGTAAACAAAATGTTCCTCTCATGTCCTGGGCATCCATAGTTTGCTACCCCTGTAGGTTTAAAAAATTCTTTTCAATCATTCATGACACTACTTTGGTTGCTATAGTGATACCAATTTCCTGTCTCAGATTATTGTACTTCAGAGGTACATGAGGCCTTCTAATCTCCCCCCCCCCCCCCCCTTCTTCCCATTTCAGTCTTTGATTTTACAGATGCTCTTACTCAAGGACTGGAATTCCTATATTGTTGGTCTATTTTTTCCACTATCTGATGGAAACCAGAATAAATATGTACCGCTCCCCCATAGGACTAATGAAGATTCCTGCTGCTTTATTGGTACCCTCGCTGAACACTGGTCTGTATCAAAGCCTTACAAAACTTATATTTAGTTTTGTCATGGGTCACTAAGCTGGAGAAGCACAGGCTGTTCACCTTGACCAAATCAAGACCAGCTGCACCCAACCGAGTGGAATTTACACACTTACGAAAAGCAGCTTGTCAGCTGTGATAGATGTTACGTTGAGGTACTAAACCCAGTATGAGAAGTCCAGTTGGGCCAAGCCTCCGTAATGCGACTTAATGGGGACTGAACCCCGACTTGGACAGTTTGCTGTTTCTGTGCTACATGTAATAGAAAGCAACCATAAAGCAGTATTAGCTCATCAATGTTCCCTTTGTTTCTCTACATATGACAACATTTGTGTGGTGGTTGAATTTTCTGTAAGGATCAAGCTGTTTCTGTGGGGTTGTCACTGTGCTGGGCATCTCTATATTGCTTCCTGCTCTCTCTATACATCCCTTTGAGGGCTGCTCTGATTAGAGATGAGTGTGCGTTCGGTCTGTTAGTCTTTTGATGGAATATTCCTGTTGATTATGTGGTCTAACTCCCTCTGCATTTTGTTCTCCTTCCCGCAGTATGGCATTGCCACCGTAACCTTCATCATCAGCATATGTGGAATTTGGTATGTTTTGTGAGATGTGTAGCCCTAAGCAGCCTCAGTTCAAAGGTCTGTATCGCTACATGCCTTTCTGCTCAGGAATCACTCCTACAGATGAATGATGCCATTGCTGATACAGATCACATCCTGAAAACTCTGTGGAATCAGAGTGCTAGAGTTTCTAAGCAGCAGAAAAAAAAAAACCAAACCAGGTGGGATCACTGGATTTCCAAACGGGCAAAAACTGCGTGGGGGAAGGCGCATACAGAAAACATTCAGGAAGGTCAGGAAAAGGAAGGGATCTGTGTGGCTGGAAGCAAGTGATGTGTTTGTATTTTAGTGGGTAATACATGCTAAAACTAATGGATAAATGGGAAATTAAGAAGATGGATGTGTGTGGATCCCAGGATGAATTCATATATCATTCATTCATATCATGGAATTATACACAAACTAAGCAGGGTGGCAATGATGTTTGTATAACTGAGAAGGAATGCTCAATATGCTCTTCTTTATTAATGTCTTCCTCATCTGTATATGCTATTCTACCCCGTTTTCTTTCTAATTTAGGCTCTCTTCTGATTTTTGTCCCTTGAGTGGCTGTCTAGTGTGGTGGATTTATGCTGTTTGTTCAGCAACATTCCTACTTTTCTGAATTCTGTTCCACGTGTGTTTAGCATAATCTTCATTTGCAGTTCCACTTGCTGCCTGCTTGTTTAGCTTTTTCTCCCAGGCCATTAGTTCAGTTCTATTTTCTTGTGGGGAAAAAAATTTCTTTCTGTGGTAGAAGTAATTAAGTCTCCTGCGCTAAAATCATCATCTCCAGGATACTCCAGATTTACTCTACTATCGTTCCCTTGAAATCCATATGTGATGCTATGGATTGGTGATAGAAAAAACTTGGCTTCTCATGCTCCTTTTCCAGACAATGGAAGGTTCTGTGGCTGGACTGGTTGGCAGCAGGTGGGTCCCAAAGCAGTACCTCCACCACACCATTAGCAGCTATTTGCTTTGGCAGCCAGAAACTTACCCTATGGTGTTGTCTTTTTTTATTTGTACTGCTGTTCTCGGGTAGCGGCTGCTCGCTTCACTATCTGTTTTTAGCTGCCTGTGTGTGGTCTTAAAACCCATGCGAGGATCACTCTGCTGTGGTTGTAATAGCAGAAAATAGATGTATTTTCATCTCTCAAAAGATCTTTAGATCTTTTCAAAGAGAAGTGAACTGTGATTGTGCAGGGTGAAAAGGGTCTTGTGCTTTTTAACTTCTATATGATGACACAAGGGACAACTGCATTTCTTTCTTCTTTTTCTGTTCCTTTTATTGATGCTGTTCGAGGCTTGTCTGGCTCAGGGGAATCCACAGGATTTATCTTTTCTCTCTGTCTTTTGTACTTATTTAATTTAACTTCATACCAATGATTGGTTTAAAAGTGTTTTTATTAGTTTTTTAACATTAATTGAATTGTGGTGCTACCTCCGCACCTCAGCTTCCCGTGTATGCTGTAACTACTCAGAACCTGGAAGAATACTGTAGAACAAGCTAGGAAGAGCAGGTCAACCTGTGTCTGAAAATTTTTAAACTTTTAATTTTTTCTTGCTTTTTAAATTTGATGTGGGAATAGCAAACCTAGATTAAAAATGATGTAAAATGAATATTTCCGTAGTTGCAGGCAAGGTAGCAAGTCAGGTCCAAGGTCAAGCCAGGAGATCCAAGCAGCAATTCAGGAACATTAGGGAATGGGAGTGGGAACATGCACACCTATGACATAGCTCAGGCCAGGACCCTGTGCCAGAGCTGAAATGAAGATCCCAGGGCTGTGGGGAAGAGGGTGCATGGGTTGGGGTCCCAGGTGAGGCTGCCCAGGGCAAATAAGGCATATTGGTGCTCTCAGGACCCTGACAAATTTAACTTTCTTAAAGCATTCACTGGGAGAATCTTATGGCCAAAGTCACTGTGACAAGTTGGAAGTGCCCAGTAGAGCTGAAAGGTGGATGATGCTGACTATGCTGAGAAAGAGCACGAGGACCTTGTGGTGAGTGAATACTGGCTTTCAAATGGAGCAATTATGAGGAAAAATGGAGAGGGGATAATGTCATTGCACCAGCAGGCTGCATGAAGCCCACAGAGACCTATGATTCCAGTTCATGCCCTCTCTTACCAAGACTTCTTGTACAGTAGAGGAGCCTGGTAAGGGAAGAGGACAAGTATATTTCTTAGAACAGCTAAAAAAGATGATGATTATAACTGAATTACTCTGAAAATAATAGATGGACTTACATCACACTTGCTACAAAAGCATGGCTTTCCAAAATCTTCTTGTGCTTTTGATCCATGAAAGGAACTGCAGGTGATACTCTGGTCATATTCATATCAAAATACTCGATTTCAGACAGAAATCAAGGACTTAAAATACTAAATAGTTAAAATTGCTGATATTAGCATTTCTGTAAAAGATATGGATGCAAAAGGAGATGGCAGCAAAGAACCAAGGTCAAAAATCTGATTCTTAATACTATCAGACTAATAGTGAAAATATTTAGTTTCCCGAGTCATTTGTCTTTCAAATAGAAGACTCTTGTGGTAGGGGTATTTTTTACACAATGCACTTGGCCTTCTGCCAACAGATGAGCACTCCAGATTGATACTAATGAAAGAAATATTAATGCACCGTAGCATGTCAATTATCTTCAAAAGGTCTCCAGCAACCATTTATCACTTAAATTTCACATCTTATAGCTGGGGACCAAATTGTGTTACATGTTAGAATAGTTCTGCCAAATTTGATCCATCATTAACTTTCATTTGTTGATAATTTGAACATGAATTTTTATTTAAGTTATGCATCTTTGTCAACTTGATGGAAATGTTCTGAATTGTCATGTTGTCATAGATGAGTGATGCTGTTTCCCAGTTGAGACACGACTGTATTCTGAAATGCCTTTAAGGATATATCCCCCAGGAAAAAGTCCTGAGGCCGGGGACTTTATTTGTTGTATTTGAGGGGGAAGAAGGGAGAAAAAAAAATAAGAAAAAAAAAAAAGGGGGGGGGGATTTTAGGACTTAATTGGATTCTCAATTGCCAATCATGCACAGAAGCTTAGTTGTTGTTTTTTTTTTTCTTTAACCTCATTGTTATGATGGCTTTCATTGCTAAGGTTACCAGGCTTCCAAGCAAAACAGAATAGTTATAAAGGCGAAAGGTAATACCAGAGTAAATTTTCTTTATCTGCTAGGTGGGTTTCAGTGGATTGGGTGACATATCTCAGGTGCAAGAAGGCAAACGAATCCATTGTAGACAACGTGATGCAGCCACAGGTCTCAGCACTAAGCAACATTAATTAGTTGCATTAATTAGTTAACATTAATTGCCTCAGACTTCAGTCAAAGGCAACCCCTGGAGGGGTTTGACCAAGGAGGGTCAACACAGAAGCATCCTTCATCATAACATTGAGGGAAATCCTTTGGCTGAAGGAGTTAGTTGGAATTGTGCAGTCTGGGATGGCTGCTCCTATTGACTAGTAAGGGGTAACACGTGGTAGGCTGTGGAAATATGTATCTTTCTGTGTAATATTGGACCATTTCCAAGCTCAGGAACTTCTTTTCCCTGTACAAGCTATACTATTTCTCCTGCCTTTTTAGAAAGCAAACACACAGCAGCCTAGACTTGTGTTATTTTTTTAAAGCTCTGAAATAAAATTCTTGGTGGCATGTAGCATTCTGGACAGAGGATACTTGGAGAAGGCTCATACATAGCAGGTTTTAACAGTTTAATATACTTCTGTAATGTGCTCAGATACTGTTTTCAGGAGGGTGGTATAAGAGGCCTGTGTTGAATAAACAGAATAGGAATCAAATAAAATGTACTTAAGCAGCCAGTAGATAATTTAACAAGCTCAAGTGACACCTTCAGATGATACGAATTAAAACCAGAGTGAAAGGGACAACAGAGGGTTAAACACTAATTGTAGCTGTATGAAGTGCCTTGAAAAGGGAAGTGAAGCCTGGGCATTGGGAAAAAACAAATTTGTTTTCTCTTTGGAAAAGCTATGTCTGATCAGTATCCTCACCTACATTTAAATGCACAGTGCAAATGAATTCTTCATGCAAAGCTCAGGATTCTGCGTATGTTGTATTTGTGCCTGTGTTTGATTTAATTTACTCTTCTGAGGATCTGTAGCAGTATAAAGGCCTTAGGTAGCCTTTCTCATCACTTGGTGTAGTGATTAGTGTCCTGGCATTATAAGTCAAGAGATCATGGTTGTAGTCATTTCTTTATTATCCAGGGTATTGGGAAGTTGACGCAGGCTTTTGGATGATATACCTCATCCAGGATACGCTTGAAGTGCAATTTAGACCCTTGAATCACTTTACTGAGCTCCCCAGGTTTCTGAAAAGGCTAATTAGCTCAGGTTGTGAACATAAAATACCTCTGTTCTGCTTCTAGACAAAATCGGGGCAAGAAGCAGCAAAAATGAGTTGTTGCTGCACCTCAGCAAATAAACTTTAACATGCTCTGCAGAGAGCTACATCCATAACCCTGTACAGTTAATTGGCAGCTTGAATAATTTGACCACGTCTGGGCATAATTGACAGAGTTGCCAGCATTTTGCACCTTTGTCACATTGTCCCAGCCTTACAGTGGCCAGTCGTTGGTTGTCACTATGTCTATGAATTGTTCTGACCCCACTGCCACGGCTCTTGGGCGGACAGTTATTTCTTGCCGCAGTGTGTAAAGTCCTGGTGTCTGTCAAAGGCCGTTGTGCTGGGTGCGGAGCGGAGGCAGTTGTATTTCTCAAGTATCACGCTAAACGAAATCCTGACTGCGTGGTTTTATGGTGGTACGTCTTTAGTGAACCGTGGCACTTCTTGGGGGAGTTTTCTTCTGCTTCTCAGCTTTTGAAACAGGGGCAGTGATATTATGGTTGGCTGTGTTTAGAGAGAGCGCTGCTGAGAGGCAGGCTCAGTTGTGGTGCTGTCACAAATGCATAAATGTCAAGTCGCGTACACTACCTGCTGTTAACATCCCTGGACACTTAATGCGTCTGTTCCTAATTTTATGTTGCTTTAAAAGCACCATGATTCATTAGTGGTACAAGAAAACCCCTCCAAGTAATACCTCAATTTGCTTGTTTTGCAGCAAGTTGAGTAGTGCTCCGACAAAGGATATATGAACATCTCTTATCATCTAACACTAGTATAAAGATTTCTGATACATGTATCTTTCTTAGTAAATAGTAAGAAAAGCTTTGAAATTTTCTTAACAGTTTGTTGTTTTCTAGGTTTTGTCTAAATGATTCTAGAGCCTGTCTTACAGTTTTTGTATTTTATACGTTTTGCACATCTTTTTGGACCTCTTGATATTTACAGTTTATTACTTCTTACCATTAGTGTCTCATCTACTTAATCACCTCATCTCATCTACTTAACAGCATTTAGAGTTGTGCTTCATGTTTAAGTTTGTCATTAAAAACTAACAAACCAACCCTGGTAAAAATATTTTCTCCCCCGTCTTTGCAAGAATTAAAAAAAAATATAAACGTCAGATAGTGTGTGCATATTGCAGGACTCTGTAATAGCTCGAGGTGCTATTTTGGTATCGTATTGAGAATGGAGATGCTCCTTTAGTCCACGTATGTCTCTGAAACAGGGAGGGTTTGAGTCTGGCAGTCACTGTTTAAGGAAGAACTTTAGGATTTTTTTCTAATGGTGATGCATATATTTCATTTAAAGTAACTAGGGAAAATTTTGGTGAAGCTTATTTACTTACTAGCAAAAAACTGTATGATCCTAACATGAAAAACTTCACGGTAGGAGTAAGACTGTCTTTATATTAAGCCACTTAGCTCAGCACTGGATTAAGTGATGTGACTCAGTCACCTTCATTCTTGCTGTACCATGGAAACCAGCTGGATACAGAAACTTGTGTTTTTGGAGGACAGGTCACGGTCAGTCACCTTGGCAGTGAGGCATAAGGGAGTTGTTGAGGAATTTATTTTACTCAAAATAGTCTGTAAAAAGGAATAATTTACATTTCAGTTGTTAGATAGACTTTCTGCTTATTTGTAATCTAAAATAAATTTTGCAATGGAAGTGGTCCTTTGGGAAAGCAAGAGTTGACAACAAACATCATTACACCAAACTGTTGCTTCCTATATCCCCTGTGGAGGTTACGCTCTCTCCCCTTACACACGCTCTTGGTTCACCTAATTTTGCAATCGACTCAGAGTGTTGCCATTTCTGTCTTTGGAGGTTTTAAGGAAAAAGAAATTTAAATGCTGGGGGTCTTTGTTACCACCTTATAACACCATTAAATTGGATCCAGTAATGGGGTCCCAGACTGACAGTGTGCTTCAATGCTTTCCACTGAACCTGGACGGCACCTGAAATACACGGCTGGATCTGTAACGCCGAACGGTCCAGACTGTGGTCTGGTCAGAATTACACCTGAACAACTCTGCTCAGTCGAGGATGGCCGGGGAGCAAAGTCACCCACGTTTCTGGCTCCGCAGCACGAGGATATTGCTGCGAGGCGGTTGCTCTGTCCCGGTGCCTGCCTTAGGGAAGAGAAATTTGTGTGCTGGAGCTGCATAGCAGAGAACAGGCTCTGACCGCCTTCGGGTGCCCGTGAGCGGGGTCGCCTCGGAGCGCAGTCCTGGGGGAAGGTTCTCCTGCAGGCTCTGGGCACAGCCCTGCGTGCAGGACAGGAGCGTGTTGGCCAGCACGCTGTTGCTCTGCCCTCTTCGGGAGCCTGTTGCTTCTCCCAGGTCGCTGTGAATCAAAAATAAGAGCCCGGCTCCATGATTGTTAATCCCAGACCGGGCGCTCCTTCATCATCCAGCAGCCCAAGTGTGATCTGGAGCAGCGCTGTCAAATTAGCCAGGCAGCACAGCGTGAAATCCATGCTGGCTCCGTGCCTGATGCTGGAAGGCATATGTTACCTGATCCATAGGGGTGATTGGAACGGTGCAGGCGGATAATACCTGAGCCAACATAAAGCCTGACAATAGAAAATCAACTTTTCAGCGTTTGCTCGTCAGATTTGAACTGTCAGGGTGAGTTAATACTGGAGCAGTGCTTTGGTGTTTTTTTAGGAGCCCTCGGGGTAGCTCTACTGTAGTGTCAAACTACAGCCTAACTCCCATTCAGCAGCTGTTTATGTAAAGCCAGTGGTGAAACTTTGAAAGAAAATGAGTGGTTAAATGTCCTCAACTGCTTTTGAAACCTCACCATGAGAGAAGTTTGCATGCAGTGAGTGCTGTAGCTCTTCCTAAGCAGTGATCGGACTCAGCTCATCTTAATTTTAGATTTAAAGTAAGCAGTCTGAGCCCGACTACCAATGTGCTGCCTGTATGCAGTGCCATTAAATGAAACCAACTGCAGATGAAGCACAACTAGGTATGTTGCCGCATACTTTATTTTTCTTTATTAGTTTTAAATTTTTTAGGAAATTTACTATTATTTTGGGCTTGTTCCTATTTCTTTCTTTTTTCTTTTCCACAGTGGGAGAAGGGGATTGCAGTAAAATGAGTTTTTCCTTCACATTATCACCAACGTGATTTGCCATTTTAAGGGCAATGTTTGTAGTCTAGCAATGTGTTAGATGTGTTCATAAAAGAAAGGAATGCTTGGAAATACAGCTTTCCATCAAAAGAAAAAATAGCAGAAGTGCACATAATACTGACTTTTGTGAGGAAAATCTGGTTGTAAATTGGTGCGAATTATATGCACAATTTTAAGAGCAGTTTAATAGTTTCCAGCTAGTTAATACTCTCACTTCCAAATCCTGATCAGCTGCAATGAAACATCATTTCAACAGATGATAATTTTACAGTCTGCAGAAGCTGCTAAAAAGTCATCTCTGAGATAGATGACCATAGCAGGATCTCACTGGTGCACATAATTTTTGTAAATTTTAAGGTTTATTCTTAACAAAATTAGTTCATTTTCTAGGCTGAAACTACAGCGACTATCAGAACACTGTCCTAAGGATATAAATTAGTCTTAAAGGATGAGTTGAGGAAGGACTCCTTTTCATGGTGCAGTGTACGAGTGCAAGATTATAACCATGAAGGGGAGACTTCTTGCTTTAACATATCCGGCATTACCCTCTTGGAGCCAGGCTATTGCTAGCTTTATTCTACTGTGACTTACAGTACTTTGTAGTTACCAGATGTTACAGCAGTAGAATATGTCCTATTGATTGAGATGCTTTTAAAATATCATCTCTAGGCATGCTGAATGGCTTGCGGACAGATGACCTCTTAAAGTTTTTTTTCAAGCCACCAATGCTTTCTGTTTAAAATGAAGTGATCTGGCTCAGAAAAGGAGATGCAGCTTTAACAAGGTATAGGGTTTTTGGTATATTCATGTAGGATCTATTGGGACTTACTCTGATGCATCACAATGGACTGTATAAGTGATCACACTCATGTAACAGGAGATACTCATATAACATTGACTGAGTCTGTAGAGAAAGAAAGAAAAAAGAATCAGACTAGCCAATTTTGGTTTTGTGGGAAGAATTTTATCCTAACTGCAACTGCCAGTCTTACTCTTTCACATTGAGATATTCTTAAAAGCAGAAATTCGTCGGTGTAATGAACATACAGTCATCCTTGTGGGGGCAAGAATTAGATGCTGAAATGAAGTGTCTGGTTTTTTTAAAAAAAAAAAAAAAAAAATACCCATGACACCTCTGATATTTACAGAAGCATGATGGAAACAACCTCACAGCTTATCCAATTACACTTTAATACTATAAATAGATTTGAAATATTGGGTGCTTCCAAGGTGCTACAGGCATGTAGGAGATCATTTACAAAATTCTTGTGTGTGTTATAAAATAAATCTTAATTGAGCATCAATTAAAAGGCATTCTTCTTTATTACATTAAAATTCAGTCATATTTGAAGAATTGACGCCTGCAGTAGGAATATCAGAATTAAAAAACAGATCAATAAAAAAACATTTTTGCAGTGTATTTTTGCTTTAATTCTAAATTGCAGCTGATCAATGACGTTCACTAGCCCATGATATGAACGGAATAAAAGTTGGTTTAGAATGAATTGCTGCTGTCTAGGTCAGCAACACAGTTGTCCTTTAGAAAACGAGCTTTAGGAGTTGAGCCCTAATTCGATGAATACTTGGTATGTGCCTGGGTGCTTTGCTGAATCATGGTTTCTGTGCTGGAAGTACAGGGTTGGCTCCTCCTAATTTGAATCCTCTTTGGGCTGTCGCAGAATGTTGGCTGGCTGGGAATCTGATTCTGGGAATCCTGCACACTTAAACTGAGCTTTTTTTGTTGATGGAACGTCTTATGCAGTAGGGAACTATGTGAACTTGCCTGTCCCTTCTGTGGCACAACTAGTATATTAAACTCCTTTTGTTAAATAAGAAGCCTGTGTTTCCATGCTTCCTAAAGGTCATGATTGCCATCCCCTTTGAGCACCCTGCACAGGGTGGTAGGGAAGGGTCATTTTAAGTTTATGATGAGTATTTGAGAAAGTCACCATTCAGGCTTGGAAAATGTTGCTCATGCAGCTGAACAAGTCCATGCTTGTTGCAGGGAGCTGTGGCCGCTTGATGCAGCTGTGTTGCTTTTCTTTAGGTTTTTTTTTCTTAAGCTATGGATCCTTTTGCTCTGAAAGGTTCTGAGGTCTTCTCTGTGTGTTTGTGTGCAGTTTAACAATAAAAATACTTTGTCAGTGGGTTTTTTTGATTAGCAGCGTTGATTAAGACAGCGATTCATGACATTTTTGGCCATTAGCCTCCATTGTGGTTTTCACAATACACCATTATTTTCTTTCTTCTTCATAGCAGGCTACTAGCCCAGACTCCTTCCACTTCTGCTGCACTAGCAGGATGGATTTAACCGAAATCTCTCTGGGCTAAAAAGAAAAGTGACTCATCTCCCCTTGCTCATCCACTCATGTACATCTTAATAAGAAGAAGTTTGTTGAATCATTTTGTTATGAATGTAGGATATGGATTCACTCTTGTCTTTGCAGTCTGTTAAATTTTTCATTTAAGCTAATGTGTTCAAAGGAGTTAATGTTATCTTAGAGTCAAGTGAGGGCTCAGGGCAGGTCCCGCTCACTCATCCTACCAGAGCAGCACTGCTGCCCAGCCTGGCTGCTCCACCTCAGCACGGTAGGAGATGTGAAAGACACGCTTTGCAGCCGTAGCCCTGGTCGCTCTGGGAAACCAGGCACCCTAGCTAAAAATAGTCTCCTCTAAGTTAGCAGCTTTGCTTGTGAATACACAGGCATGAGAAGCTGATTTGGGTAATAAGGGATTCCCATGGCAGACTGGGAACCGGGGCTATCTGGGAAGAGACAGGAGCAAGGCAGAGATGACAAAGACCTAGTGGTTTTAAAGCTAGCGTTGCCGGTCCATGGAGTGCTTGATGTTGCATCCTTTAATTTTGCTAACCGCTGTGTATTTCCTTAAGATCTCAGTCAAGGTCAGAATTGCATCCCACTAAATGCTTTACACATGTATGAGAGAAAGAGTTTGTCTCAAAGACCACAAAGTTTTAGGAAGCCAAGGACTATGTGAGGAAAACAAAGAATTGCTGTATCTTTACTCTGCTCATGGGGAGTTAAGGTGAAGGAGACTTCCTTAAGGGGCTGAAAATTTACCACCAGAGGAACTCGATCTGAATTTTCTGTGTTTAGGATGTGAGCCTCCAGACCCGTTCCCCTCTTCTACCTATTGCCTTTGACCTGGCTTCTTCCCCCTCCCTCTGCAAAGCTTTCTGTAACCCCACTTTTCGCTTGTGCAGCTGAACCACACTCACCCTGCTGCCAGGGGGAATTCCTCCGCCGTGGGGTGAAGCTGTACTCGTCAGTGTTTTATTCGCCAGTGGAACCGGCTCATTTTGTCAGCTCTGGAAGATTTTCAGCTAGATGATCTGTGGTACGAGGAGGAAAATAAAGATGGGGGTTGGGAAGTGCAATAGATAAAGGCTTAAGTGGTCAGAATTTAAATCTTAAATTGCCAATTGCATGGCTGGCTAGGAAAAGGAAATGTGGGAAGAAAAAGGAGGCAGTAAACATGATGATTAAGTGGATCTTACTCAGAGTAAATTATAGCATTCCTGAATGAAAGTCTTCTCTTTAACAGAGAAATCATTAAATGTTAAACTCACGCTATTATTTGCGTTTCATTGGGTAGACTTGCATGTGCAGAAATACCCATTTTAATTAGCGTTGAAAAGAAGTCTCGTGTACAGAGCACTGCCTGGTAGGTATTTTTATACTCTCTCTCAGTGAACTCATTTTATATGATGATGATTTCCTCTAATTTTTAATTAACATGTCTAAGTTAGAGTTGGGGAAAATGATCAGTGTTTCATTAACTGCCTCACACTTGGAGATCTATGCAAACCTAATTGATATGGTTGCTACAGGGTACTTTGTCAAAATGAGCCGTCCTGCCACTACCTTTCTCCCCTTGCTTTTCAGTTATGTGCTTTTGAGTGGAAAGCGTTCTACAACAGCATACAGTTTTACCTCTAAAATGACAGCATATGATGTGGCGTTATAATTCAATGCAATATTTCATCCAGAATGTTTCAAAACATTTTATAGACTGTATTGGAAGAGCATTTGTTTATCACTGGTATATAGTGCCCCCCCTTTGCAAAGAGCATGTATAACAGTGCTTAGGAAAAGTGAGAACATTTCTTGCTCCTTCTGTGGGGAAAATTATTGGCTCAACTCTGAGCATCACAATTAAAAATATACTTGCTAGTCTATAACAAATACCCCTAAATTACTAATGTTTAATATCACAAATTATTAAAGCTTATTGTTGGTATTTATTGATTTATTTAACCATATATACAAATGAATTATAGTATCTCACTGGAAAAAGTGGTTGAGATGTGTGAAGGCAGGATGGTCTAGTGGTAAAGGTGGTGTTACTTCAAAGGCTTCGGCTCTGGTCCCAGCTCTGCCACTAACCTGCGTAATGACTGGGACCAGATCACTGCGTACAACTATTGGTATACATTTTTGGGGAGGAAGATACTGTTTATTAGTCATACTCATTAGTAAGCAAGTATATTCATACTAAATGTTTTTCAAGGGATCTAGGTTAAGCTATAGTTATGGTAGCTATAGGGTTTCTGTTGCCATACTATGATAATGAGGAAGGGTATGAAAACAGCAAAGGTAAAAAAGAGCTGAAACGTAGCAATGTACTCAGTACTCCGCCCACGAATTATGCCATGAAACTGAGTTAGAGATTGTAAAGTCCGAGTAGAAATGCTATCTCTGAACTTGCTTTATCTCAGGAAAAACAAGACTTTTTACTGTTTGCTTATCATAGTGAGAAGAGCTAACTGCGATAGCAGTAGTAGAGTTGATACGTTATAAATTATTCAAATATGTTTTTATGAAGGTGTTATTAAAAGGAGAATAAAACCTTTGTTTTCTTTACAAAGTGGTGAAAGTAGTTATGATAATAAAATATACTTGTTTTCCTCTAAAGTTTTGGACTTAGAAATTTGATCAGGAAATCTTTTGTCTTAAAATATGATATCCACATGAGATATTAGGGCACATGAAATTAATTTAAAAGCAGTTCATGTGACATAGAATTGCAGAATAATTGAGGTTGGAAGGGACATCTGGAGGTCATCTGGTCCAGCTTCCTGCTCAAAGTAGGGCTTGTATCAAAAGTGAGATGAAGTTCTTAAGGGCCTGGTCCAGGCACGTTTTGAGAACTCCAAGGATAGAGATTCCTCAGCCTTGCTGGGGGACCTGTCCTAATACTTAACTACTCTCGTGGTGAAAATATTTTTCCTTTTATACCCCACTGGAATTTACCCTCTAGCCTTGTGGTTTTTCTTCTCTTAGACTCTGGGAAGAGTCTATCTCCTTTTTCTCTTTAGGTAGTGGAAGATGCTGCCTTAGTCTTGTCTTCTCCACTAGACAAATGGAGCTCCCTTACTCTTCCTTATCTTTCATGTGCTTCTGCTCTCCAGCTGTGATCCTCTACTGGACTCACTCCAGTCTGTCATCTTTGTTGCAGCAGGATCCCCAAAATAGACACAATATTCTAGATTTTGTATGTAGTTGTCGATAAGGAGTTGTTGAATAATAAATATCAATAGTAGGATCCCCACAACTACCTGGGTGTAAGGGGACTTAGTTTGTATGCCAAACTTGCCATGAGAAGCTGAATGCAACCTGTAACGATGAGTTACATAAATCTTTGCCTTTGCACCTTGTATTCCAGTTCTGAGAAAAAAGGGATAGGAGAGAAACCCAGCTTGAAAGAAGAGAAGAGGGTAGAGAGTTCTCGGTTATAATGGTGATATTAAGTACAAATTCTAAAGTTTCATTTTCCTGGAGAGGTGACAAAGAAGCAAGTTATGGAGAGGTGAGCAAGAGTATGTCTTTTGATTGGAGCAAGCTCGTTGCAAGCCCTCAAGCTAACTGAAACACTGGAGCCACTTTAGTGCTCAGCATGATGTAATGCAGTGAACAGTTTTCTTTTTTAACTGTTTCCAGTTCTGCAATTAGGAATGTAACCCATTGTGTTATGAAAATAAAATTTATTTTTCCTGGTAGGCTTTTTAGTGTTGGGTAAATATGACAGTCGGAACACATGGTGTTTCCTTAAAAGCTGTGAATTCAAATGATGGCTTAGTGTTGAAAAAAGGATCTTGGGTGTTTACAATCCAAGGCAGGTCTGTCAGCTACAGAAGTCAGAGCGTGTTTTCCACCAGCTAGAATAGTCCACTTGGGGCAAGTGCCAGAAAAAAAAAAAGAAATCTCCCTTGGGGAAGCGGTGGGGACTTAATTCATAATTTTGTGAAAACTCATTACCTTAGTTTCTAGGCTTTAATTCTGAGTCCAATGCTAGTCAGTATTTCCGTACTTTCAATCACTGATATGGACACTCACGTGAATTTTTCTGTTAACCTTGTAGATGGCATGAAAACTGCTAAAATAATGAAGGTTGTTGCACAGATAATCTGAAATGGCTGATTACATGATGAAGTTCCAGCAAAATTCATTTCAATACAGCCAGATGAAGAACTGTACATCAAGATGTAAAAAAAAATGGATATAAGACTCTCAGGATGGAAGGCTGCTTTGGGAAGCAGCAACCCAGAAGTCAATGTAAGGTTACCGGGGGTAGCTTGCTCAACATGTTCTTAAACTGAATTGGTACGGCAAAGAGGGCTCATGAGGTTTGTTCTTGATGCTGAAATTCCTATCTGTATTTGTGAACTGAGCTTGGAAGATTGTTCTCTCTGTCATATTTTTTTCCCCTTTTCTCTGGCTGCAGACTTTTTCTTGACAAACTTGTTCTTTCTTCTGCAGAAAATCATTTGGATTCTGCTGGCAATTAGCCCAGGGAAGCAGAGACTAGTTAAATAATTATTGCTGGAGGTGTAGGTCTAGGTCTACAAAGCCTAAGGCTAAACAAAAGGAGACAGATTAGAAACAGCTCTTTGGAGTCTGAGAGATGAATAATGTCTGGCCTTGGAAAAAACTTGGATTCTTGGGGAGAACCTGGTGGTGTGGATGAAAAAATGATGATTATTTTTGTATGTATCTGCATGCCCTGATTTTATTAGGCGTGCTTGCCAAGTGATCTTTTCCTTCTAGGGAAAGAAGAACAAAATGTTTAACGTAGCTGTCCAACAGCAGCGCTATGTTGGCTTATCCCAGAATCACTGTTCATGGAAACCCGTGATGAGGCTCCTGTGAGCTGTTTGTGGGCTGTCTGTAAAGGGTATATCAAGTACAAGTCGGAAAATGAACTTGCCTTTGCCCCTGATAGCTGCTGTTGTTCAGAGCTGGTTCCCTCACCTCAGAAGCGTCCTCAATTCTAGAGGACATATTCTGAAGATAAGGGGTGAGGGGTGGGGAGAGGACCCACGAAAAATGATCCAGATGCTGTAAACTAAGCTTTTTGAGGTGAGTTGTAGGGAGGCCAGTCATTAATCTTATCAAAGAGAAAAGGTCATGAGGTAATGTGATTGCTGTGTATAAGTACTTACATATGGAGAATATGTTTGTCAGCAGGGGCCTTTTAATCTCCTGTACAAGGACGTGACAAGATCCCATAGCTAAAGATTGAAGGCAGACAAATTTGGTCTGGAAATAAGTCATCATGACCTGGCTGTCTGCATAAATAAATAAATACTGGGACTCTTTACTTGAGGAAGATGCAGGAGCTGTATGTTTTTTGAAATGTAGGTAGCTGTATTTTGAGTGATGTTCTTTAAGCATGTTTCTGCGTTACATGTATTTGGGTCTGGAAGGGAAGGAGGAGAGGAAGCTGGACAGGAAGGAACAGATGATCCCTTCTAGCTTTGGACTTTGCATCTGAAATGCCTTCAATTTATTCCTTTCATTCGAGGGCCGTTTCAGTGTTGTTGTTTGAGTGTTCATAATGGCTGAAAATCTCAAGCAAGATAATAATTATCTGACACCTCAGAGCATCAATCTGCAGGAGGTCAGGAGAGATCCCTTTTCCTCCGGGACATGGGCTGGGCTGTAGTTGCAGTCCCATCTGCCTGAGTGCACCCACCGATGAGTGTATGTTCCTTTAGGGAGCTGAGGAAAGCCACAGCCTGGGATGAGACAGTGCCTGAGATAATGGATGCAAAGAACCTAGATCTTTGGCTTACCACCTCTTTATAAAGAGAGCCTTTTTAGGAAATGTGATTGGATTTTGTGCTTTACAAGGGCCATTTCCTTGCCCAGAATTGTTGCTGCCTCATTGCTCCATCGAGCGACCATCTTCTCCTTAGCCCTGCGTCACAGGCAAACAGTGTTGACTGTGGGAATTTTGTCCCCATCCCCCCTTCCCAATATAAGAGTAAAATATCAAATTAATCCTTTAGAATAAATCAGAATATCATGCCTGTTTCTGATGCATAAACCTTCAGGAACAATCATAGGATCTTACACAAAATACAAATAATGTTAGGGTAAGTTAGACTACAGGTATGTCGTAGGAGCTAGAACCTACATTTTAGCGAATCTAAAAGCTAGGCTACGAAATGCCTTACAAGATGTCTGAGATGCCCAAGTACAGAAATCATTCACTTTACAGTAAAAAGGAACCACCACTGCGAAGCAAAATGTTTTATTTCTGTAAAAACACGTTTTTATTTCTGTAAAAACATTGTTCCTTTCTTTCTTTTTTTATTTTTTTGCCTTGTTTGTTTGTTTGTATGTTTTTTAGTTTTCCTCAATTTCTTTTTAGTCCAGGTCAGAATGACCTTGTCTACCACCCTAGTAAACATTTACCTTGTAGCCTTTATCCACTTGGATTCGTTATGAATTTAGGCAGAAAACATGTAGCTTTTGTGACCATTATCTGCCATTACCTGCTATGAGAACCGTTATACTTTACTGTATTGAACATTACTGGAATTAAGGTTGTAGTTGCAATTCCTTTAAGAAATAACTATTTCCATGGATTTTCAGCTCAACTCTAAGCATTCTGGATAGGAAACATTTAGCCACAGGCAGTTATTTAATTTTTTATTTCTGTCCTTTTCCTTTGGTGTTGAAAATAAAATTTTAAACAGCATCATCTTCTGAAACTATAAAATAAACAGATTGTCTTGGAGGCTTACTGATTTCCCCCCCTGCTTTTTACTTTTGTCCATCCCCCTACCCCTCTTCTAGATGAAGTGGGATATGGACCCTTTTCTCTAATCTATCAGTGTGAAATAACCATGAGAGTCACTGCAAAGCTGAATGGTAATTAATAATTAAAGACAGATCCAGAGGAATGTATCTATAATGCATTGATTTGTGGAGGGAAGAGTATGCAAGTTGCTTTTTCTTTTCTTTAAAGAAAAGAAAGACTCAGCAGCTAATCTTAATTTTAGACACAAATCCATTTTACAAACTTCAGACTAAGCTGCTTATTAGTCATAACGCCGCTCCAGGGTACGGTGAGTTAGGTACTCCGTTTGCAGATCTCAGTCCTTGTTCACATTAGCCGGTCATGCACAGCCACAGACCGTTGGTATTCTTTGCTCTGAGAAAATACAAAAAAAAAAAAGGAGGGACAACCCTAGGTACCAGGATACTAAAACCAAACCAAAGACTTGCCTGAGCTGTGGTCAGAGACCCTGGACATTTCCCTAAGTTGTTTCTCTTAAGGCACCCAGGAGTAAATATTTCTTAGGGACGGACAGTTCTCCAAATAGCTTCACCTGCTGAGAAAATGGACGCTGCTTGGGTTGGATAGGAACCAAAGAACTGAACTGACGTGTTTGAGCATCTGTTTCCCCCTTCCTGGTTGATGCATTTCTCTGGTAGCACATATACTGCTTTTTATTTTATTCATGGGGAATTCACATCATTTCCAGGTACCTGATGATTCCTATTTTTTCACTGTAGTCCTCTATGTCCTTTACATCCATACTGTGGACCTCTTCTTTCTTTTGTTCAAAAAACCCTTTGGTCATCGTCCTGTTCTGCCTTAGTTAATTAGTGCAACTGATTAAGAGCGGTATGTGTTACGTCTCCTCCCTGAGAAATGCACTTCAGGCTGCTTGTGTTGTGACTTGGGGAAGGGAGAGGGAAGCGACAAAAAATACTGCTTCAGGTAAATTGCTGTCTATTTGTTCTCACAGAGATTAAAGGATGCTTTCACCTTCTCTGGACCAGGGAATATGGAGGGGACTTGATTTCTTTCCCTGCTGATAGGGAATCAATGCCCTTGAAATTGCACAGGTTTCTGCGGGTAGCGCTCTGAGCTGGGTGGTTTGTGAATATAGGTAGGAAATCTCTGCACTGAGTTAATGTCTCCCAGCACTGAGCTTTAACATTTATAATTTCTTTCTTCATATAGTAGTAATAATGATGCTGTATTAATTAACTAATACTGTAATGGGTTATGCTGACTCATTTTAAGTCTCTGGAAGAAAGCCTGAGCCATTTTGATAATTTTTTTTTTCCTATATTGTGCACAAGAGTTTTCATTGGGATGCCATTTGCACGTTTGAGTGTTGAAAGTCAAATTTTAGCTGAAATAAACTTTTGTTTCCTTATTTTTGACACTGCTCTTCCTGAAGAAATGTCACTGTTCTGCCCTTGGGAGAAAGAGAGTTCATTGAAGAATTGGCAGGGAAAACAGAAGATTTTTTTTTTTTTTTTTTCCCCTAAACCTTGATCAGCTTTTGACATGCTTCTGTCTTCAGGAGGTGGCTGAGTAGTCTTGAATGGATGTTTTATTCATTTTATTGTGTCTACAAAATAAACTTCTACAAGCTATTTCTTGGGCTCGATTGAAAGCATCTTTTCCCTCCTACTTGCTGTTGAAAAACACAGGCCTACTGCCCTGTCGAAGAAGATAATGGGATTGGGAGAAGTTGGAATACTCCTTCTGTGCTGGCGAAAAGATAATTTTTGTTCCAAAGTGAGGAAATTAAAGGAGTTGAATTCTTGCAAAATACAGTATTTTTTAAAAAACAAATATACGTAGGTGATCATGGATTGACATAATAGGTCTGAAGTCATTTCCAGTAGTCTACCTCTGCTCACTTTCTCTTCTACATTGTGAGTGAACTTTTACCTTAAGAAATGTCTATTTAGAGAGATCTTCAGAACTGTAAGTTCCCACTATAGGATAAAAAAGCTTGCAGCATTAAGTATAACCCTAGATGTTCTCTTTGAGTAGTCTCATGTCCCTTAACTTGACATTTAAAGTCATAAATTTGTACAACTATGTGCATTTTATGGAAAATACAATGTGGTTGTTTCTCCTGCGCACAGAATGTACGAGACTTTTGCAAATACTGGTTTTATCAAAACTGGATCCTTCCCCTCATGAAAGAAATTTCAAGATATGATTTACTTTTAATATGTTTAGAATGGGCTTAATCCAGATTCCCATCAGTTTAAATAGACTTTGGATAAGACTCAAAATAAATGCACGGGTATGGAAGGGTGAGGAGGGAGCAAGAAAAACATCCGTTTGCTAACAACATCAAGCTGAAAAATTGCCATTGGGTTTGGGCTGCATCCTCTGCACTCTGGTTATTAGTGCCTTTCTGTTATGGCATCAGTAAAACCCCAAACTCCAAACTCAAGAAAAATAATTTGCAAGAATTAACAGGTTCAGATTTTTTTCTTTGTTTTGAGATAAGGTAATTTCCATAAGAAAAAGACTATTGACTTTTCAACAGAGAAGGCTATGCTGTAAGTTTCAGAAATAGAATATAAATAGAGACAGGCATTTACAATACAAATATAGAACAAACTCATTAGAAAAAAAGATTGGAAAATAAATAGTGGTTCCAGAGAGATGCTCAATATAATGAAGGACAACAGTAAATGTTATGTACACCGTACAGAAGTTTTAACTCTTTAATAGTATTAAGTTCTGTGATAAAGTACCTTGGTATGAAACACATCATAGTCATAACATGCCATTTTGAAGAAATGAAATGTGTTTTTTTTAGTTCTGAGATGATCTATAGTTGCATAATATTCTTATAACTCTTTCCTCGGATGTCCATTTATTCCTTGGCGGAAAGGCAGGTAAGGGGAAAAATGAATTTTTCCCATATTGAAAATGTTGACTTTTTGGCACAGATTATATGACATGTCAGATCGGACATCTGTGGTATAGCAGCACATACCTGTACTTCAGACCTCCTAGCTCTGCAAAGTGCTGGTGCATTGCTGTAAGTCGTGGGCACCAGTGTTAGGGTAAGTGGTCTTGAACGGATACAAGAGTTGGGTCTGGGAGCATCGTGTATTGGAAAAGAAGATCCTTAGGGTTAGTGGCACACAGAATTTAAGTTGTGTCTGTTGATCCTGTTTCTCAGTTTGTCTTCTTTTTATATGTTGTTTTCTGCTCTGCCTGGACTTCTTCTGCAACTCATTTAAGCGCAGATTCATGCAGTCTTCCTGAGAGGGTTAAGCTGGAAGTGTAGGTCCTCAGCGTGATAAATCAATAGGAAAAAAAGTACTTCCAAAGGACTATTCAGATCTAGATAGGCACAACTGATCTCCAGAGGTATCTGTCTCTGTCCCTAGGGGCTGGTACATCTAAAGTTAGGTGGGATAAATCAGAGTGATACATCTCTGCCTCCATTTCCCAACTGTAAAATTTACAGTACTACTACTTTATGTTAAGGGGCTGTGAGAAGCCTGAAATTACTGCATTTCTACAGAAAAGAGCCATGAGAAGGTGTAAGTATTTGAGATAACTGTTCAGAAGGCATGAATTATAAATATTTTCCTTCCAAGTCTTGTGCTGCTTAACTGTTGTACCTATCCTTATATCTATGAAGACAGAAAAGCGTAGTTCTCGTAACGTGAAGAAAGGAATTCTTAACGTATTTCTAAAATGATCTAGCATCACAGGGGAGAGACCAAGCATGAAGAACATCAGTCTTTAAGGGGGAGAATTTCACATTAAGAGTTTGTTACTGAAACTGCTTTGCAGCCCTGGATACAGCCTGCTAAATGCTGACATACAAAAACTGTCTCCAAAGAATCTATCGAATGCCTAAGTCTTTGCTGGAGTAAAATAAAGAAATATAGACCTCATTTATCAGGGCCTACAATCTTTTCCTGCTTGTATCTACTTGATCTGAAGGTCATTTAAAATGTATTAGAGGTTTAAGATTGGAATGCGAGGCTAATTTGAAACCTGGCTCTGAGATGACTGATTGTGTTAATATTCTTCATGCTGGTTAAACTAAAGCGTAGTGTCCGTGTGACAGCACGGCATTAGCTAGGGATCCAAAATGATGTAGCATTGTCTGGTGAAATACCTGTTTCTTTTCACAGATAATGCTGTATAATTCCACTTAGCTTTAATGGCCCCATGGCTCTTAAAGTAATGAACACCTAGGGCAGAGGCTGGGTAAGGAAATACAAAAAGCTGGCGAAAACTCAGCGCTCACAGATTGGAAACCTCCTGGTTTGGCTTTGGACTGAATGTGGAGAACTCTCCAGCACTCCCTCGGCCCCTTCCAATGTTTTCTCTGACATATTTGGCCCCTGACCAATTTTCCCAACTGCTCCCAAGCCCTCTCTAATAGTCTTCTAACCCAGTTGGATGTTCCTTCAGCTCCTTTACGCTCTTTCCATTGGCACGGATATGAAGTTCTGCTGCTTCAGGGATAATGCTGAAGATAAATGTGCTTTCATCCTTCTTCCTCTCAAAGGAGGTCATTCCCAGTATTTTGCAGTAGCTGAATTCTGTTAATGTCATTTGAGGTGTTCCAAATTTATTCTGAATGTGGCCACAGGGAGCAGACGGTCTTGGCATTTGAGTGGAAATGGTTCCCTTTCACGCCATACTGGGGGCAGCGTGTTGGTACTTCTACTGAAATTAGTTATTTTAGCAAGATAAGTAGGGATGAAACAGTTAAAATGAAAGGCAGACGTAGAGAAACAAACTTCCACCCAGTAAAAGGACAGCGAGGGGGTGGCACTGGGCCCAGCCTGACCCTGTGCCAAGCTGCAGAGCAAACGGTCCTTGCTCGGAGAGGCACCCGGGCCCACCCCACGGCGAGGGTGAGCGTGCTGGGGACTAGAGGACTTTTTTAGGCAGCACTTGAAGTAACAGGCCCAGATCTGTTTTGTGTTATTCCCGTTTTAGTAGGCAACCTCCTGACTTTTTTTTTCCCCCTCTCACTCTGTTTTTGTGTCATTGTCCAGGCCTGATTTTGTCTTTGGAATAAGGGGTGTTGAAGTACCCCCGAGCATGTTAATGCTGTTCGATGGAACACACGCTCCATATCACAAAAGGCGCAAAACAAGTTTTGCGTCTGCCTCTGCTATGTCTCTGGTCTTCTGACTAAAATATTAATCAGCATCACTCTGTCACTATAATATAACTGCCTTGATCTTCAGCATGTTTGTGCTGGCAGTACGCCTTTCGGGTAGGAGTGTGCTGTTGTCCCCTTCTGTAGATCATGTGGCCATGTTTATCTTTCTCATTTATAAAGAACAAATTCAGGTACCTACAATATTCAGGAAATATAAAGTCCAGTCCTTACTCATGATAAGAAGGATATTAAACATTGCGACTCTTTGGCTGATACTGATGCAGCATCCAAGTCCTTGCTCCCATATGCAGTCTTATAAAGCCTCTTTATGATAGGCAATTAGGTCTTATTTGAAGACTGTAAGCCATTCTCAGAGATAATTAAATGTAATTTTGAGGTCAATGTAGATTGATGCAACCTCTGATAAATATGATGTTATCTGGTACAATGATATTTAATCCTGTGGCTCTGGTGAAGACAGAGCAGCTGTGAGGGAGAGTAACCAGTATGAACATATCTGCCAACAGCCCTGCGTCAAATGAGCAGTCTTCCCAGCTTGTGGTATCCTCTACAGATGTTTCCATATGTCTTGCATAATAATTTCTTTTTTGAAATAAAGAACGTAATTATTTTTATATGGTAATGTTAAAAAAAAAAAAAAAAAAAAAAAAAAAGCCCTGGCTTTGAGAAAGGATTTAGTGATGCAGATTGGAAGTTCACTTTCAATTTTTCTATTTTACTATTGGGCAGTAACACTGCATGACAGACCGGGAATATTTCACAAACAGCACTTAAAATTTGATCTTTGTTTTCTGGTAGTGAATAGCTATATAACACTGATGACCAAGGTGAACTGCTTTTCCATACTATTGGATTCCTGAAGAGAGTAGTAGTTTACTCCGGAAGAGACTAAAGATGTTTTACATATGTCTTCTATGGATGTCAGCTCTGCTTCTCTGCTTCCTCTTGAATTTTCATGGGAATGGAAAAGAGTATTCAGACAATAGGTTTGCTTCTGCAGGAAGGATTGTTAATTCAACTTAGAATACAATATTAGAGGAGATAAATAAAGCTAGTCTATATTTCAAAAAAATTTACAATTAGGAGTCAAGCCAGACTAGGAAAAAAAATACTCTTACTTCATGCTTTAGAAATTTATTCTCTTGGCATGTTTGCAGATGTGGTTTTAAGAGCTTATCAAATGCTATGTTAAATATTTAAACCTAAAAAATACTCTAGTTGTGTAGAAAAAGGCAATGACAGAGAACTGGAGCTTTTTGCGTCAGAGGTGACATTGTTTCTGGCTCTTTGAAGAAGAACAGAGAGTTTAACGGAACAAGTAAAGATGTTAGATGCTGTTTCCCAAGCTGCAGATTTAATCTAGAATTTTGGGCCCTGTAATTCTGTGGCCTTCAAATTGAGTTCCTATTTACCTGAGCGAGCTCTGCATCTGCAGCGTGCCCAGAAATCTCAGAGCTGCATCTAATGGTTATAGAAAGGAGCAGCAACATGAGTATGTTTGAGTAGCAGCAACCCAGACTGAATGACCGATTTTACATACGCTTTGATTTTTGAAGACTAAACATTAAGAGTTACAAACACAATGTTCTCTATTGTTGCACTGGTGGGTCAGTCAGTAACATCCAGAAGCCTGTGCTTATCCAAGCAGCCAACTGCTAAAAACTGAAGTAACAGCCCAACTGCTTGAAGTTGCAAATTGCTGAAGGCTGGAAAATATATTTGGGAAGCATCTTTATTCACATGCTCCCCACATTCTTATACTTTTGTATTTTTTGTTTGCCACTGTTGGAGACAGATTACAACTTTAGATGGACCTGTGGTATGAACCGGTAGGGCTACTTCAGCCAGATGGCTATCTATCTCTCCGTCAAATATGACTGAAATCAGTTAGTGGATTTAGAATTATAAGGTAGGGATGAGCAGCCAAAAGCATATATATATACACACACACAGAGTGTACATGCAGTGCCATCACATAAACATAATTTTCTTAGGAGCTTGCACTGAAAATCTGACATCAGTTGTTGATGATGTGAAGACTTCTCTGTTTCTGAACTTGGACTGTAGACTTCTGAAGGCAGTAGGTTGTCTTTTTTGTTCTGTGTTTGCACAGTGCTAACAGAATATAATCCTGTGCTGTGCTAGATAGTGGATTAAATATATTAGATATCTTAAAGTTACTCTTCTGTATAAATGTTTGCAGGGTCAATGTGTAAAGTACTATATTTAACATGGTTTTGAATCCGAAAGCAATCACAGCCACCACTTTCAAGACTATGCACTTATTCAGGTCTTGTGAATAGAAATACCTCTTAGAGAATAGGAACGGAGCCATTATTGTGTCTTACCTTGAATTATGAATAAATTCACTGTACGGAATTATTACTAATGCTTAAGACAAGTGCACTGGTCCGGTCAGTGACTACATACACAGTAAGTTCTATCTTCTTCCAATACAATTTAGTTTGAAGAACTATAAATCTAATTCGTTAAGCCTTTCAGGTTAAGTCATGGGTTGCTTCTATGAACTTTATTACCAGAGAGGAGTAGAAGCTTATACTGTGAATTCTTAATAGCTTTAGTAATGGTCTAAATGTCTCCTTTTTCACCTTTCATCAGAACGCTGCAATAGAGTAAACCTAAATGCTTTTTCCATTTACAGTTCTCCCAGTCTGATCAAATTATTATGAAGTTGTTAATAGTATTATGGCAATTGATCCATATAACAGACCTGTGGTAATATACCTTCATATTAATATTCTCGTGGTTTTTACTTTTCTCTTAAGAGTCTTTGTTTTAAATAATGAATGTAAAAACTAATGCCGACCTTAGCATGATGACTGAAGAGCCTGCTGCTGCAAAAGTGGAAATTGCTTGGGGGACTGGAGTCGTGGGCGGTTGCCTATAATTTGTTAGGGAGTTTTTTGATTATTAGTTGTCAAAAAAGTTTTGGAAGTACAGGGGGTGGTGGTGATGAATTAATAGGCTCTGCCTAGAACATCTTGATCTCCCTGAAATAGTTACTGTTTACAGTGAAATAGTTAGAGTTTGATAGCTGAAAAGGTGAGTTAGGCTGTGTTCTTCAACAAAACAGCAGCTTATGTTCCAGTCATACAGAGTATTAAGTGCCTGTTCAAGTGACTCTCATAAACACTTCTCTTGATTTCAGTGGGTTCATTCACATGAATTAAATTAAGCAGATGCTAAAAAGTTTGCAGGAACTTGAGTCTGTCTGAGCAGTATATTTTCCTGGTAGCTTTGGCTGCCCAGAAGTATTTACAGTGTGCTCTCCCCTTCTAATAAACTTGGGAAAACACAAAAACTTGCAATTATACATTTGAAAGTATGAGTCTTTTGCTATTAAACTTCTGAATAGATGCCCAAAAAAATTTACTTCAAATCACAAACAGCAGGGATCAAATAAAGCTTAATCCATAAGAATCTCCATGTAGATAGAAAAAGAGAGATCTGTGTTAAGAATGGTCCATGAAAGAAAACATCATGGAGGGAGCATGGAAAAAAAAAAGAATTTTTTCTGTAAGTCAGTGTTTGTCAAAAAGAGAAGGATCTTAGCAAATCCTTCACAGAAAAGCAAAAAACCCTAAAGTTAAAATATAAACACCAGGGAAAGTGATTGATCTAGAATTGGCTCCTTTTTCCTTTCTCGCCCCTCTGAGGTGACATGGTGATGAAAAGAGAGGATTAAAGTGGGCTTCTTTAAAGCCAAAATTTTATTAGGAAATGATTAAAAGCACATTGTATCTCTTAAAGTGAAGGTTTGTTCTTTTTGGTCCAGCCTTGCTGCAAAGCATTTTCAGAAGATAGCAAGAGAAAAGGAGAGGGGAAAAACGTAGATCATTCTAACTTTAATTATTCATGGATAATAATATCTGTAGAATTTTCCATTTGTTTCCCCTGTCTGTCATTCACTGAAAACTGAAGACAGGTCTATATCCAGGAAGGATTTTGGGGTCAGAAACTGGTGCAAGTCTTTTGTTTGGAGAAAGTTTTGACCTGTAACTACTGTAACAGTGAGAATCCACCCAGGCAGGAACTAAGTTATGGAAGCGGGAGAATGGCATGGGAGAATCAAAATTCTCCCTGTGCACCCCCGCCCCCCCAAAAAAAAGGTGGGAGAAGGATGAAAAAGTAGAGGTAGAGAAATTTCTGAACTTCAGGGTCTCCCAGCCTGGACAAATTGACCAGAATTACAGTTATTACTTCCACTGAAAACTTACTTCCAATGCGCATTACATATGACTTTTGGAATCCTGAGGGATTTATCTTCCGTACCTTGGCCCATATGGAGAAATACTGGCCAACTCTGACTTTATGGAGAGGTCAAGGGCTTTAGTAAAGAAGCAAGTAATAGAGAACTGCTTTTGTGACAATAGCTGAAAGTTTTCATTTTCCTTTTTTCCTTTTTTATTTTAAATCTGTACTGCGTGACATGGTTGGTATATGCCTGTCATGTAGTATCAAAATAAAACAATTTTTTGGAAAGAAAAGGATGAAAATATTGTCTCCTGAATTCTATGTAGGGAACCTAGTAGGGAACTGGAGATACGGTGCTCTGTTTATTCTAATGTTCCTGATGGGAGGTGAAACTGCAGCGGTCTGCCATCTTGCTGCAAAGGGGCAGAACGCGCTGGGATCAGAGCAAGCAGCAGAAAGGTAATCAGAAAGCTGTAAGGAGCAGTGAGGACTGCTGCTAAGAGAAGTCTGTGACGCTCAAATACTGATCAAGGGATCTGTATCAGACATCCATGTCTTTATTTTGGACCAAAGTATGTATGTATTTTTACTTGTATTTACTTAAACCCCCCAAACAACCAAAATTCCGATCTTTGAGCTTTATTAACATTTTCCTTCTTTAGGGGTTGCAGGTAGAAAGACCTTGGTGGCGTTATTGGTAACAAACACATTCTGAGGAATCTGGGAAGAAGGAATGCTTAGGGACTTTTGTTTCAGGGCAATGAAAGCAGAAGGGATACATTTCTTAGGTATATTTGACCAGAAGCACCATCAGGTGTTCGTAGATCCTTAGCACACAACAGTGAATTATTGTTGCCACCTCCATTGACATGCTGTGTGGATTAACTCAAAGAACCGTGGGTGAATTTAAGATGAAATGGTTTGAAATGGTTTAAAATAGTTTCACAAGTCTCCTCATAAAACAGGAGACTGGATGGACTAGGAGATCTCTAGGTAACACTATAAATCCATCCTTAAATAAGGAATCTGGTGAGTTTAATTCTTCTCCATTGCCTACATTTATTTTAGCTATAAAATAATAACAAAAAACCCCTAAATTTATTTTAGCTGTCCATGACTGATGGTAGTATGAGCTGGTTAAGAATCATACCCTTGATCATTGCTCAGTTGCTGTTGTGCTTCAAGTCTCTCTCCGTCTACAGGCCACCCAAGCGCTTTCACTAGGACAGCCATATGTATGAACCGTTGGCTTCCATCCAACCTGTGACATGCTTGTAATTATGGAGTCCCATTGAAAGGAAATCAGTGAAACAGGGCTCTGCTCTTACAAATGATGCACAGAATCCAGAGATCCTGAAGTTTTTTCTGTTTTTATTGTGAAATGACGCCTCCTGTTCTTTGGATCTGTTTATTAATTGAGAAAAAACACCATTCTGGTTAGCAGGATCACTATTTAGCCTGAAAAGATGCCCACAGTCCAGAGGACAATGCTGTAAAATCTGTTAAATAGCTGACCTACATTTTTCGGATATTGGGATGAAATCCACTGGCATAGTTGAAATAGTGGTCAGCTCCCCGGCAGCCTCGTACTTCTTAGGTTGCGACAGGAATCTGCTAAGAGTGTTTAAGAATTCAAAAATGGCTCATTATGGCTTTGTTTTTCCTACTAAGTCATTCTCCATGCTTCTGAAACGCAAAATAAGGTATTTTAATTTTTGAACGAATTTACCAGTCAGGTTGGAAAATAGTGATGCCTGTTTCTCGGAGCTATGACTCAGATTAAGGCACCAATCCTGCAGCGTAAATAAGACATCTTGCTGCATCTCGCTGCTCCCCAATGCAGTTTGCAATTACCAGAAAGCCAGTCTTTTGAAGTGTGTGGAACAACAGTAGCTTTCTGATTTGGTGTGTGCATCCCCGAGGTGAACTACGGGTACCAAGCGGTACAGTGAGCCCACTCCTTGTTCCTGCAAGGCTTTAACCCTTAGGCCAGGTGCTGTGTTACAGAAATGGCTTATCTGGAAGGTGCTTTGTTGATGCTTCCATAGAGGTTAAGTTCAAAGCAGGTGGATTGAGGGTAACCCAATAGGGTCTTCTGTGTGCGATAATAACCAGGTTAATTCAGGAATGAAACATTGGGTTTACCCTGTGGCAGAGTGGTTCCAACGTACGTTGCTGAAAATCATCTGAATTTAAAAAGTTATGGTTGTACTGTGTACAGGGATGAAAAAGGTTGGCTTGCTAAGTTCGGGATTCAGTCTCTGGTTCTGCATGAATGTAAGGAAACAAAGTGTAATCTCTTATATCTTTTGATATTTTCTTTTTCATTTTCATGCACCAAATACGCATTCTTGTATCTCTTCTTAGAAAAAACTCCTAGGTCGATTTTTGTGTCCTAAGAGGAATTTCAATTGTTCAGAAAAGCACAGTCTGAAACTTTTTCCTTAATAATTGGAGCCAATAGATGCTCCCAATAGTGAAGTTTCTTTCTTTTTCTCCTTAATTGCAAGCACCAGCAGAAAGCTGTAGTTAAGACACTGACAATAGAATAAATAGCTGACCCGATGGAGCATGCTTGGGCTGTAGCCAGGAATCTCATCAGTAGATACTCTCTCCTTTGGGAAATGGTTCTTTCTGGCTTTGTAAGTCTTGTAGTAACCTATTCAAAAGTAAACGATTTTTTTTTTTCTTGCTTGCTTTATTTTAAACCAAGCCTTTATTTTTATAAATCATCAAATTCCAACAAAGTGGTCTGGTAGATTGTGACTCTTTTGAGAATAGGAGAGATTAATATTATTTGTGAGTTATGGATTGGTTCTGCTTTTACTTATACTAATATACATCCAGCAATATGTGTTGTGAATTTATTAGGCTTAGATAACCCTGAGTGAGACTGGTATTATAGCTGAGTTCTGCAAAATGTTGTGTTATTTCCAAAATGATGTGTACATAACACCCATGGTCTGGAATTCTGTTCTTTCACAGCTCCAGCGTACAGAGACTGTGGCATAAATGGATGATCAGCATATTCGTTATCTGAATAATCAAAGCGAATGCCTACAGTCGCTGTTTGCTGGAGATTTCATCTGGTGGTGAGGAGCAGAGGAAGTGCCAGCTAAATAATAGCATGATCCAAACTGTTGGAGCCTGGCGTTGACCCCGCATTAAAGAAAGCCAACAGCTGTGCAAGGAACCAGAGTTTCTTCCCATTCTACCTCTGTGGGGTTGCTATGGGAATGTGGGTATAAGAACTACTAATATGGACTGGCAGCAAGTGAAGGAAATCTGTTTTAAATCATCTAAATATAAAACACAGCATTCAGCTTGATACACCGGTCATGGACCTAGTGCTTTACATTGTTTGACCAGTAAATTTGTCGCATGTTGAGTGAATGGAAAGTTTTTCTTGCTGACTCTTCTCATAGCTTGAAGATGTTTTGTTGATGAAATTTGTCTATTTTGTTGGCTGTTGTTGACATAGATGAGTAATTTACAGAGCACAGAGCTGATTCTTAAAGGAGAAAAGGGGATACTTCTAGGAAGGAAAAATGACAGACATGAAAGTTGCATTTCTCATTTTGTAGGGAAGACCAGAGCTCATTTTCTGCCTGAACTTGTTATCTGAATAATCAAAGTTGATCACCATTGTTTAACACTTTGGATTAAAAAAAAAAAATTTGTGTCTAAGAGAATTGCCTCCTAAATTTAAACTAGCAACCAGATTGGGTCTTCCTGCCGAGAAAGTCATATGAATTGCTTGGGGGCTGTGATGTGGTGGGGGGATTTATGTGACTATTCCAACTCCACTGCTCATGTGAAACAGGCAATCCTTCACAAAGTCACCGGGTTTGCAGAAAACTTCGAGTGCTGGAATCACTCTTCTCGGAAAGAGAAAGGAAAAAACCCAGTCTAAAAGAAAAACTGGTAAGAGGTAAAAATGAAGTGAAATACAGTTCAGATTTTCAGGAGCCCCACTTTTGCATTCACCAGAATAATGCTGCCCATGATCTACTTCTGTTTCTTATATCAGTTTACATATATAAATATATTTATTCTCATTTTCTTTTTAGGTGATCCTGATCCTTACCAAGTATTATCATACTGACATGGGGAAAGTGCTGGAGAGCTCTTTGTGGAGGTAAGTTCTCCGCTTTTCCTATAACCTTTCCCCCTGCCCCCATTCTCAGAATAGATCCGTCTTTTTCCTTTCCAAACTGCTGCTGAGTTGAGTTGGTAGCTGATTGATGCTAAATAGCAAGATTATCCAGGTTGTCATCAGCTCTTAATCCTTCTCTTCCTTAAGTGCAGGTCCTGAAATTCAAAAAAGAAGAGTTTGAAATGAGTTTTGACAGTAAAGACAAACAATGATAGGGTATAAAGTACATTCCTGATGCCACTTTGCAAGATGCCATTCTTTTCCTTTTCTTAGAAATTTTGCATCAAAGTTACTTAAAAACTTTGAAATACTCATTGTGTTGGGATGTTTCTGTTGGGAGTTCTTACTACTCGAGTACCGTATTAAGGTTAGTAAATAATCCTGATTTGGAAGCAGTCGCTATTGGATGAAATACAATACCGGTGCAGGCTATATTGTTTCTTATGACAGCTGGGAATATGTAGTAATCCAAATACATTTTTACATTGATTCTCATTTTCTTAACATTCATGAATTAAGATATCAATATGCTTGTTGCCTGTGCGTGCACAATTTGCACGCTCAGGTGTGTATCAGCACAAAACCAGGGTGAGGGTAAGCCCATGTTATACTGGTCATACTGGTTATCTTCTCATGTGTTAATTTTGTTTTGCTAAGTAGGCTGTTTGTGCTCTAATTTTCTGTGTATTTATATAAATCTTCCACCACAAATTTTTGCTAGACCCATTATGTACACTTCAAAAGTGAAAGTATTTCACTGTTGTCAATAAATAGAATATTGCTCCAATGTTTGCTATGCTAGTTTTGCTGGGTTATCTGTAGCAGTAGAAATATGCTTGAAATATTCTACCGGGATATCTAAATAGTTGTTATAAGTGACAGGAGACTTATTTGAGGAGTCTTATGTGAAATTCTTACGTAGCCCATAAGCTTCAGGTCTAGAAACAAATGGGTTATCTAATACCTTGCGGCTTAGGTACTTCTAAACTTCGTACTGTCCCAAGAGCTTGTATGGGGCCTCAACCTTCATCTGCGTGTGTGAGGAGCTTTACAGAGACAATCCAAGAAAAAGAGTGGGCAAGGGAATAGGGAGTGGGAAGAGTCTGTGACCAGGACATGCCGCACACCAGCCTTGTTTCTTGTTTTGAAGGAGGCTGCATTGTTTTAACCTTGTGAGATTTCTCATAGTGACAGCGTATGTTTGCGGTACCTTCTTGTCGTACTAGTAGCTGAGTAGTACAGTCTGGCCAGGGGCAGTGGTCCATGCAGCACAAGGGTATTTTCAAGTAAAAAAAAGAAACTTCTGGTCATAAAAAGGGGGTGTTCAGGAGAGAGAGTAAGATCAAATGGAGACTGCTTAGTATTGCCTCCAGACTGGCCATTTTAGGGCTACGATGGTTCATTTGTAATTATCCTTTAATCTTACAAGATGCAAAATCAATTGCACATTTGTTTCTGTTTTAATTTTTGTCCAACATCTTGTGCAAAGAAGACAACCAAATGGCAATTTGGATACTCCCACAATTGCGTAAGCACACATTGCTTTCCCGTTATATGCCCCTGGCCTATACAACATGTGCAATATGTTTCAAGTTTTGCTATCCACGCGTCAGTGTAATCTATCATAGAAGTCTTTTAGACTTATTCAGTCAGACTCTTCAAAATAAACTCTCTGCTCTTTCAAAATAAACATAAAACAGGCTTCAGATAATGTTGCTTTCTTTTGAGAACATAAACACTTTAAACAAGGTCATTCAGACCTTGCTGACAGCTGGTGTAAAGAAGAACTGGTGTGAACTGCATTCAAATACAATTGATGCTGGTGTGCATCATAGGGAAATCAGGCCCTTTTACTTACAAGTAATAGATGTACCAGATGCTTTGGTTGTTTATAAAACTAGGATGGAAAAGCTGAAAGGAAGCAAGTGCTTAAGATTAGCTCTCGGGCCAGGGGTGAGAGGTGATCCATCCCTAGATACGTTCTGCTCTGGGCTCACCTCCTTCCTCTGCCTCTGCCCACTGTGGTGGAAAAGCGGCATGTGCGGTTGTCGGACTGGGGGAGTTACAAAGTGCCTGGATCTGGAAAAGCACATATGACACCGACTGGTGCAAAAATATCAAATAGTGCCTCTCTCTGTTGAGATGTAGCTCGTTATTTGTACTAAATAAAAATAAATACTGTCCATGAAGTCAGGGAACTTTTATGTTTTTCTCTGTGTGAAATGGTTGGGTGTAAATTGGTGAGGCTCCGTGTTTGCTGATGGAGCCGGGGTGCTATGCTCACATTGGCAGCCTGCCCAGAATGCACAACGTATGTATTTTTAAACTTTTTTGTTTGATTCTCTTTTGCATTCTTCTCATTTGCATCAGAACAAATATACAGTAAAACAGGGGTGAAAACCGTTATAGGGGTTTTTGTCAGTGGACAAAAGCCATTAATCTTTGTGAGGTTTCTGTGCCCAGGTGGGAATGGATCCTGTCCAGTTATTTCCTGAATCGGTCCAGTGTTTTTCTTCTTCCTATCTTGCCTGGTTAGATCATACCAGACACTTCATATTCTCTAAGTCTCTAAGTGAAAATAAACTTGTTTTATAACCTGATCAATCCCCACCAGGTTAATTTTTCAATGTTGTTAATCTCCCACTTTTATCTTGCCAATCAGTAAATATTATCCTAGCTTGGCATTTATCGGTTCTTTTGTTTCTTGAGACTGCATCTTTCTTTTCTTCCTCTAAACCGTATTTCCTCTTCATCTCTCTTTCTTTTTCTCCCATCACTCAAAATAATTGGTTTTTTTTTTTCCTTGCTTCATGGAACAGGGAACGAGAAGGGAAGGGTGACTCAGTGGTCCAGTGATGCTTATTTGTTCTTAGTGACCTTGGAGTTGCAGTCAGACTTTTAAGAGTAATGCAAATGGTGGGGAAAAACACCAGTCAGAGGTACATGCCTGGAGCGGGCTTTATGCGAAGAAGATGGATTTTTGGGAAGTGGACCTAGGTGACGAATTTCTGTGCCTCTGCAGAGCATTGTTAATTTGTGCAGGTAATTTATGCCTGCCCACACAGGTCAGGTTACAGGATTGGGAGGCCTACATTTTAATTACCTTGGAATCTTTTCATTGTTGAATAAACAGGAAAAATGGTGCTGGATAATGAAAGTCTTAACAACTTTTTACGAGTAGCAGCCACGTCTGATTACACTGAAGAGGTGGAGGCATAAATCTTGGTGGAAGCATGTAGTTAGAAAACACCAGGGTGTGCTTCTCTAGTCAGCTATTTCTGATACTTTGCTAATTTGCTTATTAAGTAATTGTTAAGGTTGAGGTAAATTATATAGTTATTTGACTCAAAAGAAGGTAGGGACATAAACAGAGATGACACTGGTTGCTTCTTGAATATAAATTAAAATAACTTATAGAGAAGGAACAGAGGATTGTTTTCAAGTTTATTTTTAGAGTTTCTAAACTGCAGAACGTACTGGGAATACGGGTTGGTTGTCGTGTTAGGCCTCATTAGCATAATGAAAAAACAATACTGTGACTAAAATTTAAAATTCAGGTACTAAAATTGTCTTCACAAATCGTGCATACATTGAAGATACTTTGCATACTAGCACGGTTCGTCAGAGTCCACATACATCTTTATCCAGCACGTTTACACTATGAAGGACCTGAATCAAACGGACCGTTTAGCATAACAGATACTTGAGTATGTGTTTTCGTACACCTTATGGACCAGTTTGTGCATAAATATATAGGTGCACATATTTTAAAACCTCAGGTGCCTGCTTGCATGCCACTAAGAAATTAATACTGATACTTATCTGCACGCCTGAGTTAATTAATCCTAATAATGCCTCTTGGAAATAGATATATATTATTTTTATTATTATTCCATTTTATGCACGAGGCACCTGAGATGGTACCTGATTGCTGAAGGTTATGCAGTGACTCAGCACTCTGTGGCCATGGAATTGGCTTCCAACCCTGTGCTTAGGCTGGCTCAGAGTCCTGTTTCTGGTACGCGTGCAGCCTCCCCCTTCCTAACTTGAGCTAAGCAATGAATAATAGATGGTGATGATGATTGCTAATAAAGTTTTGATTGCATATTATCAAGCTGTAATGATACGGTAGTGCTAATGCGACTTGCTGTGTAATTGCCATTGTTCCCAATGGCATCACCATGTTGTTATTGTTTCACCACAGCAAAACAAACGGCATTATTTGATGTTAACTGCGCTGTTAACTCCTCTCGGCAGTGCATGCTGAACCCCAAGTAGGCCCATTTTCAGAGATGTTGAGATATTTTGCCCCATGTTGTCAATAATGAACTGCTAAATGAAGAAACAGACTTCTCAGACTGCTTAAATACAGTTGGATACCCTAGCTGAACATCCTGGGACTCCTTACTCCGCATGCAGCCTGAGGAGGGAGCGAAGTCACAGCGCTGTGCGAGGAGGTTGCGAGTCCAGGTCAGTGGCCGGGCAGCTGGAGGCGAGAGCAATTGGATGAGCCTCACAGACAGCATGAGACTTGGCAAACCTCAGGGAGTCAGGAAAATCCTCTCTTTGGTGGCACGGCTGTTTCTATCTGCACCCACAAAAAGCCACGTATTCAACCCGGTTGTACAAGCCCACTTGCCGTCAGTAGCGATCAATGCACAGTGACTGCATGGTGCTTTGGGCTTTCACGCAAAGGCGTGTGCCTACACTAAGGTTAAAATCCTACTACAAGGAGCAGGAGATTATTTTAAGGTAGATGGAGCGAGCAACATACCACTCAGGAGAGTAACATTTTCAGACCCTGTGTGGCTCACAGAGTGCGAGAAAACGAGTATGGACATTTGTTTCTAAACTCTTTGGACTTGTAGGTGAAACTCATTTCACCTGTTTCCTGAAATTAATTTAAAAAGTGAAACAAAAAAACCCAATAAAGAGTCTGGTGCCCCAGTGAAATTCTTTCTTGGTGTGAAGTGCTGCTTAATAAGTGAGCAACTGTATTCTGCAGCAACTTGCACTTCCAGATGGTCTTATATTGTGGTTCTGCTTTGAAAAGTGACTTTGTAGAAATGGCCCCAAGGGATGGAGTTATTGAGTCTGTGATTTCCATATCAAATTTGCTCTCTTTCCAAGTAAAAACAAAAAAAGAAATGGCTTTCTAATTATTAGCCCAGTGAACTCAGCTTGCGATCTAATGTCTAGCTGTGCTTTCCTCTGGCTAATGCATCATCCTGAGTAATGCAGGTTCTGCAATCAAAAATAGACTGCCCTCAATTATACCTGTGCAGCTCTTTTGTCCTCCTGTAATATCCTTATTTACACCTGTTCCACTGTGAAAAGATTTTGGGCAGTACCGTTGAAAAGGCAGTCCTACAATTAGAATTTTATTTCTCTTATTGAACAACAGATTTTTATGCTCTCTTTGATCATATTTCCATATTCACCTAATAGCATTACAGAGACTTTCATTATCTTTGCTGCAATTTCTGTCTTGCTAATACTCTACGGTGCATCATTATGAGTTGAATTGTGCAGGAAAGTCTCTATTTTAAATTTATTTTGGGCATTTAAAATGAGCTGTAAAACCATAGTTAGAAAGTGAATGTAGTGGATTTCAGCCTATCAGCAATGTTTTATTATGGGTGTCAGGTAAGAAAAATACATAAAAGACAAAGGAAATGAAAGGAACAACTTGTCTTGACAAACCTTGGAATGTGCAGGATATTGAAGAGATGGTTATTGATGTTTTTGACGGGCAGTGGTATTGATTGTAGGGACCGAAAGGGTGACAGTGTTGCAGTGTGCTTCTGTAGTGTGTGCTCTGATGGATGCACAACCCGCCATGGCCTTTCGTAGGACCAAGACCCATCACGTTGGCGATAACCTTGCTGTTACCTTGGTGCTGCACTCATCCTGTCACATGTTTTGGCTGCAGCTTTTGGCCATTCAATAAAGGAATGAACTTTGGTCATGGATGTGGGGAACCATTCTATGAGTTGTGACCTGTAGACCCCTTTGAAGGAGATGTCTTTTAAATGGCTCTCCAGGGCACCGGACTTAGCTTAAGGAGGTCCTTTTATGTCTGTGTTACCATAATAGCATTTTAAAAATATTTTTATGTTGAGTATGTATGAAAGTCTGAACTGAAAAAAATAAATCCCACAAGCAAGTAAAAGCTACCTAAGAAGTCTATCCAAAATTCTTTACTGAATATCTGTTGCTCACAGCTGAGAGTGCTGTCGTAACTGCTCTTCCAAGTCTTCAACAACTCAGAGTGGTGAGGAAGATTTCGAATGTTTACATGTTTCTACACTAGTTTGTGAATACACAAAGAATATATGACGTATGGATTAAGATCCAGTTGGAAAGCTGTGATTTATATAGTTAGAAAAAGGCTCTTGCTTGAAGTACACTTGTGTTTGTTGGAGCTGGTTGCTGGCTGCTGAGCATGTTAAATATATCTTATAAGAATTTTTCTATTGATTTCTATTTTCCTTTTTCCTTTTTTTTTTTTTTCCTTTTTCCTTTTCCTTTTCTTTTCTCCTCCTTCTGGAAAAGGAATTAAATCATTGTGAGATATAACTCATAATGAGTGAGTCAATTTATTAAGAAAGAATAACCATTTCTTTTAAATGGTTTAAGAATTTTGTCTTATTGTTTGACTAACTTGAACCTAAGTCATAGAATTTCTGATTGCTTTGACTGGAACTGGTATCATAAACCTTTTTCATAGGCACAGACCGTGTGGGAATTGTACCACAGGTTCTTGTTTTAAGTAGATTCCTTTTGGCTGGGACTGACGATAATAGGATAAGCAATCTTTCCGACCCAAAACCCATCCGGGTCGGTAGCAGTAGGAAGTTCAGGAAAGCCACTTCACTGGCGTTTCCTCAGATCTGTCACCGTATCTTATTGCATAAGCCTCCCTACAAGAAATTATCATCTTTCTTGCTAGCCTCAGCAGACAGGTTTAAGATGAGGAGCAGAGAAACAATGTCCTTCTATGCATTAGTCGTCTGTGGGGTTTGTACTTTTGTGTGTGTGTTGCTTTTGCCCTCCCTCCCAGCATAAAAGAGGGAAGCTTGCATTGGCACTGCCCACGATCCGCTTCTATACGATCAAACCGAGAATTGCAATCTCAGAGCTTTTATTGTGGCATCGTTCCTCTGTACTAAATTCATATAAAAACAGTTGAGCCATCAGTTTTTAGCTAATCAGAAGTACTTTGCTGCATTGTCATCCATAACTCCCACTGTCAGCAGGCCAGCACAGCGGGGAGGCGCGGGGCCCGTAACCTAGGGGCAGATGGAATGACACCATATATATATTAAGCAATGTTTCTTTTGCCACTCTGCAAAATGGAATAAATAAGAAATCAAAGCAGCTGGTTTCATTGCTCATCACAGTTTTATGATGATGAATGAGGTATAAAAACCTGATTAGGATATATTTTTAAAAACTGAAAAGGGCAAAGTCGTGGCTTAGCGGAGCATCAGGTAAAGTAGATATGACATTGCACTCAGCAACTAGTGACACTACTGGTTCCACCTTCAGCCTACTGTGTGACCTTGTTTGAAGAACCTACCATTCCCGTGCTTTCCTCCACTTGGTCTCTGCCTGGTTTGTTTCTTTGAAATATAAGTAATTTGGAGAACTGATTGTACAAGCGCAGTGGGACCCCAGTCAGTGTTGGGGCTGTAATGCTGCGTTATACACATAGTATAAATGAGCTGTAATGCTTAGGCATGTTTTGTGTTTTGTCTCCTTAAAGTTTTTGGCTACAGCCTGAGAAGGACAGGAGACCATCAGAGAGCACTGACATACCATGAGACCCATCCGAAAACACCCGTAGTCTTACTACAAGGCAACTAATGATGAAGTGCCTTTCCTCAGCTGCTGTTTTGCAAATGCTGTTTTGCAACCCCCCGTTGCTTCTCTTAGTGTTGGGCACCTTGCGTCACTGATGTGGTATGTGGCACGCGAGCAGCTTTGCTTACTTCCACAGTATGCGTGGTTTGCTCTAGTGCATCCCCAGCTAACTGATTGCAAATTAATTTGGTTGTTGGGGCTGAATGAATGAGCAGACGCATAGTTAATTATGCAGAATGGTATAGAAAAACGTAGCGTTAATGTTTTATACTCTCATTATCCCTGCAGTATGGAATATATTTTTCAGTGTGAAAATAACAAAGGCGGTGTTTCCCACATAATTTATTTATTAGGAACTTTGTATTGTTCGGCAGCTTTCTCTGCTTTAACTTGGAAGGGATTGGGACAATTAAAAACTCCATATAGACCAGTTTTTAAAATGTAAATATAATCCTATGTGCTGAAGAATTTGGGGGCATGGGTACTTTACAAAAATTAAATCCGTCTTACAGTAAGATTTAAATGTCTTGATTCTCTTTGGTGTTCTGAAATATGGAAGATTAGTTGCGAGTTTTCCCTTCCTCTCCCTGCCACCTCTCATTGAACAGATGACTGATAATTAGTCAATTGAAGCTCTGTTCCACTACTTTTTTTGGGGGGGGTTGTTGTTTGTTTTGTTTTCATATGATATTTTGTCCCTTCCTAGTTCTGCTCCCCTCTTTCCACTTCAGCATCATTTCTTCCTATTGCATATAGGGGATGTAATATAAGGATAGCAATTTATTTTTCTTCAACAGATAGCCATTCTTGAGCTAGCCTTCAAAAAAGATATTTCGATTTCTCGCCAAGTTTCCCTCCTAGTGGCCTTTTCTTTCTAGCTATTGCCCTCCCTCTTTCATGGGGCTGGGTTTCTGTCTCTTCCAGGCCTGACTTCTCCAGTGCAGACTGAAGAAGCCACTTTTTGGATGAGGTATTAAGGGCCTACCAATAGTTTTGGCATTTTTGCCTAACATGTCAGCTCCAAGGCTGGCTTCTGAGGCTGTTCCAGATGATGTCTTTCTGATGGCATGGCTTTTCCCCCGTGGGAGCTTTGACAGACTGCATATTTCCATGAGCTGTGAGCACATTTGATCCCAATTTTCTATCGTAGGATCTGAAATTGTAATTTCAATCTGAGAGGGGGGAAAATCCATGCTATCGCCTATTTGTTAAAAACACCTGACTGTGTTAGTTTATTTTTTCCAAATCTGGTATGTACTCTCTTGGCCAAATGGATATTGTTTTTCTTGAAGAGAGTGCATGCAGTTCGAATTACGCCCCTTGATAAAAAGACATTGCAGTATCAGTGAAATACAGCCACCTCTGGGCAAAAGCCAGGGAAACAAGTAACGCAGACACACAGTAAAGTGTGCGTTCTTAATATCAAAAAGATTAACAGTTCAGCTCAAAAGCATCTACATCATTCAACCTTTTGATATCCAATCTTTCAAGCTTTCCTTTCTTGCAGGAAGAGGATGTATGGTTGTGCTTTCTATACGATTCAGATAGTTTTCTGTAACGCTGATCTGTCCTTAGGATCGCTGGCTCTTCCGGAGACTTCAACATAAAATGTTAACACATGGGAGAGAAAATGATTTAAAATTTTACTCTCTTCCAAGAATCTGGAGACTTATCACTCTTTTATCTTAATTCTTACCATATGCTGTCCACTCCTTAATTTTGTAATGTCTCTTTGGGATAGAATTTAAAAATAAAGTTGTGCTGTTCTGAAGTACACTGGCTAGAGTTCGAGGTGTCTCTCCCTTTAGCCTACCCCTAGGCAGTGTCTGTGCTAAATACTGGTCTCTCAGGTTTCAGTAGTTTTTAATTTGCTTTTTCTTCAGCCTGACATGTAAAATTAGAAAAATAGTAATATTTTACTTTTTAGCCTCATTTAAAAATAATTGGAAGCAAAATATACCTGTGATGGAGTTTTGTATGTGTGATGATTTCAGGTGCGTAATACGCAATTTTCAGCTTAGTTCAGACTACTCTGTGCTAATGGGAAGGACGCACCAGTAAAATATTATTCCTCTGCGCCGTGAGAAGGCAGCACATTCTGGCAAAGTGCAGAAGCCCAGAGTGAAAACTCTCATGCCTCAGCTTTCCATATGGCCTCAGGTGAATACATGAATCTGTCAGTGTTGCAGAGTGGAAAGCATCCAAGAAGCACATTTAAATAAAATTAAAGAAGGAAAGAAAGTTAATTATTTAAAGATCAGAAAAGTATGTTACAAATATGCTGCATAAAGCACCTTGACCTATCACAGCATTACCTTAATAGGTCACAGTTAGAGGAGACCTTGACTCCTTGCTTAAATATACTTCAGGTACAATATCGCTTAATGTGCACTGGTATGTGAAATGCAGGGTTGGATTTCCAAGAACTTTACAGTGATAACAGGACTTAGCTTCTCAAAAGGCACGTTAACATTTGTAAAGTATTTCAATAAGTAAGTATGAGTAAATATTTAAGTGTCAAATTATATTTGATTTCCATGTTAACTGGAATTCTTGGTCTTGGTACTTCCAAATGCTTGAGTTTTTATAAATTTTTTTGAGATTTCATCTTGGGAATTGATACATGTTGATATTATTATAATAAACATTATTATTTCTTTTTTCTTTAGCATGTTTGGTAGGGCTGGGAATAGGACATAAGTTTTCTGATTGCCGGTTGATCACTTACATAACTGCTTTACTGGGAAGTTTCTTCCGTATTGCGTACATTCAGAGAATGATTTGGGTTGCAAGGGAGCTCTGGTGGTCACCAAGTACAACCCCCGCTCAAAGCGGGGCTCACTGCAGAAGTTAATCAGGTCGCTCAGGGCCTTGTACTGTCCAGTTCTGAAAATCTTCCAGGATGGAGATCCCACAGCTTCGCTGGGAAACCTCTGTCCATGCTTTGCTGCTCTCATTGCAAAGAGTTATGTCAACTGGAATTTCGCATCTTGCAGCTTGTGCCTGCCATCTATCGTCTTTTCACTACGTACCCTGGTCCTGTCTTATTTAAAACTTCCATTTAAGTACTGGAAGACTGAAACCAGATTCCTCATTAGCCTCACTTCCCAGATTAGGCAAACGCAGCTCCCTCAGCTGTTCCTTCTACATCGTGTGCTCCAGTTCCGTTCCCTCACCATCTTAGTGACCCTCCACTGGACTCACTCCAGGATGCTGATCTCTATCTTCTGTGAAACGCCACAAAACTGAACACGCTTACTTGATCCCATTTGTAGAAGTGGGATGATCTGTCCTCTGGGGGTGCCTCTCTGCTGCTCTCCCCGCGTAACATAGGCTGTGCTTGGGTGAATGGTTTAGAATAGTTACCTTATTTATCTGAATATAAAAATAAGTGTGAAAATCCCTAAATGCCAAAGTCATTAACCATGGGAATTCAATTCTTTAAAAATTACTTAGACACCCAAGTCACTTCATTACCTCTTGAAAAAGAGATAACATTGGTCTTGTTTGCACTGAACCTCTCAGCGTAAGAACAGTGGGGATGCCAGCATTAACTTCTTGTCCTCACTGTTGTTATGCACTATGAATTCTTGATGGGTTTTGATTTAGTTGCTGGTACATTATTTATGACATCTCTTGGCTGCAGCCGCTGTAATCCACAAGCCAAAGCCAAGCCTATCGTTTCTAGTCGTAGAATTGTACTTTGTTGTGGAGCAACTCCCAGGTAATTAGGCAGGATGTGCTGTAATTGGTTGTAACATGGGCTCTTCTAAATAAAGCATTAATCAGACCGAATGACAGGTTAAAGTATTTTTTTTCTTTTGAAGATTTGTCTACCATGGGTAAACATTATTGTGGCCACAAATGTTAGGAAGATTAATTTTGCCAGAAAAGGAAGGAGAATCGTTCTTTTTTTTTAATGATCCTTCGTTTAGGAGAGAATTCTTTTAAGTCAGAATATTGAAATATGCAAAGCAGAGTTTTTGAGGGCAAGAATTCATGTACTAATCCTGGGATGTATGTAAAGCTAAAGTCTTATTCAAAGAGCAGACTTCATCGAGAAGTTTTTACTGCTATCGGATTTGTAACGTTTTGGACAATTTTGGGTCATCTTTAGCTTGACCTGTACTTTTCTACATGTATATTCTTGATTGACAGGGTTTCAAAGATCCAACATAGACACCTGAAATCGGTAGAGTAAAAACTGCTGATTGCTTTAAAAAGTGATTGTGAACAGAGAAGAAATTGTAAGAGACACAACATTAGTTTGGTGGATTTCTTGTCTCTTGGGATCTTCCTATCAAAGCTGGATTCTTTTGTGGAGTATGTGATGGATACAAGCTAACTGGAAACAACGCAAAGGAAATGGGATGAAATTCAGCATTAGCTCTGAAAATCAGAATATACACTAGCCACTCCAAAATGTATGGGAAGCTAATGGATTTGCCTCAATTCATGCGGCAATCTTGTGAAACAGTCCTTGCCGCAAGAACATGGAGGACTGGGGATGGGAAACAAAAGGGAGTCAAATTGCATTTGTTCCATTGAAGGTTGTTCCCTCGAATGTGTTATTTTCCCATATTGTTTTCTTAATAGAGAAATTAAAGAAGGAAGGGTCAAAGCTTTTCTCTTTTATGCCTCTGTCCTGTTTTGAATCTATATGTTCAGTTTGACTGGCTAATCGGGAATGGTGTTTATGAAGAGGCTCTAGTCTGCTCTCTTGCAGGTGGTGAAGAAAAGTGAATTACTGTGTTACACGTTACAGAGCAAGTGTTGGGATGACACTGAGGCAGAGGCTAGACCAGGCAGGGATTCTTCCAGGTTTTCTTCTCCAGAGTGCTGCATATTCAGTATTTAATTTTCCTTTGCACCCTCTCTGTAAAAATCCCATGAGTAGTCGCAGTTGTTGTTACTGCCGTGCTCACACTGAGCTGGATTTCCCCGTCAGCCAGTCACAGAGTGATTTCAGTACCAGAAAACAGTCGTTCCAGAAGAAGCGAACTCTGTGGTGTCACCCTTGGGGATAAGCTAACCTGCATGGCCCTCCACCTTCTCTCCTTGAAAAAAACCTGTATTTTAGGACACAAATGAATGTGCCCTACTGGGGAGCCAGGCAATAAATTGGCATAATTGGTGTAAAGAGTGCTAGTGCTTTCGGAAGCGATGGGGCTGTAATGATTTGCACAGGTTACAAGTGAGGTCCTACAACTAACAATAGGCTTCAACTGCAGTTTGTACTAATTGTGGATTTTTTAGGGCAAACTTTTGTGGAGTGCAGTGTTATTTATTATGGAAGTAGTAATCATCTGTTCCCATTCTTTTTTTTCCCTCTGCTTGGTAGCCTCTGAAGAGACATTCCTTTGATCACTAGAATATCTGTTCCACAGATGAAGCCGTGCAGCAGAAACGGGGTTAAACCTGAGCTCAACAGCAGGAATTTTCTCATCTTGACAGTTTGCACAGCAATTTTTTTTGCATCACAAAGCATTTTCATCTAGGCAGAAACTGGGTGATCTTACCTTGGGGTGGGAGGGTGAGAGGAAGGGAATATTGATTGTATACAGGTTAGATTATTCTGAGTAAAACCTGTAGACTTGAAAGGCCTTGGAATTCCTCCATGCATCTGATGATTGTGTTGGTTTGGACACTAAAGTGCAGAGAATTGACGTGTTAGTACTAAGTCTCCTCATCTGTTTGTTCTCAGCTTCCTGAGCTATTCTTTGCTCTCTCACAAGCAAGGATCTTTGTTGAGCCTCATCCCTTTATCACTCATTTTGTCACTTACTGTCATGGGCAGAAGATTTCCTGGAGGCACACTGGAGGCCAAGTGGCCCTGGAGTAGATTCTTGGCTCCTGTTTTCCCTCTGCGTTTGATAACAAATGGCAAGAGTCTCAGTGTTGAACCGATTCCTTCTCCCCCAGCCGGGCTTAACTCCATCCTGCCTAGGCAGCTGAATGGCAGCAAGACAGCTGGTTGCAGAAAGGCAGTAGTTCCTACCTGGTACACGTTGCTTACAACACCTAGCTTAGCTCCATATTGAAAACAAGCAAATGGATCAGTCCCACCTCTGCATAAAGATAAGAATATTAAAATGTAAGTGTAAGAGATCGCATTGCCTCCGGCTGTCTGGGGCCACTGCTCAGAATTTGGTCAGTGATAGGGTCGACACTTGGCGCGGCATCTGGCGCTCTCATATTTTATTTTAAAATCAGCACGTGACTCACTCAGAGTCTTGTAAGGGTCACCAAAGCTGTTATCAGCGCTCCCTTCAGTGTAGATGTGCCTTAAGTTGGTCACTGTATTTGTTTGTGTGCTAAATAAATTAACACAATATTTTCATAAATGATAAGTAATTACTGATAACCCACCTAATTTTCAGAGGGTGGGTGTTCAATACTTTCCAGTTACCAATTTTTTCCCTCTGAGTACTCAGAATGGGAGTTACTCAAAATTTTTATCATCTTTGAAATTAAACAGTGAGATGTCCATGAAAAAAACCAACTTGATAAACAAAGAAAATATGCTATTCACCAAGTTTTGTGTTTTAGTTACTGAGCACCCAGAATTCTCGGGATCTGGTAAGGACAACTGTTTTGTTTATGCAATAGAACAAGAAGTATCACCAAAAATAAATTTAGAAGTTGTACCAGTTTTATTGATTTCTTCTTTGTTTTTCCACATCTTTACCAGAATTCTGCTTAAGCTTTTTTATCTAAAAATTAGTCTGGGAGTTTTTGAATGGATATATTCTGCTTCACTGATTCTTTTCTGTATCATATTCTGGGAGTTTGCTATCTTTTTAAATTGAAGTTTCCTGATACTCATTCTCTATTTGAGGGGGTGGGGGGAAAACACTATGCAGTAGCAATAAGGCTAATAATATATTAAAAACTGGTTAATTCACAGATCTTTTAAGTTTAATTAACATTGAGTAATTGTAACTGCCTGGAGTTTAGCTGTGATGAGTGTCAGCCTTGCTTCTAATCAACATTTTAACCACTTATTTGGCAGTAAATACAAATTATTGCTGATGATTACAGGTATGGGTGACAAAAAAGAATTGACAGCTATGAGGACTGGACTGATAGAAGAGCTTTAAGTTGGCCCATTAAAACCAAGTTCAGCTTAATAGAATGCTATTTATCTGGGAACAAGAAGTGTGGGATATGATGTACAAAATATGTTGTCATATGGTGGAAAATTGTGATGGTAAAGAGGCTGAGGAGATCAGAGAGGTGACCTCCATGGTTGTGTCTTGGGTAATTATGAACTTCATGTAAACCGCACTCATGAGTAGGGAGAAGAGCGGTATCTCGCTTTCTGTGCATGCTGCCACGAAGGTGATGCTGAAATACGTCAGGGCCTCTTGTCCATACATTCAGACACATGTAGAAAAGTGGAAGAGAGTCACGGGAACATCTGAAAGCTGGAGAAAATGGCCTGCTGCGAGAGATGCACAGAGTTCAGTCTTTCATCTTATCAAAGGGAAGAAAAGGGCTCTTTAATCTAACGGTTAAGCTTACAAGAGGGCTTGATGTTTGCTCTGCTCAACCCTAGGTGACCCTGGCTGTGGCCAGTAGGCTGCAGGGAAATGATGGCCGTGTCTGTTCATTTGTTTTCTCTTTCCGATATCCCCCATCTTATCTGTTTTGACTACAAATACCTTTCTGACTCCTTGCTCCTTAGCCAAACAGATTTCTCTGTAAATTATTTTCTAGTAGTTTTCCTTAAAAAAGAAAAGGAGGCAGTAACTGCTCTGTTGGATGGGCATGTTCGTTCTCCATTGTTTTTGCAGGGGTGGGATAGAGGGAAGGAAGGCCAAAGAGTAATAAGAGGCAAGTAAGAAAATAACTACATGGAAGAAATCATCACTATCCTTTATAAAATCTTTCTAACATTTTGACCTGCCAAAAATGCTTTTTAAACAACATTAACTTAGTTATAAATGTCATCACACTTAAAAAATAACAGTACATAGCACCAACTGTGCGTTGGAAAAGTTGGTAATCTCGGTCTGATTGCTCACAGCAAAGTTGTTAAAATGATCAGAAGCCCCACCAGAGTCAGCGCTGATTTATGTTCCTGTAGGCAGCTGCAGCAGAAGGACCAAGGAAGTGATGCAAACGCAGCTGTGACATGTGCTGTTCTCCTTGGATGTGGACGATTCAGATCAGAGCTTCGGCTATTAGCATGATGATCAGTTTTATTTTCTTGTCTATTTAGTTTCATCAATATTAGATTTTGAAACTCTGAAACCTCATTAGTCGATCCTTTTAAAGACCGTGTGAAATAAGAAAGTATCATCACCTCTGTGCAACAGAGACGGGAAGGAATCCAGACTCAAGCATGGGAGATGTTCACGGAGAGCCTGTGGAACTACGGTGTCTTAGCAAAGCGCAACGTGTGCAGAGCACTTCTGTGTGCCGTCAGGTGCCCGTGCACTCTCAGGCCTTGGGAATTCTTTCTGAGAGCAGAGGCAAGGATATTATTCCTGGTTTGTTTGCTTCTCGTCCACGTATTCTGTCACTTCGAATGGGAATGTTTTCCCAAGAGAGCGTTGATTAAAAGGAAACAAGGTATTTCAAATTGAAAGGTTATCAGCAAATGCAGCATGAATGAAAATGTGAAATGAGTGAATCTCCCACGTCTTCTGTGTCACTGCTGCTTACAGAAACAACCCCAAGAAAGAGACAAAACACCCCATGGCTCAGATTGGTAGCATTTAGCAATTTAAAATACTCTAATTACCCACATACTTGTTAGGAGAAGGGGAAGGGGTTGGTACTTGGAGGGAGAACAGATTACTTATATGATTCAGAAACACTATAAATTAGTAAATGTGGATTTTGTTTAGGTTTAAATAGAGATGTTATAAAATGATGTTAGACAGCTTGAATGTGGGGCATTTCTCTGAGCAGAGATTGTATGTTTTTGGTAGATTTTAATGGTCAATTTGAGTAGCATCCGCACTGGGTAAGCAGTCTTCTCTAATCTGAAAAATTATTCAAGTTTTAGTCTGGATTGCACTGTTACATTTAGATGGATTGAAAATTATTATAATTTAAAATAAGTGGGCAGGAAGGGGAAAAATAAATCAAGATGAATTCTCTATTGGAGGAAATGGTTTTGAAAACCCCTACTATAAATACCCTCCAAAACACCTTGTACATGCAGAGAAAGCTTTTTAGGAGATCATTGTTTTAGGAAAATCTTTTACATTTTTTCCTTTCTTGCCATTCGTGTGTTCCCCCCCCCCCCCCCCTTTTTTTCTATCAGATGAGGAGTGAGGGAAGGTGAGAATAAACCTAATTGAGTATGTTGAGAGTCAGAGTGATGTAGTGCAAAGCAATATTAGAGTCCTCCTCAGCTACACATTCATCATTTTCAGCCCTATATTCTTTGAATTGGGACAAGGAGCCATTGGGTCCTTTATGAGTCAGCTCCGAGTGCCTTCTCCTTTAGGAGGAAGATAAGGAGGAAAAATAGATTTTTCAAATAACATAACCTCCATTTAAATCCTGTGGAAGTCATATTAAAAGGAGAATCACTCCCTGGAAAGCTTTTGCAATGTGAGAATTGAATTTAACAGGCTAAGCTTTCCGTGATAATAATTGCACAGCTAAGGATGATGCAAATTTAATGGCTCTAATCAGATGAGGTGAAAGAAAGCAAACATAGGTTTATGCTTTAATTTGTGATTTGCTCTACTGTTGATTCTTCCGGGCAAGAAGAAAGATGATGTGTGTGTTGTTCTTTTTTTTTTTCTCTTTTTTTTTTTAACCTAGAAAGCTTTGGAAAATATTAATCGAATTAAGTGCTCTTCATCAACATAAACTGATTCCAGCTTAAAATGATACATTTTACAACATTTAAATTAAAATAGTTTACTGAAAATTATCATCTAGAAAATGAGAATGACCATAGTAGGTCACAACAGAGTACTGAGCTGGACAGTCCTTCATCTCTGCCAGTAGCTCATACCAAATACTTAGGAACTGTAAGAAAAGGACACAAGTCTGTAGTGGAGTTTCACAGAATCACATAGTGATTGGGGGTGGAAGGAACCTCTCCAGGTTGTCCAGTCTAAGCCCTCTGCTCAAAGCATGGCCGACTATAGCAGGTTACCCAGGACCATGCTCAGCTGGGTTTTGGATATCACCAAGGATAGAGACTCCAAAACCTCTCTGGGCAACCTGTCCCAGTGTTTGACCCTCTTCACATTAAAAGGTCTTTTTTTGATGTTTAAATGGAATTTCCTGTGTTTCAATGCATACCCATTGCCTCTTGTCCTGTCACTGGGCATCACAGAGAAGAATCTGGCTCAGTTTTCTTTACAACCCCTCCATCAGGTATTTATACACATTAATAAGGTTCCCCCTGAGTCTTTTCTTCACCAGGATAAACACTCCCAGGTCTCTCAGTCTCTCCTCATGTGTCAGATGCTGCAGTCCCTTAACCATCCTTGAGGCCCTTAGCTGACTTGCTTCAGTATGTCTATGTCTCTCTTGTACTGGGGAGACCAGACTTGGACCCAGCACTCCAGACTGACTCACCAGAGCTGACGGGGAAGGATCACCTCCCTCGACCTGCTGGCCACACTCTTCCTAATGCAGTCCAAAAGGCTGTTGCCCTTCTTTGCTGCAAGGACACGTTGCTGGCTCATGTTCAACATGTTGTCCACCCTGGTTTAGTTTCATGAGATTCCCGTCAGCCCGTTTCTCCAGCCTGTGGAGGTCCCTCTGAATAGCAGCACAGCCATCTGATATATCAGTCACTCCTCCCAGTTTGGTATCATCTGCAAACTTGCTGAGGTTACAGTCTGTGCCATCATCCAGGTCATAAATGAGTATGTTAAGCAGTATTGGCCCCAGTGTCAACCCATAGGGTACATCACTAGTGCCTCACCTCCAGCTGGACTTCACGCTGCTGGTCAAAACCTGCTGAGCCGAGGATTTCAGCCTGCCTCACTATCCGCTTATCTAGCCTATACTTCATCAGTTTGTCAGTTGGGATGTTATGGGAGATGATGTCAAAAGCCTTGCTAAAGTCAAAATAAACAATATCTACTGCTCTCCCCTCATCCTGTGAGCTACCTAGAAGGTTATCAGTTTGGCTAAGCATGATTTTCCCCTTCATAAATCCGTGCTGACTACTCCCAAACCTTCTTGTTCCTGTATGTAGAAATGGGTTTCAGGATTATTTGCTCCATCCTTCCTGGGGATGAAGGTGAGGTGGACATACTTGTAGTTCCCCAGATCCTCCTTCTTGCCCTTCTTGAAGATAAGAGGGACATTCATTCTTCCATGAACACTCTCCTAGCCTTTAACAATTTTTGACTCGGGCCGTTCCTGAGCCTGAGGTGCAGTCTCTTTACTTAATATCCCTTCAGAGATTTTTTTTTTTTTCTCCTATCTGGGGTTCCTTTTTTAATTTTTTTTTTTTAATTTGAGCACATTTTTTTGCCACAACTGTGGGTTATGATGAAACACCTCCTCCACTTTATCCTGTAAGCTTTTGATTTTATGGACACTACAGTTTTTGATCCTTGAAGAGAAGTCATTTCATTCCTTTGCTTGCCCTTGTCTGTCTTATGTGTATTTCTTGTGCTTCCCTTGTGTCCTGCTTGAGGTAAGTAGAGCAGTATTGAACACAGTGTTAAAGGTAAGGGCAAAATGAGGGGGCTAATATAGTGCTATACTGGCATTTTCTGTTTTGTTCTCTGTTACCTTCCTAAAAATTTCTGAATTTATTTGTTTTTTGAATCACTGTTGAATGGCAGATTGATGTTTTCATGGTACTCGGTATCATACCACTTGGGTACCTTCATGGAATGGTAGTAGTTTGTGCAAAAGCCTTCGTTTTGTATGTAATGTTAGAACATCCCTTTAAATTTATCTGTTATTAATTTCTTTTGCCATTTTAATGACCAGTCACTCAGTATCATGAGGTTCATCTACAACTTTTCTTACTTACTATCTTACTTGATACTTAATTGTCTTTGTTTTATCCTTTGGATAATGTAGTGTTATCAGCAGACTTTTGTCACTGTCTGCCCCTGTTTCTGTAATTATGAATACGTTAAATAGGACTGACCAAAGTACCTTGTGGGACTCCTTTGGTGACTTTTCTCGATAGCAAAAATGAATCAAACTTTACATTTCCCATTTTTAGAGTAATTATTCCTCCAAATGAAGACCTGTCCTCTCATCCTCTTCTGCTCTAGCAATATAGTTTCTTGAGCACATTTTATGGGGAATCTTTCTGAAAGATATTTAAAGTAGGCTATTTGGTTGAATTTTCCTTTTTATATATTCCTTGACTCTGTCAAAAAACGAGGAAGTTAATGAGTCATGCATTCCCTCTCCAAAGCCGTGTGGACTCTCACTCGGCACCTCTTATTTCTCCGTGTGTCAAATTACAGAATTGGAATAGTTTTTACTAATTTGCCTAGTGCTGACATCAAACTTTACTGCCCTGAAGTACCTTTCTAAATTGCTCTTGGAGACCTTTAAAAAATTGGAATCCATATTTGCAACGTCCATTTCTCTAATACAAACATTATTTTAAATGAGAAGACACTCTCTGCAATTAATGGCTTAGTGATTTCATCCTTGAGTTCCTTTAGAACATTTGGATGAATACCATCTGGTTTGGGCAGATGAGTACCATTGATTTGTGTAAAATGTCTTTCGCAGACACTTTAATATGAGACTTATCTTAATACAGCAACAGCAAAGAAGAGCTCTGACGTGGGAACCTTTCAAAGAGCTTCAGGGTGAACAAAGGCGCAAAACATTGGTTTGCTTTCCCTGCTGTGGCCTCGTCTCTGCACGCTCTTTTCTCACCTTGCTCATGTGTTGGCTCCACAGATTTCTGTGGCAGGCTCGACATCTTTTGGTAGGTTGATAGAAGATTTATTATTACAGTGTAAACTTTTTCAAGTTGTTTTTCAAAGGTTTTTATTTTGGCCTATTGCATTATAGTGTTATCCTTCTGAGGATTTTTTTACCCCGTTATCTTCAGCTGGACAAAAATTCAGCTTGTTAAAGTTTTCTTCCTTTCTTCAAGTAGCATTTCTTTTTAATCGTGCCTTTTTTCCTTTGGTCCACTTTAAGCAGTATGCACTTACACTGAAATTCAATCTCATGCCTTTAAAAAGACATTTCCGATATTTTACCTATATCATTGTTTCTTTTAGCTTTCTTTTTTTTAACCAAGCTTCCTCCTTTTTGTGCAAGAATCCTGTTAAACCCACTCCCATTGTGGATATTTTGGCTTCCTTGCTTATGCACAGATGTTGAATCTAGGTCCACGCTGATCGCGGTTGCAGAGTGACTCACTGACAGCCCTGCTGAGACGCGGTGAAGAGTTGCTTCCCTTTGGAGTTTCCTGGCTAGCTGCTCACGAAACAGGGTCTGAAAATTTGCTCTTGGCATCGTGCCCTGATATAACATTTAAGCAATCTACGTGGGGTCATTGAAATGTGCCATTACTGCTGTGTTTCCTGCTCTTTCAGTCGTTGAGTTCACGAAGCAAATTGGAGTCACTGCTCCCATCCGGGCCAGCCCGGTGGTGGAACGCTAAGTACTGAATGCTGCGCTCCCAGCCCTGTCTGGGACTGAACTTCCAGTCCGCAGGGATTGCGTGTTACTTCATACAGTTAACTCATTTATTGGATTTAACTTTAAGCATTTCCTGATGGATAGTACCCTTGCTAGCGACTCTGGTTTTTCTGTATTCTGCCCCCTCCCCCCCCGCCAAGTATTTAAGCAATCTACTAACTTCTTAGATATCTAACATTTATATGGAAGGAAATTTACTTACTTTATCCTCCAGTCTGATTTTCTGTTTTTTTCATGCTTGCTTAAATGGGACTTTCTTTTATCTGACTGCTTTTAATCATCTGCTATTTCAGATTTGCCAACATCTCTCCTGTTGTTTGCTTAAGAATACAATGTTTGACTCCCTTCCCAAAAAATGCGTTGTCCCAAAGTGCATGTCCTTCTGTGCCTCTCAGCATTCTTTTTCGATATGTCTTTTCTTAATTTGCTTTCTCATCATGTGGCTATCAACAGTATTGACTTCAAATATACTAGTAAGTAGAAAGATGAGAGGAAGAAATCTGCGTTGTTTTTTCTGTTAAAAAGAAGCAAGTGTTGCTAAATATTATCACATACATTAAATTTTTTTACTATTAATATATTTTGGGGGGTTCTTTTATTTTCTCTTTTTCCTATGACTGTGAGTTTACACATTAGAGATGTCAAAAATGAGGCAGCACTACATTTCTTTTTAGGGAAGAGGGTCCTTAACTCAAAAGCATTCCTGCCTTTCTCCCTCACTCCAGCGGCTTCCCTGGGAAAATTCTCACTAAGAGCGAGGAAGCCTTTGTAAAATCCTTGGCCATGTGTTTTGTGTACATTTGTCATCTGGCCTTTTCCTTTTTCCTTTTTTTTTTTTTTTTTTTTCTTTTAGTTATACATATTTGGTATAAAAGCAAGTTGAAACTAACCAGAATTCAGAGGCTTTGACTTTTCTGGTGAATAAAAACAAAGATAGTGCACATGAATAAAACAGACTTTGTGTGTCTGCAGCAGCTTCCCACACTCCTTCCATCTAGCAGCCAACACTTTCCGTTGGCTTTTCAGTTAAAGCTCTATGCATAGGGACGGATTTGCATCATTTAAAATAAAACTGCTGTTTAATACCTCATAGACATTACCTCCAGAACATCATTATTATTCATTAATTTTTACAGCTAGAAACAGCTTAGTCATCTGGGTTGTAGTTTATCTCACTACCACTTGTGCCTGTAGTAGATCCTGCCTGTCTGTGATTTGAGCAGGGATGTTTGATAGTCCTTTCCTCGCCGTCTGTGCCTCGTGCTTCTGCCTTCCCCTTTATAGGGAGACGTCTCTTATGTTCTTTCACCCAAAAAGAGATCTCTCCCCATCTTTCCCCACCCATTTTTTCCGTGTGTTTTAAAATATAAGCAGAAATGTTAATAACAGGAGATCAGCATTTCTAAGAATAAATACGGTTCTTGATCATTTCTAAGAGGCTAAAATTTCCCATAAGTTTCTTAAGGTTTCCATGGATTTCCAAACATGATTTCATATATTTTTAAGAAAAGGGCTTTTGTTTGTTTTTGCAGTAGTAAAACTCTGTCCATGACCTTCCTGTACAGCAGAAGGTCCTTTTCTTGCTAAAAGGAGCCTGTTACAAGAATAAGTCTTTGTATCAGACCTGTCAGGAAAAGAAAAGGAGGAAGCCTTGTCCCCTCATCCCTGCATATCTTTCTTCAGGTGCATTCTATGTCTGAGGAAGAGAAGAGGATAGTAGGAGGTGAAAACTTGAAAAAAAAAAAAAAAAAAAAGAGAGGTGGGAGGAATTCCTAGGGTACTATTTCATACTTTCTGTCTTTCTCTGCAGAAAACACTGATATACAAAATGTAAATAAATCCTGCATGCCAGCTAAACCGTGTATTAAGGCTTGTGTCATCATTAGATTGTCAGCTTATGTATGTCAACTCAGCTGTGTGTGTTTAGGGGTATATGGTAGCACGAAGAGGCTACTTGGGAATGTGAAGTGCTTAGTAAGCAAAGAAGGACTGATTGTCCTTCCTTTGGGATTTTGCACTGTCCTTCATCATCAGGACCAAAACAAGGTCGAAGCACCAAGGAGTGCATTTTAATTGGCTTTTACTGCCAGTGTCAGTGGTTTAGGATGGGACTTCAGGGTGTGCCAGGTATATACAGAAAATGAACTTGTTTGCCATGAGGTGGAAATCTGTTCTGTCATTCAGCAGTGGAGCAGTAGTCACTTGAAGCTGTGATCTTGTTGGACCCCATCACCAAGCGAGCAGGGCTAGATGAAGCTTCCCTACTGCTATATCAAACCCGGAGCTATGTGCTAAGTGTAGTAGGGAGAAGAGGTGGCCACTGAGTAACTGATTCTGCCCCTCTGAGTGATGAAAATTGATGCCAGTGCTGTCTCTTTGATAAGGCATTAAATAAAATCATTATTTTTTGTTATTAGCAAGCTAGTCTTTATAAAAGGAGAGGACTTTAACCCTGTTATCCTGAACACACTTCAACTGCTACATGCAGATTTTTCAGACTTTGTAAAGATGTTGATCACAGGTAATGGTGATGTGATAATCTGTGTGTTTGTATGTGTGCGTTTCTGTATTCAGACATGTATACCGTTTAGAAGAAATTCATTGTATTCTCAAACAGAGGAAACACCAAGTAGTGGAGAGCTCTACACTCTAACAAAAAAAGGCATGAATAGAAGCAATGGCTGGGAATTGAAGCAAGACAAATTCAAATTAGAAATCAGGCACACATTTTTAATTGGAAGCATGATTATATGCTGAAACAAACCAACCAGAGTAAGTGATAGATTCCTCCAGTCAAGACTGGGTGGCTTTTAGAAAGACATGTGTTGGTCAGACAGGGTTACCATCCTCTTGTGTAGCTGTACTTGAGTGAAATGCTCTGGCCAGTTTTATGCAGCAGGTCAGGCTAGAGGCTCTAATGCTTCTTTCCAGATTAAAACTAAGTGAATCTAAATACTGACAGTATTGCTATAAGACAGATGTGTCTAAATCTGGAAAACAGCAACCTTGTTAAAATGTAGAGGGGCAAGTGTTGAAGGAAGGCTCATGTTAAATTCCTCATTTAAATTCCTAATTTCTAACTCTGTTTGTAGTATGATTTTTTTTTTTTTTTTTCCTTTTCATGGGCATGTTCTTTACCTGTGTTGGTAAAGAATTTGAATGTAGAACAGCTTTACAAGTTGGGATCTGACTGCATTTCTTAATGTACTTTTTTCATTGGTTGGATTGGGGGATACTAAGATGCTTTCATTTTCCAATGAATAGGAAGGAGCAGTAATTTGAAAGAGAATTTCTTTTTCTTCCTGTTTTTGGCACGTTTTGACCCTTTTCACATGTAGACATAGGAACAGTTTTCTCCGTGTTTTTTCTATTGTGTCATGGGGGCTGTATCCTTCTATTTGTTATTAATTTGTGGCTTCTATATCATCCAGAAGCTTGGAGTAGAAAATTGGACAATGTGTATGAGAGATTTCCAGTGGTCGTACACTGGAGGCAGCAGCTTGTCCATTTCCTACACTGGCTGCTCCGTCAGCCTTAACGTCAGAAGGAAGAAGCAGCGTGCCAGCAAAGTGGGGACGGGGAATGCCGGAAGAACTGAACTGGGCCAGCTTCTGAGGAAATTGTAATGATTGTCCTTGTATTCTAGCAAACTCTGACTCTGTATGTCTTGGGGGAATGAAGGGAAATAAGGTTTGAACAGGCATTTTTAACTGTTTTTCTGTTCCTTCTTGTAACACTCACTGTTCTGCCTGACAGTATATTGGTAGCCAGGGACCGCTGGCATCCCCTGGAGGGGGAGGAGGAATCCTGCCTTGAGATTACATGGACGTGATCAACTTTCAGCACTTGTAGGATTTCAGCCCCCCAAAGATGCTGTTGCCATCCATTTTCTTTGTTTCAAAAATTTGCTTTTGAATGCGTTTCCTTAAAGCCACAGGAAGACATCGTATAGCTCTTAGTACAATAGCATGCAATATTTTATGTACATGGTACTCTGGGAGCCTATGAATTGTATAAGATCTCTTGGGAAGGTGTCTGTTTCTGTCTCTTTTTCTCTTCCCCTTCCTTTCCCTTCCTTTCCCTTCCTTTCCCTTCCTTTCCCTTCCTTTCCCTTCCTTTCCCTTCCCTTCCCTTCCCTTCCCTTCCCTTCCCTTCCCTTCCCTTCCCTTCCCTTCCCTTCCCTTCCCTTCCCTTCCCTTCCCTTCCCTTCCCTTCCCTTCCCTTCCCTTCCCTTCCCTTCCCTTCCCTTCCCTTCCCTTCCCTTCCCTTCCCGTGCTATACAGATTACACAGGAAATAAAAATACCCTTCCAGCTGTTTTCCCAAATTTTAAATAGGTTTGGAAGCTTCCTATGAAGTCATCAGTCACCTAGTTACTACACATAAATGTGTTCCTAAGTGTAACAGGTTTCAGATTTCTGGCTGAATTCCTCTTTGTCTGTGTCAGAAAAGCCCCACAAACTACAGACAGCTGGAGCTAAACAGAAATAGTCATTCTCTGGAAGTGCCTTTACTGTGTATGGCAAATGGACCACAGTTTTAGGTTTGTGTATTTTTGAGAAGACTGTACACAATATTAAGGAAGTTATAAATTTTAAATTGCCCCTTTTGCTACTTTTCTTACAGTCAAAGAGTAATTTGGAATTGGAGAACTTATTAGGATGGGCTTGAATCCATTTGTTCTGCCCAGCAGAAACTATCTAAAATATTTAGCCGTGCTACTAGAAACAAAGAGGAAATCAAGGAAAATACAGATACTTAAGCTTTAATGAGCAGACTTGTAACTAACTCCATTTCCCTTTCCTCCTCTCCATGTAGATTTTATTTTTTAAAGGAAGAGCTCTCCTCTAAATGCATCAAGTAACTGTGAGCCCTGGACATTCCTATTAACTTAAATGCCTAAATTAGGTAGGTAGTTGCCTGAGGTCATGTGTATAGCTAATGGAGATGAGTAGTGGCCTCCGGAGGATGATTGGGAAGATAGGAATGATGACCTGACCATGGCAGTTGCCTTTCTCTGTCCACTGCTTTCTGCAAGGTGAATGTTAAGTGGATGGATCTGGATCATAAGAGTCCCATTGGGAAAGGAAGAGTCAGTAGGTACCAGGTCTCCAATTCTCTTGTTTTGGAATCAGAGCTGATGATCTAAGATACATTTAGGGGAAAGGAGGAAACAAAAATATGACATGAACAATTCTGGGCAAGTGGGATTGGTGAAGTTCAGCTTGGTGCCTTGTTGAGCATGAAACAGTAAAGAAGGTGGGAGGGATACAATAGGAGAATGACTCAGTCACGGAGCGAGAACAACAGTAGCAGATCAAATTCATCTTTTCAGAATACCTTTCAGATGATGCTCATGTCTGGTTCTCTCCCATCGCTTAGTCCATGCAAGACATTTCTGGAGTAGGGAAAGATTTGCTGATTGTATATTGTGTACTCAGGAGTCTTGCTAGGTCGGTGAAGATAACCACAACTGTAGTCTTTTTGATGCAACAGGGATGTTGCTGCCATCGCTTTCTGCCTTGTTCAGTGAGTTGCTAGATTTTTCCTTCTGAGAAGAAGTATCCAAAAGAAATGGACACTGCAGTCCTCCCCAACAAATTCCTGGCTGTCTGGATAGGGAGACTTCCTTTTCTTATGGAAAGAAACAGCTTAGTGTGCCATCTCCATCTGCTGGTTGAGCAGATTGGCAACAGGAGTATCTGAACTGATTTCAGAAGAAAGAGAATTAACACATTGGAAAATATGAGTAGGAAAGCAGAAAGCGTAATATACACTTTAACCCTTACTGAAAAATGGAATTTAATCAACAAGACATTAAAAATTACAGCCTTCCCTTGGATGATTTAAGTAATCTTTTATATTTTCATGGCAGGGATTAATTACATATTGTTTGATTAATTGCATAAGATATTGCTCTGGAATAAAACTTGACTGATACAGGCATATCAGTGTATCTATACTACTGAAAATATGGTAACATAGGCATCTTTACTTGGAGAAGGTATCATGGTTTGTTTTAAAATTCAACCATGTGTAAAGCAATTATATGAATTGTATATTTTACAAACTGTGTGTTTAGTTTCTGACAATGTGTTTGGTAATTTCATTGTTATCATTAAGGTGTAAAATTACTTAATTGCTAATGAAAATGTTCAGCCCACCTGGAAAAACATATTACCCAAGTACTTCTATTAAATATTTTCTGTTCTGTACAGAGAATAGGAAGTTCTCATTTTTAAACTGGTTGTCATTGAAATATTCACTTAGTGCTGCTACACTTCATCATTTGAAATGAGCTTAGAGGAGGAACTTAGGAAATGTATTTTCCTTTTCAGCCTTTAGTACATAAAATAGTCTGAGTGGCATGCTGATAACCTTCAGGGCAAAGGGATTTCTGCTGTGCCCGAATAATGGAGGGAGACATTCAAGGCTTTCCTGGAGCAGTCTAGAAACCTTAAAAAGGGTAGAGGTGAGCTGTACCAGCGGGCAAATTTTCTTGGCAAGTTGACTTCACTAAAGTAGTGTATTAATGAAGTCATGATCTGTAACTTTGGAGCTCAATCATTAAAAGGTGCATATTTACATATTTTTAAATTTTTATGTGTGTGTATATTGCAAGTACATTCCTGAAGTTTAGCATTTGGATCTTCAGCATAACATTATATCGATGTAGTTTCCCTGCTGTTGTTTTAATCTATATTCAAAGCAAAAAAAGTAAAGCTTCTATAAGCACTATCCTTTCCTTATTTCCAGGGAATACGATTACCTTGATCTGTCCCTTTATTCAAACGTGGGTTTTTGTATGCTTGTGTATATGTAACTACATAGAGAGGTAGAGAGAGGCGTGACTTTCTCAGCTGCATATTTCAATTAAAAGAAAACCAAAGTGACACAAGAGCAATTACTGTCATCATCTTCTGATGTCTCGCTTTAGGGTCATGGTTTTGCATCTGGATATCATAGTGACTTTTTGATGGAAAAACAGTGTGTCTTCATCTTTACTGAATCCATTGATTTGAAAACAGTGAGAGTCCAGCGGGTTTCAAGCGCAGGCGACATACATTAACCACACAATTGAGGACAGAATTAATGTTGTTTTGTTTTGTTTTTTTTTTTTTTACTAGAGGACTATATTAAAAAAATCAAACCAAAACAAAACAGTATGAGTGTTTTAGTACTTTGGAAAATGTTTGAGGTATAGGCCAAACTGTTACTAACTGTAAGTAAGGAGCAAATGAAAAAGTTATTATGGGAGGTATAAATTGAAAATAAACCTTGTGCTTTGCTTTATGTTCCCCCTCTTCCAGAGTGGCAGACAATGTAGTTAGTATTATGTGATTGCAACTTGCAACATTAATAGTTCGATACAACTAGACTGCAAAACCTTCATGCAATAAGGAAATGTTAAGTGTTTGGACTTGAAATCACTGATGCTTAGTTTTCAGTGTATTACCTATGAGTAGTTCTTCCAAAAACAGCGGGATATGGAAAGGAATTGGTGTAAACTTGATCGGCTATTCATTCCTTAAAAGCTGGTTATCCTTAGGTAAGTTCCTCTGTCCAATCTTTGCCAGTTTGTGGCTGGCAAGAATATATACCCAGTATCAAAAGGAATTGCACTTTTCATGAAGTCTCCTACAGATGGTTGTCTGATGTACATCCCTTTACTCCATTTGAGTTTCTCTCCTGTGAGAGAAGGAGATAGTTTTGCCTTCATGACAAATATTTTCTCTCGGTAAGCACACCTTTGATTAAGACACTATTTCTATCTTTAAAAAATGCAGCCCAAATAGAGTGTGAATAACTAGCACCAGCTGCCCAACATTTCCGTTTCGTCTTATTAGAATATGCAGTAGGTATCCTGGTACTGCAAGCAAGAGAGTAGAATACCTAAATGCACTTTGAAGAGTAGTAACAGTCAACCTTTTCATATAGCAGTTGATTGTATATTCCCTGATAACATATCACTACTAAGAATTTCAAAACCTGTTATTTGTTGCTACCTGGATTGGTGGAAAGTATTTTAGCAATGATAAAGCCTGTGAATGTTGGGTCAATGGACCTATTAGGGGGGCTTTGTGCTAGCTCCCACTTCAGAGGCACTCACTGATATTCCTTCTTCAACCTTGCCTACAGGAAACTCAATTTAAAAATGAGAGCTTGTTTTATTGCTCAAAAATTTCAAATCCAAAGAGCAGAAAATATACTTAAAGGCATCACAAAGGATATACTGGTATGTCTGCCACAGAAACATCTGGTTTTGATGTCTTTCCTGGAAAGTAAAATTCATTCTTGTGTTACCCCTCATGCTTTTGAACTCTTAAGCCATTCTTCAAGCCATAGACTAGTTGAACAAATGACCCATATCTCTCTAGCAAGTCCTTCCTACAGGAGTGATCGCACTGAAGATTTTTTTCCTTTGTCTTGGGTTTATTTCAAGTGAGGATACAGAGTTCTGGTGATGTCCAAAAGAGGCTAACCATATTTCATATACAAAACGAGAGCCATATGTCATATACCATATACTAGATGCTTTTTATAAACTCCTCTGAAGTGGAAGATCTACCCCAAATCAGGGTTGCAGCTGGAGTTACCCACTTGCATGATATCTGGTGCTGTCTCAGCTGAGCAGGCAAGAGGCGGGATTCCCACTTTTGGAAACGGTGACTAGAATGAAGCCTCAGCTCTGAGAATGAGACGGCATAGGAGGATAACTGTGTTACACAGCTGAGTTGTGGAGCTGATGTAAATAGAGAGGTGACACAGATGGAAAGGAGCTTTCCCAAGGATCCTTTATGCTGCTGAATTTCTTCCTCCCTTCAGTGCCAGAACTGAGTGTACAATGCTTGAGTTTCTCTTCTTACTGCTATCTTTCCTTGGAAGAAGTATGTTGGAAAGTATTGTTATTGTATCTTTAGCCTGAGGATCTTGGGGACCTGGACCTCCTACCAGATGAGAGAAACTTCTATGTCCATGTGCTATGGAGTGGAATGGAGGCAGCAGATGTCAGGATGAAGCTGGGCTAAAAACATTTCCAAGGACATCTCCAAACTTCCCCTGGCCCCAGTTCTGGTGGTTAAGGAGAGATGGCATGACACAGGGGTAGTGCAAGATGTCTCTTGACATCAGATGCACACGAATTCCCTTTGTAGGGAGTGAAAATGGATTTGTTTGTGTGTGGTCTAGTCTCTGAGACTTCATTAACCACAGTGTAAAGCTCATGGGAAGGGGTAAGTGAGCTGTAGGAGCAAGATCATAGAATCACAGACATGTTGGCTGGAAGTGACTTTTGGAGACTATGTAGTGCAGCCTCCTGAGATCTTTGCATTGGGCAATTTCACTGTCAGCAGCTGTGCAAACTGAGGTGAGGGAGTATTGCTGACATGTCTGTGGGGCTGGGTATTCAGCATATATGTATGCACACATTTTAGCATTTTCTTATTTTAGTACTGTTTCTTTTCCTTGTAATAAAGGTGCTTTATAGAGGGCTTGTGAGAGAGATCGAGCCACTGAGGTGTATTCATATAAGTAAGAACCTGTGGCTGTTTGCATCCTTCCACCTTTGTCGCTTACAACACTGCTCTAAACAAGAACTGCGGGACTTGGCTCCAGACTTTTAACTTTGGATGAAACTGGGTTTGGGGAGGGATTTTTGGAAGGGACAATAGCAATATTTGACCAAGACATGTTAGGTGAAGACACACTGGTTTTAGTCTGTCCATATAAGCAATAGAAGTGCATGTATAAAGTGATAAGGGAAATAATATGGAAGTGGAAATCAGGCTTGCACGCTCACAGGGTGCTCCAGGATTTATTATGTATAATATGTATTTATCCCTTAATGTTATTTTGAAGATAGATAATAGCTCAGAACTCCTTCTTGCCCTGTTTCTGAAATACCTTACAGTATCTGAAGGAGAAAGATTTAAGAAACACCTAGTGGTTTTGAAATATGAGAGAATCATAGTGTTGGGAAGTAAAGGCCGCCTTTTATCTGCAGAACTGGTTCAGCGAAGGGCGTGGTAGGAACCGCTTCCTCAGCTCACCGCTGTTTGGAAGGACCACCTCGAGCAGAGGGAGGGTGCAGGCTCTGTTGCTGTTGCCTGGTGAACCACTAACATCTAGTGTGCCATTGCCAACAAGGCTGTCAATTAGTACTAATTGTGTTGGTAGTTTTTGTGAGTCTAATTAACTTTTTCAAGCCATTCATTTTGCTTGCCTTGGCCTTGCTGGATTATTTAATGTTTCTCACAGTCTGTGAGAAGACATTTATGCTTATGTTGCACTGGTGCCAAATTAGATGGTTTAATGGCTATACCTTGTTGAAAACTGATGCTTGTGGCTTAGGAGTACCTGCATGGAAATAAACACTGACAGCATCCAGGAATAGTAATTTGGTTTTCTCATTTTAGCTGTGGGCTCTTGCGCAGAGACAACACTTGCAGGTATTAATAAGCCCATCTGCTTTCCCAGCATTTGCCCACCAACTCAAATAAGCCAATATTACTATAAGCAACTAGAGACAGATGATGGGCTGTGTCTTTGAAGGTGTGAGTTTGCCTCCATCAGCTCTGATGAGTTTTAGTTTAATTTCCGTTATCTAAGAATTTGTCTGGGGGTGGTGTAAGGGGGTGTCTGTGTTTCTGCACGTACTGAGAATTTCCAGGATGTAGAAGTGAGATCTTGGGGCAGGGGGAGGGAGGGTGCGAGCTGTTAGTCTTTTGCTTCTTAACGTAGTTCAAGAATTTTCTTGGTTATTGGAGGGATCATCAGGTTGACAGGAGTGCTCAGGTGAGTGCTCTGGCGTGTTGCCATTTACTAACTTTCATTTGAGTCTAATCTGCAAAGTAATCCTAATTTTTCAAATGAATGTTTTAAAGCTGCAGGATGTTCCCACACTGGAAGAACCCCCAGGGGATCATCTGTTTCCTCTTTCCTGCTGCAGCAGGGGAGATTATTTCTACCTCTTTCTTTCCATATTGCTTTTTACAACAGTACCTATTGTCCCAAGCCACCCAGTAACCTAGGTACACAGCCCTGCCAGTCACAAGTAACCCAGGAACTCAAGATTGCAAGTCATAAGCAGAATGAAATATTTCCCACCCTTTATTTGTCTATACAGTGCTGGATGGAAAGAAAAATGTTATTTTGCTTTAGGAAGTGGTGAACCTTTATGCTCCATAGATTAACTTGCTGTGTGTTCAGAACTTGATATATTCGGGCTTTATGTCTGTTATAGAACCAAGTGTAAAATTCTTGTTCCGTAGAAAGTTGTTACAGTAAGAGGCAAAAAGCCTGTTTAGTTTATCTTTGAGGAAAGATATCATAGAAATAGAAATATCCATTGGCGTTTTACTTATGCACAATTTAAAAATTAATAAAGGAACTAGAAAGTGTATAAAGTTTCTTGTTTGAACATGTTTTTTAGATGAACTAAAAGTTCCCATTACACTTGTTCTTTCTAAGTAGTGATCTATCCAAGATAAAAAATTTAACCCTGGATTCAAACGCAGTTTGCGAATGTCCTTTCTTACTGCTAAAAGCCATGGACCTGATGTTGTGTCCTTAAAGAGGTAGTGTTTACGGACTGAGGGCACATTCAGAATGTGGGCCTGAGCCCAGAGATCTGTCTCCTCTATTGTCAGATTTGAGAACCTTTAAAAATTCTGGGGTTTTGCCATGCTCTCAGCGGTTCTTCTATTCCTTAGGCTTATTTTGTGGAAATGAGTCAACTGGGGAAATTTTCTTCTTTTTTTTTTTTTTTTTCCCCCCTTTTCTTTTCTTTCCTTTTCGGTCTTTTACAAATACTGCTTTTGCTGTCAAGGCACAAGAGAGTTTCTTTAAGGAAATTTATTGCTGAAATAAGGGAAGAAAATGAAATTCTGCTGGCTGCCGCTTAAGACTTATGGACAAAGAACATACGGACAATAATTACTTTTAAAGCCTCCCTGGAAAATATAAAATCTCTTACTATTAACTAAACTGCCTTTAAAACTAAAGAAGGCATGTGCAAGGCCTGCACAATTTTTTCGTATGTGTCTATGTGTAATTCTGTAGATTTTTCATTTCAAGTCTACATTTGTGGTATTATCCACTTCTTTCCTCTTATTCCTTTAAAGAACTTCTAATGCATGTTTAGACACAGAGAATCCGGAATTCCACTACTGAGTTTGTTTATTTTTCATTTGATTATTATGTTTTATTCTAATATTGCATGGGCATCTTTGTCAGCTAAATATACGTGTGTTGATCTGATTAATTGACAGTTGGAGCGTGTGTTTTGATATAGGCAGTTCTTCCTTCGCAGTGACTTTTCTGGTAGCTTGCGGTCTATTTGTACTTTCCTTGGTAATATTTCCCAGAGGTGGGATTTAAGGAAGGAAATGGAGCAAATCTACATTCAGACTTTGCTTTTGGATCGCCTCTCTCTAGAGGATCAGAACAAATCCCTGAATTTAATGATGCACTCGAATGTAATGAAAATTTGGATATTAAAACCACTGGGAACCTGTGTTCCACTGGGAACCTGTGTTCTGTGCTCATTAAATAGCAAATTTTGGTGAGTGCTTCCCACTCCCTTATGAGCTACCAGAACAGCAGGTAGACACCAAGCGACGTAGGGTCATAATGCAAATTTTCTTTGCAGTAGAGCAGTGCGTATTGCATTAGTTTTCAAAGAAACCTCAGATTCCACTTTTACTGATGTAACTTTAACATCATAGATATGCAAAACAGCTTTATCATATTGCAATATGGGTTTCTCATCACTTTTGTTAGTGAAAGTCTGGATTATTTAGAAGGACTAGTTGTTTGATTCGACATGTGAATTAGATTGAGAAACAGATTTCAAGAGTGAAGAATAATAATTCAAGGGGCATTAGAAATAAGTGACTGCTGAAATCTTTCCTGACTTACTAGGGAAGTATATCTTTTTTTAATTAATTATATTTGTATACAAGGATTCAACAGGACCTAAATCTTTGGGGTCATACATGACTCTCAGCAGTGTTGTCAATCCGATGCATTCGGAAGTCGGAAACTAGCTTGACTTAATCCGTTTTGAATTCTTTTTGCTTGTCTTCTGGCATTTTTGCCTATAGGATCTGTATTTTAAAGGTGTTTTCTACATTCACAAAGAACAGAAATTTTCTTTCGCAATGCTTTAAAAAAAGAAAAAAGGAAAAAAGCTGGGATTTTTGCATGATTATGTATCTCTCTGCAAGGAAAGAGGTCATTTAAAGGAAAAAAATTATCTTAAGTCTCAGGATGATACTCAGATTTGTCATAAGAGTTCACAGTGTGAAGCAGAAGATAATTCCACGGCTAGACCCGTGTCTTGCCTGTTCCCAGGACAGGGTTCCCTTCTCTCTCCATAATGCCCCACACCTGGTGCAGCCAAGGTATGTAGAGTCATGGCATAGATATTTCCTATTCCGATGGGTTCTTACACAGCAGGGCTGTAGGAAGACATTCGGAATCCAGCTACAACTCATGCTCTAGGTCGCTTCACCTGTGCCATCCTTCCTCCTGACCCCAAATAGCTCTGGCCTTGTAACATCTCCTGGTGCAGGGCTGTCACACACACGGAGACAGTAAGGACTCGCAAGTTTTAAACAGCGAGGGCTGCACATGGATCGTGTCAGCAAGTGTTTCCGCAGAAGCACAGTGTCAGTGTGATGGCTCTTCCACCGCACAAGAAGTCTAGCTTTTTATATTCTGCGTGGGCAGGTGGAGTTGCCCTCGAGTTATTGTTTGGGTCTCACACTATAGGAAGCGAATGACTGATGGAAAAAATGATTCAGGATGCATGTGTTGCATCAGAAGGAAAAAACCCCAAAGGTTTTTTGGGGGTGTGGTGAGTTGACCCTGACTGGATGCCAGGTGCCCACCAAAGCTGCTCTATCACTCCCCTCCTCAGCTGGACAGGGGAGAGAAAATATAATGAAAGGCTTGTGGGTCGAGATAAGGACAGGGAGATCATTCACCAGTTACCGTCACGGGCAAAACAGACTCGACTTGGGGAAAATTAATTTAATTTATTGCCAATGAAATCAGAGCAGGGTAATGAGAAATAAAACCAAATCTTAAAAACACCTTCCCCCCACCCCTCCCTTCTTTCCAGGCTCACCTTCACTCCTGATTTTCTCTCTCTCCTCCCCCCGAGCGATGCAGGGGGACAGGGAATGGGGGTTGTGGTCAGTTCATCACACATGGTCTCTGCTGCTCCTTCCTCCTCAGGGGGAGGACTCCTCACACTCTTCCCCTGCTCCAGCATGGGGTCCCTCCCATGGGAGACAGTCCTCCATGGACTTCTCCAACATGAGTCCTTCCCATGGGCTGCAGTTCTTCACACACTGCTCCAGTGTGGGTCCCTTCCACAGGGTGCAGTCCTTCAGGAACAGGCTGCTCCAGCGTGGGTCCCCCGTGGGGTCACAAGTCCTGCCAGCAAACCTGCTCCAGCGTGGGCTCCTCTCTCCACAGGGCCACAGGTCCTGCCAGGCACCTGCTCCAGCGTGGGCTTCCCACAGGGTCACAGCCTGCTTTGGGCATCCACCTGCTCCGGCGTGGAGTCCTCCATGGGCTGCAGGTGGAGATCTGCTCCACCGTGGACCTCCATGGGCTGCAGGGGGACAGCCTGCCTCACCACTGACCTTGGTGTCTGCAGAGTTGTTGCTCTCACATATTCTCACTCCTCTCTTCTGGCTGATGTTCCGCAGCAGGTTTTCTTTGCCCCTTCTTAAATATGTTATCCTAGAGGTGCTACCACCAGCAGCTCTATTAGACATAGGGGAAGCTTCTAGCAGCTTCTCACAGAAGCCACCCCTGTAGCCCCCCCGCTACCAAAACCTGGCCACACAAACGCAATACAGGGGGTAATCAATACAGGGCACGCACTTAGAAGCAAAGTGAATACCACAGTGAGTTTAAATTGTCTCTTTTCAAACTGCTTTAAAGTTGGAAGGCAGTATCTAGGCTAACCTGTAAGAATGCAACGGAAGCTGTATAACATCTGAAATTATTGAGTGCCAGAGCTAAAAATGGAATTTCAGAATACATGTATGAATGCATACATTTTTAAACATGCAAAAAACTAGATTAGAAACAAGCAGATGGATTCCCTGTAAACTTTGTTAAATATCACATGGGTAGGGTTTTGCTCAAGTGGATCTGGGGTGAATTTTTGTTTTCCTTCATTCAGCTGGCAGGTCTGATGTTCTAGGTTCAAGACACTGCAGTTCCCTGCAATGGCTGAGTTGCACATACAGAAGGCTTGCAATCCCAAATCCAGAACTCAGCAAGGATGTAAAGGACCGATCTGTTACAGGGGTACTTGAATATCCTTCCTTCCGAACACTGAATGGGAAGTGGTGGAATGGCGTAGTGTTAATTCACCAGCAGCACTTTCTAATTAGTTGCATCTTTTGGCTTTTTTGATTTAAAGATGTAATGTTTTTATGTTTGTCATGGGTGCTAAGCAGCTCTCCTTCCAAGACTGAACTGAACTTGCAAAACTATCTATGTGCTCTTATGCTAATGAACTTAACATTAGATTTTATACAATCTGCTTAACAAAACCCAGACTATTGACGATATCTTTCTAAATCCTCTTCTCTTGTGCAGTTTCATACTGATCTATGTAGTTTATAGTAAATGAGTATCTGCAACTACTTGCTCAGTTTGCATTCTTTCCTAAATGCCCTCTTCTTGTTTGCTTGGTTTGTATGCAGGAGAGGACTTGGGGAGACAGTGGCCTTATTTATTCTAATGTTATAATAATACATTTTAGTTTACTTGTGTACATCAGCAAATGTACGTTCCATGCTGTAAAAGGAAAAAAACAAAACCTTTTTCTCCAGTATTTGGCATGAGTTGCTTTAATTGAGTCTAGGTTTCAGAAACTGAGATCTTCTGCCCTGTAAACCCATTTGTCCATAATTTACTAACTACAAAAGCCTGTTATTTGCTTGTCCTTCCCATCCTGTGCTGACTGACTGGTTTGAATTTCAGGAGTAAATGAATTTGTGAGCAATGGTTTGTTCCATTCTGGCTTTAAGGCTTAATCAGACTGTAATGTATCCAGGCTGACGTTCCCATTTGATCTCATAATAGTAGGAAACAGACAAGTAGATTGCCCTGATCATTAACGATTGCTAATACATTTGTTCCTCTCTTCTGGCAGAATAACTCTCTAATGCATGGGTTGGAGTTGGGCACATGGTAGAACCAGAAGGGTTATATTATCTTGCTTATGTAATGTCACTGGCAAAAAATCCATAGTTGGTTATGGAGAAGGCTGGCCATCTTTCACGGCTCCCTCCGTAGGAGTTGAAGATGGAAGGGTCAGCGCTGTTTAGAATAGCAGGATGTTTTTATTGGGAACCTCGTCCTCCTGCGAGCCGCTCTGCAGGCGTGACAGAGCTGATCCTCATGCCAGTGAAGGAAGCGGGATGCTTTCAGTCATGCCCTGTGGGAATTAATAATCCAGAGCATTGTGTTGGAACTGGTGGCACATTCGTCCTGTGAAAGTAAGAGATCACCTTTAATGTAGTGACTCTGGTGCTCTCTGAATTCATTCCTGAGACTCAGTCCTTTTGTTCCCTCATAGGTGTTGGGGTGAATTATCTGTCCTGCCAGAACAGTCTGAAATGAATATACTTCCTTTAGGAAAATTGCAAAATTAAATTAAACTTTAAAGAAACCACAGAATCCCTTTTGAATATTTAACTTAAACCTTGACTTCCCCCCTCCCCTTCACTTGGCCCAACATGGGACAGAATCAGAACTGAGGAATGGAAACCAGGGGTGGGAGGGCAGCCCTGAGCTGGGAGTTGGGTTTTTGGATAGTGGCCAACCATGGGAGAAAGCCAAACTGGAAAACTTGCAGAGGTGTTAAAGGCTCTGAGCCCACAGACCTGTGGCTCACTGACCTAAGGTAGAAAAAACTGCTGATCTGAAATGGTAATACAAAATGTATTGTAAAACATCAGGATGATGAAATAATATATGCAATGAAATAGGAAACAATCTCAGACTTTTCAAAAACATCTGGATGTACTGGGGTGGTTTTTGTTGTTGTTTTTTTTAAGCTAAATAGAACTTAAAAAATCCACAGCATATGTGAGCTGCAAATTCCCACCATGTGTTGCTGCTAAGTGTAAGGATGTATGGTTTGTGCAGCAACTTTTATTGTTTTTAAAGTGTTTGTGTGATTTAGCTGCTCGCTTTGCTTCCCCCCCCATGCCAGTGAGTGAAGACTGTCAGCTTGTGGCATTAGAGCCGCTGCAGATGATGTCGTGGTCATCTGGAGGTGGACGTAGATCCTGGCAGAAAGAGACCCCGGGAGCCTAAAAGTGTCCAGCATAACTTGACTGCCCAGCTCGCTTTCCACAGACCCTGTCAGCAACACTTAACTGTGGTGCTGATAAGTAATGTAAATTGTCATGGATGTTGTCTAGAGCCAAATCCTGATGGTGTTGCATTAGATTTGATCATGGGAATATGCATTCTCTTAGAAACAGTTCTAATATTAAAAATAATCTTGTCTTGCACCAACATTTGGCTGGCAGCTATATAGACACTTCCCAGTAACAACACAGACGGCTTTATTTGCTTTTGGAAAGTTTTGCTGCCCGAGTTCATGCTCCTTCCCTGCCTTTCTCTGCCCATTTTTTTTTCTAAAATAGGGCTAGATCAAGGCACCGTGGGTTTTGCAAGAAACCTTATCCTTTTTGGTGTCTCAGTGACAAAACAGATAAGGAAGTCAAGTGTCTTTTCCTGCCATACAAACATTTACTGACTGAAAGAAACAGTGTGTGCAGAGTATCCAAACATTTACAGAGAGAAGAATGGCCGTGGCAGCTGTGCCGTATTTTATAACTGTGATACAGATAAAATCATTCTGGTACTTTTTTGAACCTAAGGAAACGATTTAGTTGAGAATAAAAAAGACATTTTCCGGTGTATATGAAGAAACCCACATGCACACTACACTTAAATTCTAGTGCAACAATTTGGACAAGTTTAAGAGCTGGGAGAGGTTCCTTGTGACACAACGTCCCCTGGGGACACATGGAGCAGGGCCTCGCAGCCCAGACAGGGTGTAGTAGGTTCTCTAGGATCCTTATGCCTTGTGATGTCTTCTTTTTTTTAAAGGGAGTTCAAGATTAGGTGATCTGGTTTTCAGGAATGAGTACTTAGCAATAGGCGAGCTCCTTTTGTTGCCCCTAAATCCCTTTGAAACTTTGTCAGTGTTTGAAACACTGGGATAACTTCACAGTTCGGAGTGTGTTGTGAACATCTTGGTGGCGTGGTGAAAATATTAGAAGATGCCAGACGGGTGATACAATATTGTGAGCAGATGACAGGGACCATGACTAAGACTTGTGGAGGTCCAGCCATAATGGAAACCTTCAATAACAGATGCTGTATAATTTTCTAGTGCAAATGCAATGAAGAGTATCTCCCTGTAACTCGGAGCATTAGCATCCTGTTGAGTAGGCAGATGGTTCCAGAAACCACCAAATGAAGGCATTAACTACCTGTTGTATATGCTAGTCTTTCCTAGTAATGATGGTTTATTAGTCTTAGAAACAAGGAACACATTTTCTTTGTTGTTTCTTTTGAAAGATTTCTTTGTATGCGATGACTAATGTTTTCTTTGCTTGGAGTTTTCACTGAGGTTTGTTTTTCTTTTTTTTTGCAGCTTTTAAAGACACTAAAGGTTGCTAAATAGCCTGCAAAACCCCTGCAAAAACAGTCTGCTAAGTTAAGAGATATATCACAGGGTTGTGCCTAGCCCTGAATAGTGAAGGCTAATCAGATGAGAACAAAATGCAGTCTGTTTTTTGCTTTGTATCCTGGGAGATAGAATACATGAATGATCTTCTAGTTCAGGCATAAATCCTGGGTTTGGCTGTGCTGCAAAGTTCATACGAGGTGCTCTCAGAGGCTATGCAAGGAGCTTTCTCTAGGCATCTACAGAGGATCCCAATGGCCAATTTTGTGCGTTTAGGCAACAGGAGGCTTCAAGGTCAGTCATGGCTCTGGGAGAGTGATTCCCTGGGCTGGGCACACAGCTCCCATCACTGACACGCTGAGTGGTCCACAGATATTGCACTTCCCAAATCCCATGCTCACTTTTGTCCAATCCTATCTTTTGGGGCACTATTCTCTGTTTCTAATTGTTCTAGTCTCAGTACAATTATAGTCTCTGCTAGGGCCACTCGGAAAACGTTACCTGTCTTTCATGTTATATTTCGACACGCTGAAACTTGATACAAAAATCATGGGAGCACCAGATTTGCTATGAAGATATGAGCTGTACTTCACAGGGTTTCAGGCCCAAAGGAACCACTAGAGGATTTAGTTCTTATTTTCTTCAGAGAAAATCCTAGAGTAAAGATAATTTTTTGTTATATCCATGTACTCCTTTGTTAAGACTAAAGAATTTTTGTCTTCTGGAGACTAAATTTGTTGTGCCAGATTGCAGGAGAGATCATGAAATCTCCAATACTTGATACTCTTGGAATGACAAGGAATTTATTAGGTATGATTGCATGAGTCCATCAGAAAAGAAAGAGTTCATAGCACCATTTTTCTAGTTTTATCTTTTGCTTGTGCTTAATCTCTGATGCTGCAGAAGACACTGAATAGAGTTTTTTCCTTTTCTGCCTTTGAAATAAGTCTAGATAGCTGCATGGAATGGAGGTGGTGTTGTTTCCGACCTCAGCAGGTGATTTTGGAATCACCCTAAAATACAAGATTTCAATAAAATGATTTTCTCAATGGAGAACAGAAGTCATTCTGACTCTTTCAGGAAAAAGGCAAGAAACTCTGTTTTCCTGTGACCTGTGAAAGAAGAGAGATGAGCAGATAGAGGTTTTAGGGTCTGTTCACCTTTATAGTCTTTCTGCCCCTGAAAGCAAAAACATGATCTTTCCTGTCCAGTCCAACAAAGCATGTTAACTGCAGAGAATTTCTCCAAGAATCTGTGGGAAAAAATGAAAAAGAAGAGGAGAAATATATTCTAGAAGGATAACATAATTTTCTTTCAAAGACTTCAAGCAATGCAGAGTCCCCTGGTAAAATATTTCAATTTGATTTTCCCAGCTGTGAAAGTAATCAAAAGCTTCTTTCAAGGTTTAACTTGCTAATGAGATCCAGTGACTAGAAGTTAGTTATGCCATTGTCTGCATGATTAACTATTTCCATCCTGTTATCAGATAGCTTTTATGAGTGAAAATACCTGTGCGTGGTGATGAAGTCAGCCTATAACATTCTCTTTGATGATCTGAATATGTTGCGCTTCTTAAGTCTCACATCATAAATCATGTTTTCTAGGCTTGAGTCATTTTTGTGGCCCTCCTTTGAATGTTTTCCAGTATTTCCACATGTTTCTTAAATTGTGGACACTATGCTGGTATTCTGCCAGAGGTCTCACAAATAATATAAGAAAAAGTGAGATGATTTCTATTTGCCTAACCTTTATTTGATGGGTTTTTTCCCCCAAGAATGTCATACATGCTTTTCATGAAGAAGGTCTTTCAAGAATTTATCTTGAAGTTCTCATGCTTCACTTTCCTCCAGCTTCTCTTTTTTATCTTTTCATTTTTTTTCAAAATTTTTCTTCTTCTCTTCCACTGAAGCTCTTCTCCAGGTTCCCAGAGTGGGTGGCTGCCGTGGCAGTGACCAACTGATAGCCTTCAGGCATCCAACTCTGGAAGTATCTATTTCTTTTTCCGCAACTCTGTAGGAAAAACAGGCTCATATTTTAAAAACTTTGACAAGCATCTAAATTAAATTCCTTAAGTAGGCAAGTCAAGTACAATCCTGAAGTTCCCATTAGGCACATAAAAACTCCATTCTTAATTCCCCTTGTGTTGCTGTGCATTTGGTTCTATTAAAATGAATTTTGTAGGATTCTCCTTGTAGGCAGCAACTCAGATAGCTTCTCAGACACCACATTTTCTTCCCTAACCTTTGAGATGCTGTCTCACCTACCGCTGTTACCACAGGAGATCTTATATTTTTGATAAAAATAACTTCAGATGAAGAATGAATCCCTTATGGCTCCACTAAATGAGGAGTTGTCGGTATCAAGAACATTTTGAGACCTGTGAGTATACGACAATTGAATCCAGCTGAAGTACACTCTGTTAATTCCACATCATCATTTTTTAATTGAGATGTCATGTTGTACTAAGTCAAATGCCATGGAGAAATCAAGTGCACTATAGCATACAATTGCCTTTGTCAACCAGACCTGTTATCTCTTCACAAAAAGACAATAGGTTTGTTTTACAAGACCAACCTTCCATTAAACTAACTGATTGACATTAATTAGATTTTTAGCCTCTAATTCTTTGTTGATGAAATTCCAAATTAATCACTCCTTTTACTGAATGCTAAATAACTATTCTAGAGGTCTGTGGCCCATCTCTTTTATCCTTATTTAAATATTGGATCTCCTTTGGCAGTCCTTTATTTCTTTGGAATTTCCCCAGTTTTCAAAGGTTTGTTTAAAAATTAATATTAGCAATTCAGGGAAGTTCCTCAGCATGTCCTTTTAACACTCAGGGGTATGTGTTATCCAGGCTGCTGATTTGAACATTGTTTAATTTTAGCAGATGTTGGCTAACATCCTTCTTTATCGCATATGGCAGACTTTCTATTCCATCCCCAACTTTGCAATAGGGGAATGCATCCTCCTGCCTTGTTCTGAATACAGAACAGAAAAAAAAGCATTTGAGCATCTCTGTGTACTTTACATTATCCTTTACAGTTTTACCGCTCCCCTCTTGCAGATCTCCTGTATCTTTTCTTCCCACTATTATCTTTTATGCATTGTCATTCACTTACCTTTCTTCAGCCTTATACATACACACACTCTCTTTTTTCCTATGTGTGCTTTATATGTTCTAGTTTCTTTTCTGTTTTCGGTGCTAACTCCATGTCTCATTTTAAGCAAGATGCTTTCTTGGCCTTTTTTGTGTGCCTCTGGGTAATGATGACTTCTTGGGAATTTAGAAGGATACTTATAAAGACACCCTCATATTTTGTTAAAACTTACAGCTTAAATTTATTTTGTTGGGTTTTAGTTTTTATGCCAACTGTTGCTTTAAATTTTGGAAAAAATGATCCTCCAGAGTGTTCAGATTTCCTGTAAAATATGTGCTTGTGCTTTTAGACAGAATTTGTGTTTCTGTTTGGAGGTGTTTTGCACAAGGTAAGCTCAGTGAAGTCACAATCATGAGTATCGCTGTCTGATGTTGAGCATATTTTTTTTAACAGTGTTTCACATTCAGATATCTGAAACAGATCGTGGGTGATGAACCCAGAGTTTTTGGGGTTCTGACATGTTGATTTTGTCAACGGGTGAAGGCAAATATTTGCCTTTGCTAGAATTTCCTTTACTTTTCTCGTCCGAGCTGAGCAAATCGGCTGGTGCAGAGCCCACGGAGAGCTGTGCCGCTGTGCCAGCGCAGAGGCTCTGTGCCATCAGCGAATTCCAGCAGCTGGTATCTGCAAATATGACACCCTTTTAATGATACTCAGTGGTATTTACACAATCTTACAGTGAAAACCGTTCATTCAGGCCCTCTCGTGTGAGCTGTTAATGCAACATGCTAGATCTCCTGCTTACTGTCCCTTCTACGTTACAGCTGCAAAGGTATTAATATTAGTTCCTACTATCTCAGTGTTTGAGGAGGTGTGGGTTTGGGTCTTGTTAAGCTGTATTGGCTCCCTCTGGCATCTTCAATGTGCTGCTCTGGCGCCCGCTCCAGCCCTCTGCAGTGTTTAGTCTGGCAGCAAAGCGCGAGGTAGCCCCACAGGTTTAGATTTACATTTAGGAAATGCTACAGAGGGAAAGCAAATACTCTGAAGCGGATGATGCCCAGTGCAAACCCAAGACAGATGGCACGGCCACCCTGCGGCAGGGTCTGTTCATGATGGGGCTCCGACCACTCTTCTTTCCATCTCCTCTGTTGTCCAATGAGCCCAGGTAGGCTCAGGATGCTGCCACGGTGAGAAAGGGCTGTGTGCAGGGAGGTTTTGTGGGGCTGATTAGGAAATCTGCTCCTCGGAGGAAGGACGTCTGTTGAGATTTTTTTAAGAAGCAGAGAGGAGCAGAAGAAGAGAGGCTGATAGTTGAGGGTAGAGGGCACATCTGAACCAGGGAAGCTCACGTACACATAGCAGCTTGGTCTCACAAATCTTCCTGTAACTCCAACTGGATTGCTTCCATTATCTGAGTTGTGGGTACACATTTTTAATACCCGTATCACGTAGAAATGGCTCTTATAGCTGTATGTTGCTCTTAACCCCAAAAGAGCAGTTGGGGATACAACCTACAGTTTGAAATGTACATCAACGGCAAATTAAGAGAGACTTAAGTCAGTGTAGACTTGATGTCCTAAGTGTAATTGCCTCCTTCAGAATCTGACATGTTTACCACAATATTTTCTATACATCTCATCCACCTCTTCAGATTTTGGCTCCAAGTCTTGTGCTTTCTTCCCTTGCTCATTAGTACTCCTGCAGATAGAGAAGTCAAGGATGCACTGATGAGTGCTGTGGTAAAGATGGCTTTATTATGAATACAATTACAAATGTTCTTTATGGTTTGTTTGACCCTTTTTAATCACTTTAATCACTTCCCTTCCCTGAGTTGCTGGCTGCTGACAGACGGACTTTGTTTTCTAGCTATCACTGAATGTGTGGAGACTAAATAACCTTGTACTTCAACCACATCTTCAATGCTTGTGTCTCTAAAAGAAAATTGATTGATCAACTAATTGATAAAATCCATCTAAGAATTCACTAAAGTGCTTGTGGGCACCAAAGAGCTGAGGAAAAAATGGAAAATGTATTTATTAACTCAGTAAAAAACAATTTTAGGAAACAATGCCTGCCTTGGTGGTGTGGAAACCTACAGATATAGGCAAAATAGCTTATCTGATGTTTCTCATTTTATTAAGAATCATAGAATCATAGAATAGTTTGGGTTGGAAGGGACCTTTAAAGGCCATCTAGTCCAACCCCCCTGCAATGAGCAGGGACAACCTCACTAGATCAGGTTGCTCAGAGCCCCATCCAGCCTGACCATGAATGTTTCCAGGGATAGGGTTTCTACCACCTCTCTGGGCAACCTGTTCCAGTGCTTCACCACCCTCATTGTGAAAAACTTCTTCCCTATATCTAGCCTATATCTCCCCTCCTTTAGTTTAAAACCATTACCCCTTGTCCTGTCACAACAGGCCCTGCTAAAAAGTTTCTCCCCATTTTTCCCATAGGCCCCCTTCAAGTACTGAAAGGCTGCCATAAGGTCTCCCCGGAGCCTTCTCTTCTCCAGGCTGAACAAGCCCAACTCCCTCAGCCTGTCTTCATAGGAGAGGTGCTCCATTCCTTTGATCATCCTTGTGGCCCTCCTCTGGACCCGCTCCAGCAGGTCCACGTCCTTCTTATGTTGAGGGGCCCAGAGCTGGATGCAGTACTCCAGGTGGGGCCTCACCAGGGCAGAGTAGAGGGGCAGAATCACCTCTCTCGACCTGCTGGCCACGCTTCTTTTGATGCAGCCCAGGATACGGTTGGCCTTCTGGGCTGCCAGCGCACATTGTTGGCTCATGTCCAGCCTTTCATCCACCAGCACCCCCAAGTCCTTCTCGGCAGGGCTGCTCTCCATCCCTGCATCCCCCAGCCTGTACTGATACTGGGGGTTGAAAGAAGGAGTTTCTGATTTGCCAGAAGGGCTCACATTGCAGCATTTTTGCTATACAAGTAAGGTAGAAGAAGGAAATTAAAGCTAGAGTCCTGGCAGCTTGAATGTAAAGTGTACTCACCAGTGGTCTTTGTTCTTGCAGCCCCAAGTGCAGAAAATGTCGCGTGCTGTTTCATTTCTTGCCTCAATGCATATGTTTGAAGTAAGGCTGAGAGTCAAAGTCAGCGGTAAAATTCAGTGCCTGAGACATGGGAGTGAAATGGAAAGGAGCTGCATGATTCTAAATCTCATTGATTTTATCTCCTTCTTTGTATGTTGGAGTTCAGAGGCAGCTTTTGCCCTTGCCTCCCGCTTCCTCCCCAGGAATGACAAAAAGGTTGTTTTGACCTGTGAATGCTTTGGAGTCGGAGCGTATGTGCATGCATGGATAATTCATTCCCTTTCTACAACTCTTTGTGCAACACATAATAAGCTGCAGTTGATTCCTTGGGTCAAATCTGGTCCTGTAGCTAAGCTTTTATTCAAAAAAGCCCAAACCACCACCACCACCAATGAACAAAAAAAACCCAAACCAAAACAACAAGAACAAAACCCCCAAACCAATCAAGCTCCTCTCTCTTCAGTGATTTCTTTCAGTTGTTAGAAGTGTAAACCAACCACTCTTTGCTCGTCTGATTTTAAAGCCTGACTATAAGAATAGTCTTTAAGGGGTGTAAACATTTATTTCACTGAGATGCCAAACTTCAAAAAAAATCAGATGATACCAGTGTGAATAGCAGCTCTTTCAAGTTTAGTTAATTATTTCATTGCCTAGATTAGGCAGTGGAACAATTAACTAAATAATATGCTTGATTTCCAAACTCAGTCGGCTTCCTCAGGTATCTAAACCTTCCAGTATTTCCTCTCCGTCTGTCAAATTTTCTGCTTTCCCTATAGCCTTTCCTGACAGGATTTATAATGTCCTTGTGTGTTTTCAGTGCAAAACTTTCTCCGTGTTGCCGTTTAAATCTTCAAAGCCACCCAAGTTGATCAAATGTAGTATAAAATTAAATACGGGAGTAAATGCAGACCCGATCATTTAATATTTCGTTCACTTTAAAAATTTATTTCTCAGTGTGCTACAAGATTTTCCCCTACATTGCAATAAATGCTAGACTCTTATCTTTGAATTGAGGCATTTTCCCCACAATACGCGATGCTTGCGTGCAGCGAGGTTATTCCCCATGTGCAGGGCTGTGGTGGGCAGCCACGGACACTCACTGACTTGAGCTGCGATTCACCTCTAGCCCTAAACAGGGTTATTATTATCTCGCTTCGGCATCTTTAGCAGATGTACTTTATAGATCAGATATAGAGGATATATCCTTGAGGGGGGTATGGGACATTTTCTTCCTAAAAATCTTTGATTCCTCCTCTCCGTTATGAATAGCACAGGGCTACTGCTGTTACTCAAGTGCTGCATTGAGTGGCAAAGCAGCTCATTCAGTATAGCTGCTTCCCATCCGAAAATGCCTTCGTGGCCCTCCTGGCTGCTTCCGATATGCCTGGCTGTTGGAAAACCAGAAGCGATGTTGTGCTGCTTTGACCAACCTTAATCTAAAAAAGAGGGAAATCTTTTTGAAATTAAAGAAAGAATATATTTCTACCAAACTATCCGGGATTTTCTAAAAGAAGCTATATTTTATAGCTATATTACAAGTATGAAATAGGATTGCATTTAATACAGGGAGACTGTGATCTCTTCAAAGAGTTTGTCTCATTATGCTTCTGTGTACCATGAGCTGTATATTGTCAAGTGAGTGTATTGTGTCGTGGAAGTTACAAGTTCAGTTCAGGATGACTTAGCTCAAATTTCTGCAAACTGAATAGTTCTGGTTCAAGGCTCTTATAAGCTCTTATAAGCTCTTCAAGTCTGAATGTTCTAGCTCAAGATATTTATATCTCCTGCCTATGAAGGGCAGGGTAGTTTGTTTGTTCTGCAAGAAGAACAGCTTGAGACTTCTTCTCCTTTTCTATTTCTTTCGTAATGTGTTTACTTGTTTTTTGTTTTTCTTTTCTCTAGGTTTTTCTCACTTCTGTGCACTCATGATACTGTTAAATAAGCAAGTCACACACTCATGACTTCTGTTCAGTAGGGGTGAGAAAGAACATACACAAACGTCAAGAACCTGGAACTAAAACTTGAATATCCAACTCTAAGTTATATCTGCAGTAAGATAATGTGTCACTTCGTAGCATTGACTACTTATTATATGATAAAATCAATCGTGCTATAAAAAGTTAAGAAGATTGTCAGATATGACATACATTTATTGCAGGCATTAAGGGCAATATAAAATTTTGTTCATAGACAAGAGAAAACTAGTCAGTCTGTGAAATTTTTACACTTTGAAGTTACATTCTGCAGACTTAGGGCCTTTAAAATAGCATTCATTTCTTACAATTATAAACCTAACTGATATGAATAGTAAATATAGGAAATGATATTTAATGTTTGGAGTGCATTAGTAATTACCGATTATTTTAACATGAAAATTTGAAGCAATGTTGGGGTTAATCTTGGGGAGTCGGTATGATGTGAGAGAGCCAGGGAGTCAGGTGAAAGCCGGTACTCCGGGGGTGGAAGAGCCTTTGGGAGGCTGCATAGCAGCATGGGGCTGCAGATGGGCTCTATAGGCACCGCAGATCCTCTGCAGTACCCACAGCTGGCGTGGGGGGCCAGGGCGTAACAGAAACCCTGCACCGAGACCACGAGTTCCCCACGCCGGGGCAGGGCAGTCACAACCCCAAATTAATATTGGGCAAGCTGCCAGTTACTCTTACCACCTTTATAGATCTTCTGCTGTTGAAACCACTAAAATCTGTTGTGAGTCACTTCAGCTACGCGTGGAGAACGAGCAAACAGGACAAAACACCTTTTGCCAGGTCCCCCCTGGGAAAGCAGGTGTAGGAGGGAGGGAGGGAGCGAGCAGGGTTGGAGCAGGGTTGCAGGGTCGGCTAATGCCAGGGATGCTCAGGCACACAGACTTAGTGCGAAGCCTTCTCCTAAAACATTGTGGATTCCTGGTCTGTAGGTCGGGCTCCTGCCTATCTGTGATTTCCTGGAAGAAATCTGGCTTTTCTGTTTAAAAATTCAGTCTTTTTGGAGTTTCTTAGTTCGGTTCATTTGTCTGAGATTCCTGCTTTACAGACGGCGCAGACACGAGCCTCTGCCCTGCGTTCAGAGCATTTGCAGTTCAGAGAAGTGAGCTGCTCCACCTTTAGCTCCTGGTGCAGAAACCGTTGTCCCAATACAGCATGCAAAATACGTCGCCTCTGTGGGAGCTTTACCTGGCTTTGTACTAACGAGACAAGGGAAACAAGGAATGTTAGGAAGTCAGAAAGCTTCCTTTTTTTGGAAGCCCTGCGTAAGGCAGCAGCAATGGTGAAAAAGGGAAATGGTATTCTACATGTATACTTTTGCCCTAAGCAAATCCTTGTCAAAAGTATGTCTTCCATAGCTCAGCAATTTTTGCCGTATTTGGGCATTATTGTATAGCATTATTTACATGTGTTTATGTAAATAAGTTTACTGATTAAAGCTGACAACTTTTCTTTCCTCTTAGTTTTCTGATACTGCATTCCCTTCTTCCTTCCTATTCCATTAATAAAAAGAAATTAATGTTCTTGGAATTCAGACCTTAAAGGATGAAGATAGTATCATACCCTTGCACATTATCATTATCTATATCCATATCTGGATGTAGATATAGATTTTAATATGACTAAATCTTTCTGATGTTACAGAATTGTCACTGAGAGCTTTTGGTTAAAAAGGAAATAAAAGTAAAGGTGAAAATAGAAAGACAAAAGTTGGGCTTTGTCCTTTGATATCTTACAAATAGGCTTTATGTATCTGGAAAATGACTGCCTTCTGAGGCCTCCCTCTGATTCAACTAATCTTTCAAAATTGGTGCTGATACTCACTTTTGCTCAAATCTGGGAATAAAACCTGTTCTAACGATGACCTGTGATCTGCTGCTGTTTTTTTCTGCTCTTTTCTCTGCCTTCTCACCTACATATAAAGCCTTCTTGTAATGGAAAAAAATGGTCAGTGTGCTATACACAGCTGGTTTTGAAAAATGTAACTATGTAAAAATGAGTTCACTTTCAGCAAACTTACCCAGTTCCTCTATTTTTCTGTTAATGGCACGCCAACAACTTGCATGCAAGCCTCCTATCTAGCTGAGGGTCATCCATTAATTTTTTTGATCTTAGATTTGTGGGTTGGAAAGACGTGAAAGATCTAGTGAATGTACATGTATTCTCTGTAATAAAATGTGAATTGGACACAGATTAAGCAGAAATTTGTGTATCTGAATTCTGGGCAGAATTCTGAAGTGCACACACTTGTGTGCAAACGTGGGCCCTAAATGGTAGTTCCCATTTATTTTGATTTCTTTGAGGGCTGGTTATATGGCTTTGGAATACTTTAGGTGACAAAATTAGTTGGTGTTTAATTCAGTTAATGAAAGGATCAGCATTATTCTTTTAGTAAGTGTCTTAGTCATGGTAAATGGACTATACAAGGACTAAAAATACCCTCCAGTGTATTCCAGAACCTGCATGTGAGTGCTGGTGAATAATTCCCTTTTACTGGACTAAGTCTAACTTATGTTGAAGTAAGCCAAATATTTAATGGAAAACTTTGGATTTTAATGTACAGCCAAGACACAAAATATGTTTTGTAGTTCGCAGAATTTAACACCACCCATTGTCCAAACGTTCTGCTCATTTAACTCTTAGTATGTTGTTCCTGTTCCTATTAGAGCCGGGAGGACTGAAGGAAGCCCATCCATAGTGGGAACACGGTGGCCCACAAAGCTAACGTATTGAAGCTTGCAGAGTTGCTTTCTTTTCCAGCACTTAGTTACGAATACAGTGGCTACTCTAACAAAGCAGACAGACTGTCCATATTCTTAATGGATTGGTCTAGGAGACAACGGTAAGATAACTCATGGTCTGTGAAATTGTTTTTTATGAAGCCAGAGCACAAATGAAGGAGTTGGATGCTGGTGGCTGAATGCATCCCTGGGAGTGGAAGATGAAATGCTTTGGTGTAGCATGCACATTGGGGTAGGCTGCCACTAGTGTAGTCTTCCCCCCAAAAATAATAATTAAACAAAAAATGTGTATTTTGCATAGCTTAGAAGTAGGAGCCTTTGGTAGCAGCTGTTGAAACAAGCAGAGCATGAGGAAGATGGGAGGATGGTGGGACTGTGTCCCTGAATTCCATGGTAATATTGCCTCTGAGTGGAGCTGGGCATGTGAGAGCATAGGATCATCTGGGTTGCGAACAGATGCTGTTACGTCTCATAAATTCACACAAATGGTTTTGTTTCGGTGGTACCCATGTACGGCTGTGGGCTCTGCTGTGCTGCGTGCGCTGGGGGAAGGCAGTGTGTTAGTACCATCCGTTAGAAAATTTAGCCAGGTGTAAAGTCAAACAGGAGACAGATGGTGATCTTGAAGAGTTGTTTTTAGATGGATTTTTTTTATATGCCGTAGTCTTGATGCAGATAATGATATCCGTGGAGCAAATACTATCCGTGCTCCAGCAGTTGCTGTTACACCTGAAGGTAACCTTTCCCAGGAAAAAGAAATTTCATAATCAGGAGATGTGTCTTTCTCAGAGCCAGTTAGCTATATATCTAGTGTTACTCTTGCAGAAGGTAATATTGAATAACTGTAGATGTGATTACAGCCCTGTCAATTTTGATATGAAAAGGTGTCTTAAGTTCTTCTCAGATGTTTTTCTGGATCATGCTCTTGTTTCATATACCAGAATTGTTATCTGTATGACACTATCCCTTAATGGTCTTGATACGTAAACGGGATTATATAGCAGAAATTGAGATGGGTGCACTCTCGTGCCAGCGGTGTGCAAGAGAATTACAATCTTTGCATCATGCCCAATTTCATAGGAAGTTCATTTTTACCAAAATAATGCAGCACAGTTGTAAGTGATTTAAGAAACCTGAATCCCTGTAAAAACTGGAAAATGTTCAGCACAAGGGTTTTTGAAGCCCACTGTCCTCTCACTAATGATGATTGAGAGCCAATGCTTAGGAAACAATATGAAAACAACCATAGGTTATACTTTCAGAGACACCTCCTACCTCTGCTAAAAATCACCATTTTAGACTTATTGAACAGAGGTTGCATCAGGGTTACTGCAGCCGCTGCAGCCATTCGTGAATCCTCCTTTGCTGGTGCAGTGCGAAGGAAGCAGACCTACAAAAGAACCAGTAAGGTCGAAGTCTGTCCGGTGCACTTCCAGGATTCCTCACAGGCATGGGAAGCTGCCGCCTCTCCTATGAGCACATCTTTTGGAAAGCTCTCCACCTTTTTCTATAACCTACTTTGTTATCTTTTATGCATATAGATTTTGCTATACTACTTTTGTGAAACCTCGTCTTCCAAATCACATTTTTCAAGAGGATTTATCTTTTCTTTAATGACAAAGCTTTGGCTTGTGCAGTGTTTGTCCTGAGTACTTCATTCCCACCTCTGCCAATGATTCAGTTTGATTTTGGACAAGACTGTTTATCCACTTTGTGGAAGCAGCGTTAATATTATTTTTCTATAGAGATGAGTTTAAAGTTCTTTAATGCTTAAAGATACTGCACTGCTAGATCCACTCTATATCATAGTATTTTATTCATGAACTGGACAGCGAATAAAGCTTATGGTACAGTGAGATCATGAGATATCGCTTAGGAGCCAGCTTAAATATACCTAATGGTGAAAATTCCGTACACAGCTGAATAGCTCTGTCTGGCATTTCAGAAATATACATCTGAAATACATTGAGCTTTTTCCTTAAGCGACACTTCATTGTGGATTTTTCTTTTTAGTAGAAGTAAGTAGAAATTCTTTACGTCATATCTGTACTTGCAAAGAACTTGACTCCTATGGAATGATGGTTAAATATGCTCTAAATTTTCTTATGAGGTATTAAACCCCTTTTCTTTCATGCTTTACTCTCATTCTTAAAATGTAAAAAGCCCCTTGGTTCCACCAGCTTGCATTGTCTGTATTTGCCTGCTTACCCAACCTGGCATGCCAAAGTCAGTTTGCTGATTCCAGCTTTCTAGAAACTGTTGAAAGAGCCAAGCTATATATTTGCCTTGTAACATGTAAGAGAACTAGTGATTTATTGCATTTATTTCCAACTTGAAGTACGGTGCAAGAGCCTGGTTCTCATCATGTTTTCTTCTGGTCTAAAGCACACACTAAAATGGGTGTGTGCCTGCAACACACAGAGAAAATTATTCCCATTAACTGGCATAAGTGGCTACTTGCATGTGGGCGATGCTGAGCAAATGCTTCTAAAATTAACTACTGAAATGTAATAAGAAGAAAAACCTCTGTCATGCAGTAAGGTTCCTGTAGGAATCCATTCTCCCTGATCTGAAATGTGGAAAGGATGTCTCCTTACAGACGCTGCTGCTTCCTCCTCGTTCCGCACGGGGTGATTCTTTTTTATGATGGCAACATTTTTTAGAAAATTGTGGAAATGTGGGACATTATGTCAGAAAGAAAGAGCACTTGCTTATCTGGCTATTTTTAAATGGATTTTTTTTTTCAGTAGTGGTGTAAATTAACTGAAAAACAACTATACTGAAAATAAATGTGCTGTTGTGGTAAATGAGTCAAAATTGTATTGTTTCGCCTTGCATTATTCTAAATGATGCATTCTATCCCATCCTATTCTGTCCTATTCTATCCTGGGTTTTTTTAATGATACTACCTTCCTCAAATGATAACATTGGGTTTAAATGCAGCAAACAATGTAGTCAGGAATAGCGCAAAGCTGCTGCTGTGCCCGTTTCTCTGGGCCAGCTCAGGACTGAACTACGCCTCCATTTTCAAGTTCTCAATGAACAAAACTGAGAAATATTTTAATTGTTGTCCTTCAGAGTGAAAAAGCTGGTGCATTAACTTATAATTTCTCCTATTATACTGTCCTTATTGATTCATGGGGCCAGAAATGTAGATAATAACGCACTGATGTGCTTTAACAGCAATTTATTAGAATAACTACTCATCATTGTTTGATGGCGCCTCTTCTTCTTCTTTTCCTTCCCTCCTGCAATAGTTTCATCTTTTATATTTTTGCTTCATCTCCCTAAGTCCATTGGTTCATCTGACCTCTTTATTAGTGTCTGTTTAATGCCAAGTGCATGAAGTTTTAATCCCTCATTAGATAATCAGAGAATTTTGTATGCACCAGGACAAAACACAGATTTTCATAAGAACATATTTGCAGTTCTTCTCTGGGTCCAGTTCAATAGGGGAAGAAAATATTTACTGGATACCTCATTTTAAAAATTGTTTTGTATCTTCAAATAGTGCAAATACTGTTTTGCTAAGAGAAGAAGAGCTGGTGTAGATTGTGTTGTATCTGTGCTAAACTACAGGTCTCTTTTTTTTTTTTTCCTGATTTTTGGTCTTGGCAGGTTGAGAGCTCTGCAGGGAAAACTTCATAAATGCTTTACAAATCTTTAGTAAATTAGACTGTAAGTTACATCAAAGTAACATTTGATCTCATTATCTAGGAAAAGCAAGGCTTACTGCAAAAGTTAATGGTGATTGTTGAATTAGATGATGGTTTTTATGCTGGCTACTATAATCTCTGGTGACGTAGATGGATAAGTCATTATCCAACAGGACATGCAGTTTATGGAGATGTACAGTAAATAGCTCAAACTTGGACAGAAAAGTGCTGAAGATATTCAGGGAAAAAAAAAAGAAGCTATTGATCGGTGAAACTTATTTTTGATGCATTTAATCATTCTCATAATTCACATAGTATTAAATGGATCTGGCAAGTTTTATTTCTTAGCTATGTTTAAAGAGGGGACTGCCTAATCTATTTAAGTGTGAGTGGCCTGAACTCTCACCAACAGGACGTATGAATGCTCGTGTCTGCTAAGGACTCAAACCTTGAAAACACACACACTGTGACAGGAGTGACTGCAGCTGCTGCGGGCGACTAAGCCACAGTAGGGAAGTACAACAATTGCTTGGTCTTGTCATTTCTATTAATTCCTGAGTCTTTCCAACTGATGATCAAACTAAGTTTTAAGGGTATTTTTTTTGCAGTGTGGACAAATGTTTCCTTGTCTGGATTTGAAGTCAAGGCAGTGGAATGTCCTCCTTATCAAGAATATGAAAAAACACAAAATATTCTCTTCATTCCTTGTCCCCTATGAGAAAAGATAAGGCAAAAAGCTTCTATAGACATGAGAGGTTAGAGCAGGCTTGTAAAGTAATTTAAAAGGTTAGTTTCCCAGAAAACATGACTTTCTGTACGTGTGGCTTTTAGGCAGAATTTGGCATGCGATTTTGATAATTGAACATCAGAGTGTAGTGATGGGTCAAAGCAGAATTTAATCCAGATGCTAAAGAACACATTAGACTGTGTTCTTTAGACATTCCAGTATTACACACTAGGTTTCTCTGAAGCTCTGCGGTGATGAGAGTGAAACCAGCGTGTCTTGTTCAAGTATGACCATTCGTCACTTCTGGGGCACGCTGTTGAGGTCAGGCTCTGGAACCCATAATGACCATTGTGTGTCAGTGGAGATGGGTAATCAAGGTCTCCAGAGGTGAAATATGTTCCATTACCTGCAAGGGCTCTAGTGAAATCTCACCAGCACTATTTGGATTATGTTTCTAGCGCTGTGTGTAGCATAATTATGAATTGATTTATCATGGGCATGTATCACTTGTTGGGTTTCATTATATCACTCCAGATACAGAGATAGTCTGATATGGCTTCTGGATCAGTTATTTTGCAGTTATTTTATTGACTTTTGAGTTGTGCAATGTTTTATTGGTTAAAGCACCTTCAGAAGCTCTTGGATCTTGGAAACATTGAAGGTCAGGCTGGATGGGGCTCTGGGCAACCTGATCTAGTTGAGGATGTCCCTGCACATTGCAGGGAGGGTTGAACTGGATGACCTTTAAAGGTCCTTTCCAACCCAAACTATTCTATGATCTTTGTTTTCCATACATTACTGCAAGAGAAGATAGTATTTTAGTGCAGCTGTACTACCTGCTAAATTCCATGATGAAAGATGTAAAGCAGTTATGCAGAGAGCAGAGAAGAAAGTTCTACTAATGGTTGCAAAGTATTCTGATTCCTCCTTTCCAAGACTTACTTAGAGAGGCTATAATTGTCTGTGCTTGGTCTCTGCCCAAGAGCGAGGGTTTTGTTTGTGTGTGGGGGGGATCTGTCTGCTTTTGTTTTTAAACTCAAGCCAAAATGGTTTAGTCATTATACAGAGACATGAGAAAACTAAATAAAACAATTGTCCCAGATGTCACTATACAGTGTTAGAACAATTTGAAAAGCCTAAACAAAAAATAAGTGAAAGCTAAAATTTGGGGTTCAAAAATCCTTCCCTTGGAAGGATAGTGAGGTGTTTTGATTAGGTTCAGCAGTGAGAAAATGTTCATTTTTGTGTTGTCTAATACGGCTCTTTTTACCCTCATATGTTAATGTTCCTAGTGAAGTCTGGCTCAAGTACACATGCTTGAGTATCACTCTCCATGAGTCATGAACCTTGCCTGTTCTGTGATGTACTTACTCCTAGTCATATTGTTTGTTATACATATAGAGGGTGTTTTTTCTCAGACCAGGGAAGAAAAAATATTAAATTAAGACCTTTGCTGAGCTGTTTGCCCGAGTACAGGGCCACCTACCCACTGTGTGTCCAGTTCTCTGCCCATGCCTTCTGCTCAGGACCTAGGTGCATTTCTCCTTAGAAATGTTCTTCTGAGTGGTCCCATGGCAGCGATGCCCTGTCAATGCAAGGGTGGTCCTTGAAGAACTGGGGAGAAGGTGGGCTCTGCAACATCTCTGTTCCAGTGGACCCTAAAGAAGGAATTGGCCAGGGAGGTTTGAAAAACCTCTGTAGGCCAGGAAGACATTAGGTCTGAAGGCTGGGACTCTAGGATGACAGGTTTCCTAGAATTTCCTACAAAATTTCCTAAATGTGGTGGGTTTTTACAGTTCACAAAGGGCAACCCCCTTGTGATCTCCTTAGTAATTTGCCTAATGGACAAAATTGATATCAAAAGATGTCCCAAAGAAGATCAAAACAAAAGCATGCTTTGCTTTGGCCCAGTATGTGTTTTCCTAATACAGAGCTTTGATTTTGGTTGGCATTGGCGGGGGGCTGGGATGTTGTTTGCTTTGATTCTGTGATTTGAGCTTGGTGTGAGAACAGTCAATTATTGACTAGTTGTTTGAGACAATTCAGTCTTAAAGCAACCTATGAAGCCAAGTGATCATAAACGATAGTTGCCTAGTTTCTTAAATAAAGCTATTCACAAAGCTCTTTTAAAGATGTAATTTAAATCTTCATGATATTTTGCTTGTTAGTTCTCAAAATGATAATAATTTCCGTTTGTAATACTAGTGTGCAATTGTTGTACTATAGCACTGTGCTCTGGATAGTATTTATTCAATGTTTTTAATTGGAAGAGCTTAAAGCATTTCACAAAGCATTAATAATCCCTGCAATTGCCCTTAAAGGAAGTATTCATAGCCCCAGCTTCCATATAAAAGAAGACAGAGACATTGAGTCATTTGCCCGAGGTTACAGAACAAGCCAGTGGCAGAGTGAAAATACAACCTGTGGGTCCTGATCTCTGAGAAGTGAAATAAATCCTCTAACACAGGCAAATGTTTTTCAGTGCATGGGAATTCCTTTATATGAACAGGGGGAATAGGATAGATGAGTAGGTTTTATAAGTGAGTGCTTATGGAATTATGTACTAATTTTCTTGGACTCTGTCTCATATCTTCTTTTTTTTTTTTTTAAGTTCTTTTTGAAAGAGCAGAAGTAAAATTTGCTAATAGGCCGCTATAAGAATGGTTATCTTCTGTATTGTTTTTTCACTACAGTATTGCAAAAATTAAAAGTACCTGCAGTGCTTTTGTGAGCATTTGAATTGTAGATTAGTATTTAACTGTTCAGCTGCAATGATATCAAGCACTACCAACCGGGGCTGACACAAGTGATATGGAAATATAGAACAATGCAATTTTTGCATCTCTGAGGAGATTCAAATCATTAGCCTGTGTAGGATAAAGTATTTTCGAACAGATATCACCCATATGAGAATAGACACTTTTAATTGAGTCAGGCTTGGTCCTTGAATATAAAAATGCTTTGTTTCCATAACCAACATTATGCTACTGTAGCATTTTTTTCTGTATGTGAGGAATTTTCTATACTTAGAGCTATAAAAATATGAAAGTTCAAATTAGTGTTATAATTTTAATAATTAACATTCTACTGTAGATCAAGTGTACAGCTTAGTTTGATGGCTTTATATCAGTTTCTCAAGAAGTACAACAACTTAAAAATTAAGCTTCAATATCACAAAAAAGCAATGCCATATTAAAAAGAAAATAACTATCATGAAGAGATTATATGTCTGAACAAAGTTTTCTTTCTTAATCTAGCACAGGGCATTTTATTCTCGATTTCTACTCAGCAAAGAGAGATGATTCAAATTCCATCTATGATCTGTACTGTATTGAAATAATAATGATGGCTTTTACATTTTGGAAGAAAATAAAGGTGCAACCCAACTGCTCTTGCCTTCTTCTGCCTTTACTGTTGAAAGAAAAGCACCTGGTGCTGTATTGGTTTCTAACGTAGACCTTGCACAAGTTCATTGCATTACATTGCCGTAGTGATACAGCAGGAAACGAAGACTATTTTATAGCCCCCGTGGAGAAAATAGCCTAGAAGGGTGCTCTGCTCCTCGGGTCCTCAGACCTGTGCTAACACTGAGCTTGGTTCTGCCATTAGTGATTTTGGAAAAATGCTATTACTTCACACCACTGTGGTGCTTTGTAAAAGAAAAAATACTGAGTTTAAAAAAGGAATATAAAATAACAATAACAATAAAAATATTATTAGTGATGGCTTTGGTCTCTTTCGGCAGGGTTAGGCATCTCACTGAAAAGAAACCCTCTGTGAAATGCACCATAACTGGTTCTGTGCTGACTTTAGGTTATGAGAAATGAGTTGTTGGTATTCAGATTTTCAAAATCAGTATTCAGTCTGCAGTACTGCATGAAGAGTTATAGATTGAATATATTATGAGTAAAGCTGTCAGATCTACTTCAGGAGAAATAAATACTGCTAGTTGCAAGGCATACTGTCATCATGACAAAATCCAAATGTTAACTTGAATATACCTGATCTAGTGACCACGGATCTTTGTAAGCATCTCGTTTGGAGACTGTTGGTTGGTTGTGGCCCGTGTCTGAATAGCAGCTATTCTTCCATAGTCAAAAGAACAAAACATCAACAATAAAAAATTTTCCCTTTTAGAGATATACCTTGGAAGAAATGTCAAGTATTTAAAAGCAACAGATACAAGATTGCGGATAAGCATAAGAAGAGAAAGAGAAAGGGAGAAAGGGAGAATTTTGCAACAGTGCAGTTACACTTCCAAGTAACCAAATTACTTTTTTGTGCTTATAGAAGAAAATCTGTATGTTGATCTTCAAGCATCTCATGATTTGATTCCTAGATGACCAATGATCCAGCTGGTCCAGTGTATGACATCTGAGTACCAAATGCTTAAGAAAAAATGCAGAACGTGTTAAGAGGTTTCTTTGGTATCTAAACTGGTTGAGACCCTGAAGAATTGGGTTCAATAAGGTTTCCAAAATGTGCTGGAACACTTGCCAGAAACTCTAGAAAGTATTTGTCTAAGTATCATGCCTCTAAATATCATATCTCTGAGTATCATTCTTAGTCTTTGTTGTTGTTTAACCCCAGCCGGCAGCCAAGCACCACGCAGCTGCTCACTCACTCCCCCTGCCCAGTGGGATCGGGAGGAGAATGGGGAAAAGGTAAAACTCTTGGGTTGAGATAAAGGCAGTTGAATAGGACAGAAAAGGAAGAGAAAATAATAATAATAATAATAATAATAATAATAATAACAACAAAAGAATATACAAAACAAGCGATGCACAATGCAATTGCTTACCACCCACTGACTGATGCCCAGCCTGTCCGTGAGCAGCTATCGTGCCCGCCTGGCCAACTCCCCCGTTTCCATACCATATGATGTCATGCTCAGTATAGAATATCCCTTTGGCCAGGCTGGGTCAGCTCTCCTGGCTGTGCCCCCTCCCAGCTCCTTGTGCCCCTCCTCGCTGGCAGAGCATAGGGAGCTGAACAGTCCTTGATTTAGTCTAAGCACTGCTTAGCAACAACTAAAACATCAGTGTGTTATCAACATTATTCTCCTACTAAATCCAAAACACAGCACTATGCCAGCTCCTAGGAAGAAAATTAACACTATCCCAGCTGAAACCAGAACAGGCTTTCTCTGCTTGATTTCTTTACTATGTGACAGGGAAATCCATGGATTCATTGCCTGAGAAAGATTATTTTGCTTGATCAGGTTTGATTTGATACGTCCTTTGTTTCATTGAGTATACCTTTGTCATTGTGCTCCATTAAAAAAAGTGTCAGACCAGCCCTCCATAGCCTGTGCTTTTGTTATACAGCATACTTATCATGTTTCCTCTAATTTTATCTTCATAAAATAATCTTTCAGTCTTTTAAGTCACTCTTTTTGAGGGAGTACTGCTATCACTCTATAATTAATCTTATACCCCCCCCCCCCAAGCCCCCTTCAGCTCTTTAATAAATGGATTTAGCAATTTGGATTAAGCATAAAGCAGACTAATTCTGCAGCTAGAAATGGATTTAAACTTGTACTTTAATGTTTTGCTGAACCTTGGCCTAAATGAATACATTGATTAAATCAGAAGTGTTTCTTAATTAGTATGCAGACACTGGTGAATGAATGTTATTAATTTCTTATTAGCTGTTTTTGGATTAAGTTAATAAAATTACTGAGCATTTCATAAAGCACTATTTTTAATATTTTTACTCTTGTGCACTGCCATCTGAGTATGTGAGGGTTTTTTCAGATCTTAAGTTTTCTTTTGCTCCTTAATGGATCAACACCACATTTCAGAACCAAACTTGCGTTTAATGTAGGACCCAAATCATGCAGTGCTAAATTTTGGCATATAAAGAGTATGAGAAAATAAGTCCTCCACTTATCCAAGGCTATAAAAGAAACCTTGACTGACCTTTAACTATAATGTCATAATCATGACTATACAGCATAGAACACCATATAGGATTTCAGGTGAAATAACTTAATTTATGTTAAAACAGTTTAGGACATTGGAACAAATGTGTTCCCTTTGGTTCCAACAAGCCGCATGCTGTAGCAGCTTTGTTAATCTTCCAATATATGTAAGGCACACCAGAGTTTAAATCTTTGCGAGGGATAGGTACGCATACACAAACAATAAAATGATTGTATGAATTAGGTGAAAAAAAGTTTTATAATGTGGATTTGTTAGGATTACCTTCTTTCAAGGCCCGAGCTGCCTGTGCAGTGGGAGTGCAGTGGGAAATGTAATATGGTTTGGCTGGTGGGTCTCGTTCTCTCCCCCGCTCCCTCCCCTTTTTTTCTTCAGTTCCCAGCCCGAAACCTGAAGCTTTCCCAAATCCACGTCCAATCCACAGGGATAAGTTGCTGGGAGTCAGTTAGCCTTCGAGTGAAAAGTGGCTGGTCTGGGGCACCGACATCTGTGGCCGTGACCTTCCTGTGAACCCTCTAACGAGTCTATTACCATTTTTCTGCATTTCATTCAATATACGTGGCAAAGATTCACTAATTGCAGTTGCTGGGCTGCGCTACCTTTAAAACATTGCTTTTACAGTGTCCTTTCTTCTCATCCACTGTTTTTTTCCCCTTTTCTGCAGTATCTGGAGAGTATCAAACTGATAGCTGCAAACTGAGTATGAGCTTTTGAAGTCCAGACATTTGGAATATTGCTCAGCTTTAATGGTGAGAATAAGTATGTTACTGAGAGATACTAAAGACAACTGGAGACCTAATGATGTCAGGCCTGAAAAAATGATTATTCTATCAGTAGAACATTTAATTTCTGAAAATTAAATTATGCATCATTTCCAGATTTGTAATAAAATAATTAGTGCCTGCACTTTCTCATTATCGACTGGTTTGCTCCAATTTCTTTATATGAAAGGGGCTTTGTCATTTAGTGAGGAGTCATATTATAGTCAAGTTTTACACGTTTTATTGTCTCGACTTCAGCTCCAAGAATTGCATGTCTACTTGGGAAATGAATTCACAGTACTACAGAGGCTGGCAAGCTTCCAGATTTTAATTGCTTAGCACTGAGGTTCAGGGCAGACTGTTCTTCCTAGGGTGGGTGTGCTGGTTTTGGCTGGAATAATTTTCTTCACAGTAGCTGTACGGGGCTGTGTTTTGGATCTGTGCTGGAAACAGTGTTGATAATGCAGGGATGTTTTCATTATTGCTGAGCAGGGCTGACACAGAGCCAAGGCCTTTTCTGCCTCTCACCCCACCCCACCAGCGAGGAGGCTGGGGGGGCACAAGGAGTTGGGAGGGGACACAGCTGGGACAGCTGACCCCAACTGACCAAAGGGACATTCCGTGCCATATGACGTCATGCTCAGCATATAAAGCTGGGGGGAAGAAGAAGAAAGAGCGGGATGTTTGGAGTGATGGCGTTTGTCTTCCCAAGTGATGGAGCCCTGCTTTCCTGGAGATGGCTGAGCACCTGCCTGCTGATGGGAAGCAGTGAATGAATTCCTTGTTTTGCTTTGCTTATGCGCGTGGCTTTCGCTTTACCTGTTAAACTGTCTTTATCTCAGCCCACGAGTTTTCTCACTTTTACTCTTTGGATTCTCTCCCCCATCCCACTGGTGGGGAGTGAGTGAGCGGCTGTGTGGTGCTTAGTTGCTGGCTGGAGTTAAACCATGACAGTGGGAAAATGAAAAAGAAACAAACTTCAGTTGCGCTAAAGAAAATGAAAATCACCTTCTTGAAACGAGTATTCACTGATACATGAAACAAAGAACCTCATCGTAGTTGTTATTGCATAGTGGGCTCTGTGACTGAATTAGCAAAATTGGGGAACTAAGCAAAGTTGAAGCTGTAGGTTTTTTATAACTTCCTTCTTTTAGGCAGACTGAGGTAGCTGATGGGAAAAAAAAAGAGACTTAAGATCAAAATACATGGGAAAAATACAAGGGTGGGCTAAAAAGCTCTGTAGTAGCAAACCAGAGAAGTAGCCTGGAACACATCAGCTGCAATGTAAAGGTGCGGCACAAGGAGGTCGAGTGATGAGATCTTGTTACTGAAAGCCGAGAGATGTGGGTTTTGATCTGTGGCTCCACAAGAGGCTCCTCTGAGGACCTGTCACGCCTTGTTTCTGGTGTGCTCTGTCTGCAAAGAGGGAATATTTTTCCACCTTTTGCCTAAAGATCTCTTCCTCTCTCTCTTTTAAAGAAGTATTTTCCATTGTATAACTTCTTATCATTGCTCTCACATCTCCATCTTGTAGCGTGCAACCATCATGATACCAAAAAAGTAGTGAGAATAACAGAAAGTAAAGGACTGGTGAAGAGTAAATATTTGAAGTGAAATAGTAACTGTAAGTGTAGGAAGTTCTTTTCAATTTATTGCCATCAAGCTGTCTAGAAAACATGTTACTTATTTGATACAGCTTCAAAAGGGATCATTGGTGCTTTGAGGAGGAGGATGACATTGTGTTTCACCTGCTGACACTACTGCAGCAGCTAGGTAAGACTGCGAAAGGGAGAAAAAAGGAAAGAAGACAGTGTTGAACAGGATCAAGTCTAGGCTCTTCTAGAAAGAGTGATTCTGCAAAGTGAAGCAGTTAATAGGTGATAAAAAAGTGAATTTTGTGTTTGCTACAGAAGTGAGTAGAGACCTAGTGGAGCTCTACTAGGAAGGACTTTATTGGACTGTGCGTGAATAGATGAAAAATAACATGCTTGAATTTGGATATGAGCAGCCTGGGAGATTGTGGAGGAGGTGAGATGTGGTAATCAACAGCTGTAGGCGAGCTTGGCAGCTGGAAGGGTGGCTGGGTTGGTGCGGGGGGGTCTCTGTTCCAGGGCTTGTTTACTTGGAGCGTGGACAGCCTGACATCTGGTTGTCTTCTAATGAAACTCAGAGTCTCAACTTCATTGCCTCTCCTGGGCTTTCCTTTCATACCTGTTAATTGGCTTATACTAATATTTGAGCAACCGCCATACTTTTCATTTTTCTTTTCATAGCCAGCCTGGTAAATGACAGGAAAGAGATCAGTATGGTTGAGCTGAGGGAAAAATATTTCCATGCACTGCAGCATGGGCACTAAAATATGCTCACCAAACAAGAGGAAACATACTGCTTACATGACTTAAGATCTCTTTATCTGTCAACAATTACATGCTCCAGTAGGTACTGTTTAATTTCAAGATACTAATAATACACATGCTAAAAAGAGCTCTAGTTGGATTTGTCAGATCCAAAACTTTATAAGCCTTGCTATTCTTTCACTAATATTCACACTCACCAATGTTCATGCTTGTTAAATGTAACACTCATTAAAAATATATAATCCATGTTCATCATTTTAGTTATCCATCACTACATCAGATTAATAGATCACCATACAATTTTACGTTCTTTTTACAACTTAATGGAAATGATCCATTATTCAAATACTGAGCATTGCCCATCTGTACTCTTCTTTTTCATTTTTTTCTCCAGTTGAGTCACCCATTAATGAGTGACAAAAAGAGTAATGCTGACAAATGTATGTGGAGATCTTCAAGACGTTGTTGCCAAGACCCCTCATAGGGCTTCGTCAGCTGTCTAAATCGCTACTCTGTGCTTCTGGCTTCTTGTACATCCCTAGGCAGGGTACTCCTGTTTTGGCAATGCCTCTGAAGGACAGGATATCTGTGATTGGATTAATGGATTCCCTTATTATGTCTGATGACTTTTCGTATTTCTCATTTTAATCAATTTTTTAAAAATGGCCTCGTGTCTTGGTAGTTTCTTTCCCATGAGAGGAGGTCTGTTTTAATGCAAACACTTCATTAAAGGGATTTTTTTGGTAAATATCTCGTTCTTTTTGCCAATACTGCCATATAAATACCACATAGCATTGTAATGTCTTTTAAAATTCTATGTGTCTGAGATAGGCAGGACATTGTACATGTTTCTATTGCAGTTTGTGGTTTCTGAGCACACTAAGGAGGCAAAAAATAATATGATATCATATTTAATATTAAGCCCAACAGTAAATAAGTACAAGCATATCCCTCACTTATTTGTTTCATCTGGGTTTAGCTCAAGCAAAACCTTCACTCTAAGAGATTTGTCCCTCAGGATTTCCCTATCTGTCTCTATTACTAATTCTAATTGTTTCTGTCTTGAACAACATCTCCAGAGGAGGTGGTTGCTGAAAGCCGGTGTGTAGCAGTCAGTCCTCAGAGGACAGCCTCTGTCCCCCAGACCTGCCACCATGAGGCTTGGGGACAGGGTCCAAAAGTTTCTAAAAGTGTTAGCAGCTTCTCAGCCACTGTCAATGCTAAATGATGCAATTGTAGGAGAAACTCCTGGCCGTCTGTTCTCCTATTCATAGTCAGCAGTGCACTAGCAGAGATACAGGGAGCCTCAACTCCTGGACGGTCCATGTCACTCAGTGCGCAGGGATGCGCCATGCTAACCACACTTAAGAGTTTCACAAGTGCTAAGGGAGAGGGGTGAAAAAGGGGTGGGGGAGAGGTAAGTCTGGGTCCAGTCATTGCAAAAACAAATGACTTTCCAGCACCTGTGAAGACTTGTACAGCTCATGATGAATTTTCTCTCTCTGCAGTGTTTTTGTGTGTGTATGTAATTCCTTTGGCCAAGTACTGCCACGTTGTACACATAATATAGTCTTTTAAAAATACCATTTAGTAAATCCAGCATGTCCCCTTTTATTCTTTTGTCCTCCTTTACCCTTCATTTTGCCCCCACACTTCATTCTGTTTATACTTACCAAAGAGCTGCTTGTCGAGGCTACCGTGGGTAGGGATGCCGGGCAGGTGATGTGCTGGGGGGACAGCAGGGACACCTTTTGCTTCTGGCCTTCCCTCACTCAGCCAGCGCCCAGGAGTGGGGCGGTGCCCTCCTCAATCTGCTTCCCACTCTGCTGACGGTCTCAATTGGCCGTGCATGGAGCCAGGTCTTCAGTTTTTTGAACCTGCTCTTTTCCTCCTGGTTTTCCTTTTTCTTTCTACCTTGTTTCCCGTGTCTGCCCTCTGCCTGCCCTCCCGAGCTGCCTCCCAAGAGCTGCTGTTCGGGGGAGCGGGTGCAAGCTGGGCTTGCCGGCTGTGAAAGGTTTTCACAGAGGAACCTTGTAGGAGGCTGAAAGGTGAGAAATTGTTTTCTTTTTCCTCAGTAAACACTTGAAGAAACCAGCTTTGATAATGAGAGAAACCTTCAGAAGCGATACTAGAAGTGAAAATTTTCCACAGTGTGGAAAACATATAAGCCAATGTGTGTTTTAATTACAGGAATGCAAACAAAGAAACCTGTGAAGTCCGCCGTTTTTTGATTCGATAATAGTAGCTTTGTGAATTGCTGAGAGACAAGTGTTGCCATGCTGGGACATCATCAGATTCCCCCATGTTTGCCGTATATCTGTAAGGCAAAACCAACTCCGCTTTATTTATCTAAAGCTTACTCGTTGCTGCTGTAAGCTTCTTCACAAACTGAGAGTGGATCTGAGTTATTGATCACTCAAAAGTAAGGTACTTTAATAACAGAAAAATAAAGAAAATAACAGTAGATCCTATATCAGTATTTTAAACATTAAGCAAACATATTTCATACACTATCAGGCAATCCTTTCCTCATCATGCTTTTAGCAGCAGATTTTTTCTATGCACGTGCAGTGATGCAGTGAGTTGGGTTTGTTCGCATGTTGTGCATCAACATTTGACTTCACCTACATGTTTCTGGCTCAGGAAAAAGTGATCAGATAACCTGTACAGATAGGATGTGAGTTTTGTTCTATAGCTAAAAGATGATGAGCCAATTTGTACTGACCTTTTGAAGTGTTTGGAGAGGCTCTTACATGATGAACATTTTCTTTTAACGTTCAGTGGTTTGCTAAGATTACTATTTGCATTTCTTATTCTTATCTCCCTGCCTGCTCAGCCTTCATACTTCCTTCCCAAATATATCTTTTCTGTATGTCCTTGTGTCTTTTTCTATGTCTTTTTTCCCTGTCCTTTCTAATTTGAATTCCTTTATTCTCTTTCAGCATCAAATAACCTCACCCGCATCCTTACCCTGACTCTATAAAGCCTTTCAGGAGCAATCCTCCTCCGAGATCCCCTAATGTCAGAAATGAAACAAAACAACAGAAGAAAGAGCCCAACTCAATGACAGATGCATCTTTCTGAGTTTCAGTATTTAGCCTGCATTGTTTCTTTCGCTGGGGCTGTGTGCTTTGTTCATACGGTAGAGACACTTCCTTGGAGAACTTACAGGCTGAAAAGCACCACTGGAGAGAGCAATCGGTTAAAGAGGTTACCACGTACAAGCACAGCATGTTGGACGAAAAAAGCCCCTACTAGAAAAGAAAGATTTTTTTTTTAATAGTGTAAATGGCAGTAGCAGGTCTTTAGGAGGGATGTGAGCAATGAGAAATCTGTAGAGGAAGCATTTGCTTAAGAGAGCTTCTCATGTGTGAGGGGCATGGGAAGGAGGGGAGGGAAGTCACGTTGTCGGTGGAGGAGGGAGGCAGGGGAGCAACTTCATGAGAGTTCAGGACGGTTTCCTGGGCTTTTTGCTCCAAGTTCAATGGAGCTTCAAACTGTAACGAAGAATTTCGGATGACAGTCTGGCCTTTTCAAAAGATGAAGGGGTTTGTATCCTCCTTAAATATTTAAAGAACATGGGGAGCACTTTGAAAAGACTAAAGCATTGGACTAGGCAATTAAAAGAGAGAAGATTCTGCTGAGACCTTGTTTTTGAAGATGTACTGGAGAGGTAAAAAAGCAAGCTGGTCCAAATGCTTAGTACACAGAAGACAGCAGATAGTAATTGCTTAAGCAAATGTGTGTTGTAAAAAAATAAGTGAGCAGTGCAAAAAAGGTCAGTGTTCCCAATTTGCCGTTGAGAACCTGAGTACAATTGTACATGTTTCCATTAGAAATCTGTGCACTTGCATGGTAGTGTGTAATACTCCTCTCTACAGCTGAAATTAGGAGCCTTCAAGCATCATTGTACTTGGATAAAATTATTTCATTCAGCCTCTGCCCATCCTGTCATTGAGAACTGATGGGATATCCCAAGATTTATTGTGCTCTGTAGGTTTTTGAAAACACACAGATTTTTCATGGCTCAAAATCTCTCCAAAGGAGTTAATTGCAAGATTTATCAATCACCAGCAACCCCCCCACTCTCCCACCCCTGCTACCACAAGGATTTTTGTCCTGAATTAGGAGATCTTTGATATAGCTAGTGGTACCTATAATGTGCTTCAGAGAAGCATAAATGGGAAAAGCATAGGTCATTCAGTATTGGGTATTCACAACTGAAAAAATCCTAGGAAAATAATTGGCTTCAGAACACTTTTGGTTTGTGATTAATTATTCACAGCACAATTTCTCTAGCCCATCTTGGTCTTACACTTTAATCTCTTCAATTTGTCTGGCCTTCGTTGGTTTTATTTGTAAGTTCATTAAAATTAATCTTTCTGGAAAAGAAGTCTGACTTTGAATATAATCGTGCTTGGGCGATGAATGTGGACATTTTGCTTTGTTACACGCATATATATCTGGGGGAGCAGCATATGAACGGGCAGTCATGTGGATTAGATGAATGTGCAGTCGGTTGTCTCCGAGTGTCATATGTTACACAGCTTCCCTTCTACAAGATGATGGAGCATCTGCGCGGACACATTCCACACAGCAGCACTGCCTTCACATAGCTGTACAGTTTTTGAAAAATATAAAAAAACGCTACTACGAATGGCTTTAAATTATTTGTAAGTGGACTGCAAGTGCAAAGCCGGGGTACACTTTAGATGCTGTATTTGGTTTCTTAGTCCTTGTTACATCTCACATGCTTGCTCGTGGTATCTTAGGGCTGGGGTTGCACAGGAATTTTAATGATCAGATTCCTCTGTGCATCGTCCCCCGTGCAGGCACTCGTGTTCGTGCAGCTGTGGGGTGCGCGGGGCAGAGCGCGGGGCTGGCCGATAGCTTTGGGAAGGGGAGCAGTTTGCAGCCTGATTTTTTTGCAGCAGTTTCTCGCTGTAGCTGACTTTTCTTACCGTGTGTTTTGGTACGAAGGTGGGAGCAGCGGCCTGCGGCAGGGAAACAGGGCTACGGGCAGCCTGTGTGTCTGCTTCTGAAAGCATCAGCGAGCAGTGCTTTATGTAGAGAAGTAGGTTAGCATTGTGGTTTGTCAAAGGCAGCTGAAAGGATGGATAACATAGGATGTTTAGGAGCATATCAGTGCTAATGAATTTAGGTACTAATCGAGATTGATGCATGGTTTGCTAGAGTGATATTTTAATATATTGGTTGACAGAAAAAAGGGAAATACTGCTTTGGCAATTTTGATGTTCTCGGTCCTACATCTCCTCTGGTATATTTGACTGGAAAGTGGTGTAGAATCCCCTCTGATTTGGGACTCTGTTTTATAGCTATTTGCTTGAGTTTCATGCACCTTCTTTTGATCTCTTCAGAAGCATTTCTGTACCCATCAGCAGATACATTCTTGATCAGGTAACAGTGTTTCATCTGAGCCTTTTTCAAAATTATAATGATGCTCTGCTAGTTCATATTCCAGGAGGAGTAAGTATCACCTTGTTCTAGTTGCTATGAAATTATTACTTTGTTTTTGTCCTCTGTATAGTTTTTAAACATGCTTTATGACTCAGCTGAATATAGTTGAATTTGCTTAGCCCTTTTTTGTGAACAAAATAATAAGCCTGAATTAATATTTCTTAATTAGCAGTCCCTAGTCTTTGCTGATAAAAGTCACTTTGAAAATGAATCCAACCAAGGTTGCTATAGTGCTACAGATACTCATTAGGTATTTCTGTTTCTAAGACTGTTCCAGATGTTCCCCCAGGTTTTAGTGCTGATACTTGGAACGACTGGCAGTGGATGGGGAGGAATTTGGGGCGTTAAGTCCTCCAAACAGCAGATCTGCAATTTTGCAGTTGGCCAGCGTGGACCAGAAGCAAGGGAAAATAGAGTGGCAGTGTGTAACCAGCATGAAGGGAGATACGGCACACCGGTGGTCACGCTGTTGTTTAGGCACTCTGTTTGCAGCCAACTCAGTCAAGGATCAGCTTGCTTTCTTCTTGTGTTTCAAATCTTTACTTGGTGTGAAGGAAGAAGGGAAGCGTAATGCTTCCAGGGTCCTGTGATAATGAACCTCACTGCGGAGCGCCCTGTGTTAACCCATGACACATCTTAGTAGAGTGTTTCAGAATTACACAAGGATTGACTTTTGGTCTCAGGTCCTAAAATTGGAAAGCACTGGTGAAAGCCTCACCACTCTGGGCTGATGAAACATCCCACGGAGGTAAGAAGATGTTTTGCAGATGAAAGAAAGAAGTTGGGACTCTCAGAGAGCTTCTAGCGGTCGGCTGGATCTGGATAGGGGACAAGTGAGGAATCACAGGGTAATATGGGCGGTATGAGAGGTTTACTTGCAAGGGGCAAGACAGTGCTGTGCTGTGTGATCACCTTGCTTATTCCTCTGTTCTGGGAATTTTAAAAGCGATTTACGGAGACAAAGTGGCCAAGCCTGAGGTGAAGTGAATTCATGCCAGTAGCCTTCCTTTTGGGTAAAACTTAAGGGATCCTGGAGAAGAAGCATCCAATAACCAGAAGAGAGGTGCCAGCCAGTACCGAATGGCTGTACTGCAAGCAAACAGCGCATAGCAATGTGTTTTGTGGAGGGACAGCATGATTTAAAATGCATACAAAAAAGGGAGTGGGTGTTTACATGTGGTCACATGTTTATCTATGTCATTTGAGGCTTTGATGATCTTATAGGGTCTCCTCTCTTGAGATGCAAACGCTACCTAATAAGAATTTGAAATACTGCCAGGGATAAGTGCCATTTAAATCTGAGCTGACACTTGAGACCTCTTCCCAGAAGAGCTGTTCGTTATTTTTTTCTAATAAATAACACTTGGAGCTTTACATGTAGGATGTAACACATACTTTTCTCTTCGTCCTGATGTTAATATTAATGTCTTTAGCATGGGGAGGGGGAGGCGGGGGAGGAACCCAAAACTTAAACCCTCTTGAATTAGCCCAGTATATATCTCAACGTTAATTTCTTGGGAATTACAGATACCGCCACAATCACACGGGACCACAGATGAATCCTAACTTCTTTTTAATTTTGGAGTTTGATTTGATAAGATGCAGTACCTGGTGATTGCTTAAATACTGACTGTATCTGAAACGCCGGCAAATTATTCCTAGTATTCTGCTCTAACAGGAGTAGAATTTAACTTTTCAAAGGTTTGCCTTAACTCTTAATTTTTAGCTTCCAGAAGCTTTGCTGAACCTGAGATTCAGAAAAGAGACATGATACTATCAGGCAATGCATTTTTTCGTTACAAAATATTGTTATCAGCTCAGCCATTTACACATTACCAATGTAGAGTTAAGCAAATATTTAACTTCAACCGTACTTGCTTTGCCAGTTGCTTTCACGGACAAAATGTTCAGCTGATATATTCAGAATTTCACAAATCTAAGGACTTGCTAATGACAGGGGTTTTAATTTTTGTGTTGCTTGCGTAGATATATTTCAGACTAGAGATTGCTTTAGAAATCTGCAGTAGCCTGTGTCTGGAGAGTTAAACCTGCTTTGTGTGTGAATATGTTAGCAGCATTTTCTTACGATGGCGTATTTGAAAAAAATGAATACTGGAAATCCCTGACTAGCCATACATTAATATTTCTCGCAGAAATTCTACCACTTTGGCCTTCAGGTAGTGGGTGGTAGAAGGACGGTGGTTGTTACTCTTCTGGTCAATGGCTTTGTCTTGGTTCACTGAGCTCCTCTCACCACAAACACATTGCATGTGAATCGGTGCTCACCATGTGTCCCAACCGGTCTAGCCAATATCGTCTCCTTTTTTCCAAATGGGCTGAAATTGGGCAGTCAAATGGAAACTCCTATTCACAGTTTGCGATGAAAAAACTAATGAAATGCTCCATTAATCATTTAGTTTGACCTTCATTCCCAGTGTAATGAAGACTGAGAGGCAACATTAGCCCATCTGAAAGGTTTAAGCATTTGGGATTGATCTTGAATGGGATAAGGCCATCAGTGATATGATACAGAATTACTAAAGGCTTAAATAAATAACTCATGTCTTATAGTTGTGTTAACATAACAATCAGTCATACATAGTACTTCTAGGTACTGTATTTAAATTTCATTATTGAAATGCCTCTCACTGCTGGAGTTTTGTCCGTTTACTGAGAAACTTGGGAAGGCTGCTTATTTTGGCTATCCAGTATTTTATTCCACTACTTATAATGCTGTGAATGTTAGTAATGCTAAGTGAGGCAGGAATTATTTTTTTATTACCTGTAAAATAAAAATGCTGCTGCTTTGTGTGGAGTTTCATCAGTCAGTGTTGGCAGCATTCTTCTCTTTGTGCCAGACCTTCCCAGATCCAAATCCTTCTTAGAGACGGGGACATCAATTGTCTCAACATCTCGACATGGTGTCTGGTGTTCTGTGCGAGGCGTTGAGCCATATCCACGCTTGAAGTGTGAATTCTGAAATTACAGGCACGATATATGAAAAATGTAGAGGAATTTAGCATACAGTGTAATTTATATTTTTCTTTTGTAATACTTCTTTCACAAGCTTTATGATTAGGATGGAGCCTCTATGGAAACAAGCATTGGTATTCAAAGGGCTTTCCATTATAAGTGTCTCCATTAAGTAAATAGATGTAGGAGTCATAGCAAAGCAATTTGTTGTTTAGCTGTATAAAACAGCGGTGATTTGTGCTTATTGAATTTTAAAACGGCGCAAAAAAGTTAGAGCAGAATTTAGGAAATCGCTATGCAGTTCTTGTTCACTGTTACAAAAAGTTGAGTGATGCATACAAATAGCACTAATTAATTTTCAGTAGGAAACCAACAGTTCATGCATACCGATTCTTCCGACACTGGCATGAAATTGGTTACACTGTTGCTGTACTGGGAGCAAGAGGCATTGCTGCAGGGAATTATAATGTGTGTAGAAAGGCGTTAGGAATCCGCGCCCCTTGGCTCTGCAGTCTCATTGACTGAAAGCGTTAAAAATGGGAAAACGTATCATTCTGGTTTTACCTGTTACTTACTTTGAAAACGTATGAAATCGAAATGTAATTTTCTGATTTTTACTTTAGGTAAATTAGGCTATGATCAGTCTGTAACAAATGGAAGGATTACCGTGGTGCTTGAGTCAGGGTTGATGGCAAGCTCTAGGCAATGATAGTCTTTAAATGAGCTGAACTTGTTGCTTGTCAGACAATATTTGTCAGTAGAGCAGATTTAATGTGAGATTTTTAATAACAAGAAGACTTTGTGGTTTTGTAGAATTATGTTTAAAGATCTATAGAGTTCCTTTCTTCCTATTAACGAACAAAGACTCAGAATACTTTTTTTTTCCTTTCATCAGGCTGCAATATTCAATATAATAAGCCTTTAAAAAACCCTAAGAGGTGGTTAAAGGCTGCAGCTGTTAATGCTACTTCTTTGCATTAAAGTTTTTTCAAATGCAGTGAAAAGCAGAAACGTATGTGAAATTTCTGTACAGCAGGAAGCTGATCATCCTGACGATAGGGAGAGTAAATTTTCTGAAGTGTTTTTACAACAGAAAAATGTGTTAAACTAATAAATGAGTCATGATAGCGTAAACTTCAGGTCATTGAAGCGATCCCTCTGCACATCCACTATGGATTTAGCCCCTTAAGTACTTTTCACCTTTGAATGACAAAGTGTGAGAAGGTGGAAAAGTTACTGCTAGAGTATAAAAATGTTGGCACAGGGCTTGTCACAATCACTGTCACTTTGCGCTTCCCTTTGATATGGCTCTACATACTTTTCCTGGGACAAGAGTACAGTCTGCAGAATTAGCAGTTGATCAGCACCTTGCACCAAAGAAAATCTTTCTGTAGCTGTTGTATTGAAATAACTTGGAACTAATTCAGAGCGGGCATGTTTGTGGCTTTATGAGTTGACCGACTTGTGTTTATGCCTTTGCAAAATCTCTAAATTACAGTCCGTGGCTTGACTGCAGCCTCTGGGATGATTTGTCCAGACTTGGAACAATTAGAAAGTCTTTTTCGTCCCCTGCCCGGGTCAGAGTGCTTACTCCGCAAGCTGCTGCTGTAATCTCATGTTTCCCGAGAACGGGGTGACTTGCTATTGATATATACCACAGCAGACATTTGGCTCAAAGACTGGAGGATGTTGAACAGTCCAACCAGAGAATACAACAGAATCGTAAAATTTTGGGTGTTAGCGAAATAATTGCTATTGATTTCACTGGGTGCAAACTCAGGTGTTAGAAATGTAGAGCACGATACCAATTTCAGTGTTAACATTGTCAGCGTCCTCTAGGAAAAGAGTGATTTCTAGCTCGCTCCCAGCCTTTCTTCATGTCTTCTTTAGCAAGTTCCCCTGTTGCTTAATCAGCTGATACGGAATGGTTTGGAATATTTTGGAAATTTCTTTTGTAATTCTCCCTGGCAGTAGCAATTCGTCCTGCCAGGCAAAGGGCTCAAACAGTTTTCACCAAGCTGATGTGTCAGGACCGTTCGTAAGTACTGGCGTACGTTGCTGTTGTGAAGCTCTGGGAGCAGCAGGGAATTCCGTTTCACAACTCCACTGCTCTAATGCACAGCCAGGGCCTTTTTAATAGGACAAGACCTTTCCCCAACAGGAAAATTTGAGCCAAACTGAGAATTAGCTAAGTGTTTCTAATGATTTTTCAGCCCTATGTACTTTGTAACAAAACACCCAACTGAACAGACTTACTGTATAATATTACATTTCTTGATCTGCTCTATCAAATTTTGGGTGCATTAAATGATGAAATGACTCATTCATTCTTTATACTACTCAGAATGCAAACTGCTCCATGGTGGTGGGACAAAGTTTCTCCTGATGTAAATAGAGTTCAGTGGGAAGAACAAGATTCAAGTCCCGTTCTTTGAAGAGACAACGGGACATTGTTGTTGCTTTTTAATTGGACTGTGTTAATATTAGAATGATACAAACTCAGAGTAGCACGGTTTCTATCTGAAAGAGGAAAAGCAAAGCACTCTGGCCAACCTAAACAAAAATTTATTGTCAGATGGTAAGGATGGGGTAAGGTAACACTGTTGAAAGTGATATTTTACTGTTAATGTTAGAGCATTAATAGAGGTATTGAATTTGCAATAAAAAGTCATCTGAAGAATTCAAATCTGTTTTATAAATACAATTTTATTTGCATCCCAAAGATTTGATGAAAGTAGTTATTATAGTCAAGTAAACCGGGGTACAGTTTGTAACTGAATATTGTCACCTCTCACTAGATCCTAGACCTATTGGGAAAGTGTGTAGAAGAAAAGATTTCTTACGAAGGAAGTGAATCTGTAGCCTGGTGGTTTGCTCCCCTCCCTGAGTGAGCTGTATTACTAGCTTTATGCCCCAGTATATTTTCTGATACTATGTTTTAAACCTCTAAATGAGATCGTATAGCTGCCTGACAGCCTGTTCTATATGTTGTACAGACAAGTCTTTGTGCAGAATGAATCCCTCTAATGCCTTTTGTGGGCAGCTTTCCCCTCCTATCACTACATGTCTCCTTTTATTGAGTATGACACTGATCGAGACTGTCTGAGCTGTTCCTTTTAGGCTTTTGTCGCTTAGATTCTCCTTCCCCGTGTCTTGTGGCAGATGATTACTAAGATTATTCTTCTTCCATGTTTTTTTTAATTGTAACCTAGGCTTTGTAGCTTCCATTTCTTTGTAGAATACTGTAGAATATCTGAAATGCCTATTTTCCCATGTCTCTGTATTTCTAAGTCATTAACAATTTTATTACTTCTTCCGTTTCTATTAACTGTAGGTTTATATTATCAGTATTTTTTTTAAACCTATTTAGCTTCCTTCTGAGTCTTTGATCAGCTTTAGTATAGACCGATTTTAGATACAAGCTATTACTCCTTTTAGTTCCCTCTTCTACCGTTGTAAATAATCCCTTACCAGAAGGGATTATTCTTAAAAGGTGTACTCTCACCTTTCCTGCCAGGTATAAACAAAGCATTCTCATTCCGTCTCCCCTGGGCTTTATCTTTACAACCCTTTCATTGTTTTGCTTGCCTACTTTAGATTCTCCCTAATTTATTAATGTCCTTTTTGTAATAAGTGCCCAAAATGGCATGCAGTATTTAAAGCACAGGTGCTAAATAATTTATTTTCTATGAATAATTCAGTCCGTACTCCGTTAATGAACTGATCCTGCCTCCACAGAAGCATCCGTTGTTCATGAATGTGCGCCAAATTGTTTGTGCAAACAAATTTCAGGTGATGTGATCTTGAATAGTTCAGCAATTTGGTTTTGGTGGTATATGACTATTAACATAAGGTCTTGTCTTACCACAGTCTTCCTTAGTTAAATTGGTGCAAAGGGCTTATGTCTTAAGAGGACTTTAACATGCTCTTGAGTATCAGTAGTGTTGTAAGTACAGCTCATCAGCTCATTTTCATCAATAGAATCTATGCTCTTAGTCCATCACAAACGTGAGATGAGATTTTTGCCTCCCTTTCAGATAAACAGGTTTAGTCTAAGACCCTGAGTACAGCTGTTGCTGCTCACAAGCTTTCAGCACATACATCTATATTCTTGGTTGCATGTCTAAACTTAATTTACCCTAAATGTGTTCCTAAGCAACTTTGGCTAAATTGAAATAAATACACGGCTTATGCTGAAATGGGAGCAGATACAAACACCTTGCAGAAGTACAATGCACTTCTGCAGTCCAGTCCTGTTCGTGTGCCAGGATTGCAAGAGTGAAATTTGTCAGTGCAAGAAAGTAGGATTATAGAGTGCCATTCAGTGAAGAGAAGCCAAGGCAGGTCTGCTAAAATGGGCAAATACAGGAGTTATCACCAGAATCCTTTATCTGTTCCAGTAATCGTCATCTGGATCCTGTTCCAAGGATTAAAGCAGAAACAACATCTAACAACGTAAGCACAGTCTTTCACGGATTAAGTGTCAAGAGTAAAATTTGGAGTGGATTTATTCATTATTATATCATTTTTAAAATACAAGATTTAAAAAAAGCATGTAGCCGGGACCTCATCATTTGTCAGTGAGTCAATGAAGGATAACAGTGCATTACGTTTTCTGTTATTAATCTGCTTGCCACAGTCTATGGGAAGACTGGAGACACTGAATTTTGACAGGGACATTGAATCTTGTAACAAGCTGTTACAAGAATATTCTAAGGAAAGTATAACTTAAAATTATTTAACAAGCAATTTGTTATTTTGACTTCACATTCAATGGCTTAATTGCCTAGACTGTAAGATGTTGTGTCAAGACTGTCTTCCTCTTCTGTGCTTTGCTGTCTACCTCAGGTTGGGTGAAACAGATTCTGTAGTGATACAGATACATAGTAGTACTGAAATTCTGTATTAGTTTCACTCTATAGATAATTTGCATTTTTTTATTCAGCCACTCTAAATAAAAAAAAAAAAATCAAACTATAGATTTAAAACAGTCTTGCAGCATATAATATATCTGAATTTAGAGATAAAGTATCCCTGATACTATATTCTGAAGGGAAAATTCAACAGACTTTGGTCCTGAACATTAGATCTCAACTAGGCAAATCAGTTGTAATTCCTCTGTCTGCAAAATGAAAATTCATTCTGGTCTTAGGTACTACCTCTGATTTTAGGATTTCTCAATTAGGGTGGCCATTTTATAATGCATTTCAAAAGTAGTAGAAATATTCTGTCCCATCCCTCACGAACAGTTATAGGAGATGGTATTTTTTTGACAGATGGGTTGACTTTGACTTCTAGTGAAAAAATGAATTGCAGCCATAACTATGAACTCTCTATTTCCAGTTCCCATAAGTGCTCTTCTATTGTATATTAAGGACCTGAGATCTGAAAGAAGATTTAGTAAGGAGGACTATAATTCAGGATTAATAGAATATCTGGAGTTACATCAAGGTATTTGATTGGCTAGTGTACAGCTTATTACTTCTTCTTTAGAGTTCATTTAAAACACATTGCTTCAAAATAGCTGTATGTCTATCACATTTAATTTTTTTTATGACAGCAGTAAAGTGAGTACAAGTCATTTCTGTGGAATCAATTGTCAACAAAGGTTAAATGTCCCAAGAAGTACCTTGTGTCTCGATCATTGTGTCTGAAAGAGGTGTGGATAGCTTAAAAACTTGAAAAAGTGTTGGCAAGTACACAAAAGTCTGTTCTGTGGCATAAAGATGAGAAACCATATCAAAAGGAAGACATGGGATGGAGTATAAAGAGGTATTCGTATTTGGACCAAGAGGAATTAAATAACTGAGAGCTGTTCTACAAATAGTTTCCTGAGAAACTTTAGGTCGGTGTAATGAAAACCAAGCACGTCACACTGAATTGTAGTGCAAAAGTGTAGCTTGGCTTTGTTATGATTTGACAAATAGAGAAAAGCAAAGAAAATTGCAGGAGAAAAATAGGTGAAACTTTAAAGTATTCAGAAAGGGCAGAAGTGAAAGAGAGAGCAACATTTGAATCCTTTTATAGTTATTTGAGATTTAAAAGAAACCACTTCAAAGATTTGCTTGAGTGTATCTGTGGTGGCATGCAGCTCCCAGCACACTAGAACTCAGCTGTTTTGGAATTCTTTGTGTTTGATGGTGATAATAATACTTACTGTTAATGCATAGATTTGTGAGCAAGATTATTTGGCAAACTGGTATAAGTAGGTGACAGAAAATTGGCTAATGTACTTGCGGCAAAGTTATTTTCCACTTTTTGCCCAGTGGGCCCAATTCTGTAGTCCCTGTAGAGCATTACTGATTCAGTGTCATTTGGAGAATCTTTTAATAGCACTTAAACATGGACTTTCAAATGTGGAATGACAATAATGCAAGACTTTTCTCCTGATTAAAGAAAATATTTAGTTAATACTCCATGATTATCTTTTAAAGACCTGATGGTATGTGGGTTATTTTCACAACAAAGTCTTTGAAATTTTGTACTGATTATGTTACGTAGTCATGAATTGAGAATAACACATAGCATCTTCTGTAGGAAAACGTATATATTCTTTTGTTATTTCTAAAATATAATATATTCTAAAAGCAAAGCAAATTGAATCCTCCAGATTAGTTGGATGTTAAGAACTCAGGTTCAGCAAAGCACTCAGAAGACCTTAAGCATGGTCTCCTCAGCTTTCAGTGTTTTTAAAGCCAAAATCAAAACAACAACAAAACCCATTCAATCCTCCTAGAATTGTGTGCCCTGAAGGCACTTGGTGGCCCTGACCAACCTCCCCTGGGGCCTGTCCCATCCCGTCCCCATGGGCCCAGGAGCCCCGTTTCAGCTCAGCCTGGGATCATCAACCCCTGCCTGAGCCACACCATGGGTGCATCTGTCTCCAACTCTGCCACCAAGTGCCCCTGCCTGGCCATGGGCCTTGATGATCTGGACCCCGACACACAGGGTGACTTGTTGGCTGGACCTGAGACGTGCCTCATCACCATGACATTGCGTTATGATCTGGACTCATGGATGGAGATGGCCACCATCTCCAGTCTGTCCAGCTCACTTCACTTGATGTGGTAGGATGGGGCCCTGGTCAGTGAGGTTCTTGTCCTGCTGACCTTGTCCTTCAGGGATTAGTCACCTCTTGTTGCTCCTTGACAAATTAAGGATAATTCCATGTATTTTACAACAGTAAGAATTACCTCTGCATGAATTCAAACACTGCGATCCAGTGTTTCAATAGTTGCTTTTGGTTCATTCTATTGTAAATCCTGGTGAGGGAGGAAAGGAGACAAAATACACAAAGTACACGGTCTGTTGCCTGCTTCTGCAAAACAATTTAAAGGGAATGTCCTGTCTGAAAATGGAAGTCTGAAAAACCACTTTTCCTTATTCTGGTAATTAACTTCCTGCTGGGAAAAGTGCTGTGTGTCCCGTTGGTTCCGGAACACAAATCTGAGAACAAAGAGAGATCAACCCATCCAGGGAGAGAGAATACACTGGGCCGAAGAGTTTCAGAAGATCACAGTCAAAGACTTGTTTTCCAATATCGAAACTGCAGTAAGTACACAATTGCATCTGTTACATAAACACAGTGCCAAGGATGGTCGGACTTTTTTCTTTACAGGGTATTTTGCCTCTATTATTTTTCTGCTATTTTGTTGTGTGACTGCAAACCCATTGGGATGTTGGCCTTGATTTTGTTTCTGAAAAAGAAAACAACCAGCAAACACAAAACCCTGAAACAAACCCAAAGAGGTTTCTGTTATGAAAGAAAAGCAAATGATTAAGCAGTTTTGCAAAGAGAGACTGTACATTGATCATGCCAATTTAGGCTGATTTATAGTAGAAGATACAGAATGCTTTCTAATCCAGGTAAATACCGATAAATTCTTAGCCTAATCCATGGAGATTTTGATCAGTGAATATGTAAGGACCAATATACTGAGCTGCAGGCATCTTCAGTGTGCTGCTTGGCTTTACTCTTTATTCTTACATTCCTGTTAAAACAAGAATGGGAAATTCAGCATCCAAGACACTGACACACAATGTGGTAGAGATTTTCAGGGAGATGCGGCAACTCTTCGATGGATGTAGCTGCTGAACAACGTTGTGGTAGCAGCATAACTTAATCAGTTCCTTCTCTGGGCTGTCTCCTTGATTCTCTCTGTGTGCTGTCACTGCCCTGGTAATAACAATCACTGTTATTTTTCTAATGGAATTGTTTTACAGCTTGACCAGTTTCCCCATTCTAGTCATCAGACAGACACACAAACACGTCCTCGAGCACAGCGCTGCATGCCATGCAAGGGCAGTAATAGGTGGCTGGGACCGAGGAGGTGATTGCTTAAGCTGCTACAGGCAGTACTGCTGGTGAATGCGTAATAGCTCCCACTGACTTTCAGCCCCTGTCACTTGTGCTTATGGAAATCTGAATCATTGTGTATGGCCCAGCAATAATTCCTGTTGTAGACTTCCAGCATATTTGATCTGACTACTTGGTGTTTTCAGACGGAAATACCTGACCTCTTTTTGGCTTATCTGTCTTTATGTGACCCCCCGAGTAGCCAATGTGAAGACTGAGGTGCAGCTGTAGTTACTGGCTTGCTCAAACGTTTTGGAGGATCGAGCTGTTGTAAACAATTGCATTAGGTGATCACTTCCCCTGCTAGCAAAACCACATGCAGTCACTTGTCACAGCCTGCTCTTGTTTCTCCACCTTGGAAGAACTGAGTTTTTTGCAGATTACTGCTGCTTAACAATTCTCAATCTTCTTTCAGCTCCTTTGCCCCTGCTCCAGAGGGGCCATGATCCATAGCGTAAGAGTGTAAGACCACATTCGTATTCATAAATTGAATGTATGAAGTGTGCAACTTGAAGTGAAATGGAAAAGAGGAATATGAGTTTTGGAAGAGGGAAAAAAAGCCTTTCAGAATCACTTAATCTCTTTTTGAGCTTCATCATTAGAAGAGAATACCTAGAAGAACATATGTCTTTTATTAACCTGAAGACCGTATTGCTTGCAACTTATATTAAGTCATCCTGTTGCTTTCACTGGGGCTATTTAAGAGAGTAAGACACGAATCAGTATAATGTCGGTTGAATCTTGCTGTATGTAATGCTTGAAATTGTATTTTCAAGGTCTTCTCTTTTTCATCTGACTCGGGCTGCCTTATGAACACATTTTTTAAAAATTAGAAATCACCATTTAATATGGTTTTCTGAATCAGCTATGGAAGCTTGCCACGTTTCTGTGACCGACCCATCAGTAGGCTTGAGACCACAGTCTGAGAGCCCATGAGAGTTTGAGAATAACTTTCCGTGGTTTGTTCTGAAACACAAGGTGGGAATGATTATAGTAAAGGTAACAGTATTCTTGTTCTTTGGTTTGCTTTATGATCTGAAAAGGTTAAGAGGCAATATCTCAGTTCTCTGAGCCAAAGACAAAATGCATTTATAGTCTTTAAACTAGTTCAGATTTTATGTTGGTTAATATACAGAAAGCTTCTCCCTCACTTGCTCTCTGCCCAAGGTGATGTTTAGCTCATTAGCCACTAACAATTAGCTCTTGGCTTCTGCTAGTTCAGTGTATTTGTATTTTGAGGTGGATAATGTTCTGGTTCTTCTCTCCCCAATTTATTTTTTTAATTGTAAAAATCAGATGGAATAAACTTATTCTAGACATGTCTGGGCTTTCAGGTATACAGCCAGTTTTTCATTATTACGTGCTCTTACATTACACTTTATGCCAGTGAAATACATCATCTGTCAAGGCTTACCTTTCGTCCTCTTTTCTTTTAAATATACAGTTACACTTCAGAACATATAGCATGGAGAGTTTCTTATGAGTCTGACTGAAGTGTGATGGCTCCCTGTTGGCTCGTGCAGGAGATGGTAATGGAAATCCTCACACTTCCGTCTTGAGCTTGAGCCAGGGTCTTCAGTCGTAGCAGCCGTGGACTGGGCCAGCGCATACTGCCCAATGGTTTAAACGAGCACCATAAAACTAGATAAGAATCTTTCCAAGACTTCAGTAAGGTCTGGACTTGATCCTAAATAAACATGAAAAAGTTTGAAAGGGACATAGTCCCAAGATGTGCTTTACAATTGTGAGCCACAGATTTTCACATGGGCCAGAAACAGGTTTAGGTTAATGAAATGGCAGTAGTTCAGCCGGTGGTGCTAAGTAATACATTGATTGCATGTAAGCAAATAGAGATTTGACTAATGCGTGGTTTAGTGGCCACATAGGGGCTTTCCAGGCTTACAGAAGTTATTGATAATGAAATGTTTCATGCCTCCAGTATATTTTTCCCTTCAATTGAAGTATTTGTGATCTAGTAATTAGCTCTACTGAAGTTGGCACATATGTTTTGCCATTTTGAGGGGACATAATGTGTGTGCAAAGCAAACAACTTGTTACATTGCAGTAGAGAGGTAGATGAGTTCTTTAACTTTTATTTCTATAAGAAATATTTTATGGGGCTTACAGCTGAAAGCCAGTCTCAACTGCTACTGTAGAGTGATAGTTGCTCTATAATAAAGTTATGATGCTGTCATAGGATGAAATATATAGATGTAGGCACACAGTTATGTTATAAATATTTGATTCTGTGTTTTTTCAAAGACTCACAGCTTGAATCATGGGCTTTTGTTGGTTTCCTTTACAGATTATATGAGGGTAAGTTGATTCCACATTGTACAAAAAAAATACCTTTGGAGGGGAAAAGAGAGATATTGAATATCGAGCACAAAAAGGTTTATAACAAACAGTAAAAGGAAGACAAGCAGGAAAAAGGAAAAATTAAGATACAGAGCTTGTGAGAGTCACTCCATCAAGCACTGAAATAGACTTGTTCTTCTCCAGCGTGCCTGTTCAGTCTATACTGTTTCAGGCTGCTGAATCCTGTACTCTGTCATACTTCCCAGGTCTTTGGCTCGTCTGTTCATTTTTTTGTTGTTGTTCACAGCAAAGAAATCTTCTCCAGAGAACTGTAGTGATAAATGAATAGAAACCGGGACATCCGTCTTAGTTATAATTATGACCTTGCAACCTTTAAGGAGTATTGGAGGGATTTCTTGCTCAAAAATTCCCCAGAAACTGCTTGTTCATAGTAACGACGCTCGAAATGAAACTGGCAGTGAACTGTTCATAACACAGGGTCAGTGAATCATCTAATGCTAGTTAGCTGTGGAAAAAAGTGTTCTCTAATGTAGATGCTGTTAGCATCTTAATAGTTTATATCTGTAAACATGGCACTGGATGCCCACTATCCTCTGTGAATTATCATTTAGCTTAGATACATGGAAAAAAAAGTCTTCCATCTAAGTTGTATTCCTGTCTTCATATTAGTCATGGTTAACACAGTTTGTCACCCAACATGGAGGCTGACTAAGCTGTGCAATATTGAAAGACACTGCATCCCTTAATAGCGCGTGGGGTTACAAAAATTTTTGCTTTAGAAGTATGGGATATCACTTCTACAGCAGGAGGCATTTGTACATGCAGGTTGCATTCTTCTTGCTGCACAGGAGCGGCCTCGATGCCAGACTTGAGGCTGAATTCATCACCTACATACTTCATTTTCCCCAGTGCCTTCAGGGTTGCCTCTGAGGTAACCCAGTGGTGTTTCTGGGAACTCCTGCTTCAGCGCACACTCGAGCGTGTATTTATTTGTATGCAGCCAGGCAGTCTCCTGTGGCTCTGGCACACGTGCAACAGACATTCATGTGGTACTTCTTAAACGGCCACCAAATATATGCCAAAAATGTAGATGGATTTCTGTGGGTAGCAGGAGTTCAGGCTGTCCACAAAGAAAATGTGGAAGGATAATGCAATCCTAAGTACAGGCATGGCCAGAGCACCTCTAGTGGGACCAGAATCTTTGATGAAATAGAAACAACAGTAATAAAGAAGGATGTGGTGTGGAGAGGCTGTGTGCCATCCAAGCCTTGGAGTATAGAGGAAATACAAGAAGGTTCAAGCTAGGCTATTGCTTCTTATTCCTCTTCTCTCATTTTTTCATTTTCAATATGATGTCTCCTGTGGATTTCCACATCCACCATCTCTCTGCCTTTGTAGAGCCTCCCCAGGTGTATTTCTCCAATAGTTTTGCACTATATTCTTTTGTGTAGCTTTCCTTGCTGCTTCTATTATTTGAGCTACTTCTGACCAAATATACCGGTCCAGATAAGGGAATTACTTCATGCCTCAAACTCTAAAATAGTAATAAAAAAGGAGTACTGGAGAGGGAAATCAATCTTTTCCCTTAATCATATCTGTTAACTCTTCTCCAAACCATCTTTTGTTTGTAGGCATAGCCCTACATTGGAGTTACTGTCAGCAAGAAAAAAAAATCCCCTAAATTAAAAAAAAAACCCAACCCTTTTTTTTTTCTGATAAAATTATTTCCAAATATATGGCGTGTGTCTGCCTAAACAGTACAATATCAATAGCAGCACAAGAGTGAGAGAGCAAAATGTTGCAGCAGCAGTATCTTTCACTGAAGCAACCAGGAGTCACGTTACCTTCCCTAGGACCGTGGCGATAGCAGTAGGGCTGGCTTGGTTAGTCTGGCAGCCATCCCTAAGCGTGCGCCGTGAGATACGGGGACAGAGAGGAAACCTGTGTGCGAAGAAAACACATTTCTTAATTGAGCTGGGACTGAAAGTGAAGGAGCCTTTATGAGAACACCTTTTATTATCTCTCTCTGCATCAGGTACAAGAAGTGACCTGGAGCACTTTGTGTTAGAAATATTTTCCGCTGTTAGCATAAGCATAGCAAACAACATAGCACAGCAGTCGAGACGCTAATGTGCATTGGCAGTATATGTAAATGCTCTAAAAAGAAATTTTCATTTATTTATATACACTGCTATCAGCGTGGTCGGAATTGAAAATAATAATGTCTGAATTGTTTACTTGTTTTCTGGATAAATAAAAAGCATCAAATGTAGGAACCTGATATTATATATATATTAGCTTTTTAGATGGGATCATTTAAAAAATGTTTTTATATATTGTGTTCTGGAAAGTGCTTTGCAGCTGAGGAGACTTGCTCTGTTCTCTGAAGAATTGCCGTGCTAAATGAGGCTCTATTTATTGAGGTGTTATAATTTTTCTACTAGAAAACAGGGTGTTCCTTTTCTAGCTACTTGGAAGGTTATTGTCTAAGGAAGGGTGTCCGTTACTCAGGCTAGTTGTCCCAATTCCAGCACTGTTTTCTTAATCCGAGAACAAGCCTTGAATTTGCAGGACAGAAAAAAAGGAGGAGGATTGATGTAGCTCAAGCTAGACAAGAAGAAATTAAAGCTTGACTGCTTTGAAAGATGGATGCCTCCCAGCAGGAGCTCAGAGAAGAATTGCATGTAAGAATAGAAAGTGGGGACAGGTTGCTGGGAAACAGAATAATGAGCTGGAAGACAAATTGAGAGGAAAAATTAAACAGCAGATAGACCCTGCCTTTAGTGTCACGAAGACTGATGTCCAGTTCCCTGTAAGTGAAGAAGCTGTGAGTAAAACTTCCATCTTAAATCGTCATGCTCCTACTTTCCAGACCAAAACATGTTCCGTGATCACATCTGGTGGTGAGGCAGGTTGGGGCACGTGGCGCTGCCCGTGTGTGCTCCTGCCTGCTCGCGGTGGCTTCCAGGCCTGCCACAGTGCATGGGTAACGACACCCTGATGGCATTACGTGGCAGAAAGGCAGAGTTGGGCCCTAGTACGAGAAGAGTTACCAATAGTGTGCTCTGTGAAATCACATTTGGATGCACGTACCTTACTTCTCTTGAGCAGATGGGAAACCGTAATGTTTTCTGACACGTTTTTAAGGGGAAAAAATGCTTTCTTATATGATTTCGAAGTTTATCTGTAAAAATGAACGGAATACCTAAGTGATGGCTTTCAAAAACAGACTATTAAGATACTATGCATGATGTATTTGCATTGGTACAGAATCAATTTGTCATCATTTTACAATCTGCGCGTTTGGGACTAAGGTTAAATCAGGCTTAGATGGCTAGGGAAACCTTTGACTGTCACAAAAGTCCTTTTGTTTGTCAGAGTGCTGGTGCTGGTACGTCATTATGAGTGAGCCAGTGATGAAACTTGTTAAGCAAAAAGAACACTTTGGATATGCATGGGAGATCTACTGTGGATCCTCAGACAAAAGGAAAACATGTCCCATTTGGAGAGGCAACAGTGGAAAAGGCAGATTATGGAAATGGGCCATGCTCGGCAACAATATGTAATGCCTGAGGGAGTATCCAAGAAGCGTCTAAGAGCTGGAAATGTAATGACACGGTTATGGATGGAGCAGCTCTGCTCGTGCATTGGAGCAGAAAGCAGATACATCACTTTTCAAGAGCAAGAGAAGACAGGTGCAACAAGAACTGAAGGGAATTAAGAGTTACATACTGTGTAAAGCTCTCCTGTGCTATGGCCTTGGCATTGAGTCCTTTTGTACACATTTCCCAAAATATAAGTTGTAGGCTTTTTTTGGTGAAATCTTACAAGCCTCAATTATGTTTTCAGTTAACCCCGTGCAAATTTAGTGTCTATCTGTTTAGTTCAGTAGAGTTACTTGTCATTTCTACTAGGACGACTGAAGCAAAGCCTGGCCTCTATGGATGTTCTAAATTTGAATGCAGAAGAGGGCAGTTGTGTGAAATGATGCTCTTGTCAGAGCATGAGAACAAGAATGTTAACAGGAAGGAGGTCATCCTTCTAAATGTATAAAATTGCATTAAATTAAGTTTTCTAAATTCTGGCCTTTAACCCAAGCGAAGGCTAACATGAGGCAGAATTTTATAGGCTGTGTAAGTGGGAAGATGAAGAAAGCAGCCCAGCTGGAAACAGGCTGAGGTGACTGGGTAGAGAATGATATTACTTACTGGGTTTTGGCCTAAATCTGATCGCACTGATCTTAGTGGTTCAGTATCTAAGCTACAGGGGGCTAGAGATGGAATTATTATGGAAAGTTTGGGCAAAAGCTAGGTGGCAGACTAGTTAGACTGGAGACTATTTAGACCATATGGATCTAGTAGGCAAAGAAAAACAAAAGAAAGAGAGGGAAGCAACACCTGAAGTATAGCATTTTTAGACAATATGGCATATTTTACAGCTCTATTTGCTTGTCTTCCAGGTGAGAGAAGGAGGGAAAACATGGGGAGTTCATTTTATTTAACCGTACTACATATAAAGGTCACGAGTAATTTTAGGTTTTGTGCCATTTTGGCACTTGTCAAAACATGCAGATGTGCCCTCTTTCTCCTGATAGTTGATGTACTACACAAATTGCAGCCAGAGTTGGTTGATGCTAAAAAGATTGGCGTTGAAAATACAAAGAATTTCTTTGCTGTTTTAGCTCCCCTGGCCTGTTTCTGTAGTCCGGCAAAAGGATGGAGAGAGCATCAGCTTTTACATGGTGCTCTCAGATTTCTACTTTCTCTTACTGTCTGCTAAGTTATGAACAGTCATATGCCTGGTGAAGCATCTGGTTAATCTTTAATTCTGTAGTGAATAAATTCTCCTGCCTTTAGCACTGATGTGAAATAATGGGTCTGACCTTTAATTTCAGACCCTAGTCTTGTGGGATAAAGTGAAGCATAATGCTTTTTTCGCAGCTCCAGGAGGTTCCCTGTTTAATATTGGCAAGCGTACAATAGGATCTCATGTCTCATTATTATTGGGCAGTTTTAGGGATTTTATTAGAAGTATTTAGGACAATAACAAGAGATGCCCTTTGTAGAAGCTCATGTATAGCGTCCTGATGAAGCTTTTCAACAGAGGCTCCCTATGAAGCATCTCAAGGCGTATCATTAGGAAGACACCTGTCTCAAGTCAGGTAATTGCACCACTTTTTCCTCACTCTGTCATATGTAAAAGTCTTAAGAACCTCTCCTGTCCTTCAACTATTTTTGTTCCACTGTAGTCCTATGATTAATAAGATATTCACCTTGAATCAGATGTAAAAAAGAAGTTAAGATGAATGTAAATTTGCGGGCATAATTCAGAGTTCTGAATTCTCAGATCCCTCATTATGAAAATGAAATTCCCCCAATGCAGACATTGGATACGTGGTATTAGGAATAACTTTACTTGAAGAATATGAGAGAAATGCTCAAAGGAAGTACCGTTGTATTAGCAGATTATGAGGAAACACTATCGAAGGATCAGAAACGTGCACTAGGAACTTGCTTTTCAACCCATAGTTATCCTAACAAGCTTCAAAAATGAGAGACGTTTATAGAGAATTTTTTGAAAAATGGTCTTGAAATTGAAATTGCAGAGGATTTAAATATGAATTCGTTGTGTTTTCACTGTACTGTTAGGCAGAAACTTTCCAGTGCTACTAATCTGCACAGACAGAACTTTTTCTGATTTTCCTTCACACTGATTTGCTTATGCTTCACATTTCTACTAATGTGTAGTTTATTGCCTGTTAAAAATGCAGTCATTTTCAGTAACACTGGTACTGGTGTAGTAAATCTCAACAGTATAACCTAATGTAGAGATGAAGTATCTACATCTCTGCTGTTAAGAAGTCACATTATAATTGTGCCAGTACCTAACAATGTTTGTGAAGGTTTCTTTTGTTTTGTCAAATACACTATTAGGCGTCAAATTAAAGAAGAAATGACAACACCCAGCCCTCAGGGCTGTGCACTCTGCATTCCAAGTATGGTGGTTGTGGGAAAAAGACCACTTTTTTACTTGTATTTTTTAAGGATAACTTCACTTATTTTTATGTCATGTGTTATAAAATATACCCTTACTTGGTGATGTTAGTTACGTATTTTTAAGTATATATCAGACTAAGGTATATATCTCCTTTCCTTTTCTGCTTGGAGTTTGCTGTAGAAGACGATGGCAATTGCAAAAGCCTCATTGCTTTCAGAGAGGCCAAAATTTCACGTTTGAGGAAGCTTATTGAAGCCAACAGAGACAGTTGGCATAATTTTTTTTTCTTCTCATTTAAATGGCAGTTAAATAGAATTTTTGAGTTTCAACTTTAAGAAAAGATGGGAGAATTGGAAACTTGAGAAGAAAATAAGAGTGGAGGCTTTCTTCCCTGCAAGCCAGTTCTAGTATCTGTAACACATGCATGGATAGAGGTGCATGGCCCTCATTCATAATCCCCCAGATGGTCCATTAGGAGTGAAAGTTATAAAGACATGACCATTATAATTTAGTAAGAAACATTAATATTCCCTATTAATTTGGCTGGAATTTCAAAAGAGAGTAAATTTCCATCAGTTGGTGTATTGCTAGGACATTGTTAATTGATTAATTTGTTCTTATTTATGGATGTTTCCATTTGTTTCACTGCCAAAACTGTGGTAAGATGCAATTTCTTCCTAAAATTCCTTGAAGTCTATAACACGTCTGTCACCTTTAGAAGCCAGTGGAGGGATTTCTCAATTTCCATAGGAATTGTGTTGATGCAAAAATTATTTGCCTTTAAGATTCTTTCTACTTTCTTTTTACCAGCACACATTGTGGGTCGTGCATTTTTTTCCATACTTCTTTCTCATTAAAAAAACACAGAAGAGACAGAAGCTCTGAGCATTGTGTGGTTGGGAGACAAGAGTTCTGCTTTTCAGCTCTTAGTAAGAAGAATTTCTTTCTGTCTGAGGAGACTCATTTGTCACCTATGAAGACATTTCAACTTTGTCACGATCAACAGTTGCAGTTAATATTGTTCGTTCTATTTAATTTTTATTTCTTTTCAAAAAAGGAAAGATAACCATGGGCCTCCTAAAATTATGAGATAGAAAGCAAAGAACTGGGAAGACAGATGGAGAGTGTTAGGGGAGGGCTGGAGTGGGCATGTAGAGTTTTGAGTCCTTTTAAAAATCTATAAACAGATTACTGACTTCTGCCTTTGTAGTTTCTGAATGGAAAAACAATTGTGCTCTACAGGAGTCTGCTTGTCCTAATCTAATCGACACACAGGTTTAGAGTCACAACACTCAAGTTTCAAATGAATCCATAAACCGAACTAAAATCATATCTATCTTTTAAACAATGGAAGTATAAATTACATTTGTTCTGTCTTGGAGCGAAGGGAAAAGTCCATGATATGTGGGTGGTCCAAAGTCTGTGCAACAGACAAGAGCTCTAATTTATACAGCGGTCACGATTTTAGGGGATAAATGTTTATAATCCCAGATGGGAAAAGGTCTTAGAAAATAATTTTACAGTCATGGGATTGCCACTCAGAGAAAAATTACCTTCTTCTGGACATACCTTCAGTTATAATTCAGCTAAATATGCATATGCACACTAGTAATAATTTAACACCTTCCTTCTGTTGTGTCTTACTATGCTGAAAAAAGGCTTTCGGTGAACTCTCTGTCTCTCTCTTTTCCCACCTCCATTCGTTCTTCCAGATGTCTGTAATAGATGCCATGAAATGATAAAAGGATTAATGTTTTAAGCCATCTGGTGATGTAAGTCTTCCTAGCATTAAAAATTCTAATTACACATCTCAGCATAGTACACATTTTCAAGACTACCTTTATTTCATTTTCAGTGCCTTCCTTGTGGGGTCTTTTAAAGCATAGATTTACTTTTTTACCCATTTTACAGATGAAACACATATTCAGTACCTTGGTTATTTGGCAGCCTTCTCTTAGTATTTTCACTTACTGAAATGTCCTTACAAATATTGGAATATTTCTCCTATCTTTTTGTTATATGATTTTAGTTGTGAAGCACATTTATTTAAGTTCATTCCATATTCTGGGTTCATTAACAGCAATTTAAGTACTCTGACTTTTACTAAAACATCTAAGGTCCAGATTTTTTACCTGCGTCCCTTTGAGGGTCTAGGCATGATTCATTGCAAGGTCCGTAGAGTTCATGCAATACAGTGTGATGGAAACGAAATGAGAGTTAAGCTTCTTACAGTGCACTTCATACGGTTGCTTTAATAAGCAAAACGCTCTCAGTGTAACCGAAGCAGGCAGCTCACAAATGGCTGAGAATTGCAATTGTAAAATTATCCGGTCCTTCAGAGTGGATCTTCTTTGCGAGTGCTTCTGAGAAAAAAACTCCTGTGGATTGACTCTGGAGAGCTTGCGAACGCGTACCGCATTCTAGGGCTCACTGACAACTCCCAGGCAACAGCTCCCACCAGATTTTCAGGATGGAATAATATCTCATGGGTTGTAGTGGTGTAGGAAAGCATTGCAGGCACAGGAAGTTTCTAAACATAAAATGGTCAAAATTATTCAAGGCCATGTTTTGGTATTTTTACCCCAACTAAGTAATTTAAATAAGTAGTAATAAGTTGGCAATATTTGCCAAAAACTCCTTTTTGATGTAAGGGTATTGCCATCAGATACTTGGTGACTTAATTTAAATGTCAACAATGTAGATGTCCGTGTTTGTTGTCTTGATTTCTGTTTTATATGTGTTTGTATAAAGATTGTCTATGTGCTATTAACATAATCCTACAAAAACATTCCAAACCAGAGCCCTCGTGTGCCTCTTTCTCCTCATTGGTGATAAAGCAAGCCCAGATGACTGTCTCAGATGTTGGCATTTACATTGTAGAAGTATAATGTTTGGCAAGATGAGCCTCACCATTGGCATGGCAAAGTCAGAAACCCCCAACCTTACCTGATGGCTGATTTTAATACGCAAGCTCCTTCTCAGCTGGGAAGGCTGTATAAAGGCCACATAGAATATAAATTGCCAAGTAATTTATTGTAGTGACACATTGCACTTGTGTTGAAATGGGCTGCATCTCATAACATGTTTTACAGAAGAGTAGCTTTGAGTTCAGTTATTAAGTCTCTAAACCATTGGGGAATCGCATCTGCGGAAGAAGTCATCAAAGCAGCTACGATGTGAGAGCCACTGACCGCAGTGCCACGCCAATAAAAGCTTCTTAGACCCATATCCACAAGGACCGTTACCTGCGGCAAATGCAGGAAAGTTGTCAAAACTCTAAGTAACAGGGAGACCTGAACAATTAGAGTCTCCTTTCGGAAATGCCGGTCATACCCATTCATAACAGAAATGGGATTCGACTGCATGAAATTCAACTGCAGCTGGAATGTCTAAAGTGAAGAACGATGTTGTGGGTAATACCCAGATACAGCGGAGGTTCTGGCTGACCTTTACAAAATAAATTACTGATAGATTTTCCTTGCTTTACAACAGCCAGTTAGTCATGTAGTATCAGTTGCTATGTTCTATGCCTGGACTCCATCTTAATTTTTCTTAAAACTGATCAAGTCCTAACCTGAGGCATCTGAAGTCAGCCAACAATAAATTTTCATCCTCTCTTTTAAAATCCAAATGAAACCACTATTCTATTGAGTACACGAAATTCTTTCCACCTTTATTAATGAACTTCAGCCAGGTTTTTATTTTGGGAAGGCTGACTTTTTCTAATCTAAGTTGGCTGTTCAATATCTTTTTCTACCCTTAGGATTTTAATCAGAAGGCTGTATTTTCATTTTAGGCTTTAAGGTACTATTCATTCCGAAAGACACAGGATATCTCTTTGCTGTAATTAGGAAAGTGAGGCCTTGGGCTGGGATTTACATGCAGCCCTCAGGTCACTGTCAAAACCAATCCATAGCTTTTGTAATCCCTTTCCTTTGGAGAGGGGAAAAATGTTTAAAGCGCCCCTGCTCAGCTCTTCTGTTAGTCACTTCAGTAGTTTCTCTAGGCTTAACACTTACCAGTGATCCCAAAAGGGAAGGGGTAGACCTGGATAGGGCATGTTACTAGTCTGAACTTGATACAGCACTGAAGTATCAGAAAACGTGTTTTAGAAAACTATACTGGAAATATGAATGACTTCTTAATTTGTGGGTTGGTGGTTTTTTTTTCCAATTTCTAGCTCAGATGATTCTGTGGTATATACTGTTTGTTTTCACATACTGTTCGCTTTTATAGGTGGAGAATTTGTATGCACTTGTTAGCAGTAAATTGGGATAGGACTTGGTCTGTGTTTCGCTTGACCTCAGGTTTGCTTTTCTTTGGAATACCTCTGCTTTTTAAAGATTTATAAATATCCTGACCCATTTCAATAAAACTGCAAGATCACTAGCAAGGGCATTGGCCAGTTCCTCCTTCCCCTTCTAGTAAATCTGAAGTTTAAGAGCCTCTAAGAAGCCTTTTTCTCCAGAATGTGTCATTTTTTTTTGGTCAGGATGTCCTAATTTTGCTCAGGAAAGAATGTAAGAACTGCTGCTCTGGTCAGGGCAGGGGTCCTGCCAGCCCGGTTTCCTCTCTCCAGGAAAGATCAGTACCTTATGGAGGAATAGAAAAAATGAGCCATTGAAAAGAAGTTTTAAAACACATTAATTTGCTGAATTTATTCTAGCCATTGATCCAAACAATATAATTCTCCCCTAGCAAATAGCACTCTCATATATGAAATAGTCTTTTTCATGGTTTTAGCAGCCTTACACAGTCATTAGCTCTGTTTTATGCTAAAGCATAATAGGTACTTACTAATTTTCTCTCCAGACTTGTATAAATTGCTGTATGAAATAAAAAATTTTGATAAAAATGCAAATATAGCACCTACACACTCCTCTGTTCATAGTAGAAAGTTTTTAACTTATTAGGCCCATGTACAATAAATCTTAATCTACTGTTTGCTACATGCAGAAAATATTCTCCAGCTGTTGAAACCACATGTAAATAATGTTGGAGAAAGCAGAAGCTGACATAGATTAAGTGACCTTTCTAATAAAAAGAACAATAATTGTAAATTAAAGTTTCAATTACCCAACATACCTATGGATCAATATCTACAGATGAGTCTCCTGTTGTGGCAATAAATGCTAAGGGAAAGGTCCTATATGCAAGAGGAGTTTCTTTTTTAAGTTCTCTTCCTTCAGCCTCTGGGATTTTTTTTTCATTTTTTTCAACTGTAATTTCTTGCGTGGAATTGTGTTTCTGCCCCCAAAACTAGAACTCCTTTTCCTTTTCTTCATTTCTGTTGATGTGCCCTTGGCCTCTCTCTGTTCTTCATCCCTCCTCCTGCCCTCACCACTGCTCACTTTCTGTTCTCCCTGGATCTCTTTGCTAGCAAAACTGATGTCATCCATTTATATTCTACTCTCTGCTGCTGTTTACATTTCTGATTTTCTCACTTTCTATTTCCACAGCATGCTCTTCATATTAAATAATTTCTCTTTGTTTTATTTCTCCACTCTGAACTTTGATCTCTTATTTACACCTGTAAGGTTTTCCCCATTCAGTGGGGAAATAAGCTCTCTTCATTCATACCCTTTCTGAGAACTCGTCTCCTGTGTATGATTGATACTGATAAGCCATGCAAATGATTTTAGGTGTTCTTAAAATGATTTACAGTTTGAGATAAAGTAATCTTCAGCTCTGTAATGTCTTATGTGTTTGTCTTGTATGTGATTACAGCTGGGGCAGGGCTCCTGTCTTCATTTCTTTTGCATGTAGCTCGGAGCATGTTACCATCACTAAACAAGTCACGTTATTATTAACTAATACATGGGGTATTTTACTTCTCAGTTTCTTAATTTGAACCTGTGTGAAAGGTGATTCCCTTTTTTAACTACTTAAAAATTACCTTACAGCTACTTTTATTTCCCACCCAATGGAAACAAACAAGGTATTTTGTTGGCAGAAGCATTTTAGATAAAATGTACTGTTGGCACGACTCCTGAATCTTGATTTAGAAGATTTTAGAAGAGACGTTTTGAATGATTTCTAAATGAAATGCAGTGAATGATATGCTGTGTTTGCTTCAGAGAATGACTGACAAGCAATCTAGAATTTCTTCACAGTTGTATAGTTACTGCTTTTGATTTTAATGTGAAATTCAAGCCACCACTATCAATTTGATTAATGGGGTAATACAACTTGTGACATTAAAAAAAGTTAAATGTTGATAAAGATAGCATTTGCCTAGGAAGCTGAAAATACATTCCAATTATTGCTGAAGAGTTATGAAGTCTGGTCTCTTGAAAATGTTAGCATGATTCTTAATGCTACAACTTTACATAATACTTGTCATCTGAATATTTGTGCAGTTCTCCATTCCGTAAGACTTTACTCTGAAATCTTAATCTCTGCAGGGGCAAAGAACATTGTTACATAAACTAATTGGTTGTGAAGAAAGGAAAAGGGCATAAAATTGACACAAGAATAAGCAGAAATGCCACTCTTTTTGAAATCCGCTGATTAGACCAGTTCTGAAAAAATTACATCTGCAATACGAATATGCAAAAAGCATGTTGGCCTTTTTAATTTCAACATTTCATTTTCTTTTTGTATACAACAGGTAATATTTTTATTATATTTAACTATTGTGGCAGAACAAAATATTGTCCATTTATAAGCAAACACACCATTTTCTGTACAGGTAAAGTAAAAGAATGCAATTGCAGAGGGAGACAGCAGTAATCCATACAAAGTATAGTTTAACACACATTTTATTCCAAGAGATGATGTTCTTTCAACTGTAAGGGTGAAACAGGGAAAAAGAAGGAAGATTTAGAAGCAGATTAGTGTGTAAGGGTAGGGGAAAGTAAGGTATGTAACAGGAGGAATGGTAGAACTCAACCCTGCAATATCTGTCAGGTTAATAAATCCTTTTTTCTAGAGATAGTGGTAATAGTACCAAAATAGAGATCTCTTCAGTGATGCAAGTCTCTACACAGTCCTTCTTTCCTGTAATGTCCTCTTAAGTATTCTAGCAGTGTTGTTTTAAAATACAGCCTCTCTGCTCTCCAAGGCAGATCAGTCTGGCCATCATTACACTGTAGTCATCCAAAATAGCATATTTTCACAGATGGAGAAAAGCAGTATTGGTGGGAAGGCAGAGAAGATCACCGAACTAGACACTCATCTCAAGAGGAAGAAATATAGCCATATGCAATTAATTTACTTAGTATTCTCAATTAATTTATTTAGTATTCTTTTGTTTTCACAGTAGAGTAGAGCTATACTCTGAGAAAAATTGTTTTCTTATCTGTGAAAACAATGTTGATTCCCACATGCTGTACTACAAAGTTGATGTATGTTAGTTAATATTTCTTCGTATACATTGACATGAAGTGCTTCTCTGTGGGAGAGGGATTCCCCTAAGCCAGTGTGTAGGTGTGTGCAAGTATATATATGTGTGTGTCTGTGTGCAACTCTGTATTCTTATGAGGCAAGAGGAGTCGTGATTCGGAAAAACCAAAATTTTACTCCCATTTACAGCTGCAAAGCTGAAGAACAGAGAAATTAAGCAATTTGAGGCCACAGAATTTCTCTCTGGTGACAGAACTAGGCCCTTCTGAGCCCAGAACTTCCCTCCATAGCAGGAGTGTGATTGCTGCCACTCCTCCAGCTCCCCACTTGCAGAATTACAAGCCTTGGTCTAATCTTGTCCATGAGGCACGCTACAGGGCTATTAAGATTCATATCACAAAATACTTCAACTTTTAGGAAACAACATCATCCTCAGTGTTGTCATCTTGCCTCCCATCTCTTCAATGACTTGATTATTCTAAACTTGTCTTTAATATAAGGTTGTTACTCCTTATGGATTTTGCATTTTTAATTACCCTTGGTTTAGGGAAGATTGGCTTGTTTTGTCAGTGCTCATGTAAGTTATTTATGGAAAACAAGGCGCCTCAAATGGCATAAATTGCACATTTTATCATCCGTTTTCTCCAAATAAATTGTCAGTTTCAGAGATTTAAATACTTACAGTCCTACTCTCAGTTAAGACTGTGAGCAGGCCCAGTGGGATTCATGACCATTTTGAATAATAAGATATTGCACAGAATGAATGAAAATGGCAAATGCCAGCCCTATGCTGTTACTGAAACGTTGATGCACCAGAGGCATATAAAGTTGTGGCTGAAAAAAAGGCTTTGAAAGGAAAGCAGAATATAGACAAGTATGAATGAAGCCTTGAAAGAACAAAGTAGATGACCTGAAAGCAGAGCAGATTTAACGTACATCTTGCAGAATGAAAATTGCATCCTTCCCCTTCTCCCCACTGATATTTTGCTCACTTGCTTTTAGAAAACAGCAGTGGCAAGTTAATACTTTACACCAATTAACATTTTCTCTATGTTAGACTTCAAAGTTTCTGCATTCTTGACGAAATCTAAATTGCATGGTAAAATACTAAAATGATACTGTTTAAATTCTGTCATCATCTTATGCTTGTGACAAATGAGAACTCATTTGCCTCTGTATTTTCACCCATTTCATTCAGTAGTTGCTACAATATTGACTGTCAGTTCCCATGCCCGGTAGGCTAGAGGGCTTTCATACGATGTTTGAATATATACTAGTACTATCAGGTCCTTGTCCTGGTTTAGGCTGGGACGGAGCTAGTTTTGTCTCCAGCAGCTACCGTGTTTTGGATGTAGCGTGTGAAGGATGGTGATAGCACACTGATGGTGTTGGTTGCTGCTAAACCATCAAGGACATTTTGCAGTTTCCCAGGTTTTGCTAATGTGCAGGTGCAAAAACTTGGGAGGGGTAGAGCCAGGATAGTTGATGCAAACTGGCCAAAGAGAGTATTCCATACCATGGACGGTATGTCTGGTAGAAGTGAGGGTCGGCCGGTGGGCCCCTTCCCTTAGGCCTTAATCCTTAAGCTTTCCTTCTGATTGCTTTTTGTTTCCCTGTTTTTTTTCCTTTTTTTTTTGCTTTCGTTCAGGCCTTTTTGTTTGTTCGTTCGGCTGTTTGTTCCCTCGCCTGCTCTCTCTGGAACTCGCTGTTCTGGGATAGCTGGGGGGGATACCCCTGCTCCCTGACTGCTGCTCGGGATGGGCTGTATTAGTCGTCGGGTGGTGAGAAATTGTGCATCGTTTGTTTTATATAGTCTATTATCCTTATTATAATTATTATTATAATTAATATATTTTTATATTTTCCCTTTGCTGTCCTGGTGAACTGCTTTTATCTCAACCCATGAGTTTTCTCTCTGATTCTTCTCTGCACCCCACTGGGGAGGGAGGGAGGGAGGGAGTGAGTGAGTGGCTGCGTGGTATTGGGTTACCATTGGGGGTTAAACCACACCAGTCCTAAATCCAAAATATTTTCTAAGGTTGAAGCACAGGTGTTGCATTCGTCTCGCTGAATTTTTCATTTCCTCTTCAATTCAAAGTCCCATGGGGTGGGTTTCCATCTTCTTGGTCCTGTATAAGAATTTCTTAGACGGTTGAATCTAGTATCTGTCTCCAGACAAAATCCATTCTTCAGAGAAGCTGTCAATGTGCTGGCTCTGAATTGACTGATGCCATCTGTATGTTGATTTTCACATGCTCTATGCGCTTGTGCCCTAAAATATGAAAGTTTTCTTTATTATGTAGATAAAATCAGGAGCACAGATATGTGGAATTATATTGCTTTTCTTGGTGTATAGTATTCAAGTGTAATGAATCTTTATTTTTGCTTTTTAATCACTAGCTACTGGTACGGTGAACTCAAAGTTGAGCACCAATATGTTTTAATGTAGCAGTGCATCCGGTTTTACTATTATATCTTTATATCTAAATGATATCTTCTTCCAATTTCTGTCCTTGGTGTTCTACATTTTTATGTCCAGATGAAGCAGTTTTATGGTTGAGAGGTTTTTTTTCTAAAGCAAATGATGAATGTAGCTTTACACAAGAATTTTAATGCAACAGATGCATTCACTTATAGTAGAACCTCAAAGACTCTTTGACAGCAAAATGAAAATATTCTAGTTTGTCATTAAAGGAATTTTGAATTTCTTAATAACTTAGATAAATGCAACAAAGTATATTTTTGACATCTCATTAGTTAAGTTGATTCCAACAGAGTTGTACATTGTTAAATACAATAAAACATAACATTAGACCCTTGACTGGAAAATACAGTACAGAACAAACTGGAATTGATTTGTTTGGGTTTGGTTTTTTTTTTTTTCCTGCACTCACATTTTACATCCGATCAGCATGATTTTCGGTGAGTTAACATAAAATCTTATATAGATATTACCAAAAAATGAATTTTGCCCCAGTTTTTCTTTTAAGTGCAAGTACAGCTATGAGATAAATGACTCTCATTAGCGAGTGGTCATACTCAGCCTGCTACAACCACACCACCTAGCCAGCAGACAGACGCCAGAAGTAAATAAGAATTTTACAAAATATTTTTTTTTTACTACGTTGATGTCTTGCACCCTGTCCTGCTTCCGTGGTCCTGCCTTCTTTTGGTTCATCAGCGGTCCTTACTTTGTGGTCGTTTTTCAAGTTTGTTTTCTGTCAAACATATCCCAATACTCTCTGCTTTTACACTGCGTTATTATCACAGAGCCTTCATGAATTGATAGGCATTGTGGTGGTGGTGGTGCTGAAACCTTGAAAAGATGAAACACTTCAAATGCAACAAAACTAAGCTAAAGAATTTTAAAAAGCAGACCCCAAATTCGTTATTAAAAACAGTTGTATAAAATCCTACTTTTGAGAAACCTGACTTCTGATTTTTATGTATTTGGGATTCACAGTGCAGTATCGCAGTGTACCATTTAACATGTCATCATTGTTTTTAATCAATATCAGCGGTAGGTTGGGCATTGACTTTGTTATTTCTCGCTTAAATAACATGTCTACCTCTGGATCAGCTTCATGCAGGCAGAGCCTTTGCCGGACAGCTGGCTAGCTTGCATTTCTGCAGCGTCCTTTCATCAGATTTGTTACTGGTTCAATGTCTCCTATTCAGAAACAACTGGGAACATAAAAGTAACCAGTGATACTGGAGTTTCATTCTTTAAAATGTCCCTGCAGAAAACTCAAGGGAAGAAGAATGGTAAAATGAACTAACTGTATGTGCTGTGCAGCAAGCCCTTCTAGTGGTCATGAGTTGTCTCCTCACCAAGGCTGTAATACTGTCCCTGAGAAACAGGGATTTTTGAGCATTGGTTTTAAGGAGATGGTATAATAAAAAGAATGGTAATAATAGTAAAATTTTCTCTGACAGTCAAGAAATAGTGACACAAGCAGATGGAGCTCTTTCAGCAGGAAGAAAGAATAGTGGGAATGACACGCCTGCCCCAGAACCCCATTTATTCACATGCTGCGTTTTTGAACCTACATGAATTTGACTAAAATTTATGTTACCTTCACCTATTATTATGTTCTTGAAACCATTTTACATCTTTGCAGATGCTTTTGGACTTGCATCCTTCTGTAGCTGTGTCCAGTCAGCCCTCTGTATACAAAGCAGATTCATCAGAAGGATCTAGGAGGAATTAGGGTTTGGGGGCTTCTTGCAAAAGGTGTGCAGTGTTTAGTTTGAAATTGGTACATTTAAACATTTCATGCCAATTTCTGTTAGTAAATACAGAGAGCTACAGTTTAAATTGTCCTTTGTGAACATGTGAACACATTGAAGATAGCAGGTTATTAATATTTTACATTTTAGCCTTCTGCCAAAGACAGACTGAGAATAGGTCCAGTTCCAGACAATACTGCTTGTCCTACTGAAAATATTCCGTTGATCATCTGATGATTGGACATCCCTAGGCCCTTTTTGATTTTAAACCAGAGGAGACCCACTATCTTTTATTCATTTGTCATCCCTAATTAATAATTGCTGGTAATGTTGTCCCCCGAACATCTTTTCCCTCTTTCATTAAATATAGTTAGGGAAGAGGTCGGTACATACTCTCTTTCCCAGGTTGCCCATACCACTGGGAACGATTGATTGAGTGTACAGGTTTCTGAAGAGCTGGCAGACTGGTTGGTGATTGGTGTTACCTCCTGGGAACTGGCTTTGTGCAGGGACAGCTCAGAGCAGTCAAAGTTTAGGACTTCAGGAGCACGTTGCACAAATGCATCTATACTTTTTGGGTGGAGGGGGACACCTGGCTTCAAACTGACTCTGCGTAGTTGTATTGGGTTTGCGTGGCAAGGTTTTGGAAGCGGGTGGGCTACAAGGGTGGCTTCCGTGAGAAGCTGCTAGAAGCTTCCCCTGTGTCTGATAGAGCCAATGCCAGCCGGCTCCAAGACAGACCCGCCGTGGGCCAAGGCTGAGCCCATCAGCGACGGTGGTAGCGCCTCTGGGATAACGTATTTAAGAAGGGGGAAAAAAAGTCCTGTGCAATTGCAGCTGGAGAGGGAGGAGTGAGAATATGTGAGAGCAACAACTCTGCAGACACCAAGATCAGTGGAGAAGGAGGGGGAGGAGGTGCTCCAGGCGCCGGAGCAGAGATTCCCCTGCAGCCCGTGGTGAAGACCATGGTGAGGCAGGCTGTCCCCCTGCAGCCCATGGAGGTCCACAGTGGAGCAGATCTCCACCTGCAGCCCATGGAGGACCCCACACCAGAGCAGGTGGATGCCCAAAGGAGGCTGTGACCCCGTGGGAAGCCAATGCTGGAGCAGGCTCCTGGCAGGACCTGTGGACTCATGGAGAGAGGAGCCCACGCTGGAGCAGGTTTGCTGGCAGGACTTGTGACCCCACGGGGGGACCCACGCTGGAGCAGCCTGTTCCTGAAGGACTGCACCCTGTGGAAGGGACCCACGCTGCAGCAGTTCATGAAAGAACTGCAGCCCGTGGGAAGGACTCATGTTGGAGAAGTCCGTGGAGAACTGTCTCCCGTGGGAGGGACTCCACACTGGAGCAGAGGAAGGGTGTGAGGAGTCCTCCCCCTGAGGAGGAAGGAGCAGCAGAAATGACGTGTGATGAACTGACCGCAACCCCCATTCCCCGTCCCCCTGCCCCACTGCAGGGGAGGAGATAGAGAAAATTGGGAGTGAAGTTGAGCCCGGGAAGAAGGGAGGGGTGGGGGGAAGGTGTTTTTAAGATTTCGGTTTATTTCTCATTGTCCTACTCTGATCTGATTGGCAATAAATTAAACTAATTTCCCCAAGTCGAGTCTGTTTTGCCCATGACGGTAACTGGTGAGTGATCTCCCTGTCCTTATCTCGATCCACGAGTCTTTCGTTATATTTTCTCTCCCCTGTCCAGCTGAGGAGGGGAGTGATAGAGCGGCTTTGGTGGGCACCTGGTGTCCAGCCAGGGTCAACCCACCACAGTAGTCGATCCCCAGCTTGGATCAAAGGTGGGTTGCAAACTCCACCTCAGTCCTACCACACTGACCAGTTGGAGCCCTTGCCTTTGCCCCACTCCCCTGATCTCTGGGCTCCGAGGGACTTTGGTAGGGCTTCAACCTTGCAGTTTATAAGCACTATATGAGCCAAATGTCACGAAGCTGATACTTATCCAGGTCCTGCTGGGGTGTCTCTGCATACATCCCCATGCTCCCATTTCTAGGAGGATTTTCATTTGCTCACTTTCGTGATACCGTGCCTATGGTAACGTAATGCAAACACCCAAGCCACGCTGGCTTCCTACAGACAGGTGTATTTATTACAGGAACAAGTCAAACTTCCTACAGTGTCTGATTATTTGGGGCTTTGCCCTTCTTGGGAGTGTGCCAGCCCCCTTCCTTGCCTTAGATGATAAATGGCTCATTTAAAGGATCTAGTAAAATGATAGACTAGGGACTCTTTGAAAGGTGATAAAAACAATTATTGGTGCTGGTAGTTATTCTCTTTTGTCATATTTTCCTTTACAACCTTGAGAGATGTGGAACAGGGTCTAAGAAGGATTTTTTTGCATGTGTGTACAGAGACATTTTCACTTTCTTTAAGAATATATAGGAGACATATTACAATACACGGTATCGAGACATTATGTGACAGGATTCAGTCTTTCAAATGTAGACAAGATTGAATGGTGCTTCAAGTATGCCATTGAATCTTCCCAAGATGACATAATGTTCAACTAGTCTCCTTCTTTATGTAAAATCAGGAAATGTGCAGAATTACTGAAATGTTCATTGCTGAAACATAAAGCATAATTCAGGGGCGTGATAAAATGCAGATCAGTCCAAACTACGTAGAAGTACTAAATTTATTTTTACTCTTGTGCGGTGAATCCCTAATGTAGTTAACAATGTGTGCAGGAGCATGGCTGTAACTCTCTATAATATGATTTAATGAATATATAGCTTGGTTTTATCATTTCTATATGTATATGTTTCTAGAAATAAAAATGAAGTAATTAAAAATGGCTCAGTCAACAAATTGCTAAAAGAAAGGAAGAAATTGAGCAAGGTAGAGATGAACAGTGTTTTCACAATGCTGCAGAAAGACGGTGGACAGCATTATAGGAGTGACCAGTTTATGGTAAGAGAAGTAATGAGCAGGAAATGAGGCAGCATAATGATAAGGTGGAAAAGAATAGATGTGGAAAGAATGATGCAAAAAGAAGGTATGCTGTTTGGCGAGAGAGAAATTACATGATGATCTATGAAATTAGAGAGGAAAGAAAGATATGATGAAGTGAAATTGGATTTAATGAGGTAGAAGAAAGGTGATTAGGGACAGAAGAAAAATAGAATTTAGTGATGAGAAAATCCTATTAAATTATCCAATAAATCTTCTTGCCACTCAAGGATTTCCCTTCTTACTCCTCCCTCTCCCCAAGATATTTGCCAGGGTAGTTGTCTCAATATGTAACCATACAGGAACGCCATTTTCCTTATGAAGCACTTCACCATCTCTCCGTAGGACCAAGAAAATGATACAAGTGTACTCCTGCACATAGTCACAGCCTTCAGGACTGTAGTCTACATAGTGTGTTAGCGCTTTGTCAAGACCGTGTTTTAAGTGACTGGGTTAACTTTTTTAAGGGGTCTTTTGTTTAGGTTTTTTTCTTCTTTTTGAGGAGGATTAGATCTGTTCATTATATCAGATACTGCATGTGAAATAACCATCTTTCCAATAATCTCCATTGCATAAGTCAAATCTCTGGACTTTGTACCATTTGCTTGCTTTTAACATCATTCAGTTCCATATTAGAGCTTTTTTAAATCTGAGGAAAGTAGATAGGAACAGCAATATTGTGCACGTAGCAGATGGCTTTCCATTAGGAAATGATCAGTTTATCTGAATTATACTCAAAAGGTAAAGTGCACAGCATTTGCACAGTCTCTTTGCTTTCTTTTTTTGATGGATAAACAGGAGAATTCAACACTTCATGCCTTAACAAAACCACTCCTAAGACAATCCATCAAAACAACAATTACAATGCAGCTGCTATTGCATTCTCAGTGTGTGACCTTTCTGCCTTGATGTCATGTCATTGAGACCTCATTTGGCAAGAATTTGCCTATTGGTTAAAATTGGGTATGTTTGGACAGCAGGATGGAAATGTCAGCAAAATTGCATATTTTCCACAAAAAGTGCTTTAACAAAACAAGCTTGGAAAGACTTCAAGGACAGTTCACGCTTTACTGGTCTGAAACAGGGCTTTTTTCAAGTCAGTGAGCTAATAGAGATGGAGGGGTGTTCTGAAAAAGCAGTACAACTAAACTGCAAAGTTTTACTGTAGCTTAATTTGCATATAGAAAGCTTTCCTGTGAAGTTACAGTAGATCTGATGCATGTATTAAAGCATCAGTCTTAAGGTGGGGTGTTTTACATAGTGGAAGGCAGCTAAATTCACCAGTGTTTCTGGAGGTCTCCTGATCTTTTAGTGATGACTAGTCACCAGTTTTTAAGTTTTTTTGATTTTTCCTTTGGTGATAGTTACAGATCCTCTAGAAGACTTTTTTGAAGACTATTTTGCAGGGAAAAATAAATCCAGGAACTAAAGTTAATGCAGTTGTCATAAAAGAAATATGTTGGTTTAGTCAAATCATAAAACTTCTTGGAGTGTACTGTTATGCTTATCCTACAAACTGGGAGTACTGAGTAGGAATAAATGTATACTAACCGAGTCTTCCACCTCTATGTCCTTCATGGGAAAACATTTTGAGCGTTGCAATTCCACAAGTCTATTTGTTCAGCTTGAAGTACATTTCAAAACTGTTCTGGTCAATTAGATAAGCCTGATGTTGCTCAGCAAAGTTCTTAATTTGGAGTGCCAGAAAGTTGGAAGGAAGTTCCCCTAAGCAGCAGTCCCCATGCCGTGGAAGGTGCCGAAGTCAGAACTGAGCCAGCTGCTTTCCTTTCCTACAGTCTCTGGCTGATAACCCTGTCTCCATGAATTTGTGTTACTCACCCATTGTCATGCTGAAGGTGCAATTGGCAGCATTTTAGAGAAATAGACGTGTTAACTTACTTTAACAAGAGAACCAATATCTGAGTAAAGCCTGTGTACCAGGATTTTGGAAATGTGTGTGAGTATGAAGTAAGAGCATTCCTAATGACTGTGAAAAAGAAAAAATGCTGAAAGAATGACACAATCTAAAGAGAGAAATAAATGCCTACTTTTAGCTCTGTGCTGTATCTGTTTCATAAATACTTGGTATTAACAGTAAGGACTCTGCATATTAATCCTAAACCCTCTCTTTCCTGGGAAGGTGATGCACACAGAGGCTGCTATGCCAGCTGTTTTTCCAACCATATGAGTACAGTCTGTGTTTTTAGTGATGGACCAAACACCCATTCTTTTCCCAGTGATTCTTGCTTCGGGTTCTGGGCTGGTTCCTGCTGTGCGTGTGTACCAAAGAGTCAAATTGTATGTGAAGTGAAATTTGAAAAGAAGTAAGCAAGAAAGAGTTTTTTAAGGAATATAAAGTAAAACATGATAGCTGTTGAAAGCTAAAGGAAGCTTGAAGTGGCAAGAAGAGAGGAAGTATTCTAAATTTATAATGAAAATTAATTATGCATTCATTGCATTTGAAGAGGTCAGACATGATGAATTTAAATAGTACATGAGAATGAAGGCCATCTTTTATATTAAAGGCATTACAACAGGGTGATGTGAGGAGAGGCAGGGAAATCAGGGAAGCAAAGGGGGAAAATTGCAACACTGAGGCATTAAGTAACAAGAACATTAAATCGAACAGATCTGCTTTGTGACTAAATTGATTCATGATTGTCAGGCAATTCAAAATAATGATAATTTATTAGCCATAAAATTATACTGGAAAAATGTTTAAAGCTGCCGAGAAAGTTAATAAAAGAAGGAATGTCAAAGTGAATTCTCCCCAGCTTGCAGCAACCTTTACAACTTCTGCACAGTGGAATAATTCTTTCTTAAAATTTTGTTCCTTTCTCACATATAGTTGCTATATGCGCTTCTTGCTTTTATGGGGAAAATACTGGGTTTTTTTCTGGTTTTCACTATCTCCTGTCACATCTGTCCTGTTTTGACTACCCTGTTTCATTTGTGAATATAGTATACCAGGAAAGAGATTAAAGACAAGCCTGTGTAAATGCCATACGGGATAACTAGCTGTAGGGCTAAAGCAGAGTATCTTGCTCCACGTTCTGGGTTACTGGAGCAGAGAGTTATTCTTAGCAGGGATAGACTATACTGAATATCACCAGTAGAAATACAGCGTAACCTTTCTGCTTAACACTCTCTTAAAATATGTGTTCTGGAGTATATGAAGCCATTGCATTACTCAACCGCTTTTCTGTTTAGAAACACAGATCGTTCGGAGCTGGGGTCCCTATACCTTCCACGTGGAGTCGGGCAATACTTATATTGATATCTAAGCACTGCTGTCATACCCAATAGTTTATTTTGATGCAGGGTATTGCTGTGGAGCTTGAGGAGACACAAGGAATATGTGCATAGCAGCACGACTAGGGAGTCAGAAACCCGCGCCGACTTTCCTAGCAAAGGCATACCTTTAATTATGGGAATTCCAGGTAAAGAGAGTCCTTCAAGAATTTCATTTCTACGGCCCTGAGCTAAGCATCGTCGACGGAAAGTGAAATCAGAGAGGCTTAGTGGTTAAGAAGGGGGGAAAAAAGGTAAAACAGCAAATAGTAAATTGTCACCTCAGGCTTTTACAAAATAGCACATAAAGAAATAAAGAGTATTTTTCCCTAGAGTGTGGTTTCATGTATGTAGTTGTCCATGGGGTGCAAGGTTACCAGAACAGGATACTGTACCAGATAATTCCCCTATGGCAGCTGTTATGATTCACTGGTTTTAATATTATCCCCAGCTTCACTTGAGGGAATTCTCCAGGCAAGCTTCTAAAGCATAGCGTGTAACCTAATAGCGTTATTGTTTTTATTTTTTTATCACAGGCATGTTCTTCATTTACTTACAGTCAATCTCTATACTGAAAATGGTACCGTAATTCCTATAGCCACAATTAGATAACCACATTTAGATTGAATCAATACCCATTCTTCTGAAGAATATTATTATACTGAAATTGTGGACTATAGCTCTCTTCTTCATCCTGACAAATACAATTATCACTAGAACCCTGGTCTAAAGTCCACCTAATTGATGTAATAAGTTATTTACCAATTAAATAATAATAGATAAGTTAGTATTTAACACATGTATGCTGTCCTCGTATTTTAGAATCCTAAGCGTTCAGCGTGGTTATCTATTGATGACCAGTTATAGCACTGTGTTTGGTGAAAATCCTAACAAATTTAACAGCCAAGACAGGGGTTGTTGGGCTTTTAGCACATGGGAATTTTAGTACCTAACAAGGAGTGGGGCTTTTCATGTTGTGTTTCCTTTTCCCTTATTTCTCTTATTCTTCACCCTAGAAATGAGGGTAATTGTTATTCTGAGGGTAGAAAATTTCTGTGATATGTCTGCTTACCGCTAAAGTGCTTGGTGTTACTTTCCTCTCAAGCTTTGCATTGTGTTTTGAACTGACAAATAGTTGGGCTGTCATGATTCTACTAAAATCATCAACAGTGAAACCACTTGTATTAACCTGTCATTTGCTCTTTGAGGACTTCACAGTTCACTCCCTTAATGCTGAAAAACTGATTTACATCGATTTCCACTAGGGTTTTCCTTTGCAAGGCACCTATGGACACTCCTAATTTACTGATGGTTTCATGGAGCCCAAATATATTACCAAGCATAGGTCTTGGTGGGTTCCTTTCGATGAAGTCTGAGCGTCTTCCCTGTGATTATGCATTAGCTTTAAATCAGCTTCCTTTGTGCAGCAATCGGTGCAGTATATAAAATGAGATTATATACAGGGAGCTGTACTGAAGACAGGCTTACCTTGTCAAACAGGCAAGTCAAGCACAAGGTTACAAAACACATCATCGCTTTTTGATTCAGTTATGTTAGTTAGTGCCTTTGCAATATCAGTCAGGTCTGTCAGCTTTTCATTTGCCCCGTGAACAAAGTTCTGGGCACCCGGTAACCAAATGTAGATAATACTCTCCCTTCTCCATGAAACTCATAGGTGGGCATTAGGTCATAGGTGGGCATTAGGTAGTTCTGGGAAAAGCAGTAATAAATTTCCATGAGAAAGAAATACTAACAAGAATATGCTGGGCAATCAGCAGACCAGATCAGGCAGAAGTTTGTTTCTTGGAGACGCATATATAAAATAGGACAATCATCTCTTGTTTTCAACTTGCCATTTTAATGCTATCGAAGGGCATAATTCAATTCCAATCATGCCTTAAATTTTGCCTTAAGTTTGGCTTTAAAATTAAAATCCTATCTTTTTTCAGCTTCTTTGGGGTTTTAAAATGTTTCTTCATATTTTCTCTCCTTTCAATATCTCTGTCCTCAACCAGAAATAGATTTTTTCTTTTAAAAAAGGTGCAACAGGGAAAAATCCTTCCCTGCTAGGACCCAGTCAAATTTTCCTCATCAGTTAGGTTGACAGAAGGTTCAGCACATTTATTAATTATGAGGGCAATTTGTTAGAACAAACAAGATTCCAAACCTTTAGGAGGCCTGGTGTGATTATAAATAAAAAAAAAAAAAACGCTGAAAAATGCTTCAAGGCAAGAGCTCAGCAAACAAAAAGAAGGGACTCTACTTTGAGACTATGCCAGTAAACTGGAGAGTACCTTCCCCTTCTGAAAAATTATGTCGGGTGTGTTAGCAATACATTGATGGTCTACAAGTGTATATATAGTTTTTTGCTTGCTCAAGGTTCATCAAAACAAAACATGTTATGAACTTGTATATGAATCTCCTTGTGAACATCTTCTGCCTTCAGGACTGACAGTAGTTCTGTCCTCTTTCTTGTGTGTCTGATTGTATTTCCAGCTTTGGGGCATCTGCCTATGCTACTCAGCAGATAAAATTCTGCAACAGCAGTGATTACTCTGGGAAGTTGGTTCTGGGTTGACACATGCTCTTCTTCTTTTTCAGGAGGTTGGATGCTTTCCAGGCCCTTACAGGGATCTCTGGAGGTCATCTATCTAGTCAAACTGCCTACTCAAAAAATGCAACCACCTTCTTCAAAATTACCATCCATCATAATTAACCAAAAGGGGAAGGTTCATTTTCAGACATCATTTCCCATGTTGCATTTGTTACCTAACAGACTACTTATTGAGCAGAACCAAAATACTAATGCTGGGGACATCAGTTGACATAAATTACTGCAGCGCTGCTTTTTGTGTGCCAACAGATATGAGAGATTTGGGTGCTAATCAGCTGTCATGGTCAACTACTGTATTTAGAGAATCTTACCTGTTCTGTGTTAGAGGCAGGCAGTGTGGCGATTTAGTTGGATAGCACTAAGATTATTGATTTCAGATCTTGAGGGACTTGTTAAATATATCATGAAGGCCAGTATTCATTTATTGAACAGACATCAACACTGAAACAATGCAAGTGGAGTGTACAGTGGCGATATGAATAAATCTCATGTTAATTTCTTCAGAAGAAGCAAATACCTTTTTGCAACAAGCACAATCATATTTTACGTCCTGACTTGCCCCGTGTCTCCATGTTTACAAATATTTATGATTTCCATGAGTTCTATTTTTATATACCTCACCCTGTGAACATATGCCCTCCAGTGCTGTAGCCACACCATTCCTTGATACAAAACCAGTATGAACAGTTGTGTCTTGTCTTACTGTCTCAGGATTAGTATATCTATTTTCTTCTACAGCAGGGAATTTGCATCTGATAGCTGCCATACCTCTATCCCATTGCTATGCATTCTGCCATGAGAAGCAGAAAATAATGTAATGGAACCAAATAATCTGCTCATCACTGACAGTAGAACTTCAGAAATGAAAGGGTTTTTTTCCATAACTAACCTGGATACCCTTTTCTCAAGGAAATGCAAGAGCACTTGTGCAGTGAACTGGACTCACCTCTTTGTTACACCAGTGTTAAAAAGGGTTCGGTGGTTGCATTTCTGGGGCAGTTCCAATGAAATTCAGGGAGCTACTCCAGCTATACAGCTTTGTAAAACAGCTGAATTTGATTCATTAACATGTTTTTCTTCAGATGTAAGATTTGATTTCATCGATGTGCTACTGTAGTGTGCTGCTTTTGTTTCTTTGAAATTGCATATTTGACAACGACGTACTGTCAAGGTAGGTCAGACCCACAGAGGTGTATGAGATAGTCAAGAGGAGGATATTGTGGGATGTGAGAGTGTCTGTGACCCAGAAAGTAGCACAGAAGTGCATTTACTCGGTGTGCTGATGACATACTCACTTTGTTTTTTCAAGAACTCGGTTACTCATTTTCCCGCTCTATTATGTTTGTTGGACAAGTTCCACATAGCTCATGATCAGCAGAAAACTGAGGTCATACCATTAACATTTTTTGGCATTCACAGCTAGACACATTTTTTTCCCCTTTTAACAGAACATGGCTTTGAAATAAATACATTTAAAAACCCTAAAGCCAATTGTAGTACCTTGTAGGTCAACGACTTGGTTTTGCAAAAAATGGTGGTGCCTGACAATACCTATTGGCAATTGCTCAGCCATTCTGCAAATCAAGGCATCTGCTTAGGTACATGAGTGTAAACGCCACTGGCTGACTTAAGGATTCTGTTACCTGTATTTTTTTTTTTTCCATAATTTTTTATGGCTTGGAGGGTCTTTTTCCTGACGCAGAAGTTAACAACCAAAGAAAACAAACTCACATCTGAGTGTCTAAGCATAAACCACAAAAAAATGAAGGAATCTCAGATTTTGGACATCTAATATCTGAGCTGTTCATCTTTGTCCTTCTGTGAAGTTGCTGCATTGACCCAAAGGTCTATGGCATCAGTTGAAAGGCTGATATTTATGTCACAGTTTTAAAAAAGCCCTGAATGCTTTGTGCATTACTCCTGATTTTCAGAAAGATGTATTCTCTTTCTGAATATTTATATTGATATTCCTGAAGGACCAGGTGGTAGAGGACTCACTCAGTGACTGACTTTTAGGCTGCCCTGGAGTTCATAATTTGTGATTTCAATTCTGTTTTAGCTGTGGCCATTCATGACCATATTAACAAAGCAGGTTAATTTAAGTAATGTTTCAGATTTGAAGTCTGCATTGTTCTTTAGAGTTTTAAGACACAAAGTAAATATATAGTGAGCATAGTTACAAACATAATTGCTAGTACTTGAAAAACTTCTCCAAATAAGTTGAAGTTAGTTTTTATAATAAGATTTTTTTTAATTCTCAGGTACTCAGAGACATGTTGTCTTATTAGCTGGGTATTCTAGAGGTTGCATTGGTTTACATTGTATTATGTGTGTATATAAAATATTCTTATAAAGATAATTGTACTATTAAAATGGCTAACATCTAATAAAAGAGATGTTTTAGGAATTTTGAGATTAATTCAATATTCAGAAGGTTGATCCTTTGTCTCAAAGCTTTGTGTTCTGCCTTGCGTTTGCCCTGTGGAGCCCTCTTCCTCTGCAGGCCTTTCCTTCCTGTCCTTGTCCTCAGTGACTCTGTCCTGCCCCGGCTTTCTCTTCTTGCTTTCCCGATCATTTGTAAAGGCTTGAGTTGGGAAGGCGAGTGTTCCGCATTTGGGTGATTACAGCTTTTGTTTCGGGTATGCAGACCAGACATGACAATTCCCGGTTGTAGATCATTTTTGCCCTCTGTCACCTACCCCAGACGTGGTCTGTGCTGCAGGACAGCTGCTTGGTCCGTACCAGGAGCTGCTCTCATTCGTTACCTTTTCTCTCGTTATGCCTCGAAGGCAGAAAGGCATCGTTTCAGCCGCTGTCGGCTCCCGTGGTTCAGGCAGTACAGAACCAGGAAGGTTTCACGGGACTCATCTGTGGACAGCTGTGTTTAATGATGCTCTTCTATGGATTTTGGAAGATCCTGTAGTTAAAATGATCATAGTTCAGTCTTTACAAATGCTTTTGTGAACATTTCATAGCCATGCCCAAGCCGTTCTCCATGTTTTGTGCAGACAAGGCAACATGATTTCAAAGGAGACATTCTGTGCCTTTCTGGATGACATCCTGCTGCTTCCCAACCATTTTTTTGTTTGCCCCCCCCATCATATATTAATTCCGTCTCTTCCTCCTTCAGAGACAGATGGTGAGCTGGTGATACTAATGAGCTCCCTGCTGCCCAGGGAAGGCCGACTGAAATGCTTTGTGTTCAGAGAACTAACAGGCTGAGCACCCTCACTAAGGATGTAATACATGCGATGAAAGGTTTCATGCACAAATACTGTAGCAGACTTTCTTCACATGCACCTATGAACCGTGTTTCCCCAAGAGAACAACTTCCCGAAACAGCCTGCCTAATAGTCCGATCCTTACTGTGTTTATTGGAGTATTGCTCTGAATGGTACAATAATCTCTCTCTTTTATGGAGATGGAGAGAGCATTAGGTTGTGGACACATGGCAATTGAATGCCCTGCTTCTCTGGCATTAGCACACTAGGAAATAAAAACAAAGAGCACCTGCTGTTCCTCAGAATGAGTCTTTGAACATTATAAAAACTTTCTTGGCAGAAAGCCATTCTTTTCTGGGCTGACTTTAAAAAGAATGCAATTAATTATAGGAGCCGCAGACCTCTAAGGTAACAAAATGCAATTATCCAGGGATTCATGATGGATTCAGTTATGTCTTGTTTAAAATGTAACAGGATTGTCAAAACTGACTTGTCCTAAGTATGCAATTAAAGAGGGGTCCAGTTGGCCTGGAAGTCTAACGGTTGCAGTCGTGTGGCCAGTTCAAGGCTGACTACAAAGTTCCCGAGTGGTGGGAGTTATGTGGATTCAGCACGATCATGAGGAGTTTTTCAAAACCTAATGAATTGGTTACGATTCTGAGAACTTTCCTAATGGATTCATTAAATGTTCTCTCTCCAGCAGACATCACAAAGAGGGATGTATCCTTTTCTCCACACTCAGCAGAAAAACTGCAGTGACACAAGATTTCTAATTGAGTGAATGTGAAACATTCACTTTTTGTGTTTAAAAACAAATAAATACTAGTATCAGAGTATCTGTCTTTTAATGTGAGATCTCTTTCTCAGAAAACAGCATTTTGCCACTGGAATGGAGAACATTAAAAAACTCAGACTTTACTTTCAATTACTGCATAGAGATATATCACATAAGTTTAGGTGATGGATAGTAAATCTAACTCTAACCTGACCAACAATTCTAGCTGATAAAGAGGTGTTGGTCTCTTATCAAAGCAGGTGCTTTGATATCTGTTGATGCAGAATAGTACCCAGTCCACATTTAAGTTAATTACTGTATACTAGCAAGTAACAGATGTGCTGCAGATGGCTAGGGTGATTAAAATAAAAAAGCTCACAAATAAAGATTTTAAAGGTTCGGAAGCTAACAATAAATAAATGGGTTAAAAAGCACTATATTAAAACTCAAAGATTTTAGTAATTGAACTAAAACCGTATTTGTTTCCATATTATCAGTCAGTTGCTGTGAATAGGTTTAAAACAAAATAATAAGTTACAGACTTAAACAGAGATGTTTTCCCCATTTGAATTTACTGAAAAATGCCAGCCAACAGTTACTCTGGGAAAATGTGTGTATACTCTCTTCTCAGTTCTGTGCTTCTACCGGCTTTCAGTAAGAACATAAAATAAGGGTCAGTCTGAAAGTGGCTGATGGTCTTTTTTTTTTAGAATGTACATTTACATTTACTGAAATGAAAGCTTTTTACAAGAATGTACTGGTTTCATCAAGAATGCTTTTACAAGCGTTTCTAGTTTATGACTGGAAATTCCACCCTGAAAGGAGAGGGAGCCACGTATAGACAGGCAAACACCTACCTCAGAAAAAGCAAGGTGGTCCTGTAGGCAGGGTAGGATCAAGAAGTTGAATCAGAGGTTCCCACAGGACTAATGGGTATCTTCACCGTAAGGCTTTTTTCTCTTCTAGGATGTTACTCCTTCTCTGTTTTTTGCTGTTTGGTTTTTTTTTTTGAGAAAAACCTTGGCAAGTCTTATTTCATCCTTATTTTCATCCTAATTCAAACCATGGCAATTTATGGAGTCTCAAAACTTTCATATGACAAGAAAATGGTTTCCTGCCTAGCTGTACGAGGCATCATTGTAAGGTGAGAAAGATTATGAAAAGTTAGCAAAGGAAATGATACAATCACAGTAATTTAAGTGTGTATGGGTAGTTTGACCCAATTTCCAAATTAGTAATAAAAATGTAGACCACCTTGCTGTGAGATCTGACCAAGAAGAACCACTTAGGTAGATACGTGATGTAACATTGAATTGGCCTAAAGGAGCTTAGTATATTCAATGTACTACACTAAGTAACGTATACAGAAGACCCATCATACTGTGGTACTCTGGACTGATTTAAAAAAAAAAAAGAAAAAGAAAATTCATCCTTTAGAAATTGTTCATAAGTAAGTTTTTGTTTCTTTGTTTTATTTGTTTGTTTGTTTTTCCTCGGGGGATTGCAAGTGGTACTTAATCAGCAAAATAGGGTATGAATGGTTTTTTTTAAGAGGATATTTTTAATATTAAGTGAAATAACTACTTTTTGAAAGAGAGGACTAAACACAGGTGAACTGCTTGTTTCTGGATCTTACTATAGCTATTTTTGCAACTACCTATTAAGGAGGAGATCATAATCAAATAAGAGAATATTCAGCTTCTACTATTTGTGGTTATAGACTGCCGTGTACGAGTGGGACACTGGATAACCCCACTCGCTGCACAGAAAGGCCATGGAAGTTTCTCCCCATATCTTAAGGCATTCTACTTTTTATTCTAGTACACCTCTGCACTGTATAGTCATTTACACCATATTCACGTGGAAGTAGCTCTGGTAGTAGAATCACAGAACACTTTGCTTGTGGGTTTTTCTTCTATCCACTGTAATTACAAACTTCCTCGCTGTGTTCCCCTGACCTTTCTCTTTGAGTCCTGCAATACCCCGTGGTCATCTTCATGTGCTTCTTGGAAGGGCAAGAGGCAGAACTTGCTGTGGCCGATGACGAGCCGCATGACTGCTGGCGAGCCAGCCGGTTGCTGCCTGCCAGACCCCCTGATGGCCTCTGCCTTTCCCTCAGTGGAGATGCTAATTGGGTCTGTATCCTTTATCCAGCTATTGCTCTTCATAAAACTTGGAGGAGTTCAGGATTTTTGAGGTCTCTCTTCCTCTGTAATCTGGGTCCAAAAGCCATTTTGAATGGTGAAAAGAACTGGAAGAGAAAACAAATGATCATGGAAGTCTTGGTTCCTTAGGGAGCCACACTAAAGATGCGTATCTAAGATTTGTCTCACACATTATAGATCAAGCAGAACGCATCCTCTGCTGTATAGGTATAGTGGGGAAGCTTAATTACAGGGGTGATCAAGAATTTAAAACTGTGCCTCTATTGCCATATGATAGCTCTGAGTTTGTATTATTTCAGAAATGCAGTTGTCATTGTTCAGTCATTTGTTCATATGTTCTAGGTAGTTGTTATCTGTTTCCAGCTGTTTCCTCTCAGGTCATAGCCAGAGATGACATAATTACATGCATTTTTTTTATATATGTATATATGAGATATTTTATTTGCCAAGAAGTGTTGCACTGTGCAGTGTTCTGTTCTATGAGAAGGTAAGCACAAGACGCGCTACAGAAGTGTCTCCTTGCAGCGTTCTCTCACTTATAAAATTTGGTTTCTATTAATGTTTTCTATTAGTTTGGATTTCTGGATATGGTGGAACATTATCAAGTATAATGCAATTTGTGTTGTTCAGACAAGTTTTAGGTTTGCATCGTCACAGATGACCCCTTAAAGAATTAGACAGGAAGGAGAAAGAAGAACATTGTCTTTTCCTGAATTTGCATCATGAAGCACCTTCTTAGGAATCACTTTTAAATTTCCATCGTGTCATATGAACAAGTCCTTCCTTTCCCTTTAGTTGTGAGAGAAATACTCCCCCCGCCCCCCCCCCCCAGATGTGCAGAAAGATGTAGGCTGAGGAAGTACTTCGAGCTGTTTAAGCTTTCTAGTTTGAGCATATGCTGGTGGCACTGTGGAAACCTGGGAAGATCTCTCCCAGTAAAGTGAGAGAAGATGCCTTTTCAATGCTGAATAAACCACCTCTGCTTTAAATATAGAGAGGCTTTGGTATTTTGGATTTAATGAGGCCTAAATATGTCAACATTGGAGGCTGTTTGCTTTTGTTAAATAGTTGGCACGCTATACTGGCTGGCATTGTTGTATTTGCTCTGTCAAAATCCTCTGCAACTCATTGTTTCCCAAGCTGTATGGATTCAGCTCTTCAGGCCTGCCTTCATATTAGGTTGTTCTGTTTAGTTTTAGGATGAACTACATCTGCTCTCTATTTTTTTTTCCGAATGTCTTGCTATTTCTTCTGTTACACATCCTACAAGCATTGACATAGACAAATTAATGTGAATAATTCTTTTGAATAAAGCCAGTGCAAGAAAAGTGATGTATTTGAAATGTTAACTGTGGAAGTTTAGCTCATGCAGATACTCTAATGCAGCCTGATCATATTCAAAATTGGCTTCTGAATGTCCAAGACTACAGTTCTTTTAGCTGGGGGCACAAGGCTCTCATGCATATGGAGCTGGATTGCTCTGCAGTCCCAAATCTGAAATCTCCTGAGCTATCACTACAAGGGATTATACTTGTTACAAGTGACAGCTCTATAATCCGCTATCAGATTTCTCCACCAAAAATAGTTCTAGTCACAAGGCCTGCTTGAGTTAGTGTCTAGAAAACATATTTTCTTCGCAATTGCTGCAGTTTTAAATTTCTCTTTCTGTGGTTAGCGTGCAAAGGACTGCAGTAAATCATCTCCTTTGCTGTTGTGTACCACATCTCTCTTGTAAGTACAATGCCAGAATTATAGTGTGAATTGTTAATATTCCAATGCTGAACACTGAAGTCAATGGAAACTTGGCATGTAGGATGATGGGATTATCAGTACGAGTTCAGTAAAAGGCGTGTACATTTTATTGCTTTAGTCAGTCATTTGCCATGAAGTAATTTTGGGAAACCAGTTCTTTATTTTTGTCCAAAGAGTTTGATGGCCTCCTGAAAAAAACCCAACATCTAGGGGTTGATAATCAAATGAAGCTACTACAGAGGAGGTGGAGAGCTGGTCTGAAGACTTTCTCAGAAAGAATCATTACTGCTTCACTGGGTAGACAGAAGAGTGAAATGAATGGGACTCTCCAGACATCTGTTTGTGTTTGGGGTCAATCGATTTTTATTAGTGATCTGGTTGATGGCGTAGGCAGTATATATATATAAAATTTGTAGGTGTCACGGAGTCTGAAGGGGTTGTAAGCATGTTGGAGACAAAACTGGAATTCAAAGTGATTTTGGCAAACTGAGGAAATGATCAGAAAAAGAGAGATTAATTAGTAGGTGTAAGTGCAAACTACTGTGCTTCAACAGGAATTGACAGCTTCACAACTACTGATTAAGTGGAAATTTTATAGAAATAAAATTTGAGTATTAACATGGACCACAAACTGAACTTCAGTCCTGTCTTGGTGACGCAGAAAAGACAAACCTCACACTGGAATGTATGTATATCTGAGTTTACATGCAAAACATACAAATTAGTCCTTCTGGTCAATTCAACTTTGTAGGGCATCAGGTGGGAGCGAGCTTAGAGAAGAGCATTGGGGATGAAGGAGGGTCTAACATGTGACCTATGGCAAAGACTGGAAGAATGTGAGTTATTTATTTTAGAGAAGAGCAGTCAATGGGCGATGTGTTAACAGTCTTCAAATATATTAAAAAATGTCAGCAAAGAGGATACAGTCTCCAAATGCATAGTGCTAGACGATGAATAACAGGCTTACATGTTAGCAAAGAAAACACAAGTTAGAAATTAGGGAAAACTTTATAAAATGATACGACATTTGGATTATTTGCCTGAGGAGGTTATAAAATCTTCATTACTGGAGGTTAATAAATATATAAACAAACATCTGTCAGGGATGACAGAGGTATAATTCACCTACCTTGGCAATGGTGGAAATGAAGTAGGCTTCTTCTGAAGAAACTTGCAGCCCTGTTTTCTGGATTTCTGTGTGGTTTTGTTGGTTTGTTGTGATTCTAATGGCAAATGGATATTATCAGAAAATAAATTTGAGGGTTTAGGATTACTTACTGCTTTATGTACTTAAAGCCTGAAAAAATTCACACCTACAGGTAATATTGCTTATATTTAAGTGATAAGAGGGTTTCTTAAATTAGGCAGATTAATACTGGTATGCTGATCGATAATTATTTAATGTATCTGCAATAGATTAAAATCAGATCTTATTATCCTTTCAGTATGTGGTAAATTGCGTCTTCCTTCTGGAGAACTTCCTTTTATGACCATGCCTAAAATAAATACTTTTATCTGCTCTGACATCTTGATGGTAAATAAAATATATTGTTAGTATTATGGCTCTTTTTTAAGTGTCAGATTTATTCTCATTACTATTGTGACCTCCTGAAAGTGGTAATTTGGAAAACACAGTAGGAATGTTAATAGGCTCCACAGGCACATTAGGGTACGTGGCATTAGAGTTTATTTCTAACTTCAGCAGAAGTTTGTACAATAAAGCAGAATTTTCCTCTGTGCCTTCGGTCTCATTTATACTGATACGCTGTTCTACGTGGCGTGATACTTCTATGTAGAGTAGTATAAACTCAGACTGGAAAGTAATGTGACATCTTTATCACGGAGAAGAGTCACCTACAGCAGGATCTGATGGGAACTTGGGAGAGGCAAAGGATTCGGTTTCTTTTGTCGCTGTAGCTGCCTTACCCGCGGGGAGACAGGCAGGGCAGAGCAGGCAGGCGCCCTGTGGGGTTTGAGGTGGACAGGACACCAGAATGAATCCTCTATAGACGTGAGCGGTTCACCAGTAATCCAACGGTGGGCAGCCGTTCTGCCTGCCCCCAGGACCTTTCATTTTTCATAGAGAAAGCAAGTTTTTGATCCTGTGAGATGCTTCCTGCATTGTGGATTCCAGGTTTGCTGGAACCTTGGTTTAGATCCACAGTTCAGTAATGGAAGGATCGAGGACTGAAACACTTTCGCTGAGCAGTTACTTTTACAGTAGTTGTATACAGGAGATAAATATTTATAGGCACTGTGACAGGAAATTGGAATCCTGACTGCTAATTGTGATTTATGCTCAAATCAAGAAGCTTCTTTTAGATTTTTTCATGCTTTGCATATGTTCACATTTCTGCTCTAATGCATTTTCAATTCCTTTTGTTACCTTAAACATCCTACATCTTTTAGATTTGGAAGAATGGACAATTTCCACCAGGCTCGTTTGTTCCGAGTTGCAGCATTACCACATGGTTTTATGCCATCAAATATAGTACAGTTAGCTCTGTTAGCTCTCCTGGATCCCCGTGCAAAGTTGTAAATGAATTTGATACTGTACACAGATGTCAGCTCCATTATAAAAGTAGAACACTGAAATCAGATCCCATCATTGCTGAGCTTAACATTCACTATCATTTCAAAAAAAAAGAAAAGCTATCAATAGCTTTAGTATTAACAATAGCCCATTGCAATTACTGGAGGCTGTGAGCATCGTGCATGGCAATACTTGCAGGACCAGAGCTGGGGCTTGGTTTATGTGACTGTTATGTTGTACAACCATTACCGCTTGAAAACATTTTCAGACAAGTATGAACACTCTCCAAATGTATGTGAGGAAGAGGAGCCAAGAAGTGTTTGTGGTACTGACTGATGACATTTGTAATTTTCTGTAGTGAAATCAATTTTTTATGAAAGCTGGAGCATTCCAAAATGCATTAGAACAAGTAATTCCAAAGTTAAGATTGAACTCAGGATGTTTCCAAGTGGCAAAACATTGCCAAAAAGGCAGAAGCGTAGACCAGATGAAGATGCACTCGTTCTGTGGGTCGGTTTGTTGGGACAGGTACGGTGCCAGTTTTGCATCTCCCGTAAATGCAGCACACATCACTCCTGTGTCTTACAGTTCTGTTCAGTCACATTATCGCTTACAGTTCTGTTCAGTCACTATTAGTTTTAAAGAGCGGAGCAGTGTGTTTGGGGAGTAGTTAGGCAAAAGGGCATGCATTATTTAGTGCATATGCAGAGTGCGAGGATTAATTGAGAGGCCTCGTTAAAGGGTAGAAAGCTCTGTTGCAAGTGGTTCATCAGGTGAACTAAGAAACCTTTTGAACTGCTCCCCCTGCACTCTTGAGTTGGACTCAAGTTGTTGAGGAGAAGAAACAAATGCACTTTGATTATGGAAATAACTTTTGCTTTGAATGGGAATATGTTCTCAACTGAAATGATTCTTAACCACTTGGATAAGCAGATTTCAGGATGAAATCATGTATTTATAAATGTCTCTCTATATTGAATGACAATAGGATAATAACATTTACATTTTGAAGCCCTCTTTAGGAATGAATTGTTAAATTAAAACGTATTGTTGTTCTGTATCAGCAGGGATAGTGGTAGCTGGTAGAGAAATGGAAAGATAATGCTGGAATATTTACTTGGCTCTGGAGGAGCAAGTGGCTTTCCAAGCACAAAGTGAGCAGGAGCTCTGCCTCCTGCGATAAACCTCTGTGACTGAGAAGGGCTGCAGTCAGTAGATCTTGTCTCCTGCAAGTTCCTCCAAGCTCCTATGTGTACTTAGGATTCAGTGTGGCACTTAACAGAATCATCCCTGCTAGTAGTTGTTACCATGTGCTTTATGGCATGTAATGCCAATTCTGTTTTTTCATATCACTGTTTTTCTTAACTCTGAGTGTCTTCTAGGAGCAGACCAGACCAAGCAGTGGTAGTCTGCTTATTCTGAGGTTAGGAGCTGGCATCATTGTGTTCTGTGGATGGTGTGTGTCATGGTTTAACCCCAGCCAGCAACCAAATACCACGCAGCCGCTCGCTCACTCCCCCTCTCCCTCCCCGGTGGGGTGGGGAGGAGAATCGGAAAGAAAGGAAAATTCATGGGTTGAGATGAAGACAGTTCACCAGGACAGCAAAGAAAAAAAAGTATGCTATATATTAATAATAATAATAATAAAAAGTATAATTATAATAGAATATACAAAATGAACTATGTACAATTTCTCACCGTCTGATGACCCAATGACTGATACAGCCCATCCTGAGTAATGATCACGGAGCAAAACTGAGAGCGATCTTGGAACAGCAATATTCCCCAGCAGCGATCTCGGAACTGTGAGTTCCAGAGAGAGCGAGCGAGGGAACAAACAGCCAAATGAATGAACAAATGAAAGGCCCCCCAGCCCACTGGCCATCCCCCACTTATGTATTAGGCATGATGTCTATGGTATGGAATCCTTTCTTTGGCCAGTTTGGGTCAACTGCACTGGCTATACCCCTCCCAGCTTTTGGCACCTGCACATTAGCAAAGCCTGGGAAGCTGGAAAATGTCCTTGATCTCATAGCAACAACTAATAACACCAGTGTATTATCAACATTCTTCACATACCAAATTCCATACTAACTCCAAAATACAGTAGCTACTGGGAAGAAAATTAGTTCCATCCCGGCTGAAACCAGGACAGTGTGATTTGATGCACAATATTCCCTGCAACGCAGAGCCTGTTAGCAAAACCAATGGCAAGAATGGTAGCATTCCTCTCCCACTGAGGACTGGTTGACAACCAAAGGATACCATTGTGGAACCAGTGACGGTGAAACCCAGGGGAGTGACTATGGCCATTAATTTTCCCTTGGAAGTCTTCCCTATATTTGAGTGTGTTTGAGGTTGCGATTGAGTTTGGTTTCAGACAGGAAGCATATGGCAGTGGGCTGGGGAGCCGAGACTTTGCTGGGACACGCAACGCACAAAGGAAGCTGCACGAGTAATTGAATCTCTTGTTGTGCTTGAGTCGAGCAACAGAATATTGCAAGTTTTCTGTGAATATTAGCTCATATTTGAGAATTAATTTATTTCAATCCTGTCTAGACCCATCCTGTGTTCATTTTCTACAAATAGGCTTCAGCAAATGGCAGGATTTGCCAAATCAATACATGTTAACTATACATTACAGAATACTCAAGGATGGCAATCAGAATTTATAATCACAAATGCTTAGGACAGAAGTCTGATTCTACAAGTTGCAAGCTGGTCAGGCAAAAATGAACTGAACATGTTACCTAATGCCCTGTCAGAGCTCAGGTATTTCATAGCTAAAAACCTACAGGTCAAGAATTACTTTCCAAATAATCTGAGACAACTATTGTTGATTTTTCAGATAATTTACAAACAGAAGAGTAATTTGTCTGAATAAATAATGTAATGCAACGTTCTGTGATATTCTTGTATATTGAGATGAATTTAGTGCTCATATATATAGAAAGCACAGGGCTTGATTTCAAGTGATTTACTTGGGTGCCTTTTTATTGGGGACTTAGAGGATGGACTGTTCTCTCCCTCTCAGCATTTCTTCCTTTCCTGCATACATCTTAGCAGAATAGTTACCATTTTCAGGAAATGCAATTATTCTCACCATTCTCAGAGCTTCACCTTTTTTCTGTTATAATGGAAACTAGGGTGGTGAGGGCGGCAAGTGAATTCAGAAAGGATGGGCTAAATCCAGAGTAAGTACATGGAGATGATGCAGTTAAATACGCAGAATACTGTAGGCTTAGATGAACAATTTTGCAGCCATCTGTCCTGTTTTTGTCTCCAGAAATGATGGCAGGGCATCAAAACTGTTGAATAGTTAGCGATAGCTGTTAGAGATATCTGTAAGCTGCCTATTGGGTATGGACCACTGGTGGTCTGCAAGTTCGTGGGCCAATGCTTCACAGCTGAGCTGTGGAACGACATTGCAGGTATGTTGTTTTCAATTGGAAGTGGAAAGTATAGTGATATTTGAAGTATTCTGACAGAGGTCCACTTACACAAAATTTTTGGAACCAGTTGCCTGCAGACAGCATACCTGATATTTAAGGCATTTGTTTTCTCTTCTCTGAGATGGGACAGTAAATTGACACCGAGCACTGATATGCTAGAAAAAAACATAATAGAAAATTCCAAAGCAAATACAAATAGGCCTTCTCGTCTGTGTGCCAAGGATGCCTGATGTTGCTATCAGTACTGTTAGTGATGGTCCGCCTGCGGTTTAGATGAAATCTGTGTCTAGCATATCCAGCTTTCAAAATAAGGAATAATGCATTTCTCTCTCCTTGCTGATGCTACACACAGAGTCTTGTGTAGTCACTGCCAAAAGATAAGAATGAAATGGGAAGAAAAAGTATCAGAAACAATGCTGTTCTGATGGGGAAGGCAAAGAAAAGATATGTATAAAAGAAAGATTGTATGTGCAATTGGTGCTGTGATATTAATTTGAAATGCAATTACTAAAGGTCAGCCGTCTCCAGAGGTGACTTTTGCTCTGCTGCTCATGGCCTGGCATGCTGGGGGGAGAGCGGGGGGACGGAAAGCAGGAGACTTACAGGAGGTAACGAGTGGGGATGGGGTGGGCAGCAGAGGATAGCAGACCATCTTTTCCTCCTCAGGACCTTAGATCTCCTAATGATGAAATCACATGCATCTCTAGTTATCGTGTACCTGACAGTATTGCTTAGTCACTACGGCTTTGAGGCATGGATGGCCCTGCTCCATTCCCGTTTCATTATACCTCTGCCTTTGTGTATCTGCTGCTCGAGGGATGGGGGAACGGCAGAACTAATTCCCTCCCACATTCATCTATGCCATTTGACACATTTACTAATGAAGACAACTTACTTTTTTTCCCCAAAATCTATATCCAAAGATTTGAAGAGGCAACTGCAAAGCATAAAATTGAAGCCTTAAAATCTACCTACAGTATGCATAACCCAAGCTGTATTTTCTTTGAGACACTCCATTGAAAATATGACATAAATGTTCTTCTTTTCTTTCCTCTTAGACTTGACAGTATGTCTGTAAAGATGTGAGAGTTTGAATGTGGTGTTATTCATTATTATTGTTGTTGTTGTTGTTGTTATTTAGTAAAGCCACAGAGCTGAAATGATAAGTAACCAAAACCTCATAATAGTAAGTAGGCATGACTCATGGGTTGCTCACAAAGTATTTGTTATCGTGTGGTTTGAAAGCAATTACATTTTGAATATCAGTGTGAATAACTTAATGGTTTGGAATCACTTGAAATTTCTTATCAATCCATCAGCTAATATCCCTTCCTTACAATTTGCATTCTTAACAGAATAAGTGACTCAAAGCTACTTCTTATTTTACTTCTTTTTATAATCATTTACAGCTTCCTTTGATCATATGGTACTATCCTTCACTTTTACATCCTTCAATGTCTTAGAGGCAACAGGTATCAATTTTGTTCTATTTTTATACTTTATTGAGGCAAAACCAGAAGTTTCTCTGACCTCTTGCAATATTTGAGGAAATTTGAGGAATCTGAAGCTCAGTTGTGTTGAATGCACATTTATTTATCTATATGTAATATATGCGAAACGTTAGAAGAGTCAGAGACAGATCCAAAAGCTATAACCAAAAAAAAAAAAATTAGAAGCTTTAAGTGCTAATCAAAATGCTGTCCACACATAGCTGCCGAAGAGGCCATATGTGGCCAATGCAAATACAGGTGTGACGTGACTGTTCGTTGTTCTGCTAGATTAGTCAGTTCCTGAAGACACAGCACTAATGTTGGAGGACAATTTCTCTGGGATTTGATGGGTCATCTGATTATCATATTTTGTATTATTCTTACTAATCTCATGCTGTAGAATAGATTAAATTGTGAGAAGGTAAATAAGGAGAGTGCAACTATATTGGAAGGAGTTGGAACAAAAGATCACTTTTCCTCCTGAGACAGTTATGCAGAAAAGCAAAGGGCCTCTAGCAAACATAAGAGAAAATTATTGCCATATGTAATTTTTTATGTAATATTGCTTGTGAAGGAAGGAAAGTATTACCACCAGAAAAGATTTCTTTCCTTCACCTTCCTCCTTAAATCTAGATGCCTTATTTTCATGAATCTGAAGTGCAGGAATGCAGGCCCCATGTTAGTGACAGAGGGACAAATAGCCCCTTTTTAGACATTGATGAAAGAGTAAAACAGCTTTGAGTCATGTAGGCTGCTTCTCAAACTTGCCCAAAGCTTGCTCAATAAGAGGTGACTCAGCTTTTTAGGTTCTGTAGCTGTTTCTGGAAAGGGTGTTGCATCTGTCAAATTAAGTCCTTTATTTGACAGTATAGCTTTTTTCTTGTTCTCAGGTGATGTGGTCTATGTTGGCCTCAAAAAATAGAGAATATGCTTCGATAAAAAACCAACCAAAGAATAAAAAGTAGCTTAAGAATTGTTGTACTTGTCTTTAATCATAAGGTGGAATAATAAAGTTTGTCTCTCTTGCTTAAAGTACATTGCAGATGACCTTACTGCCCAAACTCATTTACTATTATTAGATCTTTTCAAACCTAAGAAGTGCTGACATCCTGTCATTAATACTCTTGTAAATTCTGAAGTAAACAGATTTCAAAGACACTCGACTGTTAGTGTGAAGACAAGGTCAAAGAGTTGAATGACAAGTCCTCCTGGTACAATAAGACTACCCATCCATCAGTTTTACTAGCAACTTCTTAATAAAGAAAAGAGATCAGAACGTGACAAAATAGTATCTTGGAAAATACATGTGCATGATGTCCATCTTGGTATCCTTGGACTAGTAGTTAATGAAGAACATCTAGTATATATGGTCTGGAAATATGGTAGTCTCCTATAGGAGAATCTCTTCTGCAGTTTAAAACTTCTGAAATTCAGAAATTGAAAAAATATATTATGCCAAAACTTTCTGAAGAAGATGTTTTAAAGTAACTAAAATAAGCAAGATGGTTAAATTTCATTTAAGAATTATCAGGCTTTAGTAGTGATAACTCAAGGATGGTCATTTACAGCCATTAAAAACAAACTTGTTTCAGTTATTAAATACTCTTTTTGTACGAGTGTGCAAGCTGCACTGTCAATGCATTTGGCAAACACACAGCTCAGAAGCTAGGCCATTTTCCTCTAACTTTCTGCTGAACGTTTTTGGAACTTTTTAGCCTGCCCTGGGGTGTCACTGTGTTTAATTTCCTTAAATCTTCTGTGGCATTTATTCTACAGGGTTAGATGTTACAGACAGGTTAATCAGTGGTAATGTTAAATACAGCCAGTCTACCATTTAATAGTAGGACACAGTCTAAATTTAGACAGATGGCTCTAGAAGAAGGAATTCCCTTTATCTACTAAGTAAATGTATAGGAACAACAAAAATATTACTCAGATCTCTCATTTTTATTAGCACAGGATATTAAAAATTAGACAAAATATGAAATGCCTACATGCGAAAGGACTTCAGCTGATTCAACAGTCAAGATATTACATGTGTCTTTAAGATATATTGTGAGGCTTTTTGACTTGGTCATTGTCTCGTGATGATAATGAGAGTTTGCCTCAGTAAAAAGAAAATAAAAGTCAGTTCATATCTGGAGATCCAGTCTGAACACAAGATACATACATATACATGTAAATTTACTTTACTGTATGAAGCTGAGTGAAGGAGGGCAGACTGCAGTGTGCTGTGTTCCATGGGACTGCCCATAAATGTGGGGCAATAGGCATTGCATTGGGTGACTCCTCCTACCCACCCTCCTTTTGCTTTCTCCAGTGGTAGCTGGAGTCTTGATTTCTTTGAAAAAGACTGCCTCGGAGTGGATGTGATTTGGAAGTCAGAACAGCAAATGTGTCTTAGTCTCTCCCCAAACATGAGCATGTTGGTTTTCATTTTATTGGTGTAAGATCAAGTTGGTTTCTGAGTCATGTATAAAAGGTACTTAATAAAATATGCCTGGTGGGACTAGTGGCTAGCATTTGGGATCTGTACATTTATTTGTAGAGTAGTGGTGTTGTGCTGACCTTTCTCTATGAACCTGAGGCTTGACCACATATACCAAAAGGTTTGCCAAAGCTTTCATAAGTTAAATTCCCCAAAGTGTTGGTTTTGAGTGGGATCAACAACAGCAGAAAAGAAAAAGAAAAAAAAAAAGCTTTCATTGGGCAAAACCACATTTTTTTTCACGTAAGTTTGACTGCTTTGGGCAGTTTAGTTATATGACTGCAAGAAGAAAAGTAGATAAAATGCTTCATGAGATTCCTGTTTTCCCATATCTCCACAAGATGTATTATTGATTTAACAGTGACTTCTCACAGTTTTGTGTCATCTTCAAACTTGCAACCGCCCCCTAGATTTAGAAATCCCTGTTGTCTACTCCCAATCATCTTCTTTCTGTTCATATATGTGGAAATGGCTTCCGGAAGTACTTGCTCCATCACCTTTGCAAGGATGGGGATGAGGCTGACCGGACTTTAGTTCTCTGGATCCTCCTTCTTGAAGATAAGAGTGAGATTTGCTCTCAGGAACCTCACCCAATCACTGTGACCTTTCAAGGATAATCAAGAGTGGCCTTGCAGGGACACCAGTCAGCTACATCAGCACAGATGAGTGCATCCCATCAGGTCCCATAGACATGTGTATGCCCAGTTTGTTTAAATGTTCCCTAACCTGATGCTCCTGCAAGGAAGTTAAGGTTTTCTTGCTCTAGCCTTTCCCACTGGTCTCAGGGGCCTGGGCTTGCTGAAGGCAAGTCTTATCAGTAAAGACCGAGATGAAGAAGGTATTGAGTAGCTTGATCTTTGCCATGTCCTTTGTCATCAAGTTTCCTGCTCCATTCAGTAGTGGGCCCACATTTTCTCTAGTCTTCCTCTTGTATGCTTCCTTTTTATGTCTGAATTTTGTCAGGAGCATCTTGTTGATCTATGTAGGCCTCCTGCCACTCTTGCTTGACTTCCTGCTAATCAGACTGGACCGTTCTTGAGCTTGGAAGAGGTTATCCATGAAAATCAAACAGCTGTCCTGGACTCATCTTTTGGTCCCATAGCTCATGGGATTTTTTCAAGCAGATCCCTGAATAGACTGAAATCTGCTTTCCTGAATTCTAGGGTTGTAATCCCAAGTGAGATCATAGCCCTGCAACTGCGTACAGACCTCAAATTCCTCCTCTTAGTTCCCCAAGCTGCGCACATCAGTGTACAGACACTTCAGATGGGCACCTAGTCACGCTGATTTCCCAGGAAAAGGGTGAGAGCTTCCCCGTCATGCTGTCCGGTGGGCACTCTTATCTGTGTGCACACACTTGGACCAGGCCCACTCCTGCCCACCTCTGTTGGTTATGAGGTCTCTCTTGTCCGTATCTCCCTGCACCCTTTGTCCACTGCTTCCTTGCTTGATTGTGGATATTAATCTCCCTCCTTTGTCATTTGTAGTTTAAAGCTCTTCTTACTAGACTGGCCAGCCTGTTGGCAAAGGTGCTTTTCCCCCACTTTGTCAGGTGGCTTTCATCTCTCCCTAGAAGTCCTTGATCGACAAGGAGGATTCTATGGTTAATACCAGGGGTCCAACCAGGCATCAGCCTACAAGATCCTTCTACACCTCCTCAAGCCCTTTCCCCACACACCCACACTACCAGGATCAAGGAGAAAACAGCCTGGACCCTCCTAGGCCTTTGCCCCCCAAGCCACGTAGTCATGGCTGGTACAGTCCAGGTCTCCCCTGGGTCTCACCCATGTGGGTGTCTGTGAAGAAGAGCAGCAGGGATTAATAATCTAAGGGGCAGAAAAAACTTGGCAGTCTGTCTTCCAAATCCTGAATCCAAGCCCCTAACAAGCAGCAAACCTCCCTAGATGGCGGATCAGGTCAGCAGATGGGGGCCTTCATCCACTGTAGTGGGGAGTCTTCAACTACTATCACTGGACACTTCCTTCTGGCACTGCTGCGTGGCTCAGGCTCAGCCAGCTCAGTGCTTTGCTGGACACTGCTCGCAGCCTCTCATGTGCTTCCAGGGCACTGAAGCTATTCTGTAGCCGCAGATCTGTAGATGGAGAAGGAGCTTTCCTCCTGGTGCCAGGACTCTCCAGGTTCCAGCTTTCATCATCATGGGAGGATTCAGGCTTTTATAGCTGCAGTGTCTCAGAGAGGATCCCATGGGTCTCTTTCCTGTCATCTGGGATGCTGTGAAGTCTGCTGACCTCCATCTGCAGCTCTTCACTTGCTGACCCAGATCCTCTGCTGCCACAGAGCTCCTGCAAGGAAGGAGCCCATCTCCTGCTGTCCCAACCTCAGTGAGAGACCCCAGACACCCCTGCAGCCCCAGACCTGCAGAGCTGCATCCTCTGCTGGCAGCTCCATCTGAGCTTGAATGGTAGAAGCTAGGGGAAGCAGGAGAACATGTAATAACCTTCACTCCCACAAAATGAACTTCTTTTTAGATGCTGGGTCACTTTGTTCTCTTCCTAGTCTCCCTTAATGCCAGACAAGAATGTGATTGAAGTTTTCAGCTCCTTGAGTACTTTGTGTTATTTTGAATGTAGAGACCTAATCTTATTCTGTGGGGCTTGTTTTCACTTGCATTTGAAATTACATGGCAGCAATTTATAGTGGACCGAGCTTCTGTTAAGAGCTGTTAGTCATCATCAAGTGAATGAATGTATTAGCATGTCACCCTGGCATATATCAACCCTCTCTCCTGTAAAGCACAATGGCAGCTGTGAACACACTCTTAGTGCGACTTTCTTTTTACAAAATAGATCCAGCATGGCATGTATTCAGAAGACTTCTTCTGCCAAGGATCATCTCCTTGCTGTTTTATTTTTAGAACATTCATTACCATGGCGTGGAAGGAGCATAGATCCATGTGAAAGTGTTAATGGCCATAAAAACGCCTGCTTCCTGTACTTGTTGCTATGAAGTGTGGTCTTCTCAGTTTGGAAACTCCTATGTAAATGCGTGTATTTGCCTTAGGATTCTGTTTCCTAGCAAACTGCGATGCAGTGCAAAATGTGCTGCATTTGCTGTGGCTGGCCCTCGTAGTCTGTCTACATAATTTATGGGAACACTTCACGGCACCTTCTGCTGCTAATGGTCTCTCGGAGTCCTGCAGAAAAGGCTGGTTCTGCCTTCTAATTTTAAGAGCCATGATGGTGGCACTGTTTGTCTCTTTTCTGGATCTATTTTGGATTTATGTCTGGCCAAGGGTTTGGAAGAGCTGCTATAAAAGCAGAAACATCTGCTGAGGCTTTATATGCTGCTGGCTTGCCAAGTTCAACAGCAGGCCAAAGTACAGCTGATGGGTTCGGCCCTCCCCAGGTGTCACTGCAGTTACAGGAGAACGACTGCAAGGGAAATTTGGCTGCTGAAAGCTCTAAACAAAATAAATTAAAAAAAAAAGCCTCGGCAATTGTAGAAGGCTAGTAGGAGATTACAACTGGGGTCATTAGCAAGTAACAGAAACAAATCCTGCTGAAGTGGTTGTGAGCATCTGAATTCCCCCAGTCGCCTGGTTCCTGCAGCACCCTCGGGTGTGCTCCTCCATCATTAACTGCAGGCGTTCCCACTGTGTTCGGCAAACTGCCAGTTCAGGTGGCACAGACACACAGTGGTTTTAAAGGCTGTTAAGAAAACTTGATCTTATTTAACTGTCCGACTTTTCATGATTTCAGACACATCACGGCAACCTTGTCCATGGGCAGTCGTGGGTGAGGCAGGCAGTGTTTTTGACATGGACGGTGAACTTCTGTTGCAGGAGAGGAATTCAAAATGATGCCTTAAAATCCCTTGTAAAGGTTTTGTTCCTGATGCAATTGTAGTAACTTAGAATAATCACTCCTTTGACACTGGCGACATGGGAACTGATACCCTGGATGAACTTGTGCTGCATCTGGGCACTGCCCAGCCTCCATCCGTGATGTGTACTAGCAGTTTCGGAGAAGCATGCCAGAAAACCCACAACAGACAACCAAGGGGCAGCTGATAGGTCTCTAATATGCTCAGCATAAGGCTTGATACCTTCCAGAGTCTGTTTATCTGTATTTACTTACTGTATGGGGGTATTTTAATTCTTTATAAAAATGTCCAGTTACTCCCTTAGTGTTGCCAAGCATTTGCCTTCAGGTGCAGAGTACCACGGTCAAATTACTGACAAAACATTGACTTCATTTACCTTTTTATAAAGTGCTACAACCTGGCCATATAATTCACTCCCTCTCCCACCTCCCCCAGAGCAATCATAAAGTTGAGGTCAGCACTTCAGCAGCAAAAGCAAAAACTTTTTTTTAAATTAAAGAAGAGTTCCACTTACTGAAGAGTAAGTAGCTGACTAATATAGTTGGCAGAGCCCATTACTAGAGGAATACATAATCACATGTGAATGTGCACATACAATTTATTACATTATTATCAGTTCTTTTTTAATTTCCTAAATGTTCTTGTTGCAGCCAGATCTATCCAGCGATTACAAGAAAACTTGCTGTTCTGGTCAGAAAGCACAAGGCCAAATTCTCTTTTCTCATAGATCCCAACATCCTTCCAAGGAGCTGCCTGACTGAGAATAAAGTTGTTTCAGAAATATTTCAGCTGTGTGTAGTGGTTTAAATAAAAAGCCTTGCCTGTGGGAAATACCTAGCATTTTTCCATGGTGGAGAATTTTAATGCTCCTTGCAAACCTCAAGAAAATGTTCTTAAACCATCCCCTTTCCCCAAAGAACACAAGTATGCGAGATGAGAAATTTCCAGTCACAGCACTCACAAAAGAGGAATCATACTGGAAGTGATATGAGGATGTTTCCACTTTGGGCAATCTGGTTAGTAAGCATAATTTTGGAGTATTACATTTTAGCACCAAAGGCTTTTCTTTCTTTTCTCTTTTCCCTAAATTTTCAACAAACACACCTTTTTTCAAAGGTTGTTATTTGTTCAAATTGGTGGAAGGAAGTTAACGCTGTATAGGAAGTGAAGTATTCATTTCTTTTGTAGGTAGTATTTAAATAGTTAAGTGAAGCCACTGTTTGTTTCCCAACACAGTACTTTCAGAAATAATAAATTGAGGTTGTGAAGGAAAGCTTTTTTATTAAAAAATATACACCTAACAGTAAAATTATTCCTGTACTCTAACCCAGCTAGCATTTTTATGATACAAAACCCCCTAAATTAATATTAATCATTTTTGTAGCACTGTGCGAGTTATCAGTTCTGGTATTTTATTTATGCTTCCAAACCCCTCAGACACCCCATGATATACTCCGTTCCTTGCCGAGACCTACTAATGCAATGCTGGATTTGCAGCTGCTGAAACTAAATCTACGCAGGACTGTTTCTTAGGATAAATGCTTGTACACTGAGGGTTAGTTACATGATACGTTGAATTCAGTGAAGAAAGTGTGGTAAGAAATTTATCTTTCCCAGTTTTCCGCCATTTCATTCTCATTTTCTACTCATGTATTTAGGCCTCTACAACTGTTGGTGGGACTGAGCTGTAAACAGGACTACTGAAATGATCCAGGTTAAAAGTAAGTCATCAAAACCATTAACTTGAACGTGGATCATTTCAGTCATTTTGTTTTTAAGAGGAGCAGATGGCTGGGGTGGAACGATGGTGGGGAAGTTTTAGGGTGCCCCCAGGCCCAGCCGTGTCTGGTGACTGCACCCCGAGGGCTGCGGGCCCCACCGCCTGCCCCAGCCCCGCCTGGCTTGCAAAGCTAAAAAGGAAGAAATAACACAGAACTTTTACTTCTTACAAAAGTAAGATATAACCCTGTCTTCCTGGCTGTGTCTTGTCTGCTTTGTCACTGTGACGCTGCTTGTTTCATGGTTGAGCGGATTCATCACAAATACCCGTGTACTGCAAGCGTGGCTACAGGCTGTCACCGCGTGCGGGGTGTTGGTGGTGGAATTAATGCACCAAGGCAGTAGTTTCAAAATAGGTGTCCTACCTAAGCTAACACTTTCTGGGAGAAAAGGTGATGGCTTCAGCTAGTAGAAGCTAATGCGATGTTTTGGAGGCCTGTAAAATACAAAGTCTAATCATTGGAGCTGTGCAGCAAAGTAATGAGGAGCTTGAAAATGTAACTGATAAGCAGCGCGATTATAGGCTAATGAGCAGGATGTTTGTGGTATATTGAAGGTCTAATGAAGGGCTGCAAAGGATAACTGTGGTGGTATACAGTGTGACTATGCAGAGTAGGAATGTTTACATACAGCACTGAAAGATATGTACTATATACTGAATAGACAGTGCTGCTAACTATTGGGAGTTTAAGTGTGTGTGTGTGTACATTGTATAGATTAAGTAATTAACCAAAAAAAGTACGTGATAAATGCATGACAGAAGATACCAGCACAGGAAAACATGATACAGTAAGTACATACTAAGTAAAGAAGAACCATAGTTTGAATTTCTGTGCCAAGTAAGACCCCCATCCATACACAGAGCTCTGTTCCCCACCTTCCATGTTCCCTCATGATAAAACATGAAAGATTCCTGTACCGTGTCAAGCTTTGTGTCCGGACAGCTCTGAGACGGGGTAATTCATGGAAAATGGGGGCTTTGAAACGCTTTCTGCAAAGGTAATTGCAGCATCAGGACAGAAAGTTGTAGCCTGGCGTGCCAGTATGGGACACAGTCAGCCCAATTACCGGGTAGCATCAGGGGAGCCAGTTGGCAAACCCTCGGGGGAGAAGCCAATGTGTAGCATCATTTAGCATTTGTCTTCTGTGATTTTTAAGTACGTTGCAAAATAAGGCCGTGTCCTATTCCTCACTGTGAAGTTAGTAACTATAGTTCCTGAGGAAGGATCAGACTCCCTAAAGTCACCTAGCAGGATAATCCTTGCTTTTATTATCGGCTACAGAAGACTGGTTTTCCTTCTCAGTGCAGCCAGTTGAATTGGGTATATTTAACGCATTGAATAAAAGTCCAGTTTTAGAATTTGTGACATTTTGATCCTTCTTGAGTTCTCACTAGATATGAATGTGGCTGTTCAGTGTTTTGGTTTCATTTGGGTTTTTTTCTGTGGATTTTTTGAGTCAGTATTTTGCAGTCAAATATATATTTACAGGTCACTAAAAAGCCACTACGAATGGCTGCCTGTCCTCTATTGTGCTCCCATGTAGTGACCCAGACTGCAGGACTCCTCATGTGCACATAATACCTGTAAAAATGGGAAGGAATCTCTATAACTGTATAAATGCAGAGTTGCACCATGTTCTGGACTCATCAGAGCATTACAGAGCAGGTCACTTCAGCTAAAAAGGCTGCTGTGATAATCCACAGTTCTTAAAAATATCTGTGTTATCAGCGCATGTGATCAGTATATGTTATCAGTAAAGGATTGGTAAGTAAAACCAGAATACATTCATCTTCATAGTGCTTTTGGAAAAAAAGATGAACTCTGTATTGCCTAAATGTGAAGCTGATAAATTGTTTATCTGTTAGCTCTTGCCTACGCCATTGATTCTTTAATGTAAAACTGGATTAAGGAAGAAGTATTTCTGTATTTCTGGTTTTGAGAGGAAAAATATGTAACTTCAAAATGGCTCAACTTTTCTGGAAAGCAGAGAGAGAGGTATTTTCAGAAAGTACTCCAGCAGAGCTGATAGCTGCTGAGTAATCTGTTAATTGGATTGCTAGGAGTCATATTCTTCTACAGCCTTTGAAGAAACTTTCATCTGCACGAATTCCTCAATACATGAGTCAGGTATTGGAACCCAATGTTACAATGTGTTTTTACTCTGAAGAAAGGCTTTGGGGTTTTGGAGGTTTTTTGTTGCTGCTCAGAAAGATTTTATGAGGCTAACCAATGTCTCTGCAATTCCCACATTGTACGTGTAAGAGCCCTTGAAGTCTTCTGTGCTGCTTAAGTAAAGAGGATACATTAGCGTACCACTTCTTTAATGATGTTCCTCTGGTTACTTCCCTTTCGGTAGGTTTGTCCTGGCATTTGTTGTTGGAACTTCTGATGTTTTAGATACTCCATCAGCCAGTTCTTCATTCCTCTACTGTCCTATAGATACCTATTTTCCTTACAGACATTTGAGGTATAGGAGATAGATAGTGTTGTCTCTTTTTTCCAGGTGAGGGACCAGAACACAAAGGAATTCCTCGTGTTAGACATAAGTCTGTGATAGATCAAGAACCTGAATTAATTTCTCTTGCACTTTAAAGTTCATGGTGTAAATACTGGATTGTTCTTCTGACCAAAAGGAGGGGAAGGCAAGAAGACGACATTTGCAATACAGTCTGGAGAAAATTAAGTGGGAAGAAGTCCAGTGAGTGTTATGCACAGATCCACTCTTCCTTGGTTCTGTAACGTGCATCTCAATTGAATCTTTTTTTTTTTCAACAACTTATCAATAATCTAAACCAGCAGATCTTTCATATGTTTTTTTTCCAAAGGCTTTCTTTTTGTTTCGCTAGTTAAGTAATCCATGAGTCATTTGAAATCTCTTCATTGTTGTCTTTTAGGATTTTCAGTTAATAGGGCTTGTACAGTATGGCTCATTTGGGTAGAATGGAGCTTGACTTAATCTTCAAGAAGAAAAGGTAGAGGAACTCCGATGAACATGTGTGTTAAGCGTTCCAGCCATTCTCTTTCCAGTGTGTCTCTTCAATTCATTAAAAATAAAAGAAAACAGGGAAGGAAGCATTTGCAGTTGACATTTTCTTCGAGTATTAAATTTGACTTGGGAATGCAATTTTGATCTCTCTAAAAATTTTCATTAACATCTTACTATATACATTTTAGTGTTTCTTATATATATTAATATATACTTGTAAATATCATCTGGAAAAACGACTAACAATGCACGATACTGAATCATAGGTGTGAGTCATCAGTGGAGAGCTGTATAATGATAGTGAAGTTTAGACAGGCAAACATTTGGTTCATGTCTCTTTTGGTATCTGTTAAATTTCTTCTTTCTCAATATTTCTGTTGGAAGACATCCAGACTCAGCGTTTTAGGTACAGTTCCAAATTATGTTAGGCATAGATTTATTTTAGCTCAAATACAAAAAAGTTATGTCTTTAAGGACGAGACCCAAATTTCCTCAGAGTTTAGGGGCTTTGGAAGCTTTGTTTCATCAGGATACATTTCTGTACGACTTGGAAGTTTTCCCAACAGTCATTTGAGCTCACAGTATTGAAACAAGCTAAAAAGACATAATTCTGTCTGTGCTGTAATATCATTGTTTGATTTTGATAATTGCTATTTCAACATGCTGCTATTACAGTGACAAGTGATTTTTTCCTTAAAGAAAAAAAAAGAAGAATGGCGCGTATTTCAGCAGATGTACACACTTTCAGAGAAGCTATTACCCAGCCGCAAGCCCTGTCAGAAACAGGTCGTGTGACGTCTGCATCTGTACACGAGTAATCATGTCATTCCAGCATCCGATGGTCCTACCTGTCTTGAATGGCCCATCACCTGACTACTGAAAGATGTGTTTCCTGCGGGTCCTCCACTGAGTTTTGCTGCACTAAGAGATATCCATACAGTCTGTAGCCCTTAGCGCACAGGTGGATAGGCAGCAGCAGGAAGCTGGATAGCTTGCTCTATCCCCTGGAATGTCTCACAGAAAGCCACAATGGTCACTCACTGCATCCAGATCACTCGGAACTGCAGGTCAGGCCCCTCTTTAAGAAATCAGGCTTTACACTTCTTGCTGTGGTTTATGGAGTTCTGCTGTTGCGCTACCACTGCAAATAAACCATGCTATAGAAGGATGTTTTACTCTTCATATCAGCTACATGTGTATCCTCTTTCCATTATACCTTGAAATACCTTTTCATGAATTTTTAGGGAGGAAAGAGAATGTATTTATCCTGATAAACACAGATGGTTCATTTGTGTGGGTTTTTTTCCCCTCTCCTTAGCGCTTTTGACACAGTACAAACTTGGTTTTTAACAGACAAAAAAAATCTCTTTATGATTGGAAGCCCTGTAAAGGGCTCCTCCTCTCCTGAATTTGGTAGAAAACACATTTTGTGCTTCTTGATATATTCTTGAAACAGGCATGCTCTGAGATCCCGGAATTCATCCTCCCCAGCCCTGTCTGTAGCCCAGTAGTGCAATTACAGGGAATTCTGTTCTAGCTGTGTGCTACAAAATGTAATTTTTTATATAAGCAGAGTCAGGAACTTAGAATTTATCTCTCAAGTAAAAAAAGTTGTGGTGACCTGTTTTCTCTGGATTATAGCAGCTTTGGAAAACCAATTATTGTGGACAGTGCTTCCCTTGAATGATGTCCTTGAACTATGTCCTCTTGTACGTAAATGTCTCAAAGAGGATCTGACATTCCTGGGCTCCCTCCAGGCTGGGTTATAGTAAAGAATATTTAGGAGTCTGAATAAACTTCTCCATAGATCCGTAGATCTTCTGCCAACCTGGGTCTTCCTGCTTGGGCTTGGTGCACCTTTACGCATATGCATTAGCCTGTTTTCTCAGGTTGGAACTGGAGTATTTTTTGCCCTTGAGATAGCTAATTTGTACCAGAAAATAAAAGATTTTTGACTACACAGTTTTTCTACCTTTGTCTGAAAATACCTTAGTTACCTTAGCATACTCTTTTTGTTAAAACTTTATTCTTTTCTTGTAGTACTTTTTATAAGCCATGAGAATTAGAAGAGGAAATTTTAGACTGGAACTTTTTATCTTTGAAATGGCTTATCCTCCTTGGGCTTCCTGCCTGTAGTCTTTTCATACCTTGGTACAGTTGCCACCACCCTCCCTCCTGCAGTGTCACTCTCCAGTGGTCCCATTGTATTAATCCTGGAACTGCCTTTTCAAAGTAAATTGGATCATCTTTAAGATTCAGAGAATTATTTCAGGATCTTATTACTGGGCAAGCCACTGACCTGATATTCTTTCCTCAAAGAGAATAGGCTAGGTTCTGTTTCCATCAGACATACTTGTTCTGCATGATTTCAGTACATCTGGCTGAAGTCAGTATTTTAGTCTTTGCTTTAATTTCTTTTCTGTCAAACACCTCCGGCAAATTAGGTTTAACACTGTCCATCCTATTCCCCTTAGAATTTTAATTAGCTCAGTGCTGAATACCCAGTGCAGTGCAATTGTGTGTATTTGATTTCTACATAATTATTAGTCAAAACTGAATTGCTATGATTCCATTAACTTTTGTAATGCATTGCTGTATATCTACAGGCGAAGCCGCATAATGGGGGACAAAAATCAAATCAAATCCATTCAGATGTCACTATAAAATAGATAAACTCTCAACTTTAGGCTGTGAGCGTGGTCTGTGTATCATAAGCTTATGGCCAGTCATTTTTTGACTGGTAGAGAGGGAAGAAAAGCAAGGTAAATATGAACGAATCTTTACTTGGTGTCCCTTAGGTTCTGGTCCAGGCATATCATTCTATGCCCAATATGCTTGGTGATGCCAAAGACATAGAAAGCTGCTCCACAACCACAGCTGAAAGTTCTCGTATCACGTGGAAAGCTGCATGTGTGAAAGCAAAGTAGCCGCCTCTGGCTTCGTGCCACATGCCCTCTGACTTAAGTGACATCCCCGGGACTGGGACACGGGTGGGCAGAGGGTGGGCACACGGTGCTCATGGCACCAGCCCCTGGGGGACCATTCTGCCTCACGGGGCTTGGAGGAGACCTCAGGCTGTGGGCCACCTGTCAAGGTGTACACACTCAGCCAGGGATGTGGTTTCTCACTTTTCTCTCTCGCAGCACTCAGTCACGTTCCTATGAATTTCAACTGTGACTCTCCTGGGTGAGGAGTATGAGACGACAGAGCAACGAACGTGGTAGAATGGGGCTATCGGGCAGAAATCACTGCATAGGCAGTCCTCAGTGTCACACTGGGAGGGACACAGGTCTTATCCTGGTTCTACTGGATATGAGAGCTGTTGCATGTTCCCACTTGTTTGAATAACATAGAGGTACCGAGCAGGGCACCTTCAACCTCATTTCATAAAGGAGATTGTTATTCCAGTGAAGAAAAAGGAAGTGGAAGTCCTCCCACCAACCGTCTGTCCTAGGGAGGTCTTGGTGACGAACGGACGGGTGTCTTAGATGTGTCTGAGTCCCCTTGCAATGAGAAAGGAAAAACTGTAAATATGGAGAGACCATATGGTGCAATTTGATCCTATGTAGAACAAACAAGGCTTCATCTGAAGTGATTTAATTTTGGATGTGGCTTGCTTTGAGTTTCACTTGCTAACATTCTCCTATACTAACATTTTACTTGTGCATTCTTTTTATACCAGACATTGCCGATACAGGTGTGTAGCACAGATGCCATTTTTCACTGTAGTTTTTTCAGGAATACAAAGCAATTTCTGCCGAGTGCCCACATTTGAAATATTCATAGCTTTGTGGGTATGACATACTGATGGCCAAGTACTGGCTTTGTTTTTATTCATTCAAAATTTAGTGATCCTCTGAAAAAGAGCTGGAGGAGTGGATGGATACCTTTTCCAAGCACAAATTCTGGTAGAGAACCATTGCAAGTCTTCCAGATCTCAGGCCAAATTGTTCTCTTACGCAACACCAGGCTCTGAAGTCAGCTCTTCTTTTTCTGCACAGCCGAGGAGGTGCCGTTAGTACTTGCAGATGAGCCTTTGCTCTGCTTAGCTCTTTTTTCCCACCTTGTGGGTGGTGATGGAAAGGTACACGTGTTGGGCTTCTGTCACTGCACGGTGCAGTGTCAGGACGAAAACTGGCACCGCACAGACCTGCAAAGTACAGACAGAACTAGCCATGTTTTTTCAAACCTAGAAAAATATTCTTAATAGTGGCAGGTTTCTTTTAGTTTCTTTTAGCTAATGAGCACTGAAAAGAATAAAAAGATGGCACAGAAGCATTGAAAATGGATAGTTAAAGCTATAAAGTGGGGTTTTTTTTTCAGAGTTTCTATGCTGAAGCCTTTAGAAGAGAGCACTTACAGGTGTTTGATTTCTTTCAGGTCCTCAGATTTTGGGACGTTATACACAAAGTTGAATCTACAGCCTGGGATTGCCACTGTTATTGACAATTTCTACATTTGTCCCACCAACAAAAAAAAGGTATGTGACAAAAAAATGACTTTTTATAGGGCAGCTGAGACTCTACAACTATGTGAACTGTGTTTTACAGGTTTTCAAAATATAGGGAAGTGGTTTTCACAAAGTTGCAGGTCAGTTTAGCTGAATTTGTGACATATGGAAATTGGATATTTATTCTTGCTGAATAATATAGAAGGGAAGAAATGCTTTGATGGACTAGGAAAACTTTTGAGGCCATTGACTTATGGAAATGGAGTTTCCATGGAGCTTTCCTCAGAAGTGGAAAAGCAACTCTTGTAGGTTTTCACACATCCACCTAAACTGTGGGACTAGCGTTCAGCCTCTTCATCCTTTACGCACAATTTCAAAGTCCTTTGCACGTTCCTTAGTATAAAGCATAGGGATTGGGCAGGCTGTCATTGAGAATGATGTTTATCCTGTGTAAAACCTTAATTAAAAAATAAAAATACCCTCTCCTTGAAACTGTTTCTTAAAAAAATGTTCCTGCATCATTACTGAACCAAAAAGCTTTTTATGGAGCGTAGGAAGATTAAGTGGACTTTATAAGTGAGAGCGAAATCAACCCATTGAGTGTATTTACAATAGATGTTATATTAGAAGCAACAGGAAGAGCGATTATGAGAAAAAACCCAATAACAACCCTTCTATGTCTGCAAAATGCCCGTGATTTAAAAGGCAAGAATTGTGAAATACATTGTGAATAACACAAGCACAGTAGGTCTTTCATGAAATAAGAATTTTCTCTTGATAAGGGCCTTTTAACTCCAGTGTAATACAGAAGCATGGATTTCATGCAGAGGCCACTGATTGGAAGGACAATGTTAGTTGTGTTTATCTGTCTGTTCTGCTTAATCAAAAATCAGTGGAACTCGGTGAGGCTGCCTGGGTGATTAAGTACGTATTTTATTTCTCTTGCAATTGTCACTGGAGTTTTTGTGCCCAAGCTATGCTATGCCTGAGCTCGGTAATATATTTTTAATCTGCTGCAAAATCAGAAATAATTTTTTTGTTTCTTGAAGTGGAACTACCACCAAGCACAAAGTTTCTGCAGATTATGTGTCTTAGAGATAAGATGTACTGGTGATTTCAAGTCCAAAAGAATAAAACCAAAAATCTTTACCCATCTCAGTTTCTGGAATAAAGACTAGAAGTATGAGATGGATGAGAGCCCTGTGTAGGACTTTTCCCAGCTCACTCAGCTACAATATAAAAGCCTGCACAAGCACAGGGGGGTCAGCGACAATGTGGTTGTGCCAGTTGTCTGGCAAAATAAACAGTGGTAAGGTCACTGCTGAACTTCCTGCCTGAAGGACACACCAATGTTTGCAAAAAATCTCGTGTTAACCCTACCTTAGAAAAATCTATGTTCTGCTCAAGACAAGTTGAAGTTCTTAGAGGTATAAACCCTGCTTAGTAAACTAATATCATATTGGAATCCATCTGTTACAGAAAGTCACTGTGAGTCATTAAATACACTATTTTTATACTGATATTTGCTTCTACGAAGATGTTGTTCAATAGTACGCAAACAACAAACACAGCAGAGCAGAAAGGACTTCTAGGGCCTGTAAATGATGCCAGAGGGAGATATATTAATACATGCAAATGTACATCCATGCACGCATACATGGTACAAAAATGGTGAAAGCATTGGGGTTAAATGCTGTAGCCAACAGCTTCAGATTGGTCTTGGGGGTGTTACAGTCACACGTGGCAGGTAAGGGGGAAGTCTCCATGTCATAAGAACTTTGTCAGTCCTAATGGGAACTTGTCTGGTGCTGGACATTTGATTAGGGCACTAACTAAGACTACCAGCTGATTTCACAAGCTATTTAGAAAGATGGAAGAACATGTCTCCCTATCTGTCCATTTCAGCACAATTGCACTGGGGTGGAATAGAACATTTAGAGCTTTGGCTCCCTTTGCTGAGCTGAGCAGAAGTCTCAGGGTTTCACTGGTTCCTGATATTACCAGACTTCAGATCATTATGGTGTGGGTTTTCTTCAACCAATTCACATCTTTTGAAATGTGCTGAAAATGGAAACTGGAGTGCTGACCGTGCGTACTGGAACTGAGCATGCACTTTAGATTTAAAGCATAAGTAGTCCCATGCTACCACTTAGCATTTAGGGACTGGGAATATGCATGAAAGCAGAGTAAAAGACATTGACAAAAGGGATTTTTTGAATACTTTGCACATTAAACATTATTCTATGCTTTCATTCCATTTACCCATGGTAGACCTCATCTATGGAAGAACTGATACTGAAAATTAATACTCATCATTTCCACCTCAATGTCATCAGAGCATTAACCGCACCTAATTTTAGCTCTGTGGAATTTAGGTGTCTAGTCAAGCCCTCTCCCTCTGCAGTGAAAAGAGAACCTTGGGTACCTCCAGGCAGTTCATCCTGTTAAAATCATAGTTCTTTGTACTTATGAGAATAAGATTGAATGATCTTGTGGAGGTTCCTATAAATGACTTCATGACTATTGTAGGTCTGAACAGTCTTACTGCAGCTTTCTGCAGAGGTATGCAAAGAGATGGAAGAATACTTTTGTTTTGGAATAAAATCAGATGAAACTGACTCCAGTCTAGTTCTTGGACTGACATTATTTCTTCAGTTTACCTCTGCCGGTATACCAGCTCCTGGAGTGACTTAAAGTTTCACTCAACATGCCTCCACTCTGTGAGCTGCAATTATATACCATACACACCAATGGACTTATAAGTGAGCTTTATACAGCAAGTGTGAAAATTTTCAGTCCCTGTGGATTGTTCCAGTTTGCATTTTCTTAAATTTTTCTTAAGAAAAGAAAAAAAAGTTGATGCTTCTTATCTTTCCTACCCCATTGTTTAAGAAATTAAAATTCCCCAGAATTATAATGCTGTTCACGAAGAAGTGCATTAGCAGATGCAGAGGGTACAACAGCATCCTTTTCACACAGTGCTCCATGGAAAAGAGATTGTATTAAACAATCTCTTTGTTTGTAGAACAAAATTACAAGGTAAACTATAGGAATCCTGAGTACTTTGAACTAGCTGGTGTAAGGATGGAAATCCATTTATAAACCCCATTAAATCCATGCAAACAAGTGGCACATTCCTTTTCTCTCTTACCCTTCTGTGAACAAGTTACGATGAGTACTGTTCATGGATCTAAGAGACGAATCTGGAAGGAGTTGTATCAAGGTCATGTCTACACAATCTTTTGACGATTGAGGTAAATTCACTCTGTCTGGGTCTTGTTCTGGCTGAACGCAGCAAACACTCTGATGTAGAAATTGTGTTGCTGCGGTTACCAGAGGACTCAAGCTATGACACCCAGTTTTGACAAGAAATGATGACAAACCTCTGGGTGTAGGGCTTTAGAGGGCTTTGTGTTTCGCTCTGAATGGGCCTTTCTGATGAAATCATGGGATGGAGGCATGAACTGTGGCTGTATTGTCTGTGATTCAGAGCTGAATTGTAGTCAGCCAGCAGCACAAGTAGAAGACATTTGCACCTACCTGCGGAAGACCATGTAGGCTTCCCCCTAAATGCTATGCAACAATAGAGTAATAGACGAGGTAGCGCTGTAATTAAGAGTTCACGCTTCCTAAGAATGCATTTGCTTTGCATTCTGGCTGGTTTTAGTGTAGTATAAACCTGCAACCAAAGCCACTGAAACTTATTCTGACATGGTTTTGGAAAGTTGTAGAGTAATGAAGGTGACTTCTCCTATGTAAGCTCTCTGATGCTAACTTCTCCATTTGAAGCACTTTTTCATTGATCTGTGACATAAAATAGCCTTATTCTATGCGGGCCTTGAAGTGCCATGCATTGAGAAGGGATGTTCCTGCACTTTAAGCAACAGAATTTGTGTAATTGTCTCCTTTTCAGTAATTACTCTACGCTGATAGTGTCAAATAGGGCAGACATCCCATAATGTAACATGTGGGGAAAATAATTTGATCTGTATCCTCTGTTTTTTGGAACAGTATTATAATTGTGATTTGGAAGTGATGCACATGATTCATGGAGTATGGGATTATGCTTTCCACAGTGTCAATCTGGACTCAGCTGAACAAAGTAAATGCTTTCTATAGAAGATAAAAATTAGCAGAATTCAACTTCACTGAGCTAAATTATCAACAAAATATTTAACATTTTTATAGGGCATATATGCTATTGGATTTAGAAATTACGTACTTATTTTAATTCTGTTTGGATAATGTTACTGGGGAGGAGTTGAATGAACACGCTGATTTTTTTCCCACATTCAGTGCATATTTTAATTTTCATTGGTGCTAATGCAAGTGATGCATCCATCCTTCTGTTTATATGCTTCTGGAAAAGAGGCAGCTAAGCAGTGTATATTCAGGCTTTTCATATTAAGAGAAAATAAATGTTGATTGTGCATACACTGACTTATTAGTTAAATGGGTTGAACACTTACATTTCCCAGCTGTCACAATAACCAATAGCTGCATGTTTTTCCAAACTAAAAGGCAAGATGATACATGTGTATTCTTGCTTGACGAACCATGCAGAACACTTAAGATAGTAATAAGGATATAGGCTATCGTGTACAATATTTTAACTCCTGATACTTTAAGATAGTATAAATTACACATGATTGCAACAGGGTATTTGCCACAGTTATAAAAGCATTTCACAAGCTGCAGCTGGGTTGAGCTATGTTTGTAAGCACTTACAGGTAAATGCAGTCCTACAGCATTTTGTCATTTGTCTTTCAGAGCAAAACAATTGGTACTGAAAGTTGTCAAAATGCAGTACGTCTACATTTACTTGTAAGGAATAATTCTACTCAAGTATCAATTTCCTTAGAAACCATACCAGAACATCTGCAAACATACAGAGCAGAATTACCTTACACTTTTATTAGTAGAAGTTGTCAACTCTGGAATGTTCCTTTCAATAACCTGAGCAGTTACTTCAGGAAGGTTTCACTGTGAAATTGCAGAATATGAGTCTGTGTGTTGTGATGCATCATCTCTCTACCATGATGCGTTCTTTCCTTATAAGCAGTGTCACCATTCAGTTTTATTCTAGTGATGCACCACCGGAGCACTGATGTAACCTGACTGCATCATTTTGCTTAAGACTTCTGTCCAGAACTGTTCAGTTCATCTTCAGATTTTCCAGATGCTTCCAGAAGCATGCCCAGTAATCAAATTTTTTTTTTCCACCTCATAGTTTGCTAGTAAGTGAATTGCTGTGAGAGGCAGTCCTATGCAGAAATCCCAGATTTTATTCACACACAGCTGACGAGCAGTTGCCTAGTTGACACCCAGGAAGCTATTAAATGGGAAGGGAACTAAATAGGTTAAAACAGAGCTTTCACTGAGCTGTTAGCTAGGAGTCACCATTCGTGGCAGAGGTTCCTGTAGCACCACCGAAACCAGGCCATACAGGGGGAAGATTTGATGGATGCTGTTTGATGGGTTGTGAGTATGTGGAAAAAGTATGGTAAAGCTTTGAAAAACAGAGAGTAGAGCAGTTGAAAATTAAAAACATACATGGAACAATCACTAGGAATCTGGCTATTAGAAAAGTATTTGAGCTGAGTACTGGCTAAATGGAGGCTAGGAACTACAGTTTTCCCTGTCTGACTGATTCCTGCTATGTTTGAGAAACTAGGGCTTTTTCACAGTTTGTATGTAAACAGGGCTGCATCAAAAATGTATAATTCTCACGTGATTTTCGTATTCTAACTCCTTGTAACACCTGCAATAAGTCAAAGGTAGTCGCAGTGTTACTGTTTTATTTAAGTATACCCTCTCTCTTAAACAGTAGACTATGAATGCATTTTTCTGTATAGTGTGGTGGAGAAAGGTTTGGTTTTGTTTCCATAAAAATTTTGCAGACACTTTCTATGCATTTCTCCATTCTGGTCTTCTATGTACGGAGCTCGAAAGGAATCCCCGGCTCTTGTTGATTAGATGCATTGCTGTCTTTGAATACTTTTCTGCATGCACGTCTACCAACACGGTGAACCATGCAGCCTGAAGCTGCCTCTAAACCTTTTTGTTTCAGTTCTGCTCCCTTTGACCTATAAATGTTTTACAGTCCAGCACCTGGAGTAGACTGTGGTCAAAGACTGCACCTCACTTAAAAAAAAGGAAAAAAACAACCCACAAAACCCCCCAAACCAACAGACCTGGCTAACAATACAAGTGAACTGTCGACTGCCGTGACTAGTGTGTAGGTTTGCCATAGTATGTAGGATAATTACTTATCAAGGTAGAGGCTGTGTGGGCTAAATGGGTGCACGCTTGAACAGACCTTGTGTGTTATTATTCTATCCTATAATTTATTTGATGCTTAATGTACAGATCTCAATTGAAGTTGTTGAGATTGACCTTCCGCTGTGATTTTGTAGCCTAATGTGCAACTCTTGCATTCTTTTGTGCTCAGGCATACAATTATTCTAAGGAAAAATAGTCCTGTCTTTACTGCATGCTTGTAATAGATTCTTTTGTTCTGTTTTTATGAATTTCCTGTCTAAAACTCATTAATCATAAAAGCAGACCAACAACTACCAAAAAGCCGTAATGTTAAATTAAGTTTACTGTAGTGAAGCCAAAAATAAAAAGACTAGTTGGTGGGAGTACAACATAAAAAAGATTTATGTGAAAATGGAAAAGACCTGTGAGCAAGTGTTAAGAGACCATTGTGCATATGATCATGCACTTGAGAGACATCCATTTCCCTCCCAGTAATTCTGGGAAGAGAAGGAATCCAAGCATCATATTTTCAGCAAGGTTTTATTTCCCATTATGATGAGCAGGGGTCATTGCTTGGAGAAATAGGAATAGTTAATCAAGAGCATATAGTAGAAAGCAGGTCTGAAGCCACCCTCAGCACCTGCGGCCATGTGTGCTGCTGAGTGGGTGGCTGGTCAGAGAGGAGCCGTAAACGGGGAAGAACCAGAGGGGTTTTAAGATCTGGGATTTTGATTTGGTATGTCTGAAAAAAAGGGCAATTTTGCAAAATTTAGAGCAGGCTGTCATTTCAAAGCTCTTTATTTTAAAATTTAGATTCTTATACTTAGGCCCAAATCTAAATCTGGGCCATATGCCAGAGAAAAATCTAGGGGGGTGGTGGTAGATTGGCTGCGCAGGACACTAGGCAGGTTGTGTGTTTCCCTTGTCCAGCCTGCCCGTGGGCTCATTGACCTGAAAGTACTTCTTAATTCCTCCTCTGAGCAACCTGATCTAGTGAGGTTGTCCCTGCTCATTGCAGGGGGGTTGGACTAGATGGCCTTTAAAGGTCCCTTCCAACCCAAACTATTCTATGATTCTATGATTCTATGATTCTAAGATAACAACTAGGGGGAAAACCAGAATGAACTAATCAACCCAAATTGTCTGCGGTAGGTCTCTAGACCTGAGGGAGACCTAGGCTTTTCTCCAGCACAGCAGAGACTTTCTTGTGTCCTAGCTAGAGCTATAACTGTCTTCCAATCGATAGCTATGAGGATCATGCACATCTTTTTTGAAGGCTCTACATTCCCATGAGAATATAATCCTGGAAGATTTTCTGATGCAATATGGAGCTTGCAGAATTAAATATAACAAGGAGGTAAATTATAATATATGGGATAGTGTCCAAAGGAGAAGATGTCCATATGAAGAGTGAATAGTTACTGATTCAGAGTTGCGTGACATCTGTGACAGATAAAACCAGAAAGGAAGAGGTGGTTTTATCAGTGGTGCTGAATCTTTGCAAAAGGAAAGAGGAGAAAAGAGAGAGAAGCTAATTGTAAAAATGAAATAGTAAAGGATTAGTAACAAGCATTTTACAGTACTTAGTAAGTATTTAATTGGTTGCTCAGTGTGCTAGGATGAAATGGGTACAGTTAAGTCTATAGAACTGAGTCCGGTTTCTGCTAAAAGTAGAATACACAAGATGAGTTTTTTCTGTGATTAATTTAGATTATTTATATCTTTTGCAATTATCCTGTGTGTTGAGATTACTTTCATCTAATTTTTGGTGAGCATCATAACATGCCTAGAGGCTTGTATCAAGGTTCCCGTGTTACGGAAGGGAGGAAATTGGGAACTCTTTCATCTTAACTCAGAGTCTAACCACAGCAACAACTAACCACTAGGACAATGTTAAGGCGGTTATATGAAAACTTCTAAACAGTATTTGAAGAAGGATAATTAATACCATTCAGGAGGTCTGCAAGGACAATGTACAGTAGGCATATTCCCCAGACAGCCCGAAAATAATGGTGTAGTGTGTTTGAAACATATTCATCATGCTTGCTGATGGATCTTCTGCATCTCCTGGAGACCTGTGCGTTTCCTCCTCATTTCCCCAATGATGGAATGGCAGCACGAGTCCCAGCTTCCATGCTTCATGCTCTGCTAGCATTTTCCAATCTACTGATGTGTCAAATTCTGCTTCTATTCACTGCAGCTGTTGGACTTCCCTCCACTCGTGCTGACCACGCAAACTCTTCTTGCTATCTCAGGAGTAGAAATGCAGCAGGATTTTTTTCCCTGGGGCTGGCATGGAAGCACAGTGGAAATGAGCAGGGTTTAAATTGCTGCCACGGCCCTTTTGCAGGGCTGGCAGCATGCCTGCCCCACTGAGAATCCCCACGCTGCTTAAACCGGTCTGCCGCTGCAATCTTGCTGTCACAGCACAAATATTTGTACAGGACTCCTAAAGTACTGTGAAAGTTAAGTATTCCAGTGATTTTGTTTATTCTACCCTCTAAAACAATGCTTTGTGGCATTCACTAGAAGGGATGAATGTAACCGGTTGCTTACCTGTTTCTAATTCTGAAATGAGCCCTGATTCCCAGGAGCCCCAGCACCCTGCAGCAGCAAACTTCTACCAAAAGGCAGGACCTGTGTGACAAAAATGTTTTAATCATGTCCTTCTCATGCAGCCTGTGCCTTAAACTGAAAGAGGGTAGATTTAGATTAGCTATAAGGAAGACATTCTTCGCTATGAGGTGGTGAGGCACTGGAAGAGGTTGCCCAGAGAAGCTGTGGATGCCCCCTCCCTGGAAGTGCTCAAGGCCAGGCTGGATGGGGCTTTGAGCAGCCTGGTGTAGTGGGAGGTGTCCCTGCCCAGGGCAGGGGGGTTGGAACTAGGTGATCTTTAAGGTCCCTTCCAACCCAAACCATTCTATGATTCTGTGATTCTATTTATTTGAATATAGTTATCAAAAATTCATGCAAACACAAAACAGGATTTTTTTTTTTTTTTTCACACTATGTGTTTCGGTCAGGCAGAGAAAGATTCTTACTCCTGGAAACTGAAATCTCTTGTGTTTAACTAGGCCACCTCTGAAGCCTTCTTGATGGTGGCTTCTTTCAGGCTTGTGCTAGAGACAGATTTTTTCCATCTGTGGGAGCAATGCACTAGGTTGCTGTTGTCCCTTCATACCAGAAGATTGCTATCAGATGAATGGCGGATTCTTCATAATTCCTGATTTGGATTTGGGGTGGGATCTTCTGCAAGCTGGTTTTGTTTTGTATCTAACCAGTATTTCTCTCTCTCCATTTTTTTCATCATGATTTTTTGCAACCTTTTGTCACCTCTTTCCATCCTTCTATCTCTTAACCTCTTTCCAATGCTTTCTTGTTTTCCTACTTTTCTTTCTTCCATTTCTGAGCACTACTCCTTTTTACACCTCACAGGTAGTTTCTGGACCAAATTAAACCTTTTTCTTTCACAGTTACTAAAGAAAAATATTATTTAGAAAAACATAGCTAATGGTCTATGTTTATATTCAAAATCATAATGTTGTTGGGATAATAATAAAACTGCTGACACATCCTGAACTATAATTCAAAAAATGGATCTCTTCAACAGCAGTAGTAGGATGATTTGATCAGGGAGCTGTTAGCCAGGAGACCTGACTTCAGTTTCTATGACCTTGAGCAAGCCTGAGCCCGACGTCCCATTGCCTCGCACCTTGCAATATCATTTGCCTTGTGCAAAACCACTGTCACCTGATGTGAAAAGGCGTTTAGATGAGGCCCTAAGGGATATGATTTAGTGGGGGACTTGGTAGTGATAGGTTAATGGTTGGACCCGATGATCTTGGAGGTCTCTTCCAACCAGAACAATTCTATGATTCTATGATTCTATGATTTGACAGTCTCCCTTGGGGTCAGATTACCAGGTTTTGCAAAAAATACAGAATTAGTCTGGTTTGGTTTCCTTATTTATAAACTTAAGACAATAATACTGAAGTCTGCAGAGCGCCTGTGATCCCTAAATAAATGCTGAGTATTTTTATGATCCCATTTCGAGAGGAATGCATATTTATAAGGGATTTTTTTGTGTCACGTCCCTGCAGTACTGAATAGCATTTTAAGATTTGTAGCGTGCTGAAAATAATTGTTATAAATATGTTCCTATATTTTTCAAGATGGTTTAACATTTATCAGGCATGGCTGGTTCGGGACATAGGTAATAATTTGAACATGATGGTAGTACTTCTATTTTCACATAAATGAGGGAATTAAGCTACTTGCCCCAAATGGAACAGGATTAATTTCTGCTGCAACTGCTGGATCTACAATTTACAGGTTTACAATCCTATTCTCAGTCCTCTAAACAGTATTCCCAGTCTGGACATTGAAATGGCATTTAGATTTGACTTTAAAATGCTCTCATTCTTTTCTAGAAGACACTAAGTCTGCACAAGGAGATCTGGTGGAAAGGTCTGGCGAGGGAAGCGCCTCAGGTATCACTGAGGGATTGTGGAGTATTTATCTTGCAAAGCTTGATGCCAAAAACGGACGACTGCTAGTTGCATAAAAAGCTGTGCTTTCAGTGTAACTATGACTACAGGAATCGGACTGGGGTCACTGGGAATAAGCAAACATCTCCTGTCAATTTAAGATATTACATGCATTGGAGTTGTTCTTCTTTAGTGCTAATATATGTCCTGTTTGTTTCATTCAGCCATACCTGTGAAGTAATTTTTTTCCACATTGCATCATTTTGTAGGATTTTCTGTTTAAGTGCTTTTACAGTTTGTTTGTGATGCAGCGCAGTCAGACATAAATTAGTGTGGGTTTGGCAAAAGGTTCAAGTCTGTCTGGGAGAATAATAGTGTCTTGCACTTCGTTCTTTCTGTGGGCTCCAGCAAGGGCAATGGTTCTCTTACTTGCTGCAGCTGAAGGGTCAAGAAATGCTTTTCTGCTCTGCAAGGTGCTCTAACACAGGAGCAGGACATGTGGGCCTCCATTTTTTACATCTTTGCTGTGTAGAGCTCAGGGATACAGGGTTTGTGCTGTGCTTTGGGGTTGCAAAGCCCAGAGGCTCCTCTGAATCTCTCCCATGCTGTATATTATTGCAAGGTCCAGCCATAACTTTTCACTTGACTGAGGCAGACAAAGTCTATAAAACTGTCCTTCCTGGAATAAAATGCCGTTCAGGAGGTAGTAATGTTCCATTCTAATGTTGCCTGGTATATTGTAAGACCATATTAAAACCACTTGTGAGTTGTACTCTGCCATAAGATCTCAAAATTTTATATGCGTGTAGGTGATTTGGTGTCTCCTGTTAATAGCTTTGGGGATTCTGAAGAGGTTATAGGATTTCCCTTTTACAGATGTGGAAACAAAGATGTAAATGACTTGCCTGGGAAAGAAATGAGAGAAATTTAATAATATGCCACGCGTCTAAGCCAGCTTCTCAGCTTCAAGCACAAAACGACCCTTTTGCCCCTCAACAAAACAATAGATTAATTAAATCAAACGCATTTTTACCAGTTCAAGGGAGAGTATGGGCTTGTGGAAGGTCTATCAATCAATACCATAAATACTATCAGGAGTCAAACATATGAAAGCTTATTTTGAAAAAAAAAATCGGAATGGTTAATATTTCCAGAATGAAGGACTGAAATTTGGGAAGTATTTTCAATGGTAAGATCATAATTAGCTTTAAGCGAGGACCAGGTAGATTTTTACACTTTTTTGTGTTATCATTTTGGAAGATTCAATAGGTGAACACACAGAATTTCATAAAATATTCAGCAATACCTCTTCTATGACTAAAGATGTGACTTCTGAGACAAATTTGTTAATAAATTTATGGAAAGCTAATCTGTGATGATAGCGGAAGACGTTTTAAAGCTTTTCTAAAGTGTTAGAGGTGATTTGAACTACATCTCTAAAAAGTTATACTCAGAAACAAAGAACGGAGCTGAATTTACATCTAGGACCTTAATTTTAGTGATTCTGTTGGAAAACGTTGGCCCTGTGTTTCTGCACAATTCATAGAATTCACTTTTTATTAACACTTACCTACTATAAACCAGTTACCATGCAAAACATGACTGGGTTAGGATAAGGTCAGAAATGTTTATCAATACTCTGAAAATTTCTGAAAAAATTATGTCCTGACTTAGGGATGAATAAAAAACTTGGAAAAGAGTTGACGGAGCCAAGATAAGGAAACCCAGATGAGATTAAATGAAACATTTTGTTTAAAGTGTGACCTTCTTAAATGTAGTGTTTTAAAAGTATGTCAAGGTTTACTTATAAAAATAATAAATACTCCTAATTAAAATTAATATTTGAATCGGGAAACTTGTCAAAATTAAAATGTGCATTGGAAAAGAGTGCCTTTGCCACTTCAGCATTTTCTGACCAAAATGAAACGTGCCCTGGCATTTTAATAGCCAGTAAAGTGCCAGAATCTTACACTTTTTTTTCTCTGATAGCTGGTAAATTTTTGACTTAGATAATATTTCTAACTCTGAGTTTATCTCAAAGCTATAATGTGTTCTCTTTTACTTATATATTTTTCTCTCCAGAGGATTCTTTGATTCGTTAATAAGGGGATTATCCTCTTCCCTTTTTTTTTTAAACTAAGATGTTAAGAGGCAAATTCATTAAGCTGATGCTCACAGTCTGCAGGTGACACTGCTATGGTGGGGTTTTTTTTCTGTATTCAGTGGTCCCTGGTTTAGGTAATTGCCAGCTATTTATCTTTTTTGAACATTTCAATAGCACACTGGGTTGTGTTTGTGGTGTTTTTTTCCCCCTTCTCTTGTCTGCTCTCTTTGACTGGAGAAACTGTCGCAGCTTGTCAGGGGCTGAGGTTGGACGCTTCGCCGTTCTTTAGTACTACTGTGTCACCTGCCGCTGCATTTAAGCCATGTTCACAGACGTAAGCTAAATATCACCCAGTCAAAATCCAGAGAGAGGCTAAATCTCTAAAAGTTCATGCTAGCAAATAAGTTTATTTAAAAATCACCAAGAGATGCAGTGGCAGAACCCAAGAGTCCCCCTTTCTGCCTTCTTTGCAGGTCAGTTTATAAGTTTCCCCAGAGAACACTGCACTTGTAAACTGGCAATGACATCTACTGTGGCAGGGGCTACAGGCTTTTACCAGAAATCTCAAAAAACGTCTATTCTCAAAGCTGTAGCTGTTTTTAGTAGATCTTAGAAAGGTGAAGAATAACTTAAGAACACGCAATAAATTTTCAGTTCACTATTTAATCCAGTAAATATATATTGATGGCTGCACAGTAAGATGTTATTGTGCTTTTTCCCTGAAGGGTTTGAGTTTTCAGCTTATTTTGATTTCTTAAGGAACCACAAAAATCAGGAGGAAACCTCCAATTTAGGCTTGCCTAGCTCTGTTGTAGTATATTATATGGTAATCAGGGGTACTCCAGCTTGATGACCTTTCATCTAGGGCTGTTCTTTAACAGTGTATGGTGCTGCAATCTGGGCTTTCATGTGTTTTGAGTATTGATTTTCCAGATAGGGAGAACTGCGATAATAACCTGGGGAGGTCTGGCATCACTGTGACCTGGTTTACTTTTATTCCTCATGACTCTAGGCAAAGCAGCCAGTTCCCAGGAGCGGTGGGCTGCTGGAAATGGCATGTCTCTCCCCACTTTGCTTGTGTGAAAGCCCTGAAAAAGTGTTTCCCTGGTGTAACTGGCTCTCCCTCCAGCTTTCCTTTCCAGCTTATCTCCATTCCACTTCTGCTTTTCTCCTCCACCCTTCCAGTTGCAGATCGGCCTGGAGGGGGCTGTTCCCGGCACCCTCACCCCAGGAGCAGGAGCATTCAGCTCAGCCTGTATTGCTGGGCAGCCTTGCACTGGCACTGCTAGCGGCTGCAGCATCGGAAGCTGAGGAGGTCGCACGTCAGATGCAAAATTGCATATCAGCTGCAATTTTGGTCAAGAATCACCTCAAAATGGTGCTCTGATTTCATAATGTACTCTTTCCTTCGGGCAAAGAAATGTGCTGGCATTATCTTGTTCACATCTCTATGTAAATTCATTTCTTCCCTTTCTAAAGCTCTAGAGTATGAATCCTGTTCACACTGGCGTACTACAGAATCATAGAATCATTTAGGTTGGAAAAGACTCTTAAGATCATCGAATCCAACCGTAAACCTAACACCGCCAAGTCTGCCACTAAACCATGTCCCTAAGCACCACATCCACACGATCTGGACGAGGGGATCGAGTGCACCATGGTGACGGGCAGCTTCCAAATACCAGAGACAAAAAGTGTGATGATGGTTTCTGTGATGTTGTTAATCCCTTCCTGATGCTCTTTATATGAGACTAGTCCTATGTGAAGAACCTATGATCTAGACTAAATGCTCTCTATGCCAAAGGAACAACAGTATGGGGAGCAGTGGTGCCTCATGGGGTTGAGCTGGTGACGGATGTCAGTGTTCCAGGTTTCTAAAACTCTGTCAACAGATGTCTTTGTAATCTTGGATACACTTACTCGATCTAAAAAAATCTTTGTAAATGGGGTTCTCTCACGTGAATGAGGTTGCTTACTATTTCAGAACACAGTATATTGTCAATATTTGTTCATCACATGTGATGATGGGTATGCAGTATTTATAATCTTTCCATAAGGATTACCAATGGGAATAGTGGAGTCACAACCAATTGCCTCAGCTGCTACTTACCAAAGCCAGCTCAGTTACCGTACCTTGGTTGGAAAAATGGAGCCTTGCGTTAGAAGTACATTACCCAGTAAACACAATGCAGTTGATGCGTATTTGAAGAGACCTCACTCATTTCGAAAGTCTCAGGAGACAAAATAAGTCATTTGTGTGGCTGAATCACTGAACAAAAGAGAAGCCGTTTGTTATCTGAAGTAACAGGACAGCATATGTTTCACTGCAGTGTGGCTGGCAGCCTAGAGCCTTGAAAAATATGTTCTTGTCTTCAGGGGAGCATAGACATCAACTTCATGCATCTCAAGAGGTGTTAAAACAACAGCTGATGAGTCAAGTTGCAATCAAATGAGCCTTGCTAGGCAAGAGCGAGCAACATATTCAAGATTTTGGCAACTGCCATTTTACCTTTGCCTTTTTTAATCAGAGAAAATCTATTGTGATTTCTCACAAGTTTTCTTGAGCTTTACAATAAAGAAAGATGCCCTGAGCTATTCTCTGTCTCTCACCCAACCATCTTGAAATTTTAACCTTAGAAGTCAAAATAAAACAAAGAGTTAAAATACAGTTTGTATTTTAGCTTCTATTCTCTTATCTATTAAAAATTACTGAGTTTGTCACCTAAGATTTGCTGAGTTAGTCACCAGAGGGGAGACCTGTGGAACCTGTCTTTATTCTGGAAAAAATAAATTGTCAATTTTTATTTTTATCATTTTGAAGAACACTTTGACTGCCAAACAATTATCCTGAAGAGTCAATTCTGCAGATGTACGTAGTCCTAAATTTGTTATGTTGGTGTTTAGATATGCCACGCCATCTGTCTTGATGATTATAAGAAACTATTACGTGTAACCCTTTGGGTAGTTTAGAGTTTATATTTTGCGGTAGAAGATGTCAGTGATGCCCACATTTTTATCACCCTCACACTAGCAAAGAAGAAAAGATGGTAATCATTAGAGATGACTTATGCCCAGCAGCTTGCAAGCACTGTGGAAAATAGTCAGTCCTTGTACGAGATAAAGATGAAAGGTGTGTGAAATGGTTTTCAAAGTCCGTATGTTTCTAGAAGGTCGAGCCATTTCATCACCAGTGCTAGGCAAGGATGAGGGACTTCATTTGCTGCTGATGAAAACAGCCCAGTCAAAAGAGGTAACAGTCAAGTGTGTGGAGGAGTCATGTGCTTTTGGTTGGATCTGTAATTCCATTATGCTGTCTGAGTAACAGGTGTGTGGTAAAGGAGTTTCACAGCTTCCTTTCATCTTCGGTCTTCTTGCCATGTTGAGGAATTATCACCAAAAGTGGAAACACTGACCTTTTCCTCATTCAGAAATAATAAGGAAAATGAATTCAATCAGTACAAATTATTTCAATACATGTTGGATGAAACTACTTAGTTGTGTCACACCTATTACATCATGGGGAAATTGTTACATTAGGAAGGCTAATAATTGCCTTGATGAATGATCTCCTATTTTGTTAGCATACCTCATGCTGTTGCACATTTATTGCAATTATCAAGGTAACGGAGTGGTTTGTACTTGTTTGTGCATTCTGTTGACATCTTTGTGTCAATACTTGGTGACGTTCTCAGGTGCAGTGGTTCGACTGGTTCACGGGTGACAGTGATTAGTAGGTAAGACAGCACAGACAAATCTTTTAAATATTTTTCCTTTTTTCCTTTTTGACTTTTCCATGGCTGTGAGCAACATGGAAGAGCGTCACAGGCAGTGTGTTGCTCCCAGTGCTGCTTTACAAGCTGAATTGAAGAGATTGGTAACTAGCTGAATACTGGGCGGGGGGGGGGAAGATGTAAATTAGGTGGATTTACTCTTCAGGATATAAGCAAAGGGACATTTATCAACATATTGTACAAAACTTCTGCTATGTTTACTTGTGTCACTTCATTCACACATCATCACCCTTCTCAGAGCCCAAACCTTTTGTCTGCCACTAGAACTTGAGTGCTGAGAATAGTTTCTTAATTGTTCTATGCACTATGAATATCTTTATTATCAGATTATATCCTTATGACACAGAATATAGCTAGAGATGTATGATATGCAATATAAATATGACAAGAAGTGTCACTAGAGCTCATCCTTGATTAAGAATTTATTTTACTCTCCTCTTAACAAGGATTGACTGGATCACAGGCCATTTCATTTAGGAGGCTGTATGTGAGAGCTTTGTTGATTTTTAATTTTCGTCCATTGATTTTCAGCATCCAGAGAGCACTTGTTCTCTAATGGCTCTCTGTGTTGGTGTTTGCTTGCAAACTGAAGTAAAAGATAAATAGCTTTCAGGGTAATACCTCTTCAAGGGCTTCCACTTGAGGGCTGGTGGCTATTAGCAGAGCTGCAGTGTGTTTAGAAAAGTTCTGTGCTCAAACAAAAGCATTCCTGAGCCTCTAAGTGCGGTAACATTGTTTTAGGCCTGGTGTGACAACAATCTCTAGCTGATTTATAAATCTTTACAAGAAATAGCCCAATTTGTCCACATTTTTCTATGAAAGTGAAATGCTCTGCACTTTTCTTAATAGGGATTCAAATATTTTCCTTGCACATGTTTTTCCTCAGCAAACAATTGATTTTCCAGTAAAAGAAGGGGAGAAGAGCTGCTGGTATTCAGTTAGTTATGAACAAGTATTTGTACTAAGATGCAGTAATTTTTCACTTGTGCTAAGGTTGAAAGCTTTGGCCTGTCTATTGGAAAACAATATTTGAAATGGCTATAAACTTAATTTTCAAAATCTTTGCTTGCTTAGGAATATTAAGCTCATCTATAGTGCAAACTTGCTTTATATTTGGATCTTTCAAGCCTGCTTGTACGCTGTTGCTGTGATACATCGTTGCGTTGTGTAGCAGTGTTCTGTCTTATAACCACTGCTAATGAAAGGGTCTTGCTTAGCATCCCTCACCCATTGCCTTCTCAGACCAGGCTTCACTATTTAGAAAAGCCATGTCCTTACTCTAGGCTTGAGTTAGAAAGCCATGGAAAAAGGGGTGTGAGGCTCTTGGAGCTCCAGGGAGGTGATCCCATGGATCATGAGCATCATCTGCCGCAGGTGCTGGGCAGCATCTCCTCCCATCGGCTCCTCTGGAAGTGATTGCTGTTCGTTGCCTCAGAAAGTCGTATCTGTGTGTCAGAGAGCTTTTTACACCATGTACACACAGACTGCAGTATGTGTTTTCATACATTCAAATCGTAAAATTGGGCTAATACAAATTTTTAAGATAGTTCAGTTATTAAACATATACTGCTTATATAGCATCCATGTATGTCTTTTCTTAATTAAGTTTTCAGCTTTTCAAGTGTCCTGTAAAATCTGTAAGAATTTGGCTTAAGGAATGTGTGACACATTTTTGTTACTGTCTGCTTCTCACACCACTTACATCGAGCTTAATTCAAGCAGCTTCAGCAAAGGTCTGGAGTAAGATATGCACTCACATGTCTAGATCAGGACTGAAACAGCTTAACAAACTACTCCCTTAGCATATAGGTCTGAGAAATTAAAAGACTCAGTCTGAAATAAAGAGGAGCTACAAATCCTGGGCTCCTCTCTCTGTTCTGCTGCTGTGTCATTCTGTGTCTCCAAGATGGGTATTAAGGACGGTCTTAACAATCCCCTCGCCCTGCAGTGTCCAGCAGCAGTCGGAGTTTCATCAAAACTGAAGAATGGAGACTTGAATTTCAGACTGGTTTCTGTGTTCTGCTTCGGCAGAAGTTTAAACTGTTCGTGTTTGGCATTAAGTGCATGGATGATGCTATTGACTTAGTTCAGTGCATAAGGTTAAGCATTTACACAATTGCATTTGGGAACCGGGGAATAAAATGGAATGCACAAAAATTAGTCTTTACCAGAGGAGCAGGACAGTAACCTCTCCATATCTTAATTTATAAATGAGAAGAGTAGCTTTTTTCCCAAACAAATGAAGTCCCTGTTTTATAGCAAAATGCAGTTTATCTGAAGCCTTCCCTTAGCTCTTTTTTAAAAGTCATAGATTGCTGATGGCTGCGTGTGCCACAGGGCACACAAAAATCTTTTGCTGGAGGCTTTGTTTCAAGCTTGTGGGGCTTTTCCTTCTCAGTAGCCAGGCTTATTACATCAGATGTGCTTTTGTTTTGTTTTTTCAATGCAGCTTTCAGGGTGACCTCTGCTGAGATAAAAGAACAAAAACCACTGTGGTTTTTCCTGAGGCAACATCTTCAGCAGCGATGGGCAGTTCATCGCTCTGAAAGCAGCTGCACACTCCAGAACAGAACCCAAACCAGACCAGGGCAGACCTGGCAGAGCTCTTGCTCTTCTCTTTCCCTCCTGTGTTGCTTGTGAATTAGGGCAATGTTAGAATCTTAAAGTATAGTAGTACAGGTAATGACCATAGTAATGCTTAAGAAAAATTGTCTTATTTTTTCTTGAGGAATTTAATATCGTAATGTCATTTCATTCCTGGTCAGCTGTTTATTGGGGGCTCTTCTGGAAGAGCTTGAATTTTGGGCTGTATCTTCACTGCATGGCTCAGTGCTGTTTAAACTCAGGCAAATCTAAGGTGAAGGGGTTTGAAATGCTGCCGACAGTAAGGGCTGGCTTTAAGCCATAGGGAAGATGACCGGGTTTGGACCATGCAGAGGTGCCACGGCTGCTCTGTGATGAAGGGACACGTATACGCAGGGGATCCGTCCCAGGGCCTCATTTCCCAGTCAGTGAGTTTAAATATGGTTTTAGGCCAGCACAGACCTCCAGAAAAGGATCTTCCCCCTCCCCACTAAAAAGGAGGAGCAGCAGATTGGGCTCAAAGGAGCTCTTCTCACAAAGAGAAAGATGTATCCCCCAAATGACTGAAGGGCAAAGTTGCAGACCCAAGGGACGTTAAATGGAGTGAGTCCTGGTGTTTCTTCTGTTTGGCTTTAAAACAAAGCCTGGTGCAGCAGCCTTCCCGCTGGAGAGGTGGTGGTGCCTGTCGCCTGGGATGGGGCGGGTGAGGCTGGCTGCTCTGCTCGCGCTGCAGGAGCTCGGTAGGGGTCCAGCAGTTTTTGGTGAGAGGGTAGGGTGGTGTGTATTTAGCTTTGCATAGCTGTGAATGGCTAAATTGAAAGTCACGAGTAGAGAAATGAAACCTCCATCTCTTGTGGAAGTGGCAAATAATAGTCTCTATTGTGAAGGTGACTCTTTGTTTACTTTCATTGCAATAGAAGGTAGGAGATTTTGTAAGCAGCATTAGACCATTTCGCAATCCATAAATCAATCCATCTTCTTTGAAATGGGGGCGGAGGGGGGTGTGCATGTGTCTGTTTATCAGCAATGGATACCCTAGAGTATTTTGTGGGAAACAGGTAAGGCTAATATCAGGGAATAGTCCTGGAATAAGACTCAAATGAATAAAATAGTGAATATTTTTCATAATACTTTTTAATAAGATGCCTAACAAGGGAGTTGAGGGAGGGCACTAGAGTGGTTTGAAGCTGCAAATCAAGCATTTTTATGGAAATAGACTTATTAAAACTGCCTGTTATAGAAGTGCAACTGTTTTTCTATGAACGTGATATTTGTTCAATAATTGAAATGTTTCTTAAAAAGAAATATACTGTCAGTTTTCTTTTTTTGGTTATGTAATTAATAAATGCCATTTATAAGTGGACTAGATACCTTGCCCCAGAAAGCCTGGAACACATCTACCTGCTTTTTACTGGTCTGGTAATGTAACCAACCTGCAAAATAAAGGTTTATTTTATTACCTTTGGGTAAATTACTAATGTGAATCAGTAAGTAGAGATGTGATTCTGCACCACAGCATAGATTCTCTAATGTTGATGACCCAGACTCAAGTTGCTTTAAGTTCTTTGCATTATTTAAATTACCCTCTATGAACTAGTAACTTATTTTACAATATATTTTAGAAATTATTTTTTAAAAAGCAATTATTTCACTTTGAAACTTTTCTTAGATCTTAAACAATAGACCTTGCTATTGCCTTTCCACACAGGTTTGGGGAAGCCTCTGGATTACTTATTGCAGTTATACTGTCATCTTTTTAACCCTCCTATTAATACTTAAATTCTACAGAGTGCTACTTCATTTTTATTTCCACCATACAGAGTGACAACCTTGGCTTAAGGAAGTCTATATGTAATTTATTCCAGCTTCAATGCCCAGTGTCCAGGCGCAGCATGGGGTGGCTGGTCCCTGTGGGATGGGGAGCTGGGAGCCGAGGGGGATCCTGCAGCCGGTGGGGCAGGGACAGAGATTGCCAGGCACATCCACGGTGATGAGGCTGTGGTCAAGGGGGTCAGCCCCGGCTGTGGCCTCCCCACAGGGCATCTGGGAGCCTTTTCCTCCCTCCCATCCCCAAATTTTCCCAAATATTTTCAACGTGAGTTAGCTGTTCTGCTAATCCCATCAGTCAGCCCGCAGGCTGGTCTGCGTGAGCAGGAGGCTGGAGTGGAGACCTCCTGAGGTCTGCTGGGCTTCTGGGGTTACGGAGTGCCACACATGTTCAGAATTCAGTTTTATGGTTCTTCCAGTCAGAGGTTATGATTTGCTTAATGTGTTTTTATTTTACATGCCCAGTTGTTTAACTTAAATTCAAAACTGCTTAAGACTTTTTTCGGGTAAGATGAGCAGTATGAATTGGGCCATTTATGTATACAATCTGGTTATATATTGTAGAGTTAAAGACACCATGAGAAAGGAAAATGCTATGAAGCATGCAGTATAAATCCTTGACATACAGATCCTTTGAGTCTTGAAGTCACCGGTTTCTCACTGCTTACTGTACAAAAATGTGTTGGTTCAATCCTCCAGTTGGCCACAGACCCCATTTTAAACATTTATTTCTCATTTCCTTGGTATCCTTTCCCTTTTGTAAGTATCTGAACTAGACTTTTCAAGATTGTAGCATTTCCTTCCTTCCCTTCCCCTGATGGGACAAAAGATTGCTCTGGTCGTGGCCCCGGAGCCCGAGTGAGACAAGAGTCAGCGCCTTGTTCGGCTGAGAGCATCCCGAATTCTCCCGGGATGGAAAGCCATGCTGTTGTAAGCAAGATGACCCAAGTTCACTTGGTTTTGTTGCATTATGTATATTGATATTGGTTCTTTTGTCACTTGTCTGACTTGTCACTTAACAACCTTCCTGTTTTGAAGTCTAGTGGCACGCTGGAGACCAGTTGAACCCGAGAGGCACTGGTGATCTATTGTGTGGGAGTCTGAAGCTGTGGTTTGCAATTCAGTGAATGCTGATCAGTTCCTCTGGCAGATGCCATTAGTTATGGTTTCCCTTTAAGCAAAAGGTTTGCAAGCGCCTTTGTACCAAGTTCATTGGTAAAAGAGAAAGACGTAGTGTGCACATGGAGTATCCACCCCCTTCCAGAGCGGTCCACTCTTCTGCAGATCTTTTCTTTTTCTGTACATTACAAACTTTTTGCTGTTTATTGATGGATTTTTTTCACCTCTTCCATCTAATTTTGTTTAGAATATGGCTATCTGGGTAAACTGGTTTATACTTTTCACTTCAGATTGTTCATTCAAAGATGTCAAAGCATGCTACAAATTTGTCTAAAGCTATGGCAAAACTGAGTATGAGGTGCTGGAATGCAATTTTTCATGGAAAAAGAGACAGAGAAAGGTAGAGTCCATCAAGGTGGGTCACAGGCCATGTGTGACAGCATCAGGGATTGCTTACAGAGTGCTGATTGCATGCCAATTAATAGACCATGTTCTCAACCTTTAGTTTCTTAGGCATATATCCTCGCTGTTAGAGCATGAGCTGCTGGGTCTTTGGCTGTTCACGCAGGGTATTGAAGATAGACAGACTTATATAGGACTTTTTTTCTTATTTTTTTTTTTTTCTGAAGTCTTTTAAAAGCAGGCAAGCTGTGAGAATCTGCAGTGTACCTATAGGCAAAGTACGTTCTGTACAGCACAATTTGGTGAGCCCTTTCCGCTCTCCCCGTAAACAGTAGAGCACCTGTCAATGGACTTTGTGTTGGCATTTTCATCAGGTTTCTGAAGAGGCAACATTGCTGGCTCGATCAATAAAACTCGGTTACGATTTACTGATTACACAATTCTCTTTTCCCGAGACAAACAGCAAGTTCGTAATTGCTCAGTGTACTATATTTTCTAGCAGCAATATCCAGCCACACCTGTCAATTTGCATGTGTCACAAGACAGGATTAGGATCACTTCAGATCTCTCTCTTCTTCCACACTGCTGAGAGCTGGAGAAACATGCTTTTTATGATCTGAGCCTGCCACTGCAGTCTTCAGAGCAGTAACCATAACGTGAAACAAATGGTTTAAGATTTTAAAAGGGTAGATTGTGACAGCTGATTGTACTACTGTAGAAAAGAGATAGACTGTCTCAATATAGCATGCTAATCCTACAAATTAATAATAACAAATGAAGTTATTATAGTATGTCCAACTGACCTGCACTATCACTGATTTTAATTTTATTTCTGAATACAAATATAATTTTTGTTGTTTCCAAGATTATGCTAGGAACTGTGAGACGCATTATGTGTTGTTACCTCTACAACTGTATACCTGCTCTTTTCTTGTACATTGGCAGACACGTCAGTCTTAAGTTTTGGGAGTCTTAAGTCTCCAGTACACATAAAAACTCTGGGCTTAGTCTAAGTGTTGGGCCTCTTATGCAAACTAAATGCCAGTCAAGAAAAACTGATAGTTAAAGTCTTGGAGCTGAGGGTAATTAATTCATTTAATCAAGCCTATCTGCATATCTGCAAACCACTATGCTACATGTTAATGGGCAAGTCTCTCAAGCTGCCTTTTTCTCCCTGGGTTTGGTAAAGCAGTTGTTGCCTCTTTGAAAATGCAGGTCATGTACGACTTGGAAAATACATGCTAAATAACACAAAACAGTTGATAACTTCCATTCCCATAATGACGTTTTTCCCCAGAATTGCTGTTGCTTTTTAGTAATCTATTTACTGCTGTAAGACTGCTGCAGTTACTGGAGTAAGGCATTCTTGCTGGGGTACTTCCTAAGTAGCTCTGTTAGAGGTATGTCCTTCTTCAATTTGACTGCCTACTAGGGAATTACAGCCATTCCCTCCCTATTTCCTTTCTTCTGGAGCACAGATTCGCTGCTGACATGAACAGACGAAGCTTCATTGATAACAACACTCCATTTTGAGCCCTGTCTTTGCTATGCCCTCTCCTGCGCTTCGGTTGTTACTGCTGCAAGAAACTCTTCTCATCAGCTTGCATAATTTGTTTTGGTAGATGTAATAGCTTGACCATCCCTCCTGCTGGGTGCGCAAACCTGATATCCCTGAAAAATCCCTGGAAAAAGAAGGGAAGGATTCAATGACGCTGAACGGCTGGAATTGCTTTCTCTTAGGAGTTATGTCTTTTTTTCTAAATAATTTTGATACTCTTGGGGCTTGATTCTCCTCTGTCCTGAAACCTGCTTAGGGCCTTCTGAAACTGTGAGGAGGAGCTTCAAGCACACAAGTGCTCCATCAACTCTGCGACAATACAAAATGGAGGCAGCAGAGAAGCAAGGCTGGTTTTACACAGCAAACAGAAAGGGATTTGAGGATCCTAATACAAGGGTTAATAAATGCTCTCAAGGGTAGAAACAGCCTGAGTTTCCAAATGAGTGTTTTATTGCATTTCAGGCAACCATTTCACCAAAATTATCATCTTTGCTTTCTTTGAAACAGACTGACCTGCAGCTGAACTGTGCTAAGGCACAGTTTTAACAGAATTATACCAGCTGTTAATAGAGAGTTAGAAAAAGCCATGCGCTAGATTCGCAGCTGGTATAAATTGATGCAATTACATTGTGTTCAGGGGAGCTCTGCTTGTTATGTGAACCTGAGGATCGGGTATTTGGGGCTTTTCTGAGGCCGATGTGCAGCATGTGGCTGCTGTTTTCCCCATGTGCTGTGCTGTTTTGCTTACTGTGAGATGGTGCAAATATCTGGGTTTAGTCTTAGAGGTTCGTCTTTTGGATTCTGAAGTCTCCTGAATTTGACCTTTTGCCACCCCTGATGCTTCCCAGCTCTTGAAGAGCGCAGCGTGCCAACTGTTTGCCTGGCTGGAAGCACACCAGCTGGTCACAGATGTGGAACCTCCCTGAGGTAGGCATAAATACGTGTAATATGTTATTTCACTTCATAGTATGAAAGCGCTTAGAAGGAGGTCCCCTTTTCAAGGAGAAAGTGTATTGTAACATGTTGAAGATATTTGCACGTGAGTGGTATCTGCATTGTGGTCTTAGCCACTGGTTGGCAGGTAGGTGGAAATAAGGGGAAGAAATTGGTGGGCTCATCTTTTCCAGGTTGCCTGCTGCTTAGGAAAACTATAACTAAAGCTTTCTCCTTTAGACAGATTCGTCTCCTCTGGAGATCAGTTGGCTGGTTGGTTGTTTTTTAATATCAGATAAAGTTTTTAATGAATAACTTAATCTTTTAAAGTAGTTTTCCTGTAGTGCTCTTAAATTATAAAATTCCTAGGAGATGGGTGCTATCTAAGTCCAGAGGGACCTGAAAAAGATGCTAAGCTGCTTTTGTCCAAAACTGCATTTTTCAGTATCTGTACAATAGTGCAATGTCTGTGATATGTTGAGGTTTTTCCCTTGTTATTTTGGCACTGTGAAGCAATAGCTCTATGATAGAGGGGCTATTTAGTAGCCCTTGCTTACTCCTATATGTAGAAGTAAAAGTCTTCAAAAGAAATAAAGGTAAATAAATATATACTAAAGACATTTTGAACATCTTTACTTTTTTTGATGTCTAAACTGAGACATTTTTTCAGATGATTACTGCTTGCCGTTTTCTAAAGTAGGGATTGTCTCCAAGTGGATGTGCTGGAATGAGATATCAAATCCATTTTGTCTTTCCTTCTTAGGCAGCCTATTACAGCTAGCGGGAAGGGCAGCCAAATGTTAAATGATGTGTCTCAGGCCATAGGTACTAGTTTCAGAGACAGCATTAAAATTCAGAAAAAATTAGTGCCCTTCCTTGGACTGATAGCTTTCAGTGGAAAAAACAAAAAACCCCAAACAAACCAAGAATTTTTTTTTCCCTTTATTGCAATACTCTTATATTTCATTTAAAGATTTGTGAGTGTGTGTGTACCTCCTTTAAATCTATGATTGCCTAAGTTAGTTCTCTCTCCCAATATATACCATCCTTTGTGACCAAGGGGAGCTATTCCTTGTGTGTGAGATAGGAATGTATGTATTTCTAGCCTATTTTAATATGGTTTAGCAGGTGGAAGAGGGAGCAGAATCACCTTCAGGTGGCCAGGTACTCCTCGGTGTAGCAGCAGCAGGTGAACTGCTGGCCTCTAGTGGTAAATGGGGAGTAATCTGAGAGTCTGAGTATCTCTTGCTCGGAGACAATGTCTTCTGATGTTACTTCATGTAAGTTACACCAAAACTTGAAGTATGAGTGAGACTGTGGCTGTGAAATAGTTTGTTACATGAATTATTTTCAGTGTGATTCAGATAATCTTGAAATGAAATACTCTTCATTTTTACCGGTGTAAATAAAGCTCAAGCAGCGTGTGAGTACTGGAAGAATGAAATTCTTGTAGCGAAAGCCAAGGGTAGAGTTATTTTAAGGGAATATGCAGTCAGTATTTCATAATTTCTGTAAAGAGGAAAAGCCTCTGCCAGGCTGCTTGTGACAGAGAAATAGATGTCATTATAAAACATGTAATCCTCTGAAGATACTTATTTTTTTCTTTTCTGTGTGTATCTATAAAGAGATATGGCTCTCCCTGGGCTATATGGGCAGCTCTCTCTTTCTACAGGTAATGAGGAAAATAATATAAAGGCCAGTTTTGTGGCGTACAGGTAAGTGCTGTGTTAAAGGGCTGATCTCTGCCCTCCTGAGATGGCGGAAGCCACAGAGGGGATGAGCTGCAACATTCCCATTTTTGACACATCACTGGACTGTGGTCCAGTCCAGTGAGTGTTGCAGTGGTGCTTACGTGAGCTCTTCTGATGAGTTTTAGTTGTCGTCACATGGAAATGGTAGCCAAAACATGCTGAATCTGTCCAGCAGTCTCCAGGACAAATGGTCGTTATAGGAATACCTTAGAGGGATTCAAAGAAGGGGGGAAAATGCAAACCTTTCAGGACAGTTGAGCGGAGAAAAATCTCCTTCATTAACCCCAGAAGCAATTAGTGTGAGAAGTAAGATAATTTGTGTATTGTCAGATGTTTTTACATTGCTTTAATTTGCTTTGATAAATATATCTGAGTTAAAACTTACCCGTTGCCCAACTTGTATTAATACTAAATATAGTTACTTTCAGCCTACTTCAGTCCTTTTTTAAAGGACAGAAATAATGGCCCCGAGTCCTGCTCACTGAAAATGGTGTAATTCATAGAATCATAGAATAGTTTGGGTTGGAAGGGACCTTTAAAGGCCATCTAGTCCAACCCCCCAATTCAAAGGTACAACCAAAGGATCTGTGCCAAGGTAAAACCAGAATGGAATCAGAGTCCCTCGCTCTGAGTGGTGAGTTAGACTTTGGCATTGAGGTTGGGCTAGTGTTTTCTGGTTAGCCCAGACCAGCTGACATTTCTGCAAGGATATTCCCTTCTGTAAGACTTCCTTCATCCCCTTTTTCCTCCTTCTCCTCAGTCACTGAAGTGACAGAAAGGATCTGCTTACGCTTATATGCACCTCAATAACAGTATTTGCCAAATGTTCTTTGGCAGGACATTTTGTGGTGACTAAAGGTTTCTCTCTTTGTATCCATTTACTCCACCCCGTTTTTTGGGGGGGTCTATTTGGGGACATGTAAGGCATCCGCTGGGTTTCTGGCTGTGTTCTATCCAGCAGAAGAAGGCATAGTAGAAGGAGAAATCCCAGAAATACAGTTTACTTTTCTTCATAGAAGATAACTTGCCATGCAGATGGTTCAGCTGCAGACCAAGGCCTGTAGAGCCCAGCTTCTCCCTGCCTGCCTGGACGCAGGCTGACCGATGGCATTGGGGTTGTTGGGTCCCAAAGGAAGAAAATGGCAAAAGCTAATTAAAAAAGCTATAAACAGCAAGAAGCTGGAACAGCCAGGTGTTGTTTACCCAGTATAGTCTCTGTGAAGTTTCTATTACTGTAGAAATTTTAATGTTTAAGATTTGCCTCTGAAACCATCAGTATTTCAGCAGCTCCCGAGTCTTTTGGAGCTTTTCCCCTGGGTATCCCCACCTTGGAATAATGTGTGGCTTTGCTGTAGCTGCTGGAGATCAAGCTTTTTGTCTGGTTCTTAGTGCTGTTCCCCTCATTCATAGGGAGCAGTGGCTTGGAAGAAAAGACTGATGCCCCTCCTGGCATTCATAATAGGATTTCCTTCCATTTACAGGCCCTTAACATTACTTACTCAGCTGTGCAGGGGTTGATGTCAGTGAATAGCTGGCTGAGTCATTTCTGAGTTATTTAGCATGTTGAGAGTAAGCCTGAAGCTGTCAGACGGGTAACATCTACATAGGCTTTTTCTAGCTGCAGCCATCCTTAATTTCTGTGCTATATTAAAGCTAAGCTAATAATAGTACTTTGGGTGATACTTTGATGGGAAGCTTTGTTAATGCATTCGTGAGGACTAAAGAAACCGGTTAATTCAGTGCTAGAAATATTAGAGAGGCAATGATGCTAAACTGGAGATTGAATGAATAGATGGAGCAGGGAGTTGTTTTGCTAAAGAAGATAAAATATCGGTGTGTAGGTCTTGGCAGCACATTAACTGGTGAATAGGCACAATAGCTGCATTGTCGTAGTTGGAGCTGCTGCTTTTCTTCTTTAAGAACGGAAGCTTAGTGTTTCAAGTAGAAACTGATTGTTAAAAGTGAGACTAATTTTAAGAATATGGGTACAGATATTCAGTTCCTTGTTACACATTAGTAGTCATTCCCACACTGAATCTTTTTTCAGAAGTAGCCTATCGTTTAGCCCAAGCTAATTAGAAAGAAGGTGAGTGGTACATCTCTGTTGAGCTGCCAGCAGATGATGTACAAAAGGCACCCATGTCTGCACTACTGTGCAGCAAAATAAAGTAGAGCTGTCTCCAAGCTGATTTGGTGACTTGAGAAGGTTAAGAGAAGAGTGGTGGCAATGAGAGCTGCATCCGAGAAGAGCAGGTGAGGATGGGGAGGAATACTGGAGAGCTTAATAAGGCTGCTGTTATAGCAAAGTTATGTGTCAAATACATCTGCGTCTGGAGAACCAGACCCCTCTTTGGTGGCATTGATGGAGTCAGTGGAGCTGTGGTGACTCACCACATTTGAGATTTTTGTCTCAAGTGGTCAGCTGCCTTATTGAGACTTCTGTGGGCTCAGAGGTGTGGAGTAGCTGACAACCACCAGTGACTAATCTGAGAGAGACATCACGGGTAGGAAAGTAAGGTCAAGATACCTAATAATAAAACAACAGTCATTGCAAGACTGTAACCCTCTAGAAATCATTGATTTTTCTGTTAAAATTAAGTTCGGTTAGATGTTAACTGGTCATAAAAGCAAAATTTACAGATACATGCTTTCTTAAAATGAATAGGTTTATATTTGTATCAGTAAGCTGATAATAAATATTGTATAGTATACACTGACTTCTGTGGCTATGTGGTTTTTATGTATGGGAGGAGTTGCAGGGTGAGATCTAAGCGTATGCTGCCAGGGTTGTTTTGTTTACTTTCTTACTTTTCCTTACCCTTTGGTGTCTCTCTATGGAGTAATTGTACTGTATTAGATAAATTCTGTTCCTTATATAAAATTGTATAGATAAGCTTGAAACCTATTTTGAAAGAAAATACTAAATTCTGTGGGTTGGGTTTTATTTCCTTTGTTCATACCAAATAAGGCTATAGAGGAAGAATTATATGTTATATGGTATTGTTTAGTATTAGTAATAGTGGCAGAAAACACCTTTATATATTTGAGTAATATTTCCTTGGCTAAGTCTGTGAAAGCATCAAGGGCAGCACAAAGGAACAGGCCAGGGTAAGAGCAGGAGACAGAAATGCTGAAAAAGATGCTGAAAAATGAAAGTACATGAGTGCAAAGAAACTAAGCTTAGGATAGCCTTTTGTTGCCTTCTCCATAAGTCTCCACATTTAAGGGATAAGCTAGCATGTGAAGTCCTGGGGCAGGAAACCTGATGTGCGTGTACTTGTTGCTGACTGCCACGATCAGCTTGTCTGTGGCGCTTCCCATCTGAGCATTTTATACAATTTTGGTACAATTTTCAAGCATTATATAGAAAAACTGTCACCTAGGTGGGTTAAGAGACTTGTCTGGGGCTGTCCAGGAATGTGAGGCAGATGCAGAACCCAGCATGTGGGAGGCTTTCTTCTGTCTTCCCCTGCGTAGCTCAGTGCGGCAGCCTTGCGGTGGGAACCACAGCATCTTTGCCTTTGGGTTGCATGTATTCTTTTGATTGCAGAAGATCAGTCAGTGTAGAGTCACAAAATGTGTCCTGAAAATTACCTTCACAGGGGCATTGTGGAGACCGCCAATGCATGTTACCCTGTGGGAGATATTGTCTGTAATCTATACGCAATATACAAAGGCAGCACAGTCAGATCTTCAACCCACCCCTAGCAATGGCAATTTTCTGTCCAGGCTGGCTCCTGCTTTGGATGTGAGGAAGGTGATGGGGTCAATGCCCCATATTCTCTGTATCCCCCTTTGCTCCAATTGTACAGTTTGCTCACAGTGTACATAAGAGATTAGCTCCTCTCTTGTGTTCCTTTTGTGACTTCCTTGCATGTTGATGCACCTCATCAATGCTTATAAATATCTCAAGGGCGGGTGTCAAGAGGATGGGGCCAGACTCTTCTCAGTGGTGCCCAGTGACAGGACAAGGGGCAACGGGCACAAACTGGAACACGGGAAGTTCCATCTGAACATGAGGAAAAACTTCTTTCCTGTGAGGGTGACAGAGCCCTGGCACAGGTTGCCCAGGGAGGGTGTGGAGTCTCCTTCTCTGGAGATATTCAAACCCCACCTGGACGCAGCCCTGTGCAGCCTGCGCTGGGTGACCCTGCTCTGGCAGGGGGGTTGGACTAGATGATCTCCAGAGGTCCCTTCCAACCCCCACCATTCTGTGATTCTGTGTTTTGCTTTTTGCCCCTTTTTGTACATGGACCAAGTGATAAACCTGGAAAGCAAATGTGCAACAGTAAACAGATTGTCCACTCTGTGTATCCATTACAGACAATACAGACTTGGAAATGTTTTTTATTTCAGCTAGAAATGTCCAAATAATCAGCAACTGGAAAGCTACTGCTTTGTATTAAGGGAAAATGTTGACACAATTTTCACTAGCATCAAGGTTCTTAATGAGCAACTGTTAAGGAAGAGAGGACCAACACAAGTAATTGTATTGCTCACTGGGATTACCCTGTCAGCTATAGTTCTCCTTTTCAGAAAAGCAGAGGAATATTTTTACGATAATTAGAAATGTAAGATATACTGAGGACTGAGACTCTCTTTACACCTGGAGTATGAAGCTTCCAATCATCCTGAAAAATTGAATAACCATTTCTGCCGCTGCCCGTTGAGAGCAGACTTGCAGATGTGATGCAGGGCCATTAGTGAGTCGATGGTAGATCACTGTCCTAACCTTGTCTTGGCCTCCATGTCATTCACAGGTAAAGTGTGAATATCTTCGGATGGTGTAACTGAATAGGATGCTTCTTCCTGAGATTTCTAAAACTCAAATAGTCTCTTGCCTAGTGCAGTTATTCTTGCAGGGGCAGTGGAACAGGGATGTTTTTAGCAGTTAAAGCGTTGAATAATGGAAGCTAAGGGAAATAGTCCCACTTCTCTTTGTGAGATTTAAGCATGCAAAGTCTGTTAATACCAATGGTGCTAATGCTTTTAAATTCTGCTAGTACTCAAATGTAAAAAATACGCAAGTTGATCAAAAATGTCCAGGATTGTCTGCAAACTGAAATATTGGTGTTCTAGAATTTACTGAAATGGCTTTTATTTTTATGAGTAAATAGATCAATCACAAGCTTTACTAAATGGGCGTCATCACTCACTGGTCTACGTACTGTGAAGCTATGATGCTTTGTGCTTTCTCTGCTGATTCCACTGTCACTATCCCAGGTATAAAGGCTGTTCATGCAGGATCAATACACAGTGTGAAGTTTTTTTTTTAATACACAAACCTGTATAAGATAGCTCTGTGCAAGAATTGGTTTAATACTGGGGCAAAGTCAGGAGAGAACACCAAAGTCCAAATTCAGGTTCCCTAAAGACTGAAAAATTTGGTAGGTGAACTAACTTAAAGATGGCCTTGTTTCCCTGAGAAAAAATTGTGTCCTAGGTATTGATAAGAAACTTTGTTGTTGTTTTGGTGGGGTTTTTTGTTGCTGTTGTTAGTATAGAAGCAGATTTTTGTGTTGCAACTAGTGCTGATAATATTTTAAGCAACACACAGAAAAAAATAACATCAAGGGGCTGGATTAAAAACCCAAACATTACTTTCTCTGTACTCTCTTTCATTACTCTTCATCTGCTTCCTAAATGATAATTTCTGCTGAATTTCCTGATTATATGATGGTTTTAAAGAACTGTCAACTTGACAGAACTTGAAAATTGGATTTGCTTATACACATCCAGAATATTTCGATTTTTTTTGTTAAAGCTCTTGGATTTATTTTATTTTGTGATTACATTGTGATTTAAGGGCCTAATTCTAACAGCTATCATTTTTTATTGGGTTTATATTTTCATTGGAGCCTCACCTGTAGAAAATAGATTTAAACCTCATAGCAGTAACAAGGACTGACTTGTTTGCTCCTGGATGCTTCGGTTGTACGTCCTCATGTCTCAGAAGGTCACATGTTCTGGCTGTCTCTCAGGTTTCGAACCAAATGAGATCCTTTAGATGCATTTTGTGTTTCAGCCTAACAAATAATATTTGGTTATGTACTTAATGAAAAAGATTGCTGGTGGATGCTCCCACTCTAGTTTCAGTTGTTATCAGTGCTCATCGATCCATGAGAGCAGTTTAATTACACTAAAAATGAATGTCGATGGATGTAGAAAGAAATAAATCTTTTAAATCTGTATAGCATACTTCACTGAAATAACAGAGTTTACTGCCCTTCCTAAGACTACCTTTAAGAAAGGTTAAAATGGAGATATAATGTGCTATGTGTCCGCATCCTTCAGCACTCGCATTTAACCTGTCTGTCACTACTTTTAAAACCAAGGGCTGGAACAATGAGTTGATTTGTAGAGGAGAGCTTTGTAGACTTCAGGTGATCTGTCTTTATGTGATATCTCACATTTATATTGGGTTGATCTGCTGTGGATTTATTTTAGCCTCGTTTAAAATGGCAAGAATTAGCTATGAAAGGGTAGGACGTAGGCTTAGCTGTTACCCAGATAACATATCAAAGAATTACTGACCGAGCTTAGCTCTGTCTCTTAGCTGTCAGAGTGGCAGCATTTTGGTTGAGTGGGAACTGTAGACTTCATTCTGTTTTGCTGCAAGGAAGTGCATTCTGGAGGTTTTTCTTGAACGTAACTTATTGTTCAACCATCAGAATCACCAGCTGTGTTTTCCAGATTGTGGGATTCAAGACACTTATTTGTATGCATGTGAGGCAGAAGGGTAATTGATGTTTAGGTCAGTACCTTGAATGGTCTCTGAAAATAACATGGTAGCTGTGTGATCTGATTGTTGCTAATCTCATTTCCTGGTCTAAAAAGTGTTTGAGATTTTTGGCTGTGTTTTTTGGCAGTCTGCTGAATTGCTGGGTGAAAATACAGTAATTTAGAACAACTCACATTTCTTTAACTTGATTTGTAAGTGAATTTCTCAAAGGGCTTGATAAAGCCTTTAATTACAGAGCTGTGGAATAAAAATCCATAGGACAATACAGGTACCTTCTAAAGCTCAGCTACATCACCTTTATGGCAATCACACTTAATGTCAACTAATGAGCGTGGTGTTCATGAGAGAGTAGATATTGGCAGGATAACGCAGCCGTTGCTGCAACTATAAAAGGTCATTGGATTTTTAAGCTTTCAGTTAGCAAACAGCTACTTAAATGGGCAGGAACTGGGACTGATGTTTTGGCCATTATCACTGTTAAGTCACTTAAATACATATGTACAAGCAGTGAAAATCTGACAGCTTCCACCTTCATGGCGATCAGGGGAAAGCAGACCCAACCTTGGTGGCTCTTACCTTCCCTGTATTAAGTGCAAGGCAAGCACTGCTCAAAGTGGTTCATGTTTGTCGCCCTCCCATGCACTCGCCAACTCCAGGCATTGACTCACAGATTCAACTGTCCCTTCTTTTAAAACAAAACCCCAAACCTTTCTATTAAACACTAATCAAACCATTTTAGAGATGTTTTCTGCCCCCCTCTCTAAATGTTACGGTGTTTACTTTTGAAGCTGAGACTGAAGTGATCTCCCTGAAGTCAGGCAGGAGCTGGGTTGTGGAGACAGAAATTATAACCTGGGTCTCCTGGCGCTGGTTTGGCATCTTGTCCATTGGGCTGTGCTGTCCGCACCAGCGGTGTGTGTCCAGTGTTTCCAGCTTGCTCCTGTATTTGGTTTTATAGTCACAGTAATGAGTGTTTCTCGTCTTGTTTCCTGCTAGACCATTTATTATATTAAAATCTGTGTGCTGTGTTAGCCTCAAGTTGAACTCGAGGGTTGGTATATAACAGTCCAGTGTTTATGGCTCATTTAACTTCGCAGTTTTTAAACACAGTTATTGATACTCCTCTGTCCTCTATTTGTAATCGCTACAAGGACTCAGTGGTCCTGACTGATCAAGTGTATTGGACAGAGAAGCAGCTTGGAAAATATTAAAGAAAAGATGAATGGGGAAAAAGGAAAAGTTGCTTGTTAAACTGCACCTCGAGTTCCTCATGATTTAGGAAAAGGAGAAACTCTTCAACTGTGTACATTTTTGGTTTGGGTTTTTTTGTGTTTTTTTTTTCTTTAAAGAATGGCATTTCCCCCCCATAATTCTTTGATTCAGTGACTTGTAAAAAGGAAAAAATAAAATAATTGCTGTTGTAGTTCTGTAGTCTTGTACACAGTAGTAGGCCAGATCCAGAAGTGATACGAATGTTGATAATTGCGTACTAGTAATCTAGGATATAGGAGGGACTCGCTTCCTTCAACTGTAGCAATCCAAAAAGTTAGATGTTTAGTATATTGTAGTAGCTAAAATTAATGAAAAGCCAATGGCATCTCAACATGACACGTCGTAGAATTGGAGTGAGAGACAGTTGAAATATGTCATTGAATATGGAAAGTACGGAGGTGACTAGCTCTGTCTAGAGACTGAGATCTTCACTGAGAGGCAGGTTTTTAGAAATAACCAGTGAAGCAGATTTAGAAATTAGCCTTTCATTGTCATTATTGATGACTTCTTTGTGTGTGTGCGCTGTTAAAACCTTAAGCATCTAATCCTGTGTTAAGTTTGCATTTCTAAATCAATACTACCAAAGGAGAATTTTGCTTGCAGAGTTTATTCTGTGTCTGACAAATGAAAACTATTAATGAGGAATTCCTAATTTCTGTCTGCCTTTCTACTGTGCATCGTAAACTGGCTTGAAATGATAGATTGGTGCTATTGGTTGCTCAGTCGTTCATGTCATCTGGTATAAATCGCTGTTACTATTACTCTCAAGAATATGTTAGGTGGGCGCTTGGGTGTCTCTTACTGTTCGTACTCCTTCTTGCACCAAGAGGAAAGTTGAACACCTCCCAAAGGAGTAAAATATGACTCTGGATCTGGGGAACTGTGATACAGATTTCAAATTGGTGTAATGAGTGTGCAGCAGTACAGAAAAAATAGTAAAACTAGAAGGGTCCCTTTATTTGGCAAGATCATAGCATGCCTGGAGATGAACAAAGTGAACTGGGGATATCTGTTCTAACTTTTAGTTTGTTAATAGCTGATCTCTGCAATCCAGGTCTTTTGTATTTGGAAAAGCTACGTTCTTTCTCAATTGTGCATGCTCTGTTAACCTTCAAGAAGAAATTACCTGAAAAAAATCAGAATTATGTACACACACGGCAGATTAGACTTGAGCTCCATCTCTGCTGAACTGACTTTTCGCTCCTACTAACAGTAATTTGGTTGGGATTTTTTTTTGGAAAATTTAATAGAAAATACGCAGCTAGATGATGTGACACCATTTTAAATAGACTTCATTGTCCATGGCCATTTCCTATTGATTACAAGGGCATAAAAGTGTTTGCTGCATGTTCCTCTCTGAAGGGCTGTATTGAAGTACAGTCTGTCTCTTTTTCAAGACCACGGTGGTATTACTATTAAGCAGGTTTTCCTGCAGACATGGCAAATGGAGGACAGTAACGGTTTTGTGTCTAATGTTAATCGAATAGAGATATTAAAAATGAATAGGCAGATGGTCTCTTGATAAAGGTAACTGTATTTGTAGATCCAGACTGCTTGCAGGTCATTTGAGCTAGGTAAGAATTTGCAGTGGGCATTGTTTTAATAGAGTATAATGGTACATTGCCTGAGAAAGGTGGTAGTTCTAACAAGAAGCTATGGTCAATACGGTATGATTGAAGTAATTAAATTCCTTTAGAATTAACTTTTAATGAAAGTCTCAATGTGATTAATGAAGAAAGGAGATTCTTCATAAAGGTTATATGTTAATAGTATTAACACTTAAGATGTACTGAAAATTACTGTGATATATTTGTAGAACTTGAGTGTCTTCCTCAGTTGCATACCAATACATGCTTTCTGAAATACATAATCAGGGGACTACTTCAGTGTGGTACGTGTCAGATTTGGCAGCAGGTGTGATTATCATCTCCTTTCTGAAGCAAGTTAGTTGTCAGTTGTTCAATTTAACATGTAGGTATTTTCCACTGAAGGTGAAATATCAGAGTGCTACCTGCTTGATGAGGATATTTAGATTCCGTGGCTCTTCTAGTAAAGGTGGATTTTTTTCTGTCATTAAGATTGTAATCTGCTGAAGTCTGTGATTGTTAGGCATATTCTTTAGCTGTCAGATATCACTCCGTTGCAGAAGCTGGAGCTTTTCACTGGCACTGTGTGTGACTTTGAAGCCTTCTGGGGTAAGCAGAACTGCTGTGTTAAAGTACTGCTAATAAAAATGTAAATACCAAAAGACACATTATCCAGGGAAATTCAGATCTGCAGAATGTGCAGATCTACGTGGTGAACCTTTGTGAGGAGCAGCACCAATAGAGATTTGGGTATTGAGATGAGCAACGTTGGCTTTTGACTCTTCAAAGTGTCACAGATGGCAGGGAGGCAAATTAACAATTCTTTGAGAAAACAGTTGTGTGTGCTACCAGGCTTTTGACAGATGGGTTTCTGCAGTAAGGCCTGCAAGCTATAGTTTCCACTGCTGCTGTTGACTTATGAATTCAGGGGAGTTAGCACTGGATCAATAGGGATTTCAGAAGGCTTCAAGGCTTATACTGGGGAGGTGAGCAAGTGATATCCTTGGACATTCAAGAGGTTACTCAGTAATAAATCAAGCAAAGATAGGAATTTCTACCACAACAGTGATATGAAAGAATGAACTTTGTAGCTTGAAAGATGTTAATTTTTCTCTCTTCGACAAAAGTGCATATGACTGAGATTCAGTTAATTCAGTTTCATAATTGGATCAGCAGTTTCCGTGTTAAAGCCTGACTACTGGTAGTGCTGATGACAAAAAGAGAGATCTGTTATTCCTCCGGAGAGCCGAAAGGCTAATCCCGTCGGTGCTGTTTTCCGTGAGGTGGTCGAGCCCATCACTGATGCCCTTCTGGATCTGTGGGAGCAGCACCCCATGGATCTGCCACGTGTCCATCCTGTGGCGCATGTGTTGAACCACCTGAGCTCCTGGAGGGGGGAAGGAGTAAAGGCTTTAAGGAGAAGACGGGTACCACAAATTGGTACTGACTGGTTATGAAAGCAGTTGAAAGGGATCTAAGTCTAAAGACTTGATAAAATCTAGAGAGAGGGATCAGGGTCTTTGCTGTATGCATGGATGCACACCAGCTCATCTTATAGGAAGAGGAGAAGACAGGCGTGTATCAATATTCTAATGTCTTTATCTTAAGCTTCTTTTTCCAGATGTATTCAGGTATCTGATAAAAGAAAAAAAAAAAACAAACTGGATTAAACTGACCTCAGGTCTGCTACACAATGTCATATCCAATGTAAAGGCAGAGTACCTGTTAAAGAGAATTGTGAGTGTTTATCTGAATGATTATAGAAATTCTTGTCATGTTAGATAAAAGCCAATGTGCAGAAATGAAGAATTAGGAAGCAATGAAAAAGCCTAATGTAAATAAGAGCGCTAGGATTTATTAGCGTCGGAGACATCAGTAAAAGGCTTGTGTCACTTCAGGAGGTGTGGAGAGGGTTGCATGGTGGGGTATTTGGTGGGCATTTCCTCTTGGATTAAAAATTGTAGGCAGAATACAAGCCAACCTACTGAAGTTGCGATGTGGGGGAAAAAAAACCCAAACCATTAAAAAATCCTTTTGCTGAGGCAACAAGAGCAAATGGGGCCCAGCAAAGCGGGCAGCGTACCACCCTTGCTGTCCGTGGTCTGTGGCAGGTAACCCACTACGTCCCTTTCCTAGATCACCTGTAAGTGGCCAGAACCTCTCACTTCTCAAGTAAGTAACTCAGAGTCACCCTTCAGAAAATCCTCCTTAGAGCCTCAGGAGCACAAGTTGGGAAGGCAGATCTATTGCAAAGCAGTGATTTTGCACATTAATGCATGACTGTGTTGGATTTGAGGGTCCTCAATGTCAAATTTTGACTGAATGCCTGGGAGAGGGGAACCCTGATTGCATCTGGACCACTATACAAATCTGCATCAAAATACTAATGTATTAATTATAATCTTAATAAAAGCAGCAGCTGCAGATGGCATTAACAGCTGTACAGAAAATTTTAAAGAATTACTGTAGGTGAATTTTCATATTCTAAAAATACTGAACTTTTAAGTAACTCAGTTTCCAAACATTTGTAATTCTTCTTAATGCACTGGATCAATCAGCAGAATGCCTAATGCCAGGGAGGCAATGCTGCACACTGACAGGCTAAAGGAGATGGGAGGAACTTAAAATTCTTTCAGAGTAAGAAGCAAGACAATTCATTGCTGATGGTACTTTAGGAAATGTTAGGAACAGCCTGTCAGGTGCATTGGGGAGAGCATCTTCTGGGCGTACTGATAGACTAGGCTAATACAGGCTCAAGAACATGAAAGAAAGAACTCTTGGCAGGAAGCCATAGGCAAAAAGTTCATCTCTGTATTCAGAAATGAGTAAAATTGCAATTGAAAGGAGGTGGAAAAAAGCAGAGCTAGATGTGCCGGAGAAGAACCAGAGCTCTGATGCTATTAGCACAGGAAGCACAGGGCTGCATATTGCACGGGGACTGACTGTAGGCTCATCTTTATTTCGGTGTCTGAGACCAGAAAGGGGAGAATGAAATCATGCGAAGTTCAGAGTGGCTATTAAATTGTGCTGAGTAGTGTTGTACTGAGCCCAAGAGATTTGCTCAAAGCAGTTCTGCCCCAAAGCACTGCACACTACAAGCAAACAGGGGAGGCTTGGGCATGGCCAGTGCCTGAAGCTTCAGCAGTGGCAGAAGATGCTACTTGCTCCAGGTCTGAGCTGCACACCTTGGCTGAACAGTTCTCAGCCGGCATGGTCTGGGGTAAGATTCCTTCCCAATTCTAAATCTCGTGTGAACATGGAGGAGACGAAACCATGAACTTATTAATAACTGTTTTATTTTCACTGCCGCAACATCATGTCTTTTTATTTCTGCTTTCAGCCATCGTATCCTAACATACACATATCATTGAAACTGAGCATTTCTCTTTCATTACATCTTTTCCCTGCCTAAGTACCAACCGTTTGCTCTTGCTGAACAGACTGAGCTCTGGAGGCCTTACATGGTAAAGCTGACTTTTCAGCCCTTAGAGCATTTCTGTGGCTTTTTTTTTTTTCTTACAGTTCTGTGGCATGATCACATTTTACATTTGAGCAAATTTATTTGCTAACTATATCCTACCTACCTAATACTCTGTATTGTTTTTTTGTCACCTATAAATGGTACCAGCAAATAATCTATATAAGAATCTATATGATGAGCGATGGTGACTAGTTACTGGGAGATAAAGAACCCTGAATGCTGCTTAACTATGTATGCTATAACTGGGGCAGCTGACTATTTCTTGAGTTCCTTACAAAGTAATTGCAATTATGAGGTTGGCTTTTCAAAGACTTTCTTGCTGGCATAGTTCTGCTCCTGCTGGCGACCATAGTAAACTTCTCTTCCGAGACAGTGGGAGCAATGTTAGGCGGGCAATGAGAGCTTTAGAAAATCCCACCCTACAATTATAACCCAAAATAATTTTCTAGCAAATGGTTGTCTCTGGTTTCTTTTTTTAAAGCTAAGCCACCCACTGGGGGTTTGATTCTGTAGCACTCTGAAGATGATTTGGGGGATGGGGCGGGGGGGGGCAGGGAATTCAACCTAAAAATAACTTGGAGGAGGTCTTTTATGCCTCAACAAAGACACAGTTGTAGGCCTGCCATTTCTGGACCTCCAGGGCTGAGAAACAAGTGTTGGATGCTTTGAAAAGAGAGTATGTGCATGTAAGCATGTGCCTGTGTGCTCTGGATGTATACACAGAAACTTTGTCAATTTTTGCCCTCCTTGGGATGAGTTAGAAACTTTTATTCGAGAATCTGGATTGCTCTCTTCTTCAGCATCCTTATTACATTTTTTTTTTTAATAGGTAATACCCAAAGTACTGCAATTCTTTAAGACTTTAAGCTAGGTAGTTGGAAATCTTTTAGTTACAGTTTATAAAATAGTGAGACTGTTGATACAAGCAAGTGAATCGTTGTCAGCAGAACTGCAGAAAAAGGTGGATTTTCAGAAGGAATCTGAGGTGCTGCTTTGTAAGTAGAGGAGTAGACACTGGACCATGTTGTGCTCAGCACTTAGACCAGAGTCCATCCCGATCAGCTCCACTAAATTTACCAAATGGGTGCTAACTTCATGGTGTGTTTATGCGAGAGCACTGTTTGCTTTATTTGTGGGTGGATTAACAAGGTTCAGCACTCAAGTTGTTGCTGACTTGTGACTCCCAGTAGTGCATCTCTCCCTTGCTGCACCCCGGGCTGCAGCATCGTAGGAGGCTGATGAAAACGTCCCTTGGGAGTGAGGTAGCCAAGTTCCTGTGGGTAAAAGGCATCGTTTTTTTTTCCTTCTAGGAGACAGAGTGTGTCAACTGTTGGTTGCTTTCAGTTTTCAGAGTCTGTCTGGCAAGTGTGCAGAAGAGCGTTTCTCATGTGTATGTCAGTTGGGAATACAGTCTTTCGGCTTCTCAGGGTGGCTATCGTTGGTCTCGCAGTGCAAATGCATGAGGGAGTCTGCAATGCCCTGCTGCTGTTCCGCTGGAAAAGCGGGCCATGCGATGCAAGGTAAATCGAAAGCCAGAAACATAGCTGATCCTGCTTGAATTCTGTAGCTCTTCCAGAACGAGTTAATATTCTCCCATGTGTTTTAAAGTGTGATTTTTGCATTTATTTTACTTTGAGCCTCCAGTAACACCTAGCAAGCCTGATTATATGAAGGGTTTGCAGTCAGATGCTACTCGGGGAGGAGGAAGGATGTAAACATTGCTGCTTGCTTCATAAAGAAGCATATTAATCTCACTCTGCCAGGCCTTTGTAAACCTTTGCAGTGGATAAATGATATTACAATTCTTCAAGCATGTAGAGAAGGGAAAGCTGGTTACTTCACTTGTGCTGTCAGCTATCATTGGCAACATAAAGTCTGTATTCCTACAGCTGCTGACAGTTTGTAGCAGTCATGAATAAAAATATGCATTTTTAGTCAAATTGTGCTGCCTAACTCCAGTATGCTGTTAGCATGATATCCTATTTCTGTGTGGAATATAATAGATTTGATTGAATAATTCTGGTTTGAGTTTAGTGTTTCATCGTTCTGGCTGTATTTTTCAAGGCTATAAATAAATTCATGTGATCATTTAGACATTACCTTACAATAGAAAGCTGTGATAGTTCCTGGATAAGAGATAAGAATCCATTTGCAATTTTGATCAAATGCTATATCTATACTTACATGTATTCATGATTATGCAATGTAATATTTTTGTCACCATATTACAAAAACTTATAATTGCACTCTAAGACTGTAATTTCAAGAAACATTCTTTGTGGTAGTCAGTGTTGACTGATGCTATAAAAGGTAGATTACGAAAAGGATTCCATTCTTACTTTCTGGAGGTCATAAATAGAATCATAAATATACCACAATAATACAAATTCTAATTCATATTTCTGTGTAATTATAGAAAACACAGGTAGTTATTTGTCCCCTGTAATTTTCTGGCTGTATTTCCTGTAAATGCCAGCTGTACCATTTTTCTATATATTTTCATTTTCTTAGCCAAAGGAGAATGTCATTTCCCAGTAGACAGAGTCCTCTGTAAATAAAGTAAAAACAGAAATGTAAAATGTCAGCAACTCTTTTCTTTTAGAGAAGGCCATTTTGCTTATGTGTTTGCATGCAGTAAGTAGGGAAAAGGAGTTGTATTTTTTTCCCAGTATTGCCACTAAGGATGATATTTCGAGCAGTGTTTTTAATTTGTTCTCCTCCAGGGACTGACTGGTATAAAATGGTGATAATGAATTATTAACAGTTTTTAACAGAGATGATGCCGGTTCACAGTGTGCCTGTAATCCACGGTTCGGTCCTGTCCTCCTTGGAGGAATAGGACATAGTTCTGTGAAATCAGTGGGATTTCAGCTGTGGTCAGATGACCTTTGAGAAACAGCTGTAGTGGTTTGAGGTGTTACTGTCCCTGAATTGTTCATCCTTTGCGTCAGAGGTTGGGCTGGAAGACAGTTGAGATGACAGAACAAATCTTCTAAGTGCTGTTCAACAGCTTTGGTGCAAAATCAACTGTCTGTTTAATCAGGTTTCGGTAGTTAATCCAAGTTAAGCCATCTGAGTCTGTGCTGAAGAAGAGGAGGAATGATATACAGTCAGCTCCTCAATCAGCAGTAGGAGAGGTGGTCTCCAGCCGAAGAATTAGCAAACAGCTTATACAAGGGAAAGGCTTACACCTTGTAGAAACGTGCAGCCATTGGAAATGCCAGCCTTCAGTTTTTCTTGGTTTATTTTGATCTTGGAGGAAAAAGTTGGGGAGAGTGAGATTTGTACATTGAGGTCCAGATTCATTTCAAAAACTGCATAGCTATCTTAGATGGCAGGTTAGGAAGGTAAATCATAGTCTTCCCTGGTAGAGAAGAACTGGCATTTTGAGGGTGCATTTCCGTCCATCTAGGAAGTGAATAGCGCTGTGCTTGGTCTCTTCACTCACTGTAGAAGGACCACATGCCATTTCATACACTAGATTAAGTATTACCCTTGGTTGTCTAAAATTAGGTGGGATGAATTTGGTGTTAACAGCTCAAACACACAGTCAAGTTATTGTGCTAACAGATTGCCTCTGACGAAGTCATGCAAGTTATCTTTAATGAACTCTCACTGTGTATTAGGTTGTAAAGCATTAATTTGCATTTATTACGGTCTAAGACTATGCACACTGCTGGTTGCCATGGGTCAGCTGATATTTGGTAGCTGAATAAACTTATAATAACTGAATTTGGAATATAATCCCAAACTGAATGTGTGCATGAAGAGTATTGTTGTTACTGAACTTCTTTATTAGAGTATCTGTGTGCTAAGAAACCAACAATTACATTAATAGATGTGATCTAAGTTAATAGATGTGATCTGCTTAGTTTAATATCCTGAGTTAGCTTAGTTTAATTCTCCAAGAGAATTCTGGGGCGGGAAAGCATCAATATCTCACAACAAGGAGTGAAGGTGAAAGAGTTAATGTTTGCTTTTTTTTTTTTTTTTTGAAATATACCACTAGTCCGTTTTGTTGAATGAGCCTTACTCTTCTGTCATGAGACAGAGAACTAAAGCTCCCTCTCAATATAACTCATTATTTTTGATACATTAATTATGCATCATCTTGTTTATTTCCCTTCTGGGATAAATACTATCGATGTTTTCAAATCCTACTTCAAAGGAAGAAGCTCTGTTTGCAAAGAATTCCTAAAAATATGGCTAATCTTAAAAGTATGTTCCAGACACGAACTCTTTGATAAATGTAACATTACTGTTACAACAAAGCATTGTGGAAAAAGATGGAGTCAGGAAATAATGCCCAATCTGTTCACTGACCTGACGCTGCTACCCTTAGACTGAAGATAGCTGGAGCTAGTATGAGAAAAACTATCTTGTTACGTTTTGGAGGATAGGGAAAGAGCAACATATTTCCTATAAAATCTGAAATTTGTGTATTCAGGTTTTTGAATGGAGATGCTGAGCTGCCCAGTTCCTCAGCAGTGTGTTAGAATTGGATAACAAAGGGAAGCGTAAGGCAGGCAAAGCAGTCACTGGAGGAACAAAGATAATCTACATATTCATGAGAATAAATAAGGACAACATTTGGACTACTTCTTTTTGCTGTCTCAGTTGCTTCTTCCAATTATAGCATCCCTTTTTATCTGTCTTCATCTTTTTCTTAATTAATACTAGTGAAGTCATCCTCATCCATGTTGTCTAGACATCTTTTTCATACTTAAACATTTTAATTTTTAAAAAATTTATATTGCCTAATGATCGCAACATACTCTGAGATGGTATGAATACCCCTAGTAATGTTTGCTTTAGGCTACTTTTTTGGTATATTGAGGACCTGTAAGGTAGGTATGAATCAGAGCACTGGAGTTACTGCCCAAGCCTTCTATGTAGTGAGCAGTGAGAGCGATGTGACCTTGAGGGTGGGTAAGGAATGTATCAGGAATTTGAACAGGAAAGTGGCTCCTCTGTAAAAACCTCAGACTTTCCTCACATCTCAAAACTTCAATATTTCAATTAAAAGTCTCTTATGCCAATGGTGGTCTTATGTAAGTGTTTTGGTTTTGTTTTTTTTTTTTTTTTCATGTGAGCACTGGCACTCAATTTATTATTGCAGATGAGAAAGAGCATTCAAGAGCATTAGAATGCATGTCAGGATGTTCTTCAAATCACAAGATTTGTTTAGTTTGCTGTTGCACAGGCACAATGATATCCTGAAAGGACCAAGGCATTAGAGTAATTTTAAATTAGGTTTTACAGCTTAACATATTTCTTGCATAATGATAGATGACTTGTTTTACAATACAAATAAAGTCACTGGAATTAATTATGGGCTGTAAAATTAAACATAAACTTGCTGAGTCCTTGCAGAATTGTGGCCTAACAATTATTACATCTTGGAAAATTATTAGATTTAAGAACATCTCAAAACTTGGCTTTCAATTTGGGAGATAGATCTGAGCTGTCCGACTACTTGATGAAACACACTTTATATAAAAATTGGAAAAGCAAGTTTGATAGGAGCAGTTGTTTCCATATATCAGCGTTCATTTAAAAAATTGCTTCTGATTGACTAAGACTTCATTACATGGAATTTGACAAAACCTGGTAACTGTTAGATAAAGGTCAGAAAGAGGCGACTCACGACCAGCCCAGGGGCAAGTCAAAAGTTGGTACATCTGCCTATGTACTGCTTTTTATTGTTTGTCAAGGAGCCAGAAGATGCTACAAGGGGAATGAGTATCTTTTGTAACTAGTGTCTGTGCTGCCAGACCATGGCTGCGTGCAGCAGGGACTGCACGTACCTTGTTTGAGAAGCCTTTATATAGTAAAGAAGAGAGCAAAGAAGGACTTAATCTTTACTAACTCTGTCTTTGAGTATACATTTTCACCATAATCTGCAATGGATTGCTGTTGCTGCTGTAGAATAACAGCAGAGATTGCTTGAGTTTTGTATTAGGTCAGGGAAGTTTAGGTGAAATGGGTGCAAATTAGGCCATGTTCAAACTTGTGTTCTATAAATACAATTCAACTTTTAATATGCATTTTTGTAGACTTTTCATTGTGATTATATTTATTAGTACTACTGCAAGAAAGTAATTCTTGAAGAATAACTAGAAGGCTTTCTCTTCTGTCAGTGAAAATAAAAACACAATCAACATCAGTTTGGGAAAATGCAAAACGAGTGTCCTCCATACAAAGGCTGAATAAATGCCAGTTTTGCATATTCTCTAACCTAAATTTAACAAAGGTTCCTTTACTAAATCTTGCACTTCCTTGCTCATTGTCATTATATTATGTGAAACACCTGCTTTATTCAGTACACACAAATATACAGATAAATTAATCCATAATCATAGTGCAGCTGTCCTTTATTTGGGAAAGATACCATGGCAGTCTGCTGCAATATTGGTTCACATATTTGGGCCCAGGGCTTAGGATGGTGCAGCTGATGTCTGGGTACCATTTAAATTGAAGGATTAGTGTTCCATTTCTGCCATCTAAACATATGAGCATTAATTGCTATAAAGATCCCAAGGATAACACTAGAGCTTCTCATGGGTAGTATCTCCTTTTAGTGTTGGAGAAATCATTGCAACTTCAAATGTTTCCCAAGATAGCCTGAGATTTTGAACAGTTCTTCTAGCAATTACTCAGTTACTTAATGATTTAAAAGATAGTGAAGCTGTTTGGAAATGCTCAAGAAATTAAGTAACGTTGGTAGTAGGAGATTTTAGAATAGTTTTTATTCTACAATAAAGTATAGTGTCTTTTATATACTTCAGTATAATGGTAGTTAAGGTATCTAAGAATGTAATTCTCAGTTTTGTGTGGGTTTTTGGTTGTTGGTTTGTCTGGGGGGATGGGTGTGTGTTTGTTTTTCTTTTTTTAAGACTTCTCCACTATTAACCAGCAGCTACAAGAATTGAAACTTTGGTAATAACTTTTGGAATTCTCATACAGAGAGAAAATAGAGAACGTTTTTAAAAGAAAAAGAAGAAAGGCAGCAGCAATTAGTTCAGTGTGGAGCACTTTCCTCCATGGGCGGACAATTTTAAAGTGACTGAATCAGTTTCTTTTAGCTGAGACCAGATGAGAAGAGACCAGATCACTGTTAGTACAATTTGAGTAGCAAAAGCCTAAACCCAGGGTTTAAAGTGGACAATACTTCCTAACCCCACAACAGGTTGCTCTTGTGTGTTACTTTATTAATGTATCTTCTGTTTATATGAAGTATTGTTTTCTTTGTTAAAATTCTCTGCAAGAAGAGCAAATATGCTTAAATCATGTTGATAACACTTGGCAATTGGCCTTTCACCCTTCTATTTTTTTTGGAATTCCTTTTTGGTTGATGGTAAAGCTGATGCACTTAAAGGCTCTCCTGCTGCTGAACTTGGTCAACAAGCTATTTGTGATTGCAGCAGATGCTTGTTGTATTTGAGTGCGTTTTACTGAGCATGTTTTTCTATTTGTTCTACTCCAGAAGTAAATACAGGCACAGTTCCCTGAAATCACCATTCGTCAGAGAGGGCTAATGGCAGGACCAACGTCTCGATGTCCAAAGCAAGTCTTGTAACCATCTCCTTGCCGGTGGCTGATGCGGACCTTTGAGTTAGAAAAGAGCCGTGTCTGTTGACACGGCTTCAGTATTTGACCGAAGGCTGCCTTTTAGAACTAGAAACCTGAATGGGCAGCGTGCTACCTGGTGCTTTCACATATCTCAAGGTGTTACGTTGCAGACCATGGGTCTGACCATTGACTGTACGTCACAATTATGTCATGTGAGTGCAGCTGGAAGAACATTTGTCTGGAATTAAACCAAACAACCAAACTCTTTCAGACAGCAGCACACATATAACAGTTTCAGATCATTCATACATCTAGTTTTTGATCTACTGTGAAAAGAAATGCCAGAATTTATGCACTTGGTCACACTGCTGACAGATTCCTCAGGATACTTTGAAGAACTCTGACAGCTCCAATTTAAGTTTACTAATGTGATAAAGTGTTTTTTGAAGGGAATAAACATTTTATATGGGGAGCTGCAGTCTTGCCAGGGAAAGCATTTGTCTTTACAAAATCATAAAGCAAACAAACTCCCCTCCATAAAATAACAGGGCTTTACAGTAATATGGTTAGAGAAATTTATATAGATAAATCTGCTGAAGAAGCTAAAGGATTTCATAGGCCATTGGATTTCTGGGGCAAAATCCTCAAAGTCCAGAAATATTCTAACAGGAGGAAGGTTAAATTGTGCTATTAAAAAAACAAAATAAAACACTTCCTAGTTTTCCAAATTTTTTCCCCTAAATTAAACATGAAATATTGGCTTAAAAATGATTCTTTATGGAAATAACTTAACTTAACTTTACAAAGGTCAAATCCACTTGTTTGATTCCCCTCCCCCCCCACCCCCCCCCCACCCCCCAATAATACTCCTTGGTTGATATGAAACTTTGTATTTAAGCCCTCAAAGCTACCGATGTGTCCAAACTAAGCTACTCAGTTCAGGACTGTCTCCAGTTTTACACCCGAGTAACTGGTTTAATGTCTGTCTTCAATCATTTTGAATATATGGAACCAGAATGAGAGTGCAGTTAGTGGAATTGTTTTATCCAAACATACAGAGCAAGTGGTAGTTCAGGAGAGAAAGCTGCTACAACGCATCTGGGGGTGTTGCAGTGTCCCCTGTACTCCTTGACAGCAAGGAATAAGAAAACTGATCTCTCCCTTCCCATTCAGATTGGACCAATTCCCGTAATGCTTTTAACGTAGCATGGATGAAATAGATTTTTAACTTGACCTTGTGAAAGAACTTAATCGCTGTTCAGGATAATTACTTGTTTTCTGCTGAACTGTAATACATAATGTCCTTTTTGCAGTAAAATAGCATCTTAGAGTGAGAACACTTAATGACAATTACTCTGATTTAAAATTATAACCATCATTGGGAGGGTAAGCACCGTGTTGTTCCCCACTTCACAGATGTACAGTGAAGATAATCAATTGGTTTGATTGGGTCTATTGTGTAAGATATAAACTTTGAAATAATCAAGAGAATGGAAGAAACTTGTATTGCCTGAAGTGAGTCAAGAGGTCCTCCCACCATCACGCTTGTTCACAGGGGACATCTGAGAGGATGAAACTGAAGTGCTAGTAAAGGAGATATTAAAATAAATTGCAAGGACCTGATGGGAGTCACCCAGGAGGGGAAAGGAACTTAGGGATGAAATAGCTCAGCCTTGTACCTGTTGCTGCAATCTGATGTGCCACCAGAGGACTAGAAGGTGTCAAATATACCTCAAAATTGGAGGGGGAAGAAAGGGGAGGATGTGTGATCTGTGGAACTACCCAGTAAGCCCAATACCCATAACTAATAATTAGAAACACTTTTAAAGAATAAAAATAATAAATAAAATTAATATCAAAGGGATTCTATATGAATCTGAATGTCTCAAAAATATGTTAGAGGTTTTTCTGAGGAACCAACCAGTATTTGAACAAGAAAGATTTGTTTGATAGTCTAATTGGATTTCTAATGTTCCTACTTCCCTTCTTCTACAGCTGCTTTGTGTGTTTCAGTAGTGGCACAGGAGTCTGTGAATGCTAAACATTTGCAGTGGTTTAAAAAGGGATTAAGAAATTCATGGAAGAAAAGTGCATCTAGCCTGTTAAACACAAAGCTGCCACTCTTGTCTTGGAAACTACTGAACCGAGAGTTGATGGAAGGTGGCAGTGTAGAAAAACTGTCGGGGAAAAAAGCGTTGGGTAAAGATTTACTTTCCTATAGTAGTTTTTCTCAGAAATCTATTCCTCTCTTGAAGAAAAGACATTGATATGAACCCTCTGTCAGCACCAGCGTGGCCAACCTTATGAATATTTGAAGAGTATACACCTGCAAAAGCCCCTGCATAGCATCTGCATCTTCCACTGGCCAGTGCTCCCTGTGGCTATATTTTTTTTTTTTTTAATGTGAAATGATAAATGCACCCAATATATTTTTTTAAGTTAAATATTATGGTTGTTCTCTGAATAGATTATTGTTGAATGTTTACTCTCCTATAACTGAATATACTTACTTAATTTAAAACTGTTCCAGTAGTATGAAAGATGTATCGCACAGTATATGATTCTGTTCAGAAGGACATGTACCAGAATACACCTGAATGCTCCTGAAATGCTTCAACATACTCTTTCTCAACATTCTGAATGGAATTCCCTTATAGCTTTATCATGTGATATTTTCTATATATTGTCTTTGTTAAGTGATGGATTCAGTGGATGAACATGATATTGGGTGCTAGACTTTCTCATCGCTTTCTGAATCTTCTCATTTCTTTCAGCAGATAGATAGGGATACCCTCTTCTATACGAATATGGCACACACCTCTCCCCAGTTATTCATTTCTTTGTGGCTTCTTATAGCACACTCATCATCTTTCTCTTAAACCTAGCTCAAAATTCAACATCTAAATACAGTTTTGATGGAATCGAAGTGCAGGAGACTAATCCTGAGAATGTCACTGGGTGAGTTACAATCCCCGAAAGTCCAACTTTTTCCACTAGTGGAGTTCTGAAAGTACCTAGGCTCTTACCGCCACGCAAGCCCCGAGGTGCCTCGGTCTCAGCTGAGCTGAATGTCTTGGCACCCACCTGGTGCGCGAGGCAGCGCGTGGTTCACACAGCCGCCATCTCGCTGCTTGATCCCCCGAGCAAATAATCTAGTGAGTATATTCAGCATATGTCTAACCGATACGGAAAGTGTTGCAAAGTGTAATTGCTGTGAGTGGTGGTTATACCTGTAGGTAAGTGATAAAAGCATCTGTCCAGGGAACGAAAAACCAGGATCTTAGGACTGCTTTAGGTAGAGGAAATCCAAGCCATAGCTTGCGCTTTTCAGAGGTGTCCCCTAAATTTCCATTCTCCTAGGAGAGTTTGTTTTATACTAAGTGATCAGTGAATATAAAATGTACTTCTGAAAGCCAGGGCCAAATCCAGGACTTTGCCTTCCCAGATGATTCCCGGAAGAGGGGACCTAGACACAGGATCCTGCTACTCCCCCCTTCTTGCCTCCCTAAATCTTCTCTTCTTGCTGACCCGGTGGCCAAGCATTAATGTGTGCCCTCGTCCGCTTTGGCTGAAAGCTGATAGGTGCCATGCTCTTTAACCTTGTGAGTAGCTTACCATGTAGTATAATAAATAACAATTCTTACACCTCTTCCTCCAACTTAAAGAAAAGCATATGTCACTTCTGTCTATACAATGTGAAACATTTAATTTAGGGGAAAGCTGATAATCTTGGTCTTCTGTCAGTATCAAGCTGGAGGCTTTTGCTCAGCATGCAATCTCTAGAAAGAGGTGGCATTTTCTGTCATTTTATCTCACTTTAGGCACACTCTTGATCCTCTGCCCTTTTCAGTGTACTAACAGTAGTTGAATTCCACTCCAGGTGCCTCAGTCTCTACATTCAGAATGGAGGGTGGGTTTAAAAAAAAAAAAAAAAAAAAAATCAAAACATGAAAAATTAACACAGACCCAAGGGAAACCCAAATGTCAAGCCACAATATACATGAGTTTACCTTTTTTACCGCTAGAATCACTACGTCTGTATTTGCATGATAGGTAAGAGTGCCAACTCGAGTGTCTTTGCATCATGCTTCTGCTTACAGGGCTGGCTCAGGAAGCCTTGTCAGGACACTTGGTTAGACAAACTTTTACGCTTCTAAAAAAGAAGGGTTGTTAATTCTGCTTTGGCAAGCAGGTGTCTTGACTCCCCTTGCAGACATAACCAAAGGACCATGTTGATACCTATGCTGGAATACAACGCGTGTTTTCATCCTCTTCTGCATTTCTAAAGTATTCCTAGGCCTTTTCCATAAGGAAAGTAACTTAAGCTGTGGAAGTTTTAGAAGTACTTACGTTGAAAATGCTATATAGTATGAAGAAGATTTGAAGACATGGTTCTATATTTTGTTTTAAATGGGTTTATAATTACATATGGGGATTCCTTGCTTCCACACTCCTGAATGGGACAGAAGGAGAAGAATGACAGCATGTGTGGGAGTATTGATTTTATATAACTAGTCTATTAAATGATAGCAAAAAATGCATCACTCGGTAGATACCACTAAGGATGGTATCACATTCATCTGTCACTGTGGAATGAAAAGAAGTTTTAGTCTAATGCCTCAGCTTTTGATATAGATTTTATGGACTTTTTTTTTGCTTTTATAATTGGATTAGAATTGTTGCACTTGTAACCTTTTTAGTAACTACTCATTCAAGTATTGACACATGTATGTGTTTTATTAGTACCACTCTCGATGCGCAAGAGCCTGCGCTACAAACAAATGGATATCTGGCTCTCTAGAAATGTCTCTCAATGACTGCAAATTCCAAGAAAACATATAATTTATAATAATATTGATTTTCATTTTTTCCCTTTACTTGAATTTAGCAACATCTCTTCAGGTTGACAGCGCTGGCTATTAAAACCCTGTGTTCGGGTTCAGATGGAACTATAGTTCAAACAGTTTCCCTGTACGATGCTTAAATCATGTCAGCCCCTCTGCAAGGTCTTTTATGACTGTTTAGTAGAGTTGGGAGGCATTATGTTGCCTATAATAGTTGTATCCAGTGAAAAATGCAGAACTTTGCTTAATAAAACTACTTCTAAATTTGTGTTGAATTAATATCAGTATTATGTAAGAGGTTGAAAAAAGTGGCTATGATATTGTGAGGTACTGGTTTATTTTTTTTTAAATTGAGTTTCATTTTTAAGTTGTCCTAACTGTAGAAAAAAAAAAATGCATTAAGGTAGGTGATTATATTATGCACAGTTTGTAATCTCTTTTTTTACTTTAAATATTTGGGAATAAAGGAAATGTGTCTTAGAGCCATTTTTTTTCATAGCAATTTCTGAATCTCTCTAATTTAGAGATTTAGAAATTCATGATCAGGAATTAGGAATTGATAGCATAATGTAGATACAAAACACATTGGAACTGGACACATTATCATATTTCATCTGAAAATATGATGACAAAGAAGCACTCTGAATTTTCGTGTAGATACAGTATATATTTGAGTTGGTAAAGAGGCAATTCTCAAGCAAATGCAAGCCTTTTATCTGAAATGCATAACTGATACGAGAGTAATGTTGACCCAAAGATGGCCTTTGTGATCTCAGACTAATTTGTTTAATATGTATGCACAAGATGTAATATTTTGAATTTTTCTGGTGTGCAGAAAACCATATAGCTGTCCTGTATTATCCCGAGGAATGAAGTTTAATGCATCTTAGTCCTGGTAACACTGCTGGGAGTTTCATGTGAGATGATATAACGCCTTCCTAATGCAGAGAAATAGGTGGTTTCCAAGCACAACCTATTAAGGCCTAATCCTGTACTTGACTCGTGAGGTGTGTCTCAAGTGGGACTATTTGTAGAGGCAAGGATAACAATTTCCAGTTCACTCTTTCCACAAATACAAGCATCAGGAGTTAGATTACGTGCAATGCCAACAATATGAACGTGTTCACTTAAAGAACAATTTTTATTCTTATAAAACATACTTCCCAACCATAATTTTTGCTGTATGTTTTGCTGAAAATACCTGAGCTCAGCTGCAGAAACCATATCCATAGGAACAGTCCTATTAACATCAAGGTTCGTGGCTAATTATGCTACAGAATAACTGAACAGTGGCGCAGGCTCATGTTCCCAGGGGATTTCTTTAGGGGTAGGAAGTTATTTCTGATTTTCCCCCTTCCACTCTATCCTCTGCCTTTTCCACAGGCTTTTTTTTTTTTTTTTTTAATATTTTGCCTTGGGGTTTTTTGTCTGCCTTTAAGCTCTGAATATCTCTTCCCTTTAATGTAAATGGTAACTTTACACACATGAGTTATCTTTTTTTAATTCAGTGGGGACTACCTGTGAGTTTAAGACCGCGCATCACCCTCATTCTCTGGGGCAGGGATTACTTCTCATCCATGACAGTGCAGAGCATATTGTCAACACTCTAAACAAACAATAAGTAGTACCCGCACATAAAATATTAGGCTTAGATTTATCAGTGTGCAGAAAAGTACAGAATAATATTTTATTTTTTTTTTAAAGACAAAACTGCTTTCTCCCTTGTGCTTAAATAACTCAAAACTGGCAAAATGATCTTGTGTTAACCTTTCTGAAGTATTTTCTTTTGGAACAAAGACCAGGCAGGAGAAAGATCATCCCAGACGTATGCTTTTTGAGGAGGTATACATGACGGAAAAGACCCAGTTAGAAGTGAAAAACGCTATTTCAACTTGACCTTTAACATCCATCCCCAGATGATGCTCTGTGAATAGCTCTGGTGGGTTTTTTTGCTTCGGAAAGTCTTGTTTTAACCTAATGCCTGGCATGCCAAGGCTCTCCGCAGTCCGCATCCTCATTATGGCTGATGCATTTCTTTGGATAGAAATATGCTGGCAGAAGTTGTGTTGGCGATGGTAACGGTCTGTGTTTGCGGTGGTGAGAGTCAGGTTGTGGTTTGGTGGGGAGAGCAGAGGTCGTTCACCTGGGAAACGTGGATAAGGTGTGACTGTATTTGTCCTTTTTGTTTGCTGGGTTTCCTAATGCATTGCAAGCATCTTTCTATTAGCGTTTCTGAGATGTGCATCTCTCCCACAAGACTCTATCCGTGCTGCACACAAACCAGAAATGACCTTTTACTGAATCAAAGGCAGACTATCTCCAGAATAATCACAATCTTTATACTCTAAAAATGCCTTTCTTTTTTTTTTTAAAAACAAGTCAGGTAGGCAAGAAACAGATCTTTTCTGGATCGTTATGTGCTGTCTTTCCTGCTCTCCCCTCCTTGGTGCGGTGTGCATAATGAGGTGTAAGTTAGTGATGTGAACTTAGAGCTGCTGCTCTGGGACCTTGCTGATACCAACTCGCTTGTATTTCGTACAGTGTGTGGTGACAGTGGGAGCGAGCACCACTGTGGTGACCCGACCTCTCCTTCCCTCTCCTTCCTGGTGGCATTCCTAAGTTACCTACAGCAGCAGACTTGGCAACATTGGTTGAAGCAACTCAGGCTAATTTAGGTCATTTATGGGATTTTTTTTTTTTTTTTTTTAATCTTTCTGTTAAGTTTGTTTTCACATTGCAGAAGGTTGCAGCAGGAGGCAGATGCGGAGTCCAGCAGCAGATGCTGCCGGCTACAAAAAGGGGCTGGAAGGGAGTTTGAGGACACTAAATGGGGATAAAGAGAAAAATAAGCTGCAAGTCCATTTTGAAAGCTTTTGAAGCCATAATCCATCTCTATCATAGGTTTTTGTCGTGTTTAGAAACCCACGTCAGGGCAGCTTTTTCAGCTTCAGATACTGGCAATGGCATAAGGTTAGATTTTTAAGAAAAAAAAAAAAAAAGTGGTGTGAAGTTGTAGTAACTCTAGTATCAGAAAAAAGTTGAAGCCACAGGGGTGAACAACAGCTGACATATCAAAGTGTAAAGTACGTTTTATCTAGGTTCTCAGTCCTTTTGTAAGATATTAATGGTTTATTTGAAATGCAAATGAGAAGGGACCAAAATTTTATTTCAAAACCATATTCCACATCAAACTTTGATGTGTGATTATACAGAAAGAGCTTCTAAAATTTTTCTGTAGTTTTTAAAATCAGCTCAGTGTATTCTTAAAGGGCCTGCGTTTAAGATAAAAGACTTGGTAAGCAAACAGCAGTTGCTGTTTTAAGTGCAGTTTCCTATTCTCTAAAGCATCAAGCAGGAGAATCATTAAGTCTCCTTTGTTTCAGATGAGTGGAAGAAGAGGGCGGGAGGTGAGTAAAGACATTGTGGCTATTTTTGCAGAGACTATTTTATGCAGCCCTTTTGTACCACCTGACTGGGAATCAATAGCACTTTACTGGAAAATAAACAAGCAAAATGAAAACCCAGGAAAGTTCCTGAGCGCAGCTGCCTGCAGTGCCGTTGGGAAATGAAATCTTCCTTCAACTTTCAGCACTTGCACAAAAGGGCAACAATGCCGTTGGAGTTTTACATTAAATTTGACTTCTTTTTAGGACCTTTCTAATTTTTTTTTTTTAACAGAAGTCATAGCCTACTATTTTTGTGGAACATAAATATTCTCATATGTGTTGTACCAATACAGTAACTTCTGCTTGGAAAGGTTTTACTTTTTTGCCTCTTTTCTTTTTTTCTTAAATTCAGCTCTGTGTTCTTGTTCCCTTCTCTCTTTTCTCCCTCCGCTTCCATCCCCAACTCCACTTCTTTACAACAGCATAAATGGCAACCAAATTGCACAGAAGTGGAGAAGTATTCTTAAATGGCATCGTCTCAGAAAAACTCTTGATCTCTTCAGTTTGCGCTTTCAGTGTCTTATCTGTGTGCGTTCCTGCACTCAGAAAGCATTACCGACTCAGCAAAGTAGCAGAGAATTCAACTCTGTAATTCAAGCTGGAAATTGTCAAACTGAAATGGAAGCTTTTTTTCTAAGGAAAGAAAAAATTTGTTTGAAGAATTCATCAGAAAAATGTGACAAAGCTGTCATAATTTGTGAATGGAACAACACTGATGTTTGAAATGTTGTCATCAGAATAAACATTGTTGACCCATTCTGCTAATCCTCTTTTTCTTTGATTTGGTAATGACCACTACACAAAACTCTGGCTTCAAGCCTGGGAGGAAAGTCCCCTAAAATTATTACTGTGATTTTTGTCTTTCATATGCTTTTTTGTTACTTGGTGTTTTGTTTTGTTTTTTTTTTTTAACATTTTTAGAAATATGAATAGGTGGAATTGTAAGAATTAAAGACAGTTAACTTTTGGGGTAGGATTCCTCAGGCCTAAGGTGTAGATGTCAACATCTCAGTTAATTATAAGGGGTGGAAGGAGCCGCGCTCTTAGCATGCAGTTCAATTCATAGAAAGGATGTCTGAATTTGTACCTTAAAAGTGCCTATTTCTCTTCCTTGCCTAGAGAAGCTTGGATAACTAACTCGGGTCTAGGTATTTATGTAGATGTCTAAATTTAGAAATTAATTTTATGCTCTAACTTGACAGCATCCAGTCAAAAATAGACCTTGGCATCAGCGTAGACAGCTGAATTCAGGCTTTTATGTGTTGTGCAACAGCTGCCAAAGAATAAACAAATATTCAAAAGTTAAAAGAATGGGAGAGAGAAAAATGCTGAGAACACTATGGCTATGATTTTTTTAAAAAACAAGAAAAGTCAGTGCTGTGCCCTCACCAGGGATATCGTGTTTGGTTCCAATTGCTGCCTCAGAAAGGCACATTGGAGAAATAGAGTAGTTGCAAGAGAAGATGAGAATGACGGGGGTATGAAGAAAATGTTCTCATGTGAAAAGAGATTGAAAAGACGTGGACTATTTAGGGAGAGATGAATAAGAGGGAAACAGTAAAACTAGCCAAAGTAATGATTACAGTAAAGAAAAGCAGGATGGGGATTTGTATTTTATTTTTAAAGCTTGAATAGAAGAACAAGGAAACACTGATTGAAACTGGAAGGGGGAAATTGAAAACTGATGAAAGAAGAGACTTTATTCACACATTGCGTAATTAACCCATGGCAGTCATTTCCCTAAGATGGCATTGAGGCTAGTGTTTAACCAGCCTTGGAAAAAGGGACTGGAAATACATATATGGGAACAAGCGAAACATCTACAGTGATGATAGTATGCAACAAACCCCCTCAAAACCAAGAGAGGAGCTTTGAACGTTTTCAAAGCAATTTCAATGCTCCTAGAACAGCGTGACTTTGGGATGATTTCAGATTTCACCGCTTCTGAACCAAGTAGAAAGTAAATGGTTTTGAGGAATTTTTTTCAATAGTTAATTTGTTTATGCAAAATAAATGTACTGTTTGAAACCATCAGATTGGATATTGCTTGGTTATCATCTGCTCTCATTTATTCAACTTTATGCAAAATCCGTTGTGGCCCTCTATCAGAATGAAGGCATATTTTTGTTTGTGATATATTAAGGGCAAAATAGCAGCAATATTTCAAAAAGAGTGGGCTAAATCAGTTTCAGTATATTGTCTGGCTGGGAGATGAGCTCAAAGGAATCTCAAAGCAATTCGAGCAGGTTGCAGCCTTTAAATGCTAATTGGGTTTGTCTGCAATGTTATTGATAGAGCCTCTAAGGAAGAGAATGAGAATTCATTATTCTTTATATGAATAACCAAAGGAAGAGGAAGTGAATTAAAGGGAGATGTACTTTTTCTTCCTAAAGTTTAGATTTATCGAACTGATTTCACTCATTTCAGTCTTGTGTCTAGTGGTCAATGTAATGTTTTAGGTTTTGTTCTGTTTGAAGGTCATTAAATATCTGTTGCAAATATCGGTGTGTTTTCACTTTAGCAACTAGCAAAAATGTGATCTCTTGTTGATTGCTCCAGTTGTGGGATGAAACATAGCAATGCAGTCTATTTCCATGTCTGCTTTGATCTGTTCTACAAGGATTGTATGGAGTTCTGTTCTCTGAAAGCCTAAAGATTGTTTTAACCAGGACCTGCCATCAAGGTGCTCCTTGAACCCTCTCTTAAGTGCTTCTATGCCTTTTTTGGCCAAGGAGATCTGGAATTTCTGTCCTTGTCTCGTCACCCACTCCTCTTGGTGGCATTGTGTTGTGCTGTGCAGTTCAGGGCTGGGGCTGTTACAGGGTTGGCGTGAGAAGGCAACACAGCAGCTTCCTGAAGTTATTTTGTGATCCGTGGAAAAAAAAGTGCGGGGAGACCACTTCCAGAAGGCCGTGACAAATGCGTATGAGGTAGCACATTGATTAGAGGTGGTGGGAAGCAATGAAAAAGAGGCTGCTTGGAACTAAACTATGGAGTTTTTTGCTCCCTAGTCTGGAATGTTATTCTGGCTGTATGCACTTCTTTCCCCTTCCTCAGTGTAGTTTGCTGTGGTCCAACCCTTAATGTTGTTACTGAAAATTTCCATGTAGCTGCTGCTGCTGTGAGTGTCAAATTGGGTTAGAATGTGACTTGGAATGAGCAGGAAGGAGTTTAAAACTGGGAGCGATGGGCTGTATTCATTAGTGCGTACCAGCTGCTCTGTTTTGATGTGAAGGGTATGAAAGCATCATCAAACCAGGAGATTAAACGAGGTTTACGGCTGCTTTCTGTTACTTTTAAAGAGACTGCTGTACTGTACTGGTGAATCCCTGTAGTTTTGAGACTGGTTTGAAAAAGGAAGACTATTCATCTTTTAGATTTATTTTGTTAAACCCTGGGAAAATGGATGGAATTGAGGACTATTATTTTTCACTGACTTGCAGTAAAAACTGGAGAGCACCTGTAAAGATTGTGTTGGATACTGTATGTGCATACTGCGGGTAGCTGTGCCCCAAACATCTTAGGGACCATTTACTGAAATGAAGTTGTTCTTTTTCTTCAATTTCAGTGGTGATCTTTCTATTTACTTCTTTTTTTCATAAAACAGATTTAAAACAAAGAGCTTGCAAGCTATCAGATGTTCACCGATGAAGTGTGTTAATTTTTCTTAGCATTCTTTCTTATTGTGGCATTGGAATAAGCAATATTATTATGGACTCTTAAACCAGCCCAAAAAGCATTTCCATGTGGCTGGGCAAAAGTTAGTGCCCTTCTCCACAGCACTACAGAGCCCATATATATTTCTTGGCATTCTTTCTTAACCTTAAATTTAAAATGGAAGAACAACAATGAAAGTTGTAGTAGTACAAAATTCCGCCTCAGTGATTCTGGTTTCCTCCTTGTCACAGCCCCTCCCAGCTGCTTTTACAGGGTCTCTCCAGCCATTCTGCCTATATTTCTTTCTCATATGTCTTCATACTGTTGATATAGGTATAATGACACCTGTCAGGGCAAAACGATACGGCACAATAGCTCTTTATCTTTGTGCATCGCGAATCTGTCTTGGGGCCTTATGTTAAATCTCTTAAATCCTTTTGGGGGGCGAGTGCACAGCAAATAATGCCTGGATTTGCAAGGGTCCTGAAGAGGTCTTGTTCCTTAGGAGTTCCATGGGATGTAATGCTGGTTATCTCCCCTGAAAATCAGTCCTTATGTTTCCAGGCCTCAATGCAAATATGTTAGATTCAGTGGGAGTCTCTGCTTGAAGTTTCTTAACATGCTTGCTGCCAGATGCATAATTTCTAAAGTAATAATAATTTCCTCTGAACTATTTCATTCTCACAGCAAATTTCGTGTATGTTTGTCTATTATGCTCTGTTATTCAGTAAAGAGTGATAATAATGTAAGTAAACAAAATGCAAAAATTGTAAATATTCCTGCATTCAGGTCCTAAGTGATGGAGATTTAAATATAATCACTATATAAGACATTATATTTACTTGGTAGCTGCCAAATGAAAAAAGAGTGGATGCATATTTAAATTGAACTTGGTTTGAATTCTGCAAGCACCGAACATGGACAGCTAGATTCATTGCAGCTCTTTGCATTATAGTTCTTGAGGAGAAAGTGTGTTTAGATGAAGGGGGGGAGGGGGGGGGGGGGGGCGGGAGGGGAGAATTTGTAGGATTATAACTCTGAGTGAAACCCAAACTCTGAAAGTAATGAGGATGCTTGGCAAAGTTTTTTCCATGCGTATACTTTAGTATGGGCATGTATTAATCATAGTAAATCTATTCTGCCTAATAGGCAGCCGGAAGCTGTCTATAATCGGTATGTGTATATAGATATATATACACATATATGTAAATGAAAGCTTTACATCTGTAGCAGAAGAAATGTTTCAGAATGAAGATTTATGAAACATGCATTTAAAAAAGAGTTAAGTTAGAGCAAAATAAAAGAACAACCCTATGCAATAACCTGTGCTTTGCTGCAGGGAGGCTGAGAGAGAAGCGTGTCGTGGCCAGCGTTAAGTATTAGGAGATGATGAGTAGCATGGGTTATCTTAAATTGTCAGTGCTCCTCTGTGTATCACAGTGACGGCAGGCCACAGAGCATGTTCACTTGGTCTGTTGAGCCAGCGAAGCATCTGTCTTTTTCAAATGATGCTTGTTGCTAATTGCTGTTGAATTGAAACCTAGCATAGAGTTTTTCAGAGGGTTTTTTGGACCACTTAATGTTGAAGCTTTTTGATGCTATCTAAATGACTGCTTCATTATTGTGTTGAAGTATTCTTCTGGTGCCAGTTCAGCTGTGATCGGATTTGCAGAGCACACAAAGTGGTCACAGGCAATGTGGAGAAAAACAGGAAAAAATGTCCGTGTGACTTCAGAAGTGAAAGTGGGAGCAATAAAAACATATGGCTGGTGCGGAATGAAGGTTGATTTCCAAATAGCTGGATTTAATTTTTTTTTTTGGACACTATTTTAAAACATAAATGATATTGATGTAAATTTGATGAGAAAGCAGAGTATCACTGTATCTTTTTAGTGCCTGATATGCTCCAGTCATGCAAACTGAATGGAAGTCTGGTTTAAAGTGAGTTTAAAATAAAATGAAACCTATTCCTATGTCATTGTTGTCACCAATGGAGTACTAGTGACTGTAGCCCTAAACTTGTATTAATTTCCTTTAAAAAAAAATACTTAAAAAAAAATGAAAAAGGATTGGGCTTGGGAATGGAATTGTCATAAAAAAATTTGCTTTCTTTAATGGCCAAGTCTTGAGAATCAGCAGAAATAGTCATAGATATGTTCATGATGGCACTAATGAAAACTTCAAAGTTATTGTTTACTCTCTTTGACATGGAGACCAAAGCTTTCCTTTATCACCTTTGCCTTTGCCTGCAAGGGAGATGATTCTTTTTTCATTGCTTTGGAAAGGGAGATGCCACAAACTGGCAACATTAGGAGAGAGGTTCATTAAATGAGAATATGATGGTGTTTCAAGGCATTCAAAATTAGCTGTACATGCTTAAAATGACTATCTGCTCTCCATTATGAACCATATACTGCAATTAATTGGATGGCCTTTGAGAATACTTCCAGCCATCTGGATATCTACAAAAATGGTGGAAGAGCTTTATCTCTTCAGGTTAAAAAAAAAAAAAAGGCTAGCCTGAGTTTAATATCAATTAGGGCTTTAACATCTGTTACTAGAACTAATAGTCCATAAACATCAGAATTCTCAACATCAAATGTTAAAGGTTGGAACATATCTGACTTAGTGTTAGCAGTATAAATGTTATACATCTAGCTAGAGCTGATTTTCTAGTGTTTCTGTCTAGTCAATGGACAGAGGCTATGGGGGATGATTTGTTCTGCCCTAGAATTGATGTCTAAGATGACTGGCAGAAGTCACCCTTTCAACGTGCCTACCTCTCTGCCATGACATTAGAGAGAAACTAGGTGTTTGTCTTTTTAGATCACTAGGGTGAAGTCAGATTAATTCCAATCTAAGCACCAAATTGCAGCGTATTTAAAAAAAAAAAAAAAGAAAAGAAGGAAAAAAACCAAACCAGGGAAAAAAGAAAAGTAGCGTGAAGTAGCGATGGCTATCTCATAGCAGGTATAAGTCAAATGACATATTAAGAATCTTTTAAATTACCCTGGCTTTGGAATCGGTGCTATGCAGGAAAGGGGCAGGGGAAAAGACTGTTTGGAAGTAGTTAAATAAGACATGCTGTTATAACTGGAATGCTATACTCTTATGTTTGTTTGCTTGCTTTCATTTTTCCCGCTGAGGTCTGAACCCCAGAGAGCTGTGCAGTAGGTATTGTCTTGGATGGTTAAGTCCAACCACTTTTTAGACTGAGTTTTTTACAGCTGCTCAAGTGTAGATGCTGATGATTCTGTGCTGTAAGGGTAATTACCATTTTCTCACCTTAATGGAACTTTTTCTAAAGAAATTAGAGCACTCCTATCTCTATGCTGCTTTCTCAGTGATTTAGCATATCCCCAGTGTATTTGAATTGTTCATTAACCAGATGCTACCTAGATTAGAAGGGAAAAGGTAATCTACCATGCCACAGGACCCAATACTTTCTTAAAAATGAACTAAATTCGTTCCAAACCATAGCAAATAACATGGGCTTGTCCCTTGGGCTTTCCACTAAAATTTCATGCAGAGCTTATAAATGTCATCTCTGTGTCCACATGCAGTTTGTACACATGCTTATTTTGTATAACGAGGATGAGGTGTCTTGTCAGTCTTGGACAAAGTTGGGATGATGTTGTAGGGACAAACCACAGGCCATTCCTTTTCTTTCTTTCTTTCTCTCTCTCTCTCTCTTTTTTTTTTTTTTTTAATATCGTGCCATACACGGAGAATCAAATAAATAGTTCAATAGAGATTCTGAAATTAGATCTGGCTCCCTTCTGCATAGATCCGTTGATCTGTTTAGGATTTCGTGAAGCTTTAAGGCCATGTGGCTAGAACTGGAGACTCTGGTTAAGGTTTATAAAGAGATTACGGGACCAAAGGAAGCAGACAGACTTCTTGCAGAATTTGCATAAATGCTTAAACAATTTGGGGATTAAAACCAAAGTTTAGCTAAACCGTTGTGGGCACTGCTGTAGATCACTCTAAGCACATATTTATATTTGAGTGCTTTCAATATCTTCATAAATCTGACTACAGGAGCTAAAACCTCCCATAAATGTATACTTGTGTGGATTTTTTTTTATTATTCTCATTTACAGTCCATAGCTGCATGCAGATCACTGGAAATGCTCGGAAGAGAACGAGTGCTAGGGGAGGAGCCAAGACTCGGTTCTCTCCACATGCTCACTTGTATTAGAGTCATAAATTCTTACGGTACCATTCATAGTCTTTTTAAACTTTATGCCACAGAAGCCACAGGAAAAGACACGGTCCTTATTTGAGGAACCTGCAACATATTGAAAAAATGCAGGTTAAGTATAATTAGCATAGGTTTTGTATGATGACACTAGTAATAGTAACATCGTAGTAACATAATACAGACCCGAGATACCCTCTTGTCAGCTATTTGCCATTAAAAAACATCTGTAGCTTCTGTGCCTGTTTAGCTGTTAAACCTAGCTAGAAGAGTGGCACTGAACTTCGTTTTTGTTCTTTTATATTATTGCCCAGTGTTACTCCTGTCGGATATTTCTTTTCATCTTTCCTCCTCTCTCTTAGAGAGCAAGTAAGAGCTGCGATGTTCAAGATCAAACCATCATGGTGGTGAGAGCTCAAATTTGGTGAAATTAATTCACTCATTTTAGATAATGACAGAAAATATATATTGGTAGTTATAGTTTTTGAAACTGCTATATGTATACATCGGGAAGGCTGAATTACTCCATGATCTCATGAACATTGAATATTATAAAGCAATGCTTTTCTTCCTGGTGAAGTTCTAATGTCAACATGCTGCGGCAATGTTATAAGCGCATGTTTTTTCCATAGAAAGCCTAACAGACGGGTATATTTTCAATCTTTTTATTCACAAAGGTGTTCAATAATTTATATACTACTTTGTATCCCATTGTAAAACTGCTCAATGAGCAAATTAAAGCTTAAGAAGGCTGTTGGGTTTGTGGAACAGAATTCTGTTCAGCATTTCAGTTTTTATCTCAAGCCTCTCTCCTTCTCCCATGTGTCCTTACCACTGCTTCTTTTCTTGTGTGGTGCCCATACCTTTCTGACCGTCAGCTTCCATCCTCCTCTATTCGTCCTCTTTTCTGTCTACAGAATTTCCATTCCCGTAAAAACATCCCAACCTTCCGTAGCCTACTCATAGTTCTAACATTCCATTTGGAGTCATGAATTTGCAGTAAAATGGCAAATTTGCACCAACTACAATGGAGGGAGGTACAAGTAAAATTCCTGTTCTCCACTTAACATATTGGCAGATATTCTGTCTTGACCCGTCTGCTGAGTAGCTGGACATTCAGCCCTGTATTCTCTCTTTAGAAATGGTGTTTCTTTGCTGCTTGTAGCTTTAAGCAAAATTTCTTTACCCTGTTTGCACAAATGTCCAGCATGAAATACTTCCATTAGAGTTAAAAAGATAAATCATTTATATATTTCTGTATTATTTATTTTCTGTTCTGCAATTTGACAAACTGACTCTCAAGAATTCACAATGAAGAAATTAAATGTCTTGGAAGGCTCTGCTGACCTCAGAATAAATGAAGTAAAGACCATCGATTTTACTGGGGATAGTGCTATGTCAGTTAAGAAACAAATTACTTTGTACTATGTATGACTCGAGGACAGTGAGAAGATCTGAAAGGCATCTAGAAAAATTCAAGTTGGTAATTTCTTTCTCAAATCAAGATGTGTAGTGATACCCACTGTGTTCAGTGCATGAACTTCTTCTCCCAGCTGCAGTACATTGCAAGGAAGGAGAGGAAGTCGTTCTGCTGCAGACAATATTTCACTGTGTTGAAATGTTAATAAATGTGACTGACTTAATTTTGGTTAACTGTGAAAATCGGGCAGGTTCCATTTGTGGATAATTTGATGCTAAAATGTATGCACTCACTGATGGTAATTTCCTTTCAAATGTGTTAAACACACACGATGCACTCTATCTCAGAGCGGGTAGAGATAATTTCAATAAGGTGCCATTGATATTCTGTTGGGTGTTACTAGTAATCAATAGAAAAGGTTGGCAGTAACGTTACTTATATTAGCACATTGTTTTGCTTTGGTTTTCCATTTATTGAGAAAACAAATAGTTCAAATTTTGTTCTAAAAATCTAAAAACCTGAAATTGTTGACAGCTCCTGACTATTCTTATGACTGACAGTAAACTAATCACGCAAAGTCCCGTCAGACCAGTGTCACCAGTTAGAATCTTCCGTGTGTGATGGTTTCATTCTCTCCCCCTTCCTCCTCCAAGGGAATGCAAGTTGTAATTGGGAGCAGACGTCTCAGCAGTCATTGACTGGTCAAAGTTGAGGTAAAGGTAGCTAGAAGTCTTGAAAGTGAAGCCAGGAATTCTGTAGATCACAGGGACAGGAAAAAAGAGCCAGAAGTGGGGACTGAAGAGGCGGATAAGAAAGTTGTTTGGATGTGTATCAGTGGGAGAGAACTGCATTTGCAAAGGCCAGGAAAAAGGAATCTGCAGTAATAGTTTGACAGTGTAATATACTGAATAATATGACAGGAAAGTCCTATCTTGGATTTGACACACAGTGCCTGCAAAATGTAGATGCATGATAAAAAGGTGCCTGAGTGGAAATTTGGGTCTGAACCAGGATAAAACAGTGCTATCTCCTAATCCAGAAGCTCTCAAATTGCCGAACTTCGCTGAGTTTTGTTTAATAAAACATATATTTTACCAAATTAGCCTAACTGTTACTTAAGAGAGAGTTTAGTTGGCTTAGGTATGTATACTGTTCAGATTTATAACAAATTAATGAGCTCAATTTAAAATTGATTCAAGTTAAACCAGTTCAATTCCTCATGAATACTGAATTTCAGATGGGTCAACTACTGGAACAAGAGATTAGGGCAAAGTTTTTCCACAAGGATAATTTCCAGATAGTTGGCAGTTACGAAAATCAAACTTCTTAATGAGTGGCTAAATCAAATGTAAGAACTTAACTCTGTTCTCTTTTCTTCTCTTGGCCTTAGTGACTTGCCCAGGGTCACTCTGAGTCAATGGCAGAGCTGGAAATAAAACTGAAGAATTATTACTCCCAGTCACAGGCACACCACAAGACAATCTTTCTCCTCATTTCCCTTTTAATGGACTACGCTAGCATTTAGCATTCCTCACCAGTCAACAGGGTAAAATTATTGGCTATAGTTAGACAAGCGTACTAAAGAGTACCTCAGAGTTTTTATGGATGAAAACAGCTATAAAAATGCTCAGTTGCTCAGTTTTATTATTATTATTTATTGTTTGCAAACATGGAGATTCAATAAAAGTTTACAGATAAAGGAGGCCCAGTACAGGACTTAAGTTTCCCATTGTTTCTTTTCTGTTCCAAAAGCAATATGCATTACTTAAAATATTTAGTTGAAAGAAGTCGTTGCCAACATTTTTCTGATACTTATTCTTGGAAAAATATATTAAAATATGGAAGAACTCATTATGAAAAATTATCTTAAATTATCCTGTTCCCATTCTTAGCTTCTCTTCTGCACCTAGTAATTGTTACATAGTTCTCTGCTAAGAACATAAACCAGGACCTACTAGTGAAATCAAGAGTACCTGTAGTCCTGAGTAATCTGTGAAGGGGCTTCTTACATTGCCAGATCATTTTCACTAGTCTGAATGCCAGCTCAGTTCTCCACACTGAGGTCAGTTCCCAAATTTTGTAGTTGATTTGTCTTCCTGTCGTTGCCACTCAGTATGAGTGAGTGGTGGGAGCGAGTTGTACTATCAAGTACCATTCAACGTGAACAACCCATAAAAATTAATGGCTATATTTTTCTTCTGGGGATTCCATTAATTTAAATGTGAACCATATTTGACAGCAAACATTTACACCGTGAATTGAAAGAATTGAGAATCGAGATGAAAAGCCAAGGTTAGCAGGTTACGAAACTTCGCTCAGTCTGGCTGCGCAAGTTCAGCAAGGACATCCCAGCATGTCCAGCAATGGGTGAGACGCAAGATGAAGACTGTCTTCTTGGAGACATGGTCACAAAATAAAAGAAACAGATCTGCATACCTAGCAGAACCTGGCAGTGGTTGTAGGGCTGCAACAAAAGCATGGGGCAGCTGAACACCAGGCAGCAAGCAGTGTTTGTTTTGCGTATCGACTGCCAGTCTCGTAAGCGAGCCGTGCCATGCGGCCCAGCAGGGAGAGCAGAGAATAACCTTCAGGACGTGGGCAATAGTGAGGCTTGAGGGCAACGCTTGATCATGTTCGGGAATTGCAAATTACATCCATGAAGAAAGGACCTACCCCCATGCGTTCAGGTGCTAGAGAGGTGCTATATCTATCTAGTTGCAGAACAAAGAAGCAGTGGTGTAAAATACTCATTGATGCTTCCAACGGCCACAAGGCCCTGCAGTAGCTGGTGTAGATTTTTTTAATTCAGAATCTCTTGTACCTTGTGGGTGTGGAATGAGCGTCTATGAATGAGCCCAGCATGGTGAAATGGGGAACTGGTGCTGATAATAGATAAGATGCTGGTACTACAAAGGGTGAATAAATTAACATAAGCAAGTAGTCCCGTAGTGCCACTGCAGAAATGAGACAGGTACTTTTGACTGCTGTGCTTGGGGAAGTCGAGTCATATGCAGAAGCATAACATATGCACTGGTATGTCTGGTATTGCTACCTATGCTAAGCTGGAAAAATGCGACAAAAATTACGGTTTTGTGAGGAACTGCTGACAAGTACAGGTGTGTTGGTGTGCCTGGAACTGTGTGGAGCTGCTTGGTGTTCATCATGTCCACCCTGTGCTTTTTCAATTTAAAGGATTTTCTGTCTTCTTTTTCTGTTTATTTATTTATTATCAAAGAATTAAGAGTATAATCACACTCAGTTGGCCAAGAAACAGCAATTTTAAAGCCTCCTGCTCCTTGGTCATTTGTGTGACTCATATACTTAAGTTTTGTTCGTTCTTTAACTCTAAATCCCAGTAGAGTGAGGAAAAAAGCAAGCAAGCAAGCCTTGGAACCTAACACAAACCAAAGTCAACAAGTAGCAGAATTCAATAGCAAATTTCAGGCTTCACTTGACTACAAATTAATTCTGCATTCTAACTGTGCTCTCTGGTTCATTAACATTCCAGTTTCTTTTGTGTTTTCTGAGCACTGCATTTAACTCTAACACGTCCTAGTTTATTTCTGTGTAACCTCATTCCACCACAGCATTCCAGTAGCAGGCACCAGGTTTAGAGAAATGCAGCTTTCCAATGCACCAAGTGTGCATTAAAAATGAGGATAAAGTAAGTGGGTAAGTGTGAGGTCATCAGTAAAAATAGCTTTTTCATTTTCCTTCCCCCCCCCCCCCCCCCCCCCCCTTGTTTTATTTGCAAGCCATTTGGATCTTTCAGAATTCTCTTAAAAGTCATTAATGTTGTTTTGGTACTCTCTAGTCTCAGTAGAGAGACTTAACCTATTAAATAGACTCAAGAAGGCGGGGAACACTTCCATGATAGCAACAATACCAGGCTTGTTTTGCAGGACTCCTCTCACCCTCTCCACCCCTTAGAAAGGTATAATTTGTAACTAGTAATCTGAAAATAACATGAAGAACTGTTTTTAATGCGAAAATGAATCTAGTAAAATTTACTGAATGTGAAATCATCATGCACTCATGTTATATAAAGTACAAATGACGTAGACTGTCAAGTTTTGGGTTTGCAAGCTGATTAACTGGAGTAAGAGTAATCTCCTAATCTCCAGGTGCATGAGGTTTTATGCATTCCTTTAAAGCATTAGACCACAGCTGGAAACAGATGAGGACGATCTGTGGCACTTAGTGTAACAATTCGCAGAAAAATATGCATTTAGCATTTGCAGCCATGAAATGAGTACATTTATTTAATGGATTTCTGTGGGTTTTTTCTTAGACAAATGGTATTCCAAAAACAAAATGTTTGACAGACTGCAATACAACGTGTGAGACAGATTTTGTTGGTTGGTTGGGTTTTTTGTTATCCTTTAATAAAAGGTGAGGGATGCAATGTAATTCTTTCTCTCTGTTCTGCTTCATGCACCGCAGTCACAAATACGTGATGGAAATGTGGTGTGACTCGTGTCACCTTTGCAAGGCTGCTCTGTAGTCAAATGTCTGGGGACTTAGCCCTGACTTCAGAGCCCTGCTCCTGGGATTATTTCTGTTTTGCATATGATGGCTGTGTAACGTACAACGCGTAAACGAAGCAGGGAGTATAACCTAGTTTCTCCCACTTCCCACTGAGTACCTTGAGTACAAGGCCATAGAAACAGCGCACTCTGCCTGCACATACCTTCACCCCTCTTATGCTGTGAAATGCATCCTCGCCAGACTCTCCTGTAGCCTGGTGGACAGGCAGGCTGACTTGTATTCCTCCTACTACATTCTAGATGCTTCATTGAAATCTTAAAAGGAGTTCAGGATCTTACCTCAGTAATGAATGGGAAGGGAGAAGCAGTACTCCATCAAACATATTTACAGGTAAATTGCCCAAGGGGGGGATGTACACACACACACACACACACACACACACATATATATATCTGCCCTCTCAACCCAGAGAGATCTGCAACAAATTCTCTCCAAGTTTAGGAAAGCACCTGGAATTAGACGGAGGAAGACTTGCCTCTCTGAGAGGCATGACAGGAGGCTTTGAGTTTCTTCTACCCAAGGGAAGACCCGGATCCCACCTCTTCCATTCCTGATTATATATGCTAACGTACAGGTCATTGTGTAAGTGATTATTGTCACCCACCATTGCACGTGGCTTATAGATAGGAGTCCTACCTGCAGGTGTGGCACCTGGATCTGAAGTGGAGGGAGCCACTAAGCCCTTACTCAGGTGCCTTTGCTTCAGAGCATGGCAGGAATTTGGAGACAACCCTGTTGTCTATCTGTGGGTTTCTCCTTGCAGACTTTGGGGCTTTCTAGGAAGCTTTCTTTGGAAGCTTTTGCTGCTGGTGATTTTTTTTTTTTTTTTTTTTTTTTTTTTTAAAAAAAGGGGGATACAGAGTCCTTGGTTAAAAGCAAAACAAGAACATCTCTGTGGTACTGCCTCTCTCTGTGAACTGGCTTACGTATCAGCAACAGTCACAGACTTAGCTAGAGTAGGCAGGTTTCCGACACGTCCCAGACCCCTTCCGATCTTCAGCTCCTCCGCTAAAGCTGTTCTGTCTCCTGTTCCGCAGGATAAGGGGTAATACCCTTTTCACTCCTCCTTCCCATTCTGGATGAAGTGAGTGCGAGCAGGGCTGATTGCACCCACAGAAGATTACTAATCACTTCTGGCAGCTTGGTATTAATATACCCGTCACAGCGTCAAATCCTGGTGCTGTGAGAAGGAAATGCATCTTCTTAAAGCTCTTAGCCTGGAAGCCACAATTCAGTTGCGAATAGGGATATTTCTGCTAGAAATATAATCTCCTTTCTGCGATTTTGCACTGAAGACAGTCACCTAGCAGCTTTTATTTGCAGTTATAAGTCTGTAGTAAATGGTGTGACTTAAGCATGTTACATATCAATGCAATACATAAGTCATGGTCAACTGAAAATAAGCCAGATCTTTGCATACATGAAAATGTTACTCAAGTTAACGGAAAGATCATGTTTGTATGTTTGGGTTTTTTTCCTCTCACTGTAAGCATTGAAGAGTAAGTGAAATGCTAATTGTCAATATACAGTTATACCATTTAATATTGTTAAAACTTGCTGATTTCTGAACAATCTAATAGTACAGGTTCTCCAGAATTATTTTTTTTCTTCACTTGAAGAAGTGATGATATAATAATATCAGAAGACGCTACGGTAGCATTTTGGCCAATATAGTACGAAGTGCCTTGCTGTGAACTGAAGTAGAGCGCGTGTTACTCTGTCGAGCATGCAGTTAGGTGGCTTGCTGAGGAAGGAGGTCCTACAGTAGGAGATGAAAAACTGTCTGTTCCTTCTTGTGATGTCCCTAGTTTAGTATCTTACACTTCTAAGGAATTGGGTATTTTGGGGGCTTTGGTGTTTTATTTTTGTTTTTAAATAATGAGAAAGTAGTGATCTGCCTCACTGTATTTTGTAGTGACACAATTCCGCTGACATCTTTTTAGTACAGCTCTTTTCTTCTCTTGTAAATAAAGCAAGGTGGGCATTGTCTCTCTCATGAAAGATAAGGGGTTACAACTGATGCAAAACACATCACCTGAGCTACTTTTTGTGCTAATTACGCCTCTGTTCAAAGCCATGGTGTGATAACAGCTGTTTGGTCTGCTGTAGGGCAGAAAATGGGCATATGATCTCACGTGTCTTTAGAGCTAGTACTTTCAAAGATTGTCTTGAGTTCAGTAAAAATCATAATAATTTAGAACTCAATAAAGTCAATCTGTTAAAAAGTTCAACAAATAATTGGCTGCGGCATGCTCAAACCTGTGTCACTGAAAATTGGGTAGGTTTTTGAGTGTGATTTTTTTATTATGCTTGAATAAGTGAAGTATTTGAATAAGGTCATTTTTCTCCAACTCTTCAAATGTCACAACTGTATTTGTAAGAAGAAAATAGTTTGCGATTAAGAAGCTTTGGTGTCTTAGGTTGCATGAAAATTGAATCAACTAGGCATTTGAAAATGTTCTTCATTCTAAATTAACAGCCGATATATCCATTCTATGCAGGATTTCAGCAATTCAGTGAGATTTATTATATACTTGACTTCAATTCCTGGAAAAATACTGGAAGAAGTCACTAAAAGTACCTGTAGGCACCCAGAAAAATAAAGGAGATGAGGGATGGTAAACATAATTTGCCAAGAACAAAATGTGTCAAACCAATCTAATTTTCATCTCTCATAAAATAACAGGTCTTGTGGGTAAAGGACAGGCAGTAGATGTCATATATTTTGACTTCAGCAGAAGAAATTATTGTAGGTGGATAGAAAACTGTTGAAAAAGCTATAATAGGGGAGTGTTATTAATATTTCACTGTCAAAAAGAAGCGTGTGTCAAGAATGTGCTTATTAAATCTGCAGATGACACCAACCTGAGAAATACTGTAAGTACTTGGAAAGTAGTGAAGCAGAAGATCAGGAAGAAAAGTTATAATGTGATTACATAGGGAGAGGTACCTGGAAAATGCAATGATGTTGCAATAAGCAGGGAATGCCTCAGTTTTGATGAAGTTTAAAATAAATTGTGGCTGAATAAAAAGCATGGCAGATCACTACATTTGCTATCTTTCTTGATGATTGCAATTGAAAAAGATTTAATTTTCAGTATTCGTGTTAGCACTTAAGGTGTGGTATTTCGATCTAATCATTTGGGTGAAAGCGTCCATGGAAATGAAAAGGGACAGAATATCTGTTTGAGAAAAGTGCAAATCTTTGACATCAAACTTTAAAGCTATTTCATATCACAACTACCAAAAACTTCAATTTCAGCATTGCAACTGATACCTCCACTCTACACAGCCATAAGCTTTTCTTGTATTAACTGAGGTTTTATCTTTTAAGTGGGCAAAATACAATTTACTTGATCATTTGAAAATATCAGAAGTTCTGTAATGTGGCAATTTTCATTTCTTTGTAATGATGAGAAAGGAAATATTCTTGGTAAAAGTAGTTTAGTGTCATATTTGAATATTGTTGTTAAAAGGATGTTATCCACTTTGTTACTTTGTCTTTATATAATATATTGCTTCTGATAGGAGTATATTAACATCTGTATATACATCTTAATATACTGTCTATACATGTATCTCTATATGCATGTTAATTATAACTGAAAGCCTTACATTTTGCAAAAGTCTACCCTTAAACCCTCCTTTAGGAAGCTACTATAATTTTAAGAAAATTATTTACTTACATTCACAAAAGAAATATGGAAGGACTGGAATTCAAATCCCAATTCCCTTAATAACATTGTGTTAACCTCATTAAAGAAATTCTATTAAGTGTAGGAGCACTGTGGGGTTCAGTAAAGAATTGCTGAACAGTTTATTTTACTGTATCAAAATTATTGGGCTTAAGTGATCAAGTCTCAGCAAAATAAATGCTTCCAAAATTTGTTTAACTTCAAAATAACTGTGGAGAATATTTTTTTTTTAATATATAAACCTGCTGTTTTGTTTCCATGTTAACATTTCATTTGTTGACAACGCATTCTTAACATTAATCCCTTTAATATGTTTTACCATATTTTTCTTAGTAAGATTGTTTTATCTTCACTGAAATCATTATATTTTCTTTAATAAGATGAACATTTAATGTGCTCTTGGCATGAATTAATTTTTAATAAACCATTAATAAGTCAGATCTCTATGGATTTCTTTCCCCTAAAAATCAAGCCTCTTCCAGCAAGGAGTTTTTAATAGATCCTGACATTTGAATTTATTGTGGCATTTTCCACATTATTCATAAGAAGAAGAAAGGAAAAATTCTGGTCAGTCAGACTATAGATGATTTTTTTCCCCTTTGATACATTTATGAGACAGTGTAAAATTTGTATTGCTAGAGAAACCGATTCTTTTAAGCTGTAGTGAAGCTTGGGTTATTATACCTTGTGTTCTAATTTCCTAGCAGAAATTAGTAAAATTCCAAATTTTATCTATTATCTACCTGTCAGAATGTTTGTGCTGTACTCAACTGTGTTGTGGATTTTTTTTGTGCCCCCCCCCCCCCCCCCTTTTTTTTTTGCGTGGTGTGTTTTTGTTGTTGGTTTTGGGTTTTTTTTGTTTGGTTGGGGTTTTTGGGAGTGTTTTGTGTTTTGTTTTTTTTGGGGGGGGTGTGTGTTTGTTTTCTTTTTTTTAAAAGCACTAATTCACTCTTCATTTGATTAATGAGCTACTGTGACAGTTTTTCCATTGATGCTTCAAAGTTGCAGAACTGACATGGTCCAAGTATGGAAACAGGAATTCTACTTAAAACTTGAAAACCTGCCTTGGTAAACTACGGACCTGGCCTTCTGTCTATTCTGTCCAAGACTTACAAAGGTGATCGTGTGAATATATTGGTTAACTGATATTGTCAGCAATCAGTTTTCAAGTGATAAATTAAACGTGCCCTGAGTTTGCATGTGCACTCCATGAGAAAGCTGTACATTCCAGCGCTCTTGGGGGGGGGGTGGATTTTCCTATTCAGCAGAAGTCAGAGTTGGAGCTGTGTAACCTCTTGCACATAGCCAGTTGTTTCGTGGACAGTATTTCTGTTAGCAGAGAACTTAAAATCGTCGAGTGGAAGGCTTCTCTTGGATCATTTTGTGCAGCTGGAGATCTGTTTCAATATAAAGTTGACGCAAGTCTTGCAGGTGTTGGCTTAAAACTTACGTAAAAATTAGTTTGCTCTGAATTTTAGGCTCTGTTGTATTACAGACTGGAAGGAGACAAGTGGGTACAAAACCACTTGGTCGGGATCTACCCTGAGGCAAGAACTACCCTTGGTTGTACTTACAGCTAATTGATTTTAATGACATTTTGAGGGACTATGGCCTCACTCTAGCATAACATCTAGTCATCAGCTTAACTCCAGCTGTGCTACCAGTTCCGTTCCCTTGAGTTAAATGGGGCTGCTGTCAGCCTTCCAGTTGGAGCACCACGTGTGCTGTGCGGGATCAGGCCGTACATAAACTGGGATTTGCTGACTTTACTGCTCCCAAGGTGTCGTGTCCCGCCCCCCCCCCCCCCCCCGAACTATGTGTCATTAATGAAATGGTGGTGAACCTGAGTTAAAATCAGCATTTTAAAGGAACTGCAGCAAAGCAGAGGAACTAATGTGCGTATATGGCAATATACACACTTCTGTATTCTGCAGAACAACTGTGGTTGTTTCTTCCTCCATTGCATTATGGAGACTGTGTTGTCCTCAGGTTTGGCCTTTCTTGCTGCACTCACAAGTGTTGCTCTGTGTGTGGAATTCAAAGATGAGACATGTTCCTACGCCATTGTGTGTTGAAGATGTTCTCAGTCTGAGCCAGTAATTTAAGAGGAAACTTACATTTCTTTTTGTTAAATTGGAGCTAAAGGTTTTTTAGAATAGACTTCAAAGAGAAATGGATAAAATGCCTGAAGAACTTATAATTGGCCTGGATTTATAGACTATGTAGCTATATATACCTCCTGGTTACGTCGAAAAAGCTTGTCAACTTCTTGCTTCAAAGGTGCTGACAGTTACTGTGGCAGAGTTTGAATAAGGCTGCAAACGTGCAAATGCAATCCAAGATAACCTTATGGTAACACTAACAGCCGATTGATCAGGTCAAGTGACAGAGGCAGCCATGCAGGGCTAAACCAAAATCTGAAGAGGAACCTTATTCCTTTATTTGCATTCATTTTCATTGCTGCTAAATCAGCGGTGTAAGGGGAACACCCACAGTCATTGCCCTGTAATGTGGTTCTGTGACCATAAGGATCACGTCTTGCACAAGCATCTTTTCTAAGCAATTACTGATGCTTTGTACCTTACAATGTAGCCACTTTTATTGTTTTATAACTTAGTTACAGTATGTTTCAATGCTTATGTTACCTGCTTTCCTTGCTCTGCCTGTACTAATTCTGTCCATCCTGAAGTAAGGAATCTTGAATAGTCTCCACACTCTTTTGTGGTTTAACCCCAGCCGGCAACTAAGCCCCACACAGCCGCTCGCTCACTCCCCCCTGGTGGGGTGAGGGAGAGAATAAGAAGAATAAAAGTGAGAAAACTCATGGGCTGAGATAAAGACAGTTTAACGGGTAAAGCAAAAGCCACGCACACAAGCAAAGCAAAACAAGGAATTCATTCACCACTTCCCATCAGCAGGCAGGTGTGTAGCCATCTCCAGGAGCGCAGGGCTCCATCACGCATAACGGTCACTTGGGAAGACAAATGCCATCACTCCAAATGTCCCCCCCTTCCTTTTTCTTCTCCCAGCTTTGTATGCTGAGCATGACGTCATATGGTATGGAATATCCCGTGGGTCAGTTGGGGTCAGCTGTCCCAGCCATGTCCCCTCCCAGCTCCTTGTGCCCCCCCAGCCTCCTCGCTGGCGGGGTGGGGTGAGGAGCAGAAAAGGCCTTGACTGTGTGTCAGCCCTGCTCAGCAGTAACGGAAACATCCCTGTGTTATCAGCACTGTTTTCAGCGCAAATCCAAAACACAGCCCCATACAGCTACTGTGAAGAAAATTAACTCTATCCCAGCCAAAACCAGCACAGCAATCTTCTGGTTTTGGTTGGGGTTTTGGTTTTTTTAGGGTTTTTTTTCAGACTTAAAGCAATCCAGCACAGGGAATGACTGTGATGCTCAGAAAATTGCTCTGTTATGTTAAATGCAAGGTTTGTTTGTTGCTGTTATGACGCAAATTAAAAATACCATAGACAGATGCCATTAAAAGGTGTTTTTGTTGGGGGTAGGGGTTGTGGGTTTTTTGGTCATTTAACTGCTTTTCAGGCTATGCTTGTTGAATGTGATCACTGCTTTGTGTGTATGTGTGCATTGAGCTAGGTATTTTTAGGTATTGGGAAATTAATATAGTCTTTATTCTTGCGGTTTATCTAAGGAGCGAGTAAGCATTCTTGCAGTGATGTTTTTAAGCACACAGAATAAGTCTCTACTTTTAAGTGTATGACCTCCCTCAGTGTTTTTCTAGCAAGGTGATTTCAGTTCTGCTGACATAAATTAATCTAATACACTGGGGTGAAATAGAAAATACTGTTCTAAAGGGGTTTTCTAAGTATTAGCATTAACTTTAAGGATATATATGTATAATAACTGACGTTTTTAAATATTTTCAATTATAACAATTAAGACAGACCACATCGCATGTGAAACTTTATTAGATACCCATACTATGGGAAGAACTTCAACTTTCAGGATCCTTTAAGTATGTAGTCTCCATAACTGTAAATGAAAGAGCTGTTGTGAATCATGGTAAGAACCAATACCAAGATTGCTAAGAAAGTACTTAGGCAGGCTACCGTACACTGCAGTATTTGCACTCATTGAGTTTGGCCGGTACAAACGCCACATGCCTGGATTTCTTGCCTAGCCTGGAATAACACTGCAGTAGTTGCTGCAGCAGCCCGCTCAGTGGAAATGGGGCCGCGTGCAGAAAGGTTGAGGCTGAGAGCTCAGCTCTAGCACCTCACATTCAATCTCCTCGTCTTTGGCATAGAAGCCGTACTGCTAGGTGCACCGTAGGAAGGCTAAGGAAATAAGAAGAGCTAAATGTCCCAAATGCAATATCCAGCATGCTAGGCAGGAGGAGTTGCTGAAGTACACGTTCACTTGTTAGTTCCTTTGCACAGTCTAATAGGAGAGAAGTGGGGAAAATAAGTCGTAAATCAGACAGTGGTCTTCTAACTGTAGTTTGGAGGAATCTTCTGAAGATACTTATGTCTTATGTTAGTGGAATATTTGCTTAGGAGATGAAAGAGACTGGTTCAGTACTATGATCAGCACGACAGCACTGTGACTCTCCACTCCTGCTGAAACTGTCCGGTTGCAGAGTGCAGGGCACAAGAAGCAAGAGAGAAAGGTAATTGAGGAGGAAAGAAAACGCAGGAGTGATATGATTCCTTGTGACTCAGCTTCTGTATTAAGCAAAGACTGTTTAGTATAAAATATGTGAGTGGTCTTGTGAGCAGGGATGCAAGGCTTCATGATCCCTGTTCCTCCCTGCTCTATCCTCCCCACAGGCAATCTCATGGTTGCAGCCACTTCGATAGGAGACATGGGTTTGAATCCTTTCAAGCAGAGGAAGACATTGGACTTCAATCTTCTACTCTGTCACACCTGCATTTTGTGCAGGTTTTTATGCTGGTGGGGAATGTTGCTAGTACTTTGAGAACACCTGCCAGACTGAGACTTCAAAGGCATGTAGAAAAGAGGTAATCTAGGTTTTTTGAAACTAGCTAGTCTTCATTGCCATGATACTTATTTGGAAAAACCTGGGTGGAAAGGGCAAACAATGCCATCTGTAAAACAAGGGAAGGAGGAAGAATCTTGGCATTACCAAGTTGTCAGTTTAACTCATTTTTTTCAGAAAAGCACTGGAACAAATAAAGAAATTCTTTGTAAACAACTAGAAGATTACAATGATGTGTAATAACTGTAATCAAGAAATCAAGGTTAATCAAGAAAAAAATGTGTCATATGAATTTAATTCTTTATTCTGGCAGCTTAACAGTTCTGGTAGATAAAGAGAAGCCGTAGATGTTTGTATACCTATACATTAGAAAATCTGTCAGAATGGACAGGTACATCAAGTGAGGCTTTTCAGGAGCCTGACTTCAGCCCAATTATTGTTCTGCCTTTTCATTAAATACTCAGGATGAAGGACAGACTGCTTATTCAGTCTTCAGGTGACAACAACATGGGAAAATAGACAAGGATGTTTGGGAGGCAAGGTTTGAATTCTGTGAATGTAAAATAATTCTAGTCAGTCTGTTCCTGAAACATTATGGGAAAAATAAAACAAGCTTAGCTGGGTTGCTATGTAGAAAGGATAAATTTAAACTTCTATATTTAGATAGGAATAATTAACTGTACAAGTGCAGGATGGGTAATGACTCCTTAGGCATCAGCAATAGAAGAAAAAATGTGGGTTAATAGTCAATCTCAACTTAAACTTAGGTAAACAGTGTCTTGTCAATGATGTCAAACACCATCTGGAGTGTGTGACGGGAACATTGTGTTAAACAGCAGAAAAAATTCTTTAGCCCTCCTTGAACCTCCTAAGGTCAAAAAGGATACGGACCAATTTAGGAGAGTTCAGAGAAAAATAACAGGAGTCCTCGGAAGTCTATTAAAAAAAAAAAAATCACACACCCAAAACCCAACCCAACCCAAACCAACAAACCTAACTAGAAAAGGTTGGAGGAACTGGATTTTTTTGAATACAGAGAAGGTAAGACTAAGGTGTCATGATCACAGCGTTCAAATATATAAAAGGCTGTTGCAAAGAGGTAGAGAATACATTCACAGTCTTCCACAGGGAGGTCAGAGAGAAACAGATGAATTGCAGCAAGGAAGATTTAGGCTATACATCAGAAAAAAACTTTTAACAATAAGGATGGTGAAGCTTTGAAGCAGAGGTAGCCTAGAGAGAATGTGAGATTTCCATTATTTGAGGTTTCAGGAAGAATTATCTGTACTTGGTATTGGGGGAATATAGCAGGAGCACAGGGGACTCTTTGACCTAGGGTAATAGATGCATACAAATCTGATGCATTGCATAACGTCTATTAGCTTTATGTTGGATTCTTGGAAACAACATGTTTGTAATTGTATGTTTGTTGTACGATACTAATATGTGAAAATACTAGGATGCAATGCAGTTAAATAAGCGTTGAACCTGAGAAGAGGAGCATAACTTATTCCCTTGCTCTCTCATTCTTCTGTGTAAAGGCATTTCTACCCATTAGTCTTTCAAAGGTGAAATAGAGAACAAATCTGAACAGCTTTTCTTACAGATTTTTTCCTCCTAAAATGCTGGTTCAGCACTCGGCAGCTCAGAGCACAACATTTCCACTGGAGAGCTGTAGTTCTGTCCTAACCCCGTCCTAATGGCACCACTGGGCCCAATGCTTCTCGGCCAGTGCTTGTTATTGACTTTGATTTTGCAGAACCTGACAGCAAAGGTCCTGCAAATTCCAGCCTTGTTATAGTCTTGTTTCTGTGTCTCATAACTTCTTTGGCAGGCACTGAGCTGCTCCCCCCCCGCCTTGCTTGTGTAACCCTACTTGGGATTGTATCAAATGGTGTTCTTAAACATCAGGTCCAAAGCCACCTCTCTGCTTGGTCCTGCTTTTGTTGGGAAAATAGATCTCTTCTGGTTTTGTTTTCAAACAGCAAAGGGCTTCACTTCAGGTCAGACTGTTTTTCTGAAAGGCACTTCAGAGATAAAAAGAAGAACGCTGTATTTATCTTGCAGAAACAGCAACATCCAGTGAATAATGCAGCCATCTCCCTCGGGTCCTGTGCCTGGGACACAAACAAACCAGCTATAGAAAGAGTTCATGTTGCTATAGTCTCTCGATTTAAGCACTGCCTATTAAAGAACATCTACATGGCCAATTTATTCTTGTTTTCCTTCCTCAGGAGGAAAAAAGACCTAGCTGTTTTTCAGTCACAAAGGTTGTCAGTCCCAACAGATGGAAGAGCCGTCATCTCTCTTCTCCTTAAGTGGAAAAAAGACATTCATCAGCTCTTGGAATGGGGTGCAAAAATAGATAGCTCCTATGTTGTTAAAGCCATTCAAAGCAGTAGTTTCAGCATATTTGTAAGACAGCTTAATGCAGTGAATAAAAAAAAAAAAAAAGCATTGCAACAGGAAAACCTCAGTAATTTCCATATTAGCCAGAATATTCACTATTAGCCTACTTAAATATTAGTATAGATCCAAAATATAAGGTTTTTTTCTTCTAATCCAAAACAGACTTAATTTTAAAACCTAGAATGAATTTCTCACATTTCTTATCTTCTAAATACTTACCTCAAAATTCAATTTGTCACTAGCTTAGCTGGTGCTGCATGCATTGTAAGCTGTGACAGAATTGCTAGTACAACCTGGGCTGTTCAGAAGTGACTCCAAGGCAAGAAGGAGGTGGATGGGTGCTGCTTCACTGACTTTCTGATTTTGAACTTATCCGTAGTATGTAGCTGAGCCTCTACTGCAATATCCTCCAGTGGTGACATTTCAAGGTACTGGAATTAGTCTAGGATAAATACATCAACTCTTTTGGCAAATATAAACTTTCTTTGCTCAGGGAAGGTGAGAGCAGTAGTGAGAAATATTTTTTCTGTAATTAACATTGAGTCTTTCACTGAAGTTGGCCTGTGGTTTTTTTCAGAATACATGACAAACTTCGATCCTTTGCTGACACTGTTCCTTTGAGACATCATGACCATCTGCAACTCTCTTTAGTTTTTCTAAGTTCCAGAATAAACTTTGCTTTTAAAGGTAGGGCTTTTCATCATTATGCAAAATTCTGTTTAATCTCAGAATTAAGAGCTCCTGTTCACTGGATAAGGAAATCTGGAATTATGTTGTTCAGGCCATGCTATGGCAATAGCCTTTAACAGAAATATATTTCACATCTCACTTACGATAAAGCACATGTGAAAAAATAAAGTTGGAATGTATGTAATCTGAGAGACTGAGATCCAAGGGGTTTTCTGCACATAGAACTGAGATACGAATGTTTACTTCCCATACAGCAGATGAATGCCCTAACCTCTGGGTGTGGGGTGGTCTGCCTTGATGAGGCTTTAACTTTGGGAAGGTCTTGGGTAGTGAGATGTATAATGAAAAGTTTCATGCCCAGCACTAGTTCAGGGTTATAGCTGCTGCTCTTGGTAGTGATCACAGAACAGGTGAGGTTGGACAGGGCCTCTGGAGATCATCTGGCCCAACCCCCCTGCTAGAGCAGGGCCACCCAGAGCCAGTTGCCCAGGACCACATCCAGACAGTGTTTGAATATCTCCAAGGATGGAGACTCCACAACCTCCCTGGGCAGCCTGTGCCAGTGCTCGGTCACCCTCACAGTAAAGGAGTGTTTCCTCATGTTCAGAGGGAACCTCCCATGTTTCAGTTTGTGCCTGTTGCCTCTGGTCCTGTCACTGGGCACCACAGAAAAGAGCCTGGCTCTGTCTTCTTTGCACCCTCCCTTCAGGTATTTATAGATAGTGATAAGATCCCCCTGAGCCTTCTCTTATCCAGGCTGGACAGTCCCATTTATAACATCACTCTTATACTGTATCATACGAAATTTTACTATCTTCATGAAAACTTATTAATGTTTCTGTTTATATGTCAGATTATTTACTGATCTGAAAGCAGTTGTACCTATAAAAATCCATTGAAAGCAGTTGGTTTGACATATTAGTAAAGTTAGGGTTGAGTACTATGTGTTTGAATAAATATAATCATAATTTAAATGTGAAGCTGTATTTCTGGTGATCACAAACTTCTGAGCAATTCTGCTTGACTTTGAGATCCCAGTTTGGAGTGAAGGACCAGTAAATAGTTGTTAAAACCTCCAAAAGAGAATGTCTTCTGTTATGAAATTTTTCAGTCATATTTATAATGCAAATTTCACTAAATATGTGTACTTCAGGATAAGCAGGAATGTTCTTTCCTTGTTCAGACAGATTCATCCTACGCTACAGGGAAATCCCTTTATCTTATCACAGGTTTTCTTCTATGGTAACAAGGTGTTATCAACATTACAGTGACATCATTTTTTGTTTTCTTCTGGAGAACAAATGCGCTTGCAGTAGCAGATCTCATTCAGTGTATTGTTTTCAAGGCAAAGCCTTGAGATATCCTCCTCTTAATGAGAAAGCTTGAATTCTTAGATCTCATTATTGCTTAGGTTTAGAGGAAGTTGTATTAAAATTCAATTGTGTTAGTAAAAATGGTCAATTGGTTAAAGAATTCACTCTTGTATCTGTAACATCTCTAAAATTGCACCTTTTTTGGTTCTGACTGTAAAGATTAAAGGTGACTTATGGGGTGGTTAGAAGTGGATTTCACAGAAAGCTTTAAAGAAAATCCTGGTCTACTATTCAAAGAAGACACAAGGCTGTAATTCTTTCTTTGATGAAGTCCACCACTGTGAGATATGACATTTGAGTCCCCATTGTATTCTGTACACGCACGATGGATTTCTGATAAAAGTATGTGCCACTCTCTCATCTGGCTTTGTGTGTGTTTACGTGTGGTTATTTTAGAGGATATATGACATCTCTATCCATTCTTGCTGTCAGTGTTCTCAGGGTAAATAATAGATGATCTTCTCAAAGTTTTATTGTATAAATTAAATTGTAGATAAAGAGGAGCTTAGTGGCTCATTACTACAGAAGAAATAAAATTTCTTTTTAATTGGCAGTAGCATTGAGACATGTGTATGCATAGTCGTCTGAGAATTTTATGAAGTTATCCTTAATGGAGTGTTTCCTCTCTTCTTTAATACTTTTTAATAAAGAAGCAGAATTCAGTTTTGAGTACGTGACATGTGGCAGTTAAACATAAAAATTAACTAAATGTAGCTTAGTCAGATTCTTCATAAGAACATGCAAACTGGATAAAAACTGATTAATGCTTTATCACGACTTTGCCTTACATGAGCAATCTCTTCAACCTGAAGAATGTTTTACTGAGGCTTCTGTGCCTCGTTCCTTTTAAAAAATGAATAAGTAAGTAAAAAAGGTAGTGTTCCGAGACAAGCGTAGCTTAAACGATCCTTTTGTGGCGTGGCACGTACTCAACAAAAATGCCAGAGTGCAGTCTTGTGCTTATGGCTTATCTTAATGTTTTCTTCTCTCAGACATATTGGAAAATATTTTATTTCTTCTTCTCTCTTAACAACTCTTTGCTACTGGCCTAAGGTACAGCTTCAATTAAAAGGAGTATGTTGGAGAGAAGTCAAAGGAGCTACAATTCCTTATGGGCATGAAAGTATCACGACTTGTATGACATCACATCTGCAAAATATATGCAGGAATTTGGATGCTATGTAATTTTCTTTGGGGGATCTAGGTGCACGATGACAGGATATTAACCCTTAGATCTTCAGCTGGGTTCAAGGCACATCATACTGAACATTGACCATCTTTACAGCTGGATTAGAAGAATGGAAAAAATTATCACAATGCTGGAGGGATATTTTTGCACTTGGTAGTTGATGGATTTTCGGTTGGGCATTTGGTAAGGGAAGACCCCAGAGGGGTAAGGGAGAAGGCAGATGGGAATTGCAGGAGGATTCAGAACCTGAGCGTAGCCCAATCTTTTGTCAGAGAAATAAGAACAGATTAGGCAACTGGGCGGCGGGTGTGTAACAGCTGCTGCTCTGAGGCTGTAGGAGCTGCGGAGAGGGGGAAAGGTGCTAGAGACGTGCCGCGTGTATGCTTTGAATGTTCAACACCAGTTGAGAATGTGGCTGAGGATGCAGCACCTCTTCAGTCCTGGCAGGTTAACAATAAATCTTTCCAGTGTATTTTTCAAGTGGATTTTGTGCGTTGTTATCGGGATCTCTTAAGTGTCCACCCTCATTCACAGTCTCTCTCACAGCTGCAGTTATCTATCCTGGCGATGGCTTCTCAGGCTTTTAAGTAATACCAGTGTACTGAAACCTTTTCAGCATTTACTCTAAACCAAATCAATTCCTTTTTTTTTCTTTGGCATCAAGGAAAGATTTGCATATCTTTGTCTTATTTGGCTCAGAAAGTAAGGTAACAGGGGGCACCTAAATTGAAAGCCTGCAGATTCTTTTAGACTGTAGAGGTAATCCTCTCAAATGAGTAAAAATCACCAGTAACCTCCAGTACTGTTCAATGGACTTGGGAGTTGACAGTTTTCAGTTACCTGTGGTTCACCTTGCTGCTCATGAGTTCACGCAAAGCTGGAATCTTTTGCAGCATAATAAAAAAGTCCATATTGTCACAAGTTAGGTGACTGTTTTGCTGCTAGAAAGCTGCATATTTGGGGTAATTTTATATATATATATATATATTTTTTTAAACAATTTTCAAGTAGTGCAATCTCATTAGTTTATCAAAAGAAATACCAAGATATGACGTGACTATGCTTTATGAGTATGGTAACAGGAGATAGTTTTCAAGAAACACTAAGCCAGGCAATTTAAACTTCATACTGCATGCAGATTTTAATGAGTTGTCACTTTCACCTCTTGAGGTTTCTGGCTTGAAACTAGTGACTTATAGAATAATATAAAATATACTGTAGGCAAATACTAGTTGAACTTGAGTATAGTAAGTAGTATTGCATAGTCTTTACTGCACTGATTTCGGGCTAGGAGTTCTGACGATCCCTTCCCTTAGAAACCTGTGAATCAATGATTCCCGAGTAATGAAAATGCTCCAGCAAAACTAAGCTAACATTGACCTCTCAAATTCTTATTAAAAATAAATTGGCAAAGTTAGACCAAAAAATGAAACTAAGCTTCATTTGCAGAATGAAAACCTTTCTTCAGTAGATCTAGAAAAATAGGGGACTTGACTGCCAAGACCTCATGAAAAGGTTATGATTTTCATCTGGCTTGTTCTACGCTCCTACACCCCAGACAGAATAAGCAGTTGGCAGATCATCTTTGTTTCAGTAAGTGGAGCCGTCTGCGTCACTGTTAGTGGACTCTGTCCCAAACTTTGTGTCCAGTTCTTTAGAACTGCTGAACATTTTGTTTTCAGTTTTAAATTTTCCAAGTCTAATGGTGAGCTATCTCTTAATTTGTTTTCTATTAGACTTGAGCAACTCTGACTTAAATACATGGCTGCAAATTTGTCCAAATTATCTCTTTTAGAAATTGTGTTCTTCTGAATCTTTTCTGAGCTAATGATAATGTTAAGACTTGATCCTGTAATAGCATGGCTGTCACTCTCATCACTACATGTTGGACCGGATCTCTTCCTCAGGGCTTAACTTTCTTTTCTTTGCCCCCCTTATTCGTGCAGATGTTATCAGTTTTACGGGGGTAATATTGCTTGAGTTGCAGCTGCTAGAATAGGCCTGTCAATCTATCAAGTTTTGGTCACTTTCTGCCAGTCATTGGTGTTTCTTCATATTGATCGCCCTGAACAGGGTTATTTCTCCTGCAAACTATTGTAATAATGTTGTGACTTATTAGTTGCCTGCTAATTTGTGAATGGTGTTGAACACCAATCTTTCCTGTCATCCCCATCTACTGCTCTTCACACTCTTGGGAGGATTTTTTGGATTTGTAAAGGTTAGGGAAAGTGATATTAAATGAATGGTAAGAGCAGGATATCCCAGGAGATAACAGACATAGAGGAAATTTCATAAGAAAGTGCTTGTGTCTAACAGAAAAAGCTATCCAAGAAATGAAATAGTGACACTCTTCCAATAAAGACATCAAGAGGAGGAGAGGAGGGTTCTCCACCATTCTTACGCGGTGCATTAAACAAACTAGTGAAGTATGTCAGAGCTATCTCTTCTTTTTTTGCAGGAAAATCACTTTTGACCACTAGAATTCACCAAGTTACCAGGTCAAAGTCAGACCTTTTTTGGGGTAGAGGGAGTTACTTATGATGGGTGAAGAATATGAGACCTGAAACAGTTTGTGAGGAAGCTGGTAACTGCTGCTGCCAGTGTGTTGCTTTTTAAGGGAAATGCATAAATTAATAAATCTTAGGCCTGAAGGTCCATTGAAGTTTTTTGTGTAATACAGATTACGGAATGTCACCAGTGTGATGAGCTGAAGAGCTTGTCTGGAGTCCGCAGGCAAAGCGGTTTGTTTATGAGATGCCTTGAATATTACTAAAATATTAGATCATTAAATCAGAAAAGTCTTACTAAAATATTCTGATTTATGAGGTGTATAATACCTAAAATGCAGAAGTACTTTGGATAATATACATAAAGATTATAAAATGTCTGCTATAACGTGAGACAATAATAATAATAATAACTGTTCTTCAGTAAGAGACATTTCCTGCTCATTGCAGGCATTTGTTTAGGTTTTAAAATAATTTATTTTTGTGTTTAAATATAATTTTATTACAGAGGTTTCTGTAACTCAGCACATCTATAATTTCAATAGAAAAAAAAAAAAATCAGTAATAACCAAACAAGAAAGTTCTCGGAAGAGTGATTTCCTGGTACTGCGAGGCTATATTGGGACAAAATCCAGCACCAAGCTATACATCTTTACAAAGACAGTTTGTTTTGTGTTTCGTTTGTTTGCTTTTTAAATTCATACTGAATCAGTGCTGCTCACTGCTGTCGCTGTCCCTGACAACTTCTTGATTTTTCTTTTTTCCCCTTCACCCTTTGCAGAGCGCAGTATTGACTCCCATTTAGAGCAAAGGGATGCAGTCTGTGATTTCTGTCCGTAAGCTTTCTTTCCAACTGCTTGTCATTCTCAACAAGGCCAGGGAGTCTGGTGCTACCTTACTGCAGTTGTTTTAGGAAATGAGCCCCATCGTTTCCACACAGCAGTAGAACCCAGAATTCCTTCATGTCCTGGATTTTCTTGGTAAATTAAGGCAAACAGATGGGCTGGGAAGGTGTGTTGCTGTGTACTTGTCAGTGAGGTATTCTAAAATACAATTCAGAAATACTCCCTTTGCAACTCTGTTGTGCTTCACAGGAAAATATTTGTACAGGGAACACTGTAAATCAGTTTGCTAAAGTGTGTCATTCATGGTTCCAAAATTCCTAGTTCTCAGCTGGGAGCAGAGTTTTATTCATCGTGACTCACTTAGGAGGAGGTTTATAATAATCTGTCATCATCTCCCTTTCCTCCCCACCTGTCCTGTCTGACCCTTTTCTCCTGCTAATCAGTGACTGAGATGTTTTTATTTCCTTGAATTTTGTCATCTTGGTGACTCCTCTGGAGGTAATGCTGAGTTCAGATAATCCATTTCAACTCAGAGCTCCAGACAAGCGCAGAGGAAGACAGCAGGGAGTGATAGAAATGGCATTTGGAGGAATAGAGGATAAGCAATAAATTTTTAAAACCCAAGTGATAAAGAAGTGGGGGGACACAGGGAAAGAAATAGCAGCAAAAATATTTCCAGAAACAGGACATCTTTTCAAGCCATAGATTGGAAACGATGGGTCATGTTATGATGTCCTAAATCCTTGCTGCACCTTCTAAAGAGACATTGCACACATGGCTTCAAAAAAAGGCACCGCAGTGTTAACTGAGTAAATTTTTTTAGATTGATTTCTCTTTGATAAGCATCTACATCCATTAATACAACATTATTTGTGTTTCACCGGTAAGCTCGTGAATTTGTTACATCAAAACTGTGAACTAGAAAGATGTTTACGTGTACTCAGCTTTTTAGTACACCATAGTTTGCACTAATTGAAATTCTTACAGTGATTTCTAAGTTCAGAATGTAAATTTAAAGAAATACAGTGATTTAGCAAGCTGGCACTGCTGACTTCTCAGGATTACACTTATATCTTCTTGCAGTATATAGCACATATAATTTATAAAATTGAAATCCCAGGAATATGCTCAGCCCCACAATAGAATGGTGTTGGAAGGTGAGCTCAGCTGGTGTGTCACCTCCAATTTTCTGCAAGACCTGAGATTTTTTTTTTTTTTTACACAGGTTTTTGGTTTGGTTTGGTTTTTTTCCAGATAAATTGGATGATTCATAAGGAAAAGTTGTCTAAGGTCACCCAGTAAAGTTCATGGTTCAGTGCCTAATTTTGCCTAGGCTTTTTATTCTCTGATTGCATGGTCTCATTAAAAATGTACTGGAAGCAGGTACATATAGAAATCCTATGAGAAACAACTGCTGCAATTTGGAAAGTTACGCTAGCCAAATGGTAACCTTTAATATTAAATAGAGATGTAGTGGCTTTCCAACACTTTCCTTTCAGGAGGATGTAACTGGTAATCAAAAAACGATTACTCAATACTCAAAGTGATAGAAGCTATCGTATGACGTAGCTAAGTGCCTTTCCAAGCAGCGACGTAGTGGAAGCTGGGTGAAATATGTTTACTCTGCCTCCCCTCTTGGATTATCGTTGCAACAGTGCCTTGAAGAAAGCAAAAATTTATTATCATGTTTTGATCTTAACCTGAAGAAGTTATTTGGTGGTAGAGTACATTAACTGTGCTTAATACGTAAACATGGTGGATATATCTAAATGCTTTTAATTATGAAAAACTCAATTATGATAGCCATTGGTTACCTTCATACTCAAGCCTTCAAGAAAGCATGAAAATAATTAAATGTAAAGGATATCTTTTAGTAATTGAGGTGGTAGGACTGCTTTGATACCTCCTCTGTAGTAACTGTTCTTAAGCATGAATAGTGCCTGTGCTGGACAAGGCAAAAAACTCTCTGCAAAGCTTTTGGTCTGAACCAGGGAGCTATTGAGCAGAGTGGACTTCAAAAAAAGCCTAGAGAGGGATTGATTGTTGCTGATTTGCTTCTCATGAGTCAATAATCCAGATTATCAGACAGTAAATTCTGCTAATATGCAAATGAACCAGCTGCTTCTTTTGAGATGTCAGAATAATCCCATTATTATGGTTTTGGGTGTTTTGTGTATTTGTGAAGTAATGAAGGCAATAGCAATGTTTCCTCTCAGTTTCATTTTTGGCACAGGCAGCAACTTTAACTCTTTGCTGTGGCTGTTTTTCCATTGTACTGCGAGGGACAGAAATGGGGGCAGGGGAGGGGAAGGCCTGATCCCACCACCGTTGAGGTCAATAGGAAATAGCCTGCTCAACGAAGCTGTTGTCACTACAGGTCTTCCTATTTACCTTGGTGAATTTTGGACCAACCCCATGAGAATGGGAGCAGGTCTCTAGCAGAAGAAAAGCAAAAAATACAGAAAAGCAATTTTCATCTCGACTAAAACAAGTTTGGAATAAGGACCTGGAAGCCTTGAATCCCGTAAAGGGTCAGTGAGGCATCCTCACCTTCATTCCCTCAGAGCATATAGTATCACCCAGCAGGTCTGCAGATGACCTGGGACAGGACTTGTAACGTTGGTGAACATCATCACAGTTGTTTTATGAATATCTGGCTCCAGGAATGGAGCCCACAAGCCCGTCTTCCAGCACCTGGTCTTTATAAAGCGCGTGGAGAGCATCAGGTGTCCAAGCGTGTGAACGGTGCGGGAATGCCTAAGCCGGCTCAAAGCTGTAGCCAGCTGCCGGGGGCTGCAGGAGGTAATGCAAACGTGTCTCAGCAGCAACTGCAGGCTGTCAGCTGTATCGTGAAGAAGTGAGGGGAAAGAGCGAGATCCCAGAAGAGACATGGTTTGGGGGAGGAGAAAGAAAGAGATCTGCACCCGTCTGCAGCTTGAAGAACTGTGATCCCTGGTCCCCCAAACCCAGTTCCTCCAAATCGGGTAGATCCCAGTACTCCACCTGCATCCTGCCCTCAGTCTTTCCCACACAAGCCCCACCAGCCCCTCCTAACCCTGTAGCCCTTGAAATGCCAATGACTGTTGTTGGCCCTTCTGCAGTTCTTAGCCCACGGAGTTGCCACTGCAAAATTGAATTTTGGTAACAATATTGAAGCCTGGATTCAGCTGTGAGTCGTTCAATAGGAAAAGGTGCAGAAAGACAGGGTGCAGAAACCTCTCTGTGGCCTGACTGGAGTGTTTCTGGAGTAGGCATTCATTGTTTCAGATTCCTGAATTTAATTATCCTACGTATTATCGCTGTTTTCTCGATTTGTTGGGATGGAAATAATGGATTCTGCCATTTGTGCAGTGGCCGCGAGCGGGCAGCCGGGTTAAGCTGCATGCCCTGTCTCGGCAGCGCAGCCCTGCCGCCCCGCGGAAGCCGGGCCAGCCAGCAGGAGAGAGGGCAGCGAAGAAATCGGGCTGCAGCTTCTGTCTGATGGTGGCTTACGCATTTTATATTCTTACTCTTCAATGAAAAATGAATAAGTAGTTTTCGGGCAAAGGCAGATCTTGTATCTCCAGGACAGGGCCCCCAGCCCTGCGCGCTATTAGGGAAGCGTAAGCACCGCTGCTGTCTTCTGCTCTTCATTCTCCTCCTTTTTGAGCTTGGTGCTGCCCATGCTCGTGGGCACGCGCTGAGTACATCTCCCAGATGAGTAGACACAAATTTTAGGCCCGTGGGTGCCTGAATTTATGAATCTGAGCTGGAGTTGGCATGTGTTTACGTACACAGCTGAGGAAAGAGAGCAAATGCACGACAGCAAACTCCAAGCACCCCAGTAATTTTTCTGGGGAAAACAGAAGTTCTCAGGGACCATTAGGTATGGAAGGTGTTACAATGAAAATTATTTTGTAGCTCATGCTTGAACTCTGCCTAAATTTTGCCGTATTTAAACTTTGGATGCCTAAGTGCTTTTTTCCCCCAAAATATGGACAGATAAAGTATGTTTTGGGGAAAATTGAGGCACACATAAATAGTACATTTACATTGCTATAGAATGTTTTGTGTTAGAAATTAGTTTGCAAATCTACAGATGGAATTTTTTTTTACCTTTTCATTAAAAGCGTATTAGCATCCACTAGGAGCTAATGATCTAAAGATGTAATAGGCACAGAATTTTGCAAGTTAGTGAATATACAAATTCAGTTTTTTTCAAGAAAGAAAAGATAATGCAACTCAAAATGTATTTTAGTTCTTTATTTCACAAACGTAGATTAATATTGAATTAAAGGCTTCCTAGAATGCTAATAAATATTATTTGATAAACTTCAGTAAAGCTTGAGATTCTTACGGTAATGTACAGTAAATTGCAAATCTCATTATGTTGGTCTTTAGAAATCCTTTCTGAGAAGAAAGTAGACAGTGATTATAATGCAAATTGTGAAGTGCAAGCTAAATATTAGCCAGTAAGGTGCTATTCTGTTTAGATTTTGAGTCTTATTTTCTCAGATAGATAAACCTACTGCATTCATTTTAAAAATAAATAGTGTTATGGAGTTTCTGTGCCTATCGTACACTAGGTCAAAGCGCTAATTCTTTTTTTTTTTTAAAATAATTCATGGGGTTGTTTAATATGATTCCATTTATATGTGGAGATACAGCATAGTGCTCTCCTTCACTCTTCCCTCCTGCTCTGAAATTTTTATTTTCTACCATGACTGCTTACGCTGGAGAAGTGGAAGGAAAGGTGATTTGAACTGGTGTGACGTGGCTTTCTGGGTTCCCTGGCACCTCTTGTGGCCTTAATTTCTCTAGATTGATCATGACTTTCCTATTGAGCTGTCATCCCGTCTCTCCCCAAAGTGATGATGCTCACAACTGCTTTGACACCCTTTCGTGGTGACGCGGTTGTCAGACGTGTAACTTTTCCTCAGCATATGCAGTACATAATGAAACTGTCTTTATGTCCAGGGTGGGTTCCCATGGCAACAGCGATGTGTTCGCTGAAAGGTTAATTACAGTCATGTTGGTAAATGAAGTGCTCCAGAGAGCTGGAGCTGCGTGGTGACAGCCCGTCTAGCTGCGCCTGCCACCGAGGCGATGCTTGGTTTGGGAGAGAGCATCATTCCCTGCTTTGTTTGAGTTATGCAGCCCATGAAACAACACCTTTCACAATAATCAGGGCAGAGCAAATTTAATCGTTTAGTCAGTCTTACTTCGATCAGATTTGGACTAACGACACAGTCCAGGGGGCTGCCCTGCTGATGTCTGGTCCCGCAGGGCTTGGGGCAGCCGGTGCCTCTGAAGAACCTTACGGGTTATTTCCCTTGGCCAGCTTGGGAACATGAGAGCAAAAGTTTTGCACTTCTAACTGGGTATTTTGTGAAGGTTTTCTCTGGTTTCAGTAGTGCAGAAATGTGATGTCAAAATTCATAACCATCCTTGAAAACAGATGAGCAAGGAGGTAGCAGCCCGCGGTTTATGAGCAGCCAGTGCGTTCTCCCTTCCTCCTTGTTTGACCCCACCACCAAGAGTCTATAAGGAGCTGGTATGCAGAGTGAAAAGTTTCAGACGATATCCTTACAGACTTACTAGAATCCATTTTATTGGTGTCTGTCAACAGATATGAGAAAGTGTAATCTCTGCATTAGCCCTACAAAGGTATCAATGCATGATGAATATATGGTGCTTCAGATGCACCTCTGAAGTACCATGGAGGGAAATCTACAGCTGTCATCTTTAAGCTGTAACTAAACTTTTCAAGGACAAAAGGGATTGAATCGTCAGGTGAAGCTTAATAAATACATCTCATATTTCAGTTAGTTACTTTTTCCAGTTTTACTTGTTTAGTATCATAGAATATCTCAAGCTGAAAGGGACCCGTAAAGATCATCGAGTCCAACTCCCTGCTCCTCGCAGGACCACCTGTATCCTTGATACCAACTGTAACCTTAGATACCTAGTATCTTTGTTACGCTGGTCACCATATTGAATTTCTACAATTCCCTTTTGAAAGCAAAGACTGATTCAGTGATATTTTGCTTTCATAATGTAAAATGTCGGTAAAATCTTTAGTAATGTAACTTGAGCAAAACACAGGGGGTTTTGCAGTAATAGGCAGCCTGGGAATGTATTCAGGTGAGGCACTGGGATGCTATTCTATCATTTAGTCCCAGCATGGATGATACCAGAGGAGTGTATCTTGCAGGATTTGTACACATTGCTGCCTACATTTTATCAGGCAATGACTTTATTTACGAAGAAATGTGTGCAGATATGGAAGGAAAAGCAAATATAGTTGAGCCAACAAAATGTGTACTGAGCTTAGCCATGCTTTTTTCCATTCTCTTTTTCTTTCTTCACCTAGTTTGATTTTATGCCCTTCAGAATAGTGTCTCTGTCTGTAGGAAGTACATCGCTGTTTCTTTTTGACACTGTGCAAGTGATAAATACTAACAAAATTTCACCTGACCTGCAGTGAGAAGTCAGGGACACTTGGTCAGAAAAATTTACTCAGCAGAGTAGAAAAAACCCATACAAGACAACTGGAATTTTAGACTTTGAAAGACTGTAATCACAATCTGCAAATGCATTTGCAAATTTCCTCATGGAAATAATCAAGAAGATACAGAATGTTTAAATTGAATGCACAGAAATGTTTGATTTTCTTCTTTTTTTTTTTTTTTTTGTACAAGAAAATCTTTCTTTTATAGAGATCAGTCTTTTAAATATATCTATTATGAAAAGAGATGGCTTGGTGCTTATTTCTTAGTCCAAGCTTAGATCATTCCAGTGATGGATGCCGAATAGTTAGATATCCTGTTTCTAGTGTGATTGAAGCCTTGTGAGACGTGACAGCAGCTCATCAGCAGGGTTAGCTAGCAATGTGTTTGAAGGACATGATGAAGGTCGCTTTTTTAAAATCTAAGTTCTGTCAACATTTTTGCGTAGCTACTTAGTTTATACTGCAGCATTTGAGTTTGTTTAGTCTCAAAAAAAAGAAAGGAAAAAAACCAGAGAATTAATAAGAGGTAGATGCAGGGATTTTGGTTTTTGTTTTGTTTTGTTTTTTTAAATTTTATTTTTCCCAGTACTCTGTCCCTTTGAACAGAACGGAGTAAGCCAAGCAGAGCACCACAGAAATATGCAGGAACTGGACGGGCAGTTGCTGTTATCGGTAATTGTTACTGAAATAATCTACAATAGTCAGGCTGCAGATCACTACCCTGGCAGGGTGCTCTCGTCCCTTGAGAATGGATTTGGTCTGATCTTTGTGGGGACAAGGAGGTGAATAGTAATAAATACGGCATCTGTATGTGAAAAAAACATGTGAATGAAATAATGCCATTCCCCAGTTTTAGTTTGATATCTGAAAAAAAAAATGTAAAAGCTGTGTTGAAACAACACGGGGAAGGCACGCCATGGGTTACTGCTTTGTGTGGGTAATGTAGATGCAGTGTTGAAGTAATGCTTTTGGACAGCTAAACCAGTATGTAAGAATTTGTGTATGGTCTGTCTAACAGTAATTTTATTTCCAAAAACTTTCAAAGCTTTCAAAGTTTCCTTGGGGGGACTGAATATGTCCAGCAGAACGAAAAGCACTATAGCTGTACACTGTTATGATGATGGGGAGTGACTTCAAAGGCAGGGACCCTCGTCAATAGGTTTTGACCTAAAGCTCCACTGGCCCTTAGTAAGGTTTAGTCTCCAGAATTGTGTGTAAAGGCTAGAAAAGCACATATATTTACGCAAAAGGCATGAACATTGGCTGCTAAGTAAGTGGCTGGACTGCTGCCATCTTTGGGTAATCTACTACAATAGCATATGTTGGTGAGAAAACATGTTTATGTAAATGACCAATTTGTAGACAAGGAATGCTGAGTGGGATTTGTCTCGTCTGAGCATGCCTGCCGTTAGACGACTGGAAGATTAGCCTCGTCAATAGTAATTACTCCCTCTTCCTCCAGCCCTTGCAGGGGAAGAATGATACCCTGAGCACTTCGCTGCTCACTACCTGCTGCCGTATGATAATTGCTTTGGCTCAATCAAACCTTAATTAAAATGTTATTGATAATTTGTCTGCAAAGAAACACTTGCTCACATTTCTTAATGGGAGGTCAAATCACTTACCTTAATCAGCTAAAACTTTAATAGAAAATAACTAAAATTTACCTTAGTCTTTTTGCTTTACTGTGGAAGTGTTGGTCAGTAAATTTTCACCCTGTTGATTTCTATATGCAGAACTAACTGGTGAAAGCAAAGAGTACAGGATGGTATGCAAGGACATCCAGGGATGGCATATGTATATATGGCAAATGTATATATAAAGATAACACTTTACAAGTAAGATAACATATCAATTGCTTAGCAACTATAGCTGAGCAAAGCTCAGCGATTTTATTTCTTCTACATCTGTTTAAAGACTTTCTCCTAATTTTTGGATCTGAAGTGTAGCAATAAACAATTGTCACTTAATGTTCCAGTAGAAAAAGAACATCCTTATAAAACTCAAAACTGCTCAACTTACCTGAGTTTGCACAGAAATACCTATTTCAAGTGATTTTAAAGAAAAAAACACTGAAGTTGACTCCACTCAGGTTAATTCAGAAACAAAAATTTTCTAAATCTTAGCACGTTTATAACACATCGTCTTCTATTTGGAATTTATAATGCGTAGGGATAATTGGATAATGTGTTTCAGGTTAATTTGATTTGCTGAAAATAATAAATTTTGTGTTTACAAATCAGGTAAATTTTATATGATTTCAAATTTGGTTGCCATGTTAGACACTAACACAACCATTTGCATGTCTTTAAATGAGTAGTAGACGCATGTAGATGTCGTAGATGCAAGTAGTAGTAACAGATGGGTTAGTAGATGCAAGCAAGTGCCTTTAAATCATTTAGAAGTGTGTAATGAGTCAACATTTATGCACCAGATATGAACTTAAAATGCTACTGTTTTCATTAAGTTGCCTAGCTAGCACTGGTGTTGGTAGCATAAATGTCAGTAAATACTATTGACATATTGTGTGTCTCTGTGTGTGTATATGAATATGTATATATCCACATATATATTTATATACATATGAATCTCAAAATTATATTGGGGTCATATAAGAGGAGAAATTTGTTAACCTCTGAGAGTGATAAGATGTTTGGCCAAGAAATCCTGCAGCTTTGGTCCCTGACAACTCTAAGTCCCCCTTCAGAGAACATCGCCATTAGGTATGTACCTGAAGGGAACATTCCTTGGCAAAAGATTAGTGTGTGGAATGGTGCCAATAAAGAACAAGGTTTTTGGTTCACTCTTATTATTGTGTCTACTTCTTTTGATTTCTGGTTGGAAAAATCCTTTGGAGAAAACATGTCATTGACTACACCCAGTCTGACTTTGGCTTAATCTTTTGACAAATGTGTGATCGACTCTCTTTGCTGGATATATTTTAGTAAACTATGACTAGTTTTTGTCCATTATCTACTGGTCTTTCTTTGAATATGCTTCCTGCAAGTGTATAGGATGTTGTCTTCACTTGCTTTTTCAGTGTTTTTAGTGTTACATTGAAACTACTTTGTGAATTTCTGTATTTTGGTATTTTTGCTCTGAGGCTAAAAGGCAATTTATGCTTTTAAACAACCAGGTAAGAGCAGGAGCTTGATGGAGCTAGTGAGTTTGGTTCTGTAAAAAATGGTTAAGTAAAATCTGACTAGGAAAGGTATTGATGCCACAAGAGAATATTTTATAGCGCCTTAAATTTCTTCCAATACATGCACATGAAGAAGTGATTCAGTTAACCACAGTTGTCAACGTACCACCTTATGTGTGTAATTTTGGTGGGGAAAAAAAGGGCAAAGTAGTGTGTTAACTTCAAATTAAGTTTTTTCAGAGAATATAAGCACTTTCAAAAGCAAAACAGTTGTGCCCAGGAAAAGCATTGGCTAGCTTGTGGTCTGGGACATCATTACTGATCGTTCATGCCGTGTTGATTATAGAAAATCTTTCTAACTATTATTTTAGAAGGCACAGTTTTTAATTTGTAGAGTGATTTTCCTCTTTGGCCTCCATCTTCGCATCAAAGTCTAAACATTCTGATTGCTTCCATGATTGAGGCAAATCTCTGTGGGAGAAGATTTATTCCAGTATACATCTAGCAGATAGGGTGGGGATTTTTTTTACTCTCGTAAGTAGATTATGTAAAAGCAGGCATAAATTGAGTCTCATTAGTGTGGGATATAGGAAGGCTAGTTTCTTCATTCTCCACTAATAATTAGCATAAGATGTTACTCCATGCTCCAATATGCTTTGGTGATCTCTCTTTCATAGCTGACATAACTCAAATACGCTTTACGCTTAAATGGTGCTCCACATTATCAGTGTTGTACAAATCGTTAACAATCCTTGTCATTCCCCTTTCATTTTTGTGATGAGAAAGGTATCATCATCATCATCATCATCATCATCATCATCTTTACAGAAAAGTCTAACAGACAGGAAAGCGAAGAGGCTTCTTCATCATGATTCACTGGCAGAGAGCGAGCCCCAGACAATGACAAAGCCCAGAGCAGAGCGGGTGGTCGCTAGGGTGCAATTCTGACTACTGAGCCGTGCTGCCTTGCTGGGAGGAGAGGTAAGAAAGGATTTAATAAGAACGGCTGGGTGGCTGGAGGCAGCTACGTTAGGAAATGAGGCAGCATTTATTGCAAGATGCATATAGCTGTTGTATTTCCTTGCCAGGGAAGTGAAAGCATAAATATTTAGCCAGATTTCTAATTATTCCTATCCAATTAAGGGGACTATGCAATCTGTTTGGAGCTAAGTCTCTGTGAATAGAATGGCCATTTTTAGTTGCAAGACAGCTTCCCTCTAATATTCTGTTGTCCTACACAGGATATGCATCAAGCATAGCCGTCAGATTTCTGTAACTGCTCATTGCACTACTCGTATTTTCCTGCTTTGAATCCACTCAGTAGGTGACCAGTTTCCAGTTAGATTTTTCAGAAGTTGTTTAATTTCAATGGTAGTGAGACCAGCTTTTTAAGTAAGAAATCTGGTTGCACACCAAACATGTATTTTGTGACTCCAATGAAGTCCTGCTTGAGGAGATTTCTTCTGATTCACGATAGCCTTCAGTCTCTTGCTGTGTTACAGTGAATATTTTTGTCACCGTGAAGAAATAATATTTTTCTATGTGAAAAAATAAAGAACTGAAGACTAATGATACATGGAAATCAAGCACTAGAAGCTAGGTTGAAAAGTAAATGTTTGTTTTGACTCTTCCCGTCTTCTGCATTTTGAGGATGACACATTCTGTTTTTTTCTGTCCATGTGTGTAAGGGAAGGATGGGTGAAAACAAGTGTGACTTTAGGGATTGTACAGTTGTGGATTTTGGACTACGAAAGTATGAAATTCCTTTACTCAAGACATGGGTCATGAAATGGACTCATTTCCCTTTACTGTCTGCAGATCTCCCTCTATTTAAATATTGGCTAAGTTTGTTCTGAAGAATTTGTCTTACCTCATCCCAGCTATAGAAATGAATAATTTTTATTGTTTCACTAATTTAAAACAATTACTTCTCTCTGAAAGTAGCACTATTCCATCTTCTCCTTCGCTCTTCTGAGGACTGTAGCCTTAGTGGCTCATGTTCATTTACCATCTTGTCTGTTGTTTTGTCTGTTTTCAGAATTAAGCCCACCTATCCAGTTTACAAAAGTTTTTCCTCATTAGTTTTATGATCTAAATTCTTTAACATTTGAAATGTGAAGCACATGTACCGTGCCTTGGGCTCATCTGGTATAATTTGTGTTTCTTTGTGATTTCATATTTCCAGCTAAAACCAGATGAGGAAAAAACCTCAATGATGTGAGCAGAAGCGGTAGTCTAACATGAAAGCAAAAATGGAATCCAGAACTGATGTCCTCTTTGTAGGCTAAGCACAAATCAATCCCAGGCTAAGAAAAAGTTGACTAACCCCAAAGGATCTTTTTGCATTTTCAATCATTGTGACAAAAGCATCATAAATAATAATAGTGTCAGAAACTAGTAATCTTTCATATGTTTTTTTCCTTAGGAAATCCCATTGTTTTGCCATTAATATAGTATCTTATTTTGTATCAACTACACTACTTATAAAGAAAAGCTATATTATGTATAATGATAGCTTAGCCTACATGCTTCCCATTTAGCCTATTACTTTGAGATCCTGTATTGTTAGTCTGACACATTTATGTCTCATCATAGTTTGACCAACGTGACATAAAAGTATTAGCAAATTTCTTGAAGCTGCATAATGCACCTTTCTGTAAAAGATAAGCCTCTCAAGTGTGTACCTTATTAAAAGAGAAAAGCTGAAGGGGAATATAAAGTTGTGCACAGTGGTTTGGATTCCTGTAGATGAAAAGTCCTAAGGACTTTGTATAGTGAAATTTTATCATAAAAAAAAAATTACCCAGATGAAGTTCTTCCCAATCCCCATATACCATCTATCTGTAGTTGCCAGATAATACAGCATCCAACTAGTTCAGGCCTTGACAAGCTTGGATGTGTGTGAAAAGTCAAGTGGTGAAATAAAGTAGATGATAAACCAACCCTAGGAGGTTCCATAGTTCCGTAGTTTGAGGTCAAAACAGAGTTGCCTAAAACTGTGACCATGGGTTTGTCCTAGGATAGCATCTCATGCTGTGGGTCAAGGTCATCTAATCTGTTATAGTCTCATGAATAATTTGTTTCATAACTGGTTGTGAGAATAAAATCTTAAACCAGGATCTGCATGGGGGCACCAGTGTATTTATGCAAGTACTGATCAGATTGGTTTTACCGGCTGCTCAGGGTTGGAACTTTGTTTAACTTGCAGATGACATATAGAAGTTTTTTCAATAACTCCTTTTTATTATACTTTATATGCAGCCTTGTGCTCTTGTTCTCATAGGCACATTCTTTCCCAATGAATCAGAAATACAGATCTTCCAACAGAAGGATTTTTACAGCAGTGTTTTCCTGCCCGAGCAACTTATCTATTGTACAACTGTCTACTGAAGAAATTTCAAAATTTGCTGAAATCATCACTGAAAGAGAAGGGATTGGAAAATTGTTACAGTAATAGAGAGTAGTGGAAAGAGTGTGCAGAAGCGGATGAGCTTTTCTTTTGCTCTTCTTGCAAAGGTGTTTTATTTTCCTCCAAATGTTTGTTTCCTTTTCAAATCTGGCCTCTAGTTGAAAGTTTGTTTTACATAATTGATTTTTTGGCAGGGAAACCCTAGATGACATGTCTAATGTATACTGCAGGCATCTGTTCTTCTCTGATGCTAAGTCCTGCTAGAACATTTTAAAGCCTTCCAACTACCAGATGGCTGTATGACTTTTCAAGAGAACTTTTTCATTTTGAACGTGGGCTCAGGTTGTCTCAGTCCAATCATTTTCGTTCATGAATTCTGAACAAAGCATTGGGGAAATACACGAGCACAATGCTACTTAGTTTAATGATACCTACTCGTCAAAGTTTTCCTTTTTCTATGTACTGACATGTAAAGGAAAGAGACATAGTGGCCTATTTCATGATGGCCCAATTTCCTTTGAATAACAGGATTTTTGGGGTTTGTGGCAATTGTTTGGTCATTTGGCAAATAAATGCTGAATTTTCATATGGAACCTGAAGAATTTAACTATGTTGGGCACAAAGTGATATACCTTACCGAGCAGAATCAATGTGTCTCTTTGTGCATTTTAAGATAAGGTCGTAGTTTAACTGGGTTTTTAATTTAATGATGTGCTTTTCAGTTTAAGGATTCCTACGATTGGTTGTTTGGAGGAAAAAGGAAAAAAAACCAAACCCAAAAAGCCCTATAAACCCTCCCTCCCCGCCAAAACCCAAAAGCCAACCAAAAAGACCCAAACAAAAAACCCAAACCAAAGGAAAAAATGAGAAACAGCCTTTATATTATGACTTCATTACTTTAAATATTAGGTTCATTTTGAGTTTCAAAAACTTCATTAAATAATCACAGTAGATACAGCACTGAGTCACCCTGTTTGATTTTTATATTGCTCATCTTAATTAACCGTAACAAGGAGAATTTTTTAAAGTGACTTAATGACTTACAAGAACATGTAGCAGTGCAAATAGCGTGCTTAGATACATCTAAAAATATTGTATCCTGTGTTTACTGTAATCTGTGATGATGATGAACTTTACAAATGCATAGGGCAAAACGTGCTACAATCAAATCAAGCACTCTGATGCATTCAGTAATGATTTTGATATAATCTTCATTTTCAGAGCATAAGCATTGCTTTAAAAACATTAAAAAATATTAAAAATGAGTTAATGAAACCACAAGGAGCCTTGAACATTTTGTCCTCTCTAGGAGATTTACTTTAACACTCTGTTGTAAGCAGAACCAGAAGTAAGATGAAAGTTTTAAACAGCCAGAGGAGCTGGAACATCCGTAAATAATTGAGAGAATGGAATTGACCTTGACTGAATTTTGGGTTGCTGTATGGTCTTAAGTTAAACAGAATCTTATGTTTTGCTTTACTTACCTGTTATATGAGAGCCTGATTCGAAGCTGAATCTTCCCATATCCTCCACTGGGTTTTGAATAGGTTTCAGATGAATCTCCCATGGTTATTATGAAGGTTAATAAGTTAATGTTTGTGCAGTGCATAGAAAATGTAAGGTAATCCCTACCCAGTGAATACGTTGAATTTAGAAGGGGCTGTAGTCCAAGTATAGATGGAGAGCAGGAAGGGTGAAGGGTTGAGGCAAGCTACATATCTACAGAGCTGTGACCGTGTCATGTGATTCAGGAACATATACCGCTGTGTCTAGTGATAACTGAGGAGCTATAGCCACTTTAATCTTCCTTATCCGATAAATCTATCCTATCTGAAATAAGCCTTCCAAAAATTTAATGAGCGGCAACCTCTGAGAAGACAACCATTTCACACTCCTTGTACCCCATGAGTATGGTTTTATTATTCTTTAATAAGAACGAACAGTTTCTTTGGGAAAAAAATTACTTTCTTTGAGCAAATTTATAGAAAATATATTGTTGGACTATGCTAAATATTAGGGATTCAAAGTGAATGCCTCTATTTGGGGGCTTTGTTGTTTGCATCTAGGCTAACTAGTGATGCTAGCATGTGGATTTTGTCTTACTAAGTTATTCTAGACAGGCAGACGATTTGATTATTTGCAAACATGTCCAAAGACCAGCTCTAAGAGTAAGGTGGCATCATAGAGTGAGATACTTTCAGGTTTGCTCTTGTAAAAGACAATTTATTCCATAAGTTAAATAAATACAGCCCCCTTGCATTTGGGTTCCCAGTCATAATATGCCACCTCTCAATCTGAAGGATTCCCTTTGGGGGAGGAAGCCAGAAAGGGTGGATGATGAAGACAGGAGAGGACTGGACTTGGAGACTATTTGGAGGAAACCTGTACTTTCACATGGTGATGGCGTGTTTGGTATAGTGAAACCAGTTAGCGGTACTCTGGGTTCGTAGGACAGTCCCTATGGACGTGTCAAGAGAGAAAAAAGGGAAACATTAGTTTTCACTTACTAGTGAGTACCTTTAAAGATGCTTGGCTTCCTGCTCTCTCTGCCCCCTCCATGTAGAGATCACCCTAAGAGCCTGCAGCATCAGAAAAATTCATTGTTTAAACAATATTTTAATATACTTTTGCTTGGAAACAGAGATACTGTTAAACTCTACACCAAGCCATGAAGTCCTTCCTTTTTGTTGTATTTTTTTTTAAACAGAAAATTGTTGCCAAAAGGGTGTTCCTTTGTTTTATTACCCGGCATTTCTTTGCCTCACTTTTTCGGTAAAGTACAATTGAGATCAAGGAGGATAGTGAACTTTTGAGGTAAAAATCGGGAACAGCTGCAAGGTATGTTTTACAGCCAAAGAGGATCACTTATCATCTGTGCTATGAAGAGCCACGGGGTCGCTTCTGTCTATATGCACGTCTTTGCAGAAAAATTTAAAGATAACCAAAGATGCTGAGAAGCATTCTTTTAATCCTGCCTCTTACACCAGAGATGCCTGAGAATTGAACAGAAGAGCTTAGAGAACACACTGAAGTGCTGTAATAAATAAACATATTTGGCTGTGGATAAAGTCGGCTGGACACATCTCCCTCCAGAGATGAATAATGCAGCCCTGTGTGGCAGCCAGAGGGGCCAGTTAAGAGTGATCTGAGCTGCTTGCAGCCCCCAGGAGATATTAACAATTTCATTTAATGCTTATGTAGCACTTTCCCAGTGTTTAACTGGATTACTGGAGGCTTGTAACTTAAAGGCTTCTGGTGACTTAAAACAGAAGAATAGCTGAAATCCATTAAAAGAAAAAATGCCCACAAAAAAGCACAGTGTTCCCTGCCTAAACCTCCAGCTCTGCAACAAGAGCATGATAAAGAACAAATACAACCAGAGGGCAAAAACATCCTCTCCCTTACGGACATACCCTAGGACAGGAGCACTCAAACAGGAACAAAAGACATGAGTCCTCGCAAACTTGAGCTTCACCAAATGTAGCCTGTTATGTACAGAGTATGCACTGAGTCATGTGCAGAGCAATTAAACACAAAGCAGAGATGGCATCATGTTGATAGCAGCAGTAGATAAAGGGTTTTTTTCAGCATGACAGCAATAAATTAAACTCAAGTTCTTGCTAGCAAAAATATGATCTGGCCCTAACATGTCTGTAAAAGGGCCAGCAAGGAAGACATAAAATAAGGCTGAAGTAAATCAGTCCATGTGAAAGGAGAAATATGTTGCAGTCTGTAAAGTGGGGAAGAGCAGCTAAAAATTTACTCTTCCCTTAAGTGAAAGTGAAGAAGTTGGTTAAGGATTATGGTGGTGTGAAGTGGGAGTCCTCTCCCTGGGTTCCCTCCAAGCTGACGGAGCTAAGAGTTGTCTCACGAAGAAAACATCGAGCAACAGTATCCTAAACAAACCTCCTGCTAATATCAGGTACAGACTAGATAGTAAGGGTTTGAAGCAAATCGTACCAGACATCTTTCATAACCCATTAATGGCAGTGCATTATTGCCAGTAGATACCATGGCATTAGAAAATAAAATGCACAGATACCAAAACCATGAGATCGTGTTGTCAAAAGGATGATCCAAGTATTTGTGGTTGTCATGAAAGTTGCCTAGTATTTCCCAATGCCAGACTTACTTTTCAGTTGCTTGTAACACAGCCTGGCTTTAGTTTGGTAAAGTTTAGACTGAATTTTTGTTTTACACATCTGCTATGTGATTGTTTTAATTTACTGTGAAAGCTTTATCATTTTTTTTTGTAACATTAGGCAGTAAATAGCCTTTGAAGATTAGGTATACATCTTTTGCCAGTGAACGAAGGAGGTATATGGAACTATGTGCAAGAGAGGATTGTATGCTCAAAGACCCATTTGTAGTATATACCCAAGAAGCTGAGCCAAGGTTGTGCAAGCGATGTCAGTGTAAGCTTTAGCAATTACAGCTCCAGCATTTCTGGTCCGTATCTCTGGGACAGGACTGCTGGAGTATTAAGAGCTCAGAGTGAACACATCTGTGTGGTCCCATGTGAATTCAGCTCTGGCTTTGTCCCACAGGAATAATCAATTATTTATGTGGTTTTTTTCCCCAAACGTGAATCCTGGAGGCCTCTATTGGCTCAAGTGCAGCACTGTGCCTGAGATAACCAAGAGGCATTCCCTGTTTGTTGGAGTTCCGGAGAACGCAGTGCTGAATCCTGTGAGTCTCTTCCTCGTGTGCTGTATGTGCTTCAGCCTCCCATGCACATGTGGCGATAGCAGTAGTATTTGGTTTTCCTTCGCCCTCCTTCCTCCCACTCCCAAATTTGGAGACTTGACTCTAATGTAACTTCAGGCTATTTTCTGAAGAATATGTTCCTTGCTGAACCATTTATCCTTTTGACACAGAAGGACAATTATGTGGTGGGCATGTTACTTCTTTAATCTTTCCCATAAAGTATAAGTGAAAACAAGTGTGATTTTATTGTCACCAAATTGGAGCCAAATTTTGATTACTTGACTCATGTACATTAGCATCTAACTCCAGAAGTAGCCCGGCTGGATTCATTGGGTCTCCTCATAGAGCAAGAGGTCTCTCACAATGAGTAAATTTAGAGAAGTGGTTTTCTAGCACTAGAACAGAAAGAAGATCTGGCAAGAAAAAAGCAATTGAGATCTTCGTTGTTTCTTTTTAATTTTGAATTCTAGCATGTTCTGTTAAAGCTGGTAGGAATTTGTAGGAATGTGGAGGGAATAAATACTGAGGTAGCATATCAAGATTTGGCTTCTCTTGGTAAGGGGAAAAAGAGATAGTTTTATGCTAATAGCTCAGCACACGGCAAATATAGCACCGCCCAAGCCATGTGAGCAGTTATGTGCATGCTTGACCAAACAAATGCCATTGTGCTAGGTCAACCGGATGCAATGGTGACACGTGACGTGTGCCTTTCCAGCAAGGCATGATGTGCAGTTTCATCATGCCACATTGCATGGGCCAGTAATCAATCTAGAAATGCTTTTGATATAGCAAATCAAGTGGTTCTGTTGTAAATACTAAGGAAAATATACTGTAGCTGTATTTCTGCTTGAGATTTGTGCATCCGTTCTTCTGTCAGGTCAAACATGTTTCATTTTATAAACCTCAAATCACTATCCAATCCAATACACATTGTCATTTAATCTTAATCTTAGCATTTCCTATTCTTTGTTCCCGATTTCTTTGTTTTTCCTTCTGAACATATATGAAACCAGAAGACTATATTTTATCTTCAATAACAGTCTTCAGTGACTTTATTCCTGGTTTTCGAACATGTATGTATAAAAGCATGTAGATCTCTGTGAGCACAATACTCTAACCTATGTTAGTAGTGATGACGAAAATTCAGTAGTTGCTCCTGTATACATTCAGTTACATATCTGCATGTACTTGCATGCATAATTATACATGCAACTTTTTAAAAATTAGATCATTCATAATTTTGCTTACTCTGCCACTGACAAAATGGTCATTCATCTTAATGTTTCAAGAGCATGCTTGACATTATGCCCATTTGTATAATATAGTTAGTGAGTTTATGATTACAGAAACACTTCTGTCCTCAGGTGGCTGGGAAAGCTGATTATTTGTAGATGGTGCAGACAGCGCTTTGGAAGCATGAGCTGAACTCAAGTGTTGGAAGTGTATCTGTCCTTTGGGGACTAGTTCTTTGGAGAACCATCATTTGATTATTTTGTTTCGTTGGGGTTTTTTTTTGGGGGGGGGAAGGAATGTGGTGTGGTGGTGCATGGAAAAGGTGCAGAAAAGTAACGTTCCATGCCATAGTCCATAACCAAGCTGAAAAAAAGGCAGCTAGAATCCTGTCATGTTTTCTTTATAACTCAAGAAATTTTGTTAAAAGGCTTAAAATAACCAGCGTTTTTTGAGGAGTCTCCTACTGCAAAACTTTTGTCTGCAACAAATCAACAAGCTCCAAGACTTGCTTTTTGCTTAATTTTCTAAGCAACGTAATTTGTTCCAAACATCACACAAAGATATTTTCAAAATGCTAAGAGAAGCTCATAATATGATTTTAAAGATTTGAATCATACTGTACCTTCAAGACACTCATATTCTTCTTATACTAAAAAGGTTTCTATTGTATATAGGGTACTGAGTTCAGTGTTAAAGTTCCTCATATTGAAAATGTTCATAACACTGTTATTGTGATTATTTGAGTTGCATAAAATCAGATATTTTAGTTGATTCTCTGTATTGCTGCTGTGCATCAGGATAATACATTGCAGATTTATTTTTCCTTCAGTAATTTTCCGGTCTGTTTATGACTATGCTGAAGCATTTTGCATGTTATGCAGTCTAATTCCTTACTTCTGAACTAATTATTATACAAATCAAACATGAAGTTCACTATCTGGAAGATTTTTGAATTGGTGCTATTTCTCAACTTGTTTGATGTCCGGTATTTTACCTAGATATTAATGTGTGGCCTTTCCAGGAAATTGTTTTTACAGCAGAATTAGAAATGAAAAAGAGCAACAAAAATGATACTAATGCCCAGTAACTCGGTGGAGGGTGTGCCAAATTTATACTTTTCATGAGGCTTTCTAGCAAGTGTTTCTATTCGATGGTGGATTCTCATAGCAAAGCTCATTGGGAGAAGCTTGGTGTCTTAATTTTCATCATTCACGCAAGTCCTTCATATCCTGCTTGTGAGTCTGAGGGGACATCCTGCCCATTGCCAGTTTTTTTTCCTTTGCTACTCTAAAATGGTGTTAAAATTAAGGATGTACTCAGTGGATTGCCGGTTGATTTCAGGCCCTGTGTGTAGCTTCTATGTATCAAACGATTAATTTTTCTCTGGAATTTTGGGGGAAAAAATAGGTTTAAAGCTTTTAAATCTATTCCAAAAACATGCTTCAGTCTAACTTCATGCTTCTCTTCCATCCTCCTTTTATGAATACCTACTGAGATGGAATCTTATTTTTATTTCTTCAGTAGTTTTTTTCCTGCCACCTTGATTAAAAATGTGAAATGGTAACAAATTCTTCTCTCAGAATGTATCTGCACAATATTTGGTAGTAATCATGTAATCTGTCTGATTACATAGGCTGATTACAAAAGCAGGTGTTCAGATTGATTACATAAAACAGCTTCCCTTCTGCAAATAACTGTCATTAAGGGGCGAATTGTGCTCTCATGCTAGTTTAATTCCAAAGTCACTCCATTAAAATTAATGGAAAGTCTTTGGATTTCAACCAAGATAAGGTGTTTAGTGAGCAGTTCAGATGGCAAACTGACAGCCGTATGTATCTGGCATCTTACTACATGAATTGTTTTTTCCCCAGGTGTTCTCCTAAAGCCGGAGAGAATGTTTTGGGGTGATTGTGCAGACGTCGTTATCTGAGATACTGATTAAAGAAAGGAGCTATGTAAAGTGGAATTTCTGTTTGTTTGTTTTAGAGTGGGAATTTCAGGTCTGGGTGTTATAACCAAAGTATTTCATTCTGTTTGTGTCATTAATGGCACTGAAAAATTGTTTGGAACAGGCCCCAGGCAAAAAATACAGCGTACTTCAGGAGCACCATTTATTTGCCACAGCCACCTCTACAATTCCTAATGTGGGTAATGCTCTTCCATGACAGCTGTAGACCTTTCTTCAGTTGAAATATGATTCCATTAATGTAGAGATGCATTGAGGTTACTTAGATACTAATGCTGTCCCAATATCTCCTGATAAGACCTGAAGTATTCCTACATTTCCCATAGGGGATTCATTTGCTATGGTGTTGAGTAGGATAGTGTTGGTACGATTCTCACCAGCCCCTCTTGATCTTCGGATTGTTCTGCTTCATGAGATGAACTACATTTTACAGCAACAGCGGAACACATCCAGTGAACCCTAATCTAGGAAATAAAGTTGCCCTGTTTTAAAGTTTTACTCTACATTGCAGTGTTTTTATGTAACAAGTATAGGCACCACGGTATCAAAGAGAGAATTGGTAGAGATCTGGGGAAAATCCAGCAAGCCAGCAAAATTATGCTGGTGTAAAAGTGACGTTAGAAGTCTACAGTACTATCACATGCAGTTTCAGCAGTGTTGCACTCGTAAGAGGCTGTTGTAGTGGCCTCTTCTAGCCTTAAAAGGTATGAATCCGTGAGGGTTTTTAGAGTTAGGGAAAATACAGCAATTGTACTTATTTACCATAAAAATACAGAGCTTCAGAAAATTGTTTGGTGTCAATAATTTAATGCATAACTGACCCAGCTGTTTACATACGGGTTGCAGTCTGCCTTTTAGATCAATTCCTCCGACAAATGGAAGCCTCGTAATAGGTATATTTGAGCACTATCTGGTGCTCAGAGTTAATATTAAAGGCACACAGCAAAACATTTTATGATGTTCTTACAGGGCTTCATTGTCTTTTTAATATCACGGAAGGAGAGATAAAGGGTTCTATCCTTCAGGTTTTTCAGTTACTTGACTTTGTCAGGCATGCCCTGCATTTGAACAGGAACACTGCTTCACGCTGTCCTGTTGCAATCCAAGTTCATTGCGCTAAAACCAACAGTCATGATTTGAGCACAGCTGAGTTGATTCTGTTGTCTAATCTGTAAATTCACAACCTGCTGTACAAGTGGTAGCTTATCAAAACTTGATTAAGAGGTAGAACCTGGGGAGACAGGATAGGAATCTCAAACGTTACACCTTTTGAACTCTCACTTGAAAACCCCAGCGGCAAATAGCTGATAGCAGTAGGTTGCTATTGCAAAGGCTTGAACACGTCCAGTAAAGGGCAGCGGTGCACATCTGCGTCAGCTGTGTATCAGCAGTGATTCCTGCCTCTCAATCACACTTATCTCTGAAGTGTCATGGGTACATACCACCTTCATAAAACATACTAAACAAGCATATTCCGTGCACAGAGCTCAGTAAAAAGTTGACTGTCTTATATGATGCCGAGTTGAAAAGTTGCTGCTGGAGGATCTGTAAAGGGGGGTGAAATTCAGAAGAGAAAAACACTTTAATAAATCCTAACTCTTGACTCTAATGAATGTTGATTGACTGTGTAACTTTTAGGTAGGTTTGAGTTGGAATAAATGTCAAATATAATTCAGTTCACATAGCAGTGTGAAAAGAAATGCTCCTTCCCTTGGAGAAAACCTGACAGCCCAACTTTCTTAAAGGGCTTTTCTGTCTTGCTCGTTCGTTCTCTCTTTTTAATGAAGCCTTTCACAATTGACGCTTCCCTAACAAAAGGTAACACAGGTCATTCTATTAAACAGAGTATTCTTCCATCAGCAGCATCACAGCTGTAATCTGAGATCAGAAACTATTCTTTCTCTTTCATCTGATAGAAAAGATGAGTTGTTACTCACAAGAATAGTGTGGTGATGAAGTGATGTCTCCAGACTGCGGGTGCTTGGTATTAATGGTACATGTTGAGAACAGGTATTTAACTGCCATAAATATAAAAAAAAAAAAAATATATATATGAAACTAAGAAATGTGTGGTATTAAGTTCTTGAGTGAAACAGAAATGCACTGCATTAATTCCCAGCTCTGCAACAGACTTCACATTTACAGAATCCCTTTGGGAGCAGATTTGGGGGATGGTAGGACAGAAGAGAAAGGACCAAAATTGCTTAGTGCTTATGATTAAGATCAGGTTTTCAAGAGCTTAGTGTACCGAGTTCTGACATAATTGGAAAATGTACTCATGGGGTCGCAATAGGAGTTGCTATATGCTCAGCATTTTAGAAAACCAGGTCTTTATTTACATGCTTCAATAGAAGCTAAGGTTTTTGAAAGCTGGTCTTTGTTTTTCTTCAACAGTTCACTACATGGAGAGCAATGGTAATATTTTTCCTTTGTACTTTAATCTATTTTGGTTTTTTACATTACAAGTGAAGGGCAGGATCTGTCTCCCCTTCTCTGTGCTCACATTTCTGATCTGCTGTGGTTGGTACAGTCATAGAAGTATTCAGAAGTCCTTCAGATCCATCTGGTGTATTTTAGCCTTCTGGGGCGGGATCACACTGGGATTTCTGAGAAGACAACTGGTATGTGTGCCAGTCAAAGTTAGGAGGAGAGGGAGTGTTAGATTTGCTTCTACCAGGGGAAGGGCCAAGCCAGGGTGGGTTGAAAAGGGAAGACTTTCCCTCCAAGGGCAACGAATAAAGGTGCAGGAGCAGGGAGAGAAAGGAAGAGCAGGAGCAGAAAGTTGCAGGAGCTGGAGATTGCTTTTGACAAGTGATTCAGGAATCAACTGTCATGTCAATAATTCAGCACATCGAACTGAGCCACCTACAGTGCTGCTCCTTGTTGAATGTTGGGATATGTGTTAATTCAGCATTGTAATGAAAATAAAGAAATAAATGTGTCTGAATAGCAGGGAGCTGGGTTGAACTACTAAGAGCCACTATTGAAACGTAAAAAAAGGTTTGTCCTTGTAAAATGTATCAAGTTCCATTCTGGATGTAATTAAATAAGCAAGACCGACAGATAGTATGAGAGATGATGAAGGAGGAAAAAAGCACCTGTATTGTTCTCAGGTAAGACTGAGATTCAGTTTGTATCTGTATTTGTTACAGAAAACAAGGCAAATAGAGATCCAGTTTGGTGAAAAGGGAATTATTTATGTATAGAGTAGGAATTGTGAAGAAAAATCTTTTCTATTACTGGCAATGGTTTTTTATACTTCTCTTGATGTGATTAAGAAAATCATTTTGGTAGTGCAGTCTGAAGATAAATTTTGACACTTTCCAATCACTCCTTAATTACAGTCGTTTGTGACTTGGGAAAAGGGGGCTATGTGGTGTGAGTAACGATGATATCCCCCGTGATTACTCAGAAGGCAGCAGGACTTGGAAAGTTTCTTGCAATTTTTGTCTACACAAACTGGACAAAAGCCACTCTGAGATATAATATTTCTCAAGCAGGCAAATACTGTTCTTCAAAGGTTCTTAAAATTACTATAGTAAATATGTTTTCTAGGTACATAAAACCAAAATAACTTAAATCTTAGAATGATTTGCATTGCTGTATTTCTCTGCCGTATTTTGCTGCCCTGGTGTAGATTCCCACTTGCATTGGAACACACTAGTACTGCTTTGCAGTAAGAATTATACTTGATTTTCCTTCATTTTAGCCATTTGTCTTTTTACAAGATGACCATTTCAAGGTGGAAGGCTATGGTACGCACTTAATGCTTTCCAAATTGCTATTTGGAATTGAATGAATTGAATTCAGGATGGATAGTGGGGAGTGAGGGAGACAAATATTCTGGTAATTCAGCAGTAATTGCAAATCATGTATTTATTTATTTGCAGTGGAACTCCATTGGTATTGAAGTGTTGTTTATCATATCACTCCCTAGCCCAATGGGGGAAGCTTGTCTTTGCAGAAGACAAAGTTTTCTTGGGATTTGGTCTGAGGGAAGGCTAAGAACCGCCAGCAACCTGTCTTCTCTTCCATCTGCAAGGGGCACTCTTGATTTGTATTCTCCAGAGTACAGAAGTGTGTATATTTTAATAAAACTCCAGATGGAGACTGTGCACAAGTGCCTCCTTGAAAAGTATTTTTAAGGATCTCTCTGTGATCAGACTGTGTGGTTCCATTAATTAAACCGATACAGAACTCAGCATCCAGAAACACTGATAACTCACAATGCTGATGGAGTGACTTTTTTTTTTTTCCTGAGGCAAAGAATGGTTTATATTGACTTGTAGTCAGCATGATTTGACATGATGTGACTTTTGATTCCTTTTTATTGAGTAATTCAAGTGCAGTCCCTTTAGAATTTGTAATATAATGGTGAATGCTGTGATCCTGCTTTTTCTTCAGAGTGGTGAGACTGCTAGTGGTAATTACTGGATCTAAAAATAGATATATTAGCTAAGTTTCAGATCAGAAATAGGGGGAAAAACGGAGTGCTAATACAAGTGTTAACTTTCCACATTGAATTTGAGCACCTTTTGATAATATGAAAGTCATGGAATACCGGTGTGCTATAGAGGATAAACCAGCTCCAAGGCCTGAATTCTTACACCTCTGAAAACCAAGACACTCATCACAAGTTGTTTTACTTCAACAGATGGTCACAGCAAACATGATTCCACAGCCTCCTCTTACATGAGAAAGGATTGCTTATTTCACTGAAACACCTCATACGTTAAAGTGAAGAAGGACTGTGTAGACCCCTACCTCCAACTCTCTGTTTTTTCTGAAAGGTGGAAATAGATCTGGCCTTCGTAGCTTTAGCCACAGTTTTTACACTGGCAAATGTGATTGAAGCAGATTTTATAGCACGGGATTTTATTTCTTAGGGTAAAGATTTGTATCTGTTAGACTGAGCTTCAACAGATTTAATGGTTTTCATATTTGGCTCTGTCATTTCTATAGGGAACTATGAAAGTGAATGGGTGGAGGTTACACTTACTTTGTGGAAAATCTGCTTTTGAGACTTCTTTTGGCAGCACAGATGATGTTTATTTTTCTTCACTGTACTGTTTGTTTCCTTGTTCAGTGGCTACTATTTTGATCTACATTATGCCCATTACAAGAACAGTTCTACATTAAATGGTCAAAATGCCAGCACAGAAAACGAGAAGAAACGCGTGCAGGATGAAACCTGTGTGCTTCTTTGGAGAAGTGTAAGTAGGGATATTCTGAAGTACTTACAGCAGAGGACAGTGTAACATTAAGTCATATTTTAATTCCATCGTCTTAGTCCTACAGTGCACATAAGTCTTATCACCATGATGTTGATGGGTATTATAAAGCACAGAGAGGTGAGGTAAACAGTCCCCCAAGTCTTATAGTGAATTACTGAGAAAATCTCAAATACAGCTTGAGGTCCTGACTTGTTAATGCCTGGTTTTGCTGCCTGCCCATCACAGCTACCTCCCAGTTGGGATCCAAGAGTCATCTTCTAGTGAATCTTGTTTAAACTATCAATGCGGCAGTTTGTCGTAATATACTGGTCTATGACCGGAGCAGGCATTTTTGCTGTTCCTTTTCTAGAGTGTAACCTTCAGCAGGGAGGTTGCAGACACCCATCTCAAAATACAGCAGAGTTGGCGTAGCTTTAGGGTCTTGTGTTGAGGGGGAAGGCTTTGTGAGCGTGTAACTTTATTACAAATCTTCTGTTGAGAAAAGTCCATGTGCTTTTTGCAGCCATGATCTATGTTTGGGTAGTGCACTGTGCTTTGGGAAACAGTAACTGTACCTTGTCAGCTTGAATTGTGTTACAGCATTCACAGCAAATTGTTTTGTTACCATCACTCTATTGCAAAAAGTACTCTTCAGTGAATTAAAATTTTGAATGTGTTTTTTTTGCCTTGTGTTTAACAAAGCGAGTATGGATTAATAAAGGTCACAGCTGATTATTTTGCCTAAAAATACAATAGCTGGATTTGGGAATAAATACAAAAAATGCAATGCGTTCCTAAGTTCTGAAGGGAGGTGTAGACAGAATACTGCCGTAAAACCAAACCATGTTTCATTGTATGAGAATTTAGAGTATCGCAGGATCAGCCATTGCTATTGTGCTACATAATGAGAAGTACAGACCATCAAATGCTTTCCTGGGGGGCCCAGATCTGATAAAGATACAGGGCAGCACAGAAATCCCTTTAACTGCAACTTTTGATGGAGATGCTTATATGAATGTTTAAATTGCCTGTGACCTACACTGCTCATTCTCCTTCCCCCTCCGTGATAGTTCCTCAACTTGCAGTTTCACTTAGACATGAAAAACGGAGAGAAGGCAAAAGATGTACCTGGGGGTTGAAGGAAAAAAAATACATAAATTCCCAGCCTGAGCATGGTAAATCTTGGCCACTAATGACAATACAAACCCAAAATGCATATTGTAACATGATCTGTGTCCCATGAATGTTTCCAAAGCCTTGCAGACATGTAAAGACTTTGTCCATGCTCATTTTACTGGCAAAAACCAGAGATAACTTCTGGTTAATAGGTTATTATTTGAACACGTGGATAGGCTGCAAAATGTACCTGTTTTGTATCTTTTTGAGAAATGTCTCAATATGAGACAGACTTTTTTTCAGTGGGATTATTTGATTGTAGAACTGGTTTTAGTTGGAAACCAAATCTGCACTGTATTGAACCATATGGCCCCAGTTCACTGAAAAGTGCTTCTCTATAGCGGCTGTAGGTTCCATACTCCATAAGAAACTTAGCGGCCTAAATCTGAATTCACAAATTCTCCCCAAACCCAAAGACTAAACATATTCACTAATTGTGAATGTGAATGTGGATAAAGATGATGTCAACAATTGTTTTGCATTGGAAAAATACTGGCACTGTGCTGCAGCTGCACTTCTATGATTCCTGGTTGGGTTTCTGTAAAATCTTGTACTCAGGACCTGTGCCCTGTTCCGCAAAGGGACCTGAGTCCCCTGGTGTCAGAGAGAGAGATGGGAACCAGATGAGCAGGTCTTACCTGAGGCTTGACAGGTTGGGTATGTTGTTGTTGAGAGTTTGCAGGGATTTACCATTCCCCAGAATTGATACGGGCCACTCCAAAAAAAAAACCAAAAAAACCCCAAAAAACCCAAACACAATCAAAAAAAAAACCCCCACCACAAACCAAACCCCATAGCTTCAGCTTCTTGTTTCATCCTGTTTCAACTAGCTGTTGGCAATCTGACAGTCAGAGCTTCTTTTCCAGGTGAACAGCTCAGCTTCTCAATGGCTCGCAGTGATTGCTGTCAGTTAGCGTGGTGCCACAACAGGTTGCTCAGGCGTGAACCTGCGTTGTTCTCTTTTACTTTCTTCCTCTTTGGCTGCAGCAATTGTAACAGCCTGAATTACGTCTAACGTTTCATTAATACCCACTGCCATGATTGTTTGCAAAGTCACATTCATAGCTTCAGGATACTGAAAACACTTCCTAGCGATAAACCTTGGAAAAGGTGCTCAGAACAGGAGGCTAAGCAGACTCCTCTGTAGGCATAGATTTAAAATCTCTGAAAACTGTGGAAAGCGTGAAAGATGATGATACAATTGGGAGTTTCTGATGCTTAGCAGTTTGCAAATCACACCACTAGTATCAGCAGTAGTACAGTGAATGAAATTAATGGAGCTGTTTTCTGTATATGGAAGAATTGTGGTAATGAGGGCAGGGTGTAGCTCATATGAATTAATTTGCCATAAATATTTGATGTCTCTTTAAAAATCACCAAATTCTCACTTAGGGGTTAAAAAAAATAGAATTGAGTCACTCAGCAGCTCTCAGCGCTTGGTGTGACCAGTCTGGTTTTTGCAGCTGTATTTATTTACTTTTATCATGGTTGCACCTACAGGCAAAGGTATGATTGAGCTCGGCACTGTCCAGATGTGAAGCAGAGAGACAGTCTTGCCCTAGGCAATTAGCAATCGGGCTGACAGAGAAATGGATGTGCTAAAGCCTTTTGAAAACAGCTAGGACTACAGGCATGCTGACCGCGTCTTAGACGGTGGGATCCTGTTGCTGCTTTGTTTATGAATCCTAACTTCAGTATTATTTCTGCGTCCCCAATCACCACCTTGATTTATGCAGCTAAAACTCACAGAAATTTTGGTTATTACTTTCCGAACCATTTTGATTTAGGATCCTTTGGTTCGGTATAAACATGCAATATTGTTTACTTATCAAAGACAAGTTATTTCACAGACCACGGAGGTCTGTTTGGAGGCAATTTGGCAAGACTAGCCATCCACCTGGGCAATGATTCTTCTTGAATGAGCCTTATTTCTTCTCTTGGTTTTGGGTTTTTGGGGGGGTTTGGTGGGGTTTTGTAAATGTAGCATCTTTGTTGTCTTTTAAGTCCCATAGGCCCTTTTGTTTTCACCAGCAATAAATGAGTTATAGCCTATTCCTCTGCAAACTTTTTCTTGTCTGCCTATTAATTCTCTCAAAGAAATGCCTAGGAGCAAGCTGATGAAGCGAGGTAGATTTGACTGTGAGACACTGTCAGGCAAGAGAGTAAATAACCCTCTTTTTTTTTTTAATTTTTTTTTTTTCTTTCCCCCCCTGCCTGTCACTGAACTGTTTAACTTGCAATAAATTATCAAGAACTGTTAGTAAATTAGTATGCCACCTGGGACAGGCTGTTGATTATTGTGTGATTTCTATTTACTTTTCTGGAATGGGCTGCGGTCTCAGATGAGTGCTTCTTTCAGGAAACTCACTTGTAGAAATGACAAAAGGCCATTTTTTCTGGATATAGATTATACTGAGAGTTTTTAATTAACTTTTAATTATCTGAAAGAGGCTCTTCATAATTCCTAGTGTTCCTTTTTTTATGTCTCATCCTTTATGGCTAACTCACACCAGTCAGCCTCCATCCAGTTAGTTGCATTGTGTCACAGTGGATTTGATGGTGCTTACAAGTTTTTAGGAGCATTACCTCAAATACAATTGATATAAAAGACCATAAATCCTCTTACATTTTTTATCAGTGGCTAGCTATGGTCCAGGGCTGCAGTGGATTAAAACATCAGAGGTGAAGGACAAGGTGTCCTGGAAAGTTATACTGGAAAGGATTTTATAAACATAAGAAAATACACTATGTTGTATGCGGGGCTAATACCAACAGGGGAAAAAAAACCCCAAACCAACCAAAAAAACCCACAACCAACCAAACCAACCAAAAAAACCCACAACCAACCAAACCAACCAAAAAAACCCACAACCAACCAAACCAACCAAAAAAAACCACAACCAACCAAACCAACCAAAAAAACCCACAACCAACCAAACCAACCAAAAAAACCCACAACCAACCAAACCAACCAAAAAACCCACCAAAAAGCAAATTTGAAACAAATCTGAGGACCAGAAAAGGTCATTTGAATGTATTCTAAAACAGACATGAGCAATTAAACATTCCTAATTATTATAACTAATGCTAGAAAATCAAGAGTGGAATCTCATCCTTCTAATTTAGGAATCTGAGATCCTGCCTCATCAAAATGTTAGGGGCTTGGACTGCTCGGGGCAATAGACCCCACTCTACCTAGGCATCTAGCTTTCTCCAACAAGATAGATAGAAACCTCTGGAAAATCCAGAGGGCAATCTAATCTCAGCCTCAGTGCTTGCCCTTTGCTATGGGTTGTACAGGGAGCAGCATTTATGGGGGGACAATGAGGTGGCCGTTGTTGAGACAACAATAATTGTTAGGTGCCTCCATCTACACACCTTTTTTTTCAGGATGGTACTTTCAGAGTCACATTCACTGTGCAGGCTGGAGAAATGAGCTGGTAGGAAACGTGAAGTTCAACAAAGGCAAATACAAAAAAAATCCTCCGTCTAGGGTGGAATAACTCCAGCAACTGTACAAATGGGGCTGACTGGCTAGAAAGCAGCTTTGCAGGAAAGATCTGGGGTTCCTCATTGAACTCCCAAGGGCGGGGCAGTGTGCCTTTGCAGCGAATAAACCCAACCACATACTCTGGAAAGAGTATAGCCAGCAGATCCAGGGAAATGATCTTTCCCCTCTATTTAGGAATTTTGTGACTGCATCTGGAATAGGTCCTCTAGTGTTGGGCTCCCCAGGACAAGAAAGGCACTGACATACCGGAGGGAGCCCAGTGGAGGGGCAGCTAGATCCAGAGCTGGGGCACAAGAGACACAAGGAGAGGCTGAGGGAGCTGGCCTTGGTCAGCCTTAAACAAGGCTCAGGGAAGATCTTATTGCTGTCTAAAACCAGCTGTGCATGAAGCTGGAGTCGTCAGACTCTTTTTGGCGGTGTGAACTGGAGGTAGAGCCAACGACACCAGCTGGAACAGGGGACAATCTAATGGCTTACAAGGAAACAAATTTTTCTTATGAGGGTGGTTGAACACTGAAACAGGCCACCCAGATTGTGGGATCTCCATCCTTAGAGATATTGAGGACTGGAGGGGACGTGGTCCTGAACTATTTGCTCTACTTGGCCTTACCTGAAGGAGGTGGTTGGACTAGATGACCTCCGGAAGTCCCTTCCTACCTATATGTTTGTATTATTCCCTTCTCTTCGGCATTCTAGGAGTTACACTGGACAAATAACTCCCAGTAGCCACATAGCCTGTCCCTTAGCAGGACAGGTGACCTGAGGAGCATAGGCAAAGGAGCGGGAAAAACAGTGACATGAGCTGAAGTTCTTACCAAGGAAGAAGAACATGTTCATTTGTAAAGGAAAGAAAGAAAGGGAAAGACTGTAAAAACGTGCAACTTCCAAGTCAAAGATCTATATTGTAATGCAACGCCTGGGCGGTAGCCATCTGGGTCTGTCAAACACTGGTACTACATCTCCCAGAACGATGCCTAATTGCCACCTGAGATGAATTGGTTTTTTATTTCTGTCTAACCCAGGTTATTTATGAGTGCCTGTTCAGATTTGAAGACATATATAGGTCCGTGTTCTGTTTGCTGTGTATGTGTATGCCAGCTGACCAGTAGATTTAGTCAAAAACATACACATCTGCACAGCTGAGATTAGAAATTGGCTCTGGAGCAGTAAGGCATTCTTCCCTCATGAAAGTTAACTCTAAGGTACTGAGACCACTGGAAGCATCAGTATAGTGTGGTTTTAACATGCAGTGAAGGGGTGAAATTTATTATTCAGTCATTGGAAGTGGATGGTACTTTAAAGTGAAAGTTTGAAGTTACATTGCAATAGGTAATTTTTTTCATAAGAACAACTCCTAATATTAATATGAACATTTTCTCATGTTTAATACTTATTTCATTGACAGTACTGTGGGGTGAGGTAGGAGGAGTTGCTTTTTTATTTACTCCTAAAATTCATTTTGTTAATATAGGGCTGCTTCCAGTAGCCCTGTATATACTTCCAAAATGCTTGAGACATCCAATGACTTGTATGGTATCTGCTAATGAAATCAAAATATGAACAATATGGAGACTTTGAGGAGAAAGGCAGAGAGGTTTTTTCCTCCTTTCTTTGTTGCAATGCAATTGTTCTTGCCAATATATCTTCTTCAATATTTTGTTCCCATTCCTGAATTGCTCTGGTTTTGTATTTCCTCCATTTCCATTTTAAAGCCACATACATGTTTTTGTTCCCGTCCTGTTGGTATTGATGTGAAATGTAGAGGAACTGTGATATATGTAAAGTCTCATAAGAAATTTGGGGTTCAGCCTCAAGAACTAATGCAAAATCTTTGCCAAAAATGCAAAAGTGCCAACCCGGTGGTAAGACTAATGTTCTGTTTGGATTCTGCTTTAGATGGGGTCAGTCCCAGGGTCTGCAAAACGGTCAGTTTGCAAAGTTCCTGCTGACTGAGAACAGAATTGGTACCCCATGACTAACCCTGGTCTGATGTTTTTAGAGCTCTATGTAGCTCTCTGTCTTAGAAGGAAAAATAATGATATCACCTGGATTTTCTTTTTCACTATCAGCCATAATTCATAGTTGAATCTCTAGGAATATTCTTGCCAAGAGAGAAAGCTCCTGGAATCTTCCTAGCTGCCTTCTATGTCTGTAAACACACTGCCAGGATCTGAGCTCTCCAACTTCTCATTTTCAGTAAAATATTATGTTAAAGAAAAAAATCTCCTAGATTAATTACAAACTTTTCCTGAGGATTAAATGTTAGTAAAAGTGAGATAAAGAGGATTGGTAGAAATGCTTGTGCATTTATTTCATTTACTTTCCTATTCATTTTGCAACTTTTCATTAAAATGTACTGAAAAAGAGCCAAAATAACATGCTTGGGAATAAACATAGAAACAATAACCTTTGCCCCTAAATTTTACCTATCTAGCAAATGAGCAAAAGAATGTTGTTTCTATTTCTGTCTTGGTTTTGTTGATGTGCAGCCCTTTCTCTCTCATATATATGAGAATATGTACAGAATTGCCTAAAGTTTAGTAATCACAGCATTCAACTGGGAAGATACCAAGACTTGTTCCTGCAGCGACACCTGTGAGTGCTCTAACAACTGATTCACAAAGTCAGTGTCTCTGTCCCAACAAATATTTTCTATGTGTGTAAGGTGGAACAGCCCCAGAAGGAATACGCTTTCCCCCTAATTTCCCTCATGGGCCTTAGGAATCATGCTGGTAAATCTTCTGATGGAAGTTTTCAGCAGTACATTTCAGTTATGGCAAAACTATGCTTTTCAATAGAAAAAAAAACGTTTTATACATCATCTTTCAAAAGCTCCAATCAACACCCATCCCAAGTACACCTGGAGAAAACTAGAGCAATGAGTGCCAAGTATGTGCATTTGCTAAAATCCTACCTCAATATAAAATGGGTACTTTACAACTGCAAAAATCTAAGCCCTGATGGAGAAAGATTTATTATCTACAGTGCTGCTAGAATCAGGCACAGCAGTACTGTATGCTTCTGAATATAAAAGCTCTATTCTTTAGTGAAGTCCTTTTTCTATTAATGAGATTCACCCTAATGGGACCAAGAATTACTTTAAAAGACATTTCCTTTCTGTTTTTCAAGGGCTTTTTTCCAGTCCATTTGGACTGGTTATCAAAGATAAGGGGAAATATTTCAATAGCAAGAGCTTTTATAATTAAGCTTTGTAGCCTACATAATGGAGATATGGCCAAATTCAAGTGAAAAATAATTACTGTTTTTCCAGGGCTTGCTTCTGCTGCTCTGCCTCCCTTTCTTCTCCCCCTTCCATTTTCCCCTTCAAAACCACATAATCAGTTGTGCCTTACGTAAGAAAGACTTGCTCAATGCAGCTCTTTCCCCCAGGTTTGTATTTTCCTCTGTAGTCTAGGAGAGAAGAGCTGTTGAATCTTTGACTATACCCAGACCTCCATCAAGAAGAGCGCCTACAGTTCTCAAAAGGAAGCAGGTGCTTCCTTGAAGGGTTAGGACTTTAATAACTCACTTCGTAGTGCCAACTACCCCTTTGGATATGGGAACAGACAAATTCAAAATACAGTGTGAGGCACATCTGAGAGACTTTGTAGATGATGCTAAGATGGCCATGATGATACTGTTTTCCAGTCTTCAGGAACCTCTCCAATTCACCAGAGCCTTTCAAAGCTCTCAGTGATTTCAGCCAGCTGCTTCAGCAACTTTGCATGTAGCCCGTTTGATTGCATGAATCTGTATGTATTTGCAGACGTATACATACACACACGCGCGCGCGCATATATACACACATATCTCCAAGTCTGGAAAATGCTACTTATTCTTTATGATTTTTAATAGTCTCGTTAAGTACATTAATCTCCATAAGAAGTGCTCTAACGAATTGGAAGAGAGAAGAATAGAGGTGTTTGAAGTTGATGCCTCAACTGGCGTTAGGGATATCTTGGGAACATTATGGGATAGCCTTTGGCTGTGAGAACACCAGGAACCTGTTGAGTATTTGGGATTGGAGGGGACAATTTGTGCAAAGTGAGATTCCTCAAAGTAATGTTTTGAGAGCTCCTTTTTCCAGTTTTCCCCGAAGATTCTTATGTGGCCTTATAATAGAACTGGGTTTCATAATAAAAGAAGGCACACTTGTAACATTTTTAAGGCAGATGAGTGTTTTACCTATTACACAGGACGATGAGGTCCTGATCAATCCCATATGACTGATATTTTTAACCACCGCAACTGCCTTTCTTTCCTTCATATTTTCTCCCCATCCACTAATTACCGCCCATGTAATTTCTCTTTGAGCTTAGTGCGGTTCTTGTAGCTGACAAATTAATAGCTGGCAACGAGGAACTGTTTGACCTGTTCCTTCGTTAAATTAGATCAACACACGTATGCAGTCATTTATTGTTCATCCATTATCCTGTTTGGGAAGCATTGTTTTTTGTTTTTGCTCTGTAATATTTTCAGGCAGAAAATATTTGCAGGTTTATTGGAGGTCTGCAAAATAACTTCTTGAATTAGATTAGTCTGCAAATGCCCAAGCTAAAAAGATCAGTGTGTGTCTGTTCTGTCTGGGAAATGCTAAAGTTTGTGGAGATGTTGGTGAGAAAGAGTGAAACTTGCCCATTTCTGCTGTGCAATCCAACTCCCTTTTTTTTCCTCCAAGTCACGCAAAATATCCTTGTTTTATGGGCAATATAAAACCTGGTTAGGGAACATTCCCCTGCTGTGACAAGAGTTGGCGCTATGCCTCCCCCAGTGCTGGTCCCCACTCAAACTGCTGATGTCGATCATACTGGGAAAGACTATCTGATTTAGTTCCTGGTATAGTGGAGTGCAGAGTCTTAAATGAAAACATTTGAATATGTAAAGGTATCAATATGATCATCCCACAAAACATCTCAACATGAAGTTTTGCTCTTTTTAGTTGTAGGAACTGTACAAAGGGTACATTAAATGATCAATTTTGCTGAGGAATTAGCAATAGCCAGGCTAACATTTGACCTTGTGGGAAGACCAAAGGACTCTTCTGTTTTCACTTTAAACAAAGAGACAAAAAAGTAGTATCTGTAACAAATAGTATTAGGTTCCTTTATGTCAATCTTAGGTACCTAATAAAGCTTCTGTTCCTCTCAGTATAAGTTCAGCCTGTGCCAAGAGATCCACTGGATATATTAAAGATATTCCTTATTAATTAACTACTTGCTCATAACAGTACCAACGCATTTTGCAGAAGATACACAATGTATGTGTATCTCAGTTCTGCAAGATAGGTGCAAATAACACTAGAAAAATTAGCTATTAAAGAAAGGACTGTCTATGAAGACGTTGAGTACTGTTTCTCCTCTCCCTCTGCTCTGACCTTTGGTGTATTCATACCTCCCTCGGTATATTGCAGGAATACCAAATTTGCTTAATATGTGCCATTTTTTTTAGAATTCTTGGGCTAGTGGCACGAGTTATTGCTCTGAAATGTTTTTGAACAGAGCATTCCTCATGAAAACTTGGCCTGTCACGCTCGTCAAGTGGCAACAATTTTTTGGTTCCAGCAGATTGTAGATGAGATTTGCTCCCATGGAGGAAGAGGTAATGATCGGCTTGCTTATCCTACCCAACACTTCTCTAAATAAGAAGACTGAAGAGCTGAGCTGTAATTGGTATCCCCTAGAGAGCTGGCGTAGTCAGCATCTTTGAGGTGTTCAGTTATAGAGATCTGGCAGATTTAGACATATACAGGTTGCCAACTAGTGCAACAGGGCAAGATTTTCAGGCTGGTCATCAGCATCAGTCAGAACTTTTGCAGCTGTTTCTCTGTGAGCATTCATTATTATGACATGTAACCACCCTTAAACTTGCTTCCACTATAGTGAATGCCCTAGAGAAAGCCAACGATTTCAAAAATATTTCATTTTACTCTCACATTATATCATTTCAGGTTTGCCTAGTTGCAATGTAAGCCAGTTGTTCTCCGTCCAGTTGCTCTGAACGCGTTTTTCTGTTAAGGTGCTAACTCTGATGTTCTTTCCCTCTTTAGCATGTTTCATGTGTTAGCAACTGCTCCAGTTGGTAACCATCTCATTTTAAGATCCTAAACTCTTAATATTCTCTCCACATGCTAAAGTGCCTGATATGTTGCTGGTACTAGATAAATAATATTACAGCTTCCGTTGTGATATTCCAAATGATTAATGAGCTGACCACAGCACAGGGGAGATGAAACTGTAATACATGCTTTCCATTAGCCCCACCAGGATTGCTTCATATGGCCTTTGATTATGTGCTGAGATTATGTGATCAGTGTAGTGGATGTTTCTCAGGAGCCGTCCTTAACATTCCCACCTTCCCTTCCCTTACAGCGGTCCTCATAGAAACTAGTTGCTGTTCTGAAATGCATCTGTGTGATGGCTTGAAAGGGGCTCTTCAAGAGAAAGTAAATATGAACTCTAGAGGAAGCTGTGAATGCTCACCGTGAAAAGTAATATAGTGTTCTGGGATGTATGTACATACATGTGTATATGTATTCCATCAATGTGCATTTACACAATTGAGTTGCACACACAAGCTGATTTTCTAGCTCTTGTTAGTTTTCAGTGATGCATTAGTGATTGGATTCACTAATAACTAACATTTGTGAGGAGTGATTTTTGGGTGCAACTTCCAGGGCAAATCTACAAGACTAAACTGCTATCTGGAAGGCATTTTATTTTACTCTCGGCTTGGAATTACCATGGGTTGATTCTTTATGTATTGTTTTTACCACTATGAGAGTAAAGGGACTGTATTTCACTCTGCAGCTTTGCCAATCTTGAGTTATCAGGTCTTTCATACCATCCAAGATAAAAATCATAACCCTTGGCAGTCCACTTTGTGTGTTTTATGAATGCCATCTGAGAAGCAACATCTCATTTACAACTGGGACCAGGAGCTAGAGTAATTTCTGTATCAGCCAAGCATATCTAATAACATGTAAGTAATGTAAATTGTAAAAACCAGAAAAATAGGTGAGTTAGTTACTTAATCTGAAAAATGTTGAGGGTTTGACTGCAGTGCTGTGAAGCTCTATGAATACTGCCCCGAGATTGGCAGTACTGCCACAAAGAATATTTATCTTCAGAACTCATGTAGGCGTGCAGGTTTATGTGATGGTGTCTCTGAGAGCTTGGTGCTGCCCTCTGCCCAGCAGCCTTGTCTCCGCTTTAGCTAAGAACCTTCATCTGGGCATTAACGTTACATGTTCTTAATGGAAATTAATTGACCTTAGTGGGGATGGCCCATAAGTTTAACATGAGTTGTGTCATTAAGGTTTTTGCTGGAGTGAGTCCAGCACTCTTTGGGATTGAATCCCCATGACAAATCCTCCATGTCCAGTGGGAGTTCTGTCTGCTGGAGGTGACTGAAGAGGTGTAGGTGCTTCCCGGGCATGCTTGGCCTCTCAGTGCATGGCTGCCGTGTATGTAAATGAAGAATTTCTGTATTTTGATTTCTTACTCAGCCTGAAGGAGATTTCTTCCTTCAAGGTCAGTTTAGAGTGCTCAGGAACATGAGGTGTCTTGATTTCTGACCCTATGCAGGATTATAGAATTAAAAAATGGTGTGTCTCATCTTTCTCACCACTTACTGCAGAAACCTCCCGTGGCAAGTCAGACGCTGAGAGTCTAGAAATTTCTTCATGATGGATGTTTTGATTTTTTTTTTCCCCCCTATTTTAATACTAGAGAAACGGAAAGGAAAATAAAAGCTAGAATTAAAATTAAGATCCGTTGCTGAAGCTGAAAGAGATAGCACAATTGTAATATGTTAGAAGATTGCCTTGTTTTAGAGAAAGTGCTGATTAAGATCAAATTTATCTTGCGTTTACATTTTGATTGGACCTAAACTGAGGGGAGGGGGGTTATATTTCAGACACAGTGCAAATGATGCATGTTAATATCCTGTGTTTATTGCCACTTGAAATTACAGCATAGCTTTGAATTGCTGCCAAATCTACAGTTAAGACTCCCTAGTAATCACTATGATTATTCCAAGTCTTCATGGTAATAGTGGGAAGAAGAAGTATGATACGCAAGCTACTGTAGCCTAAGCTGTCAGAGTCTTTTTATCCTTTGGGGCTCAGATTGTGATTCCACGCAGTAGAGAGCATGGTTAGACGTTCACATTGGCCAATGAATCCTGAAAGAGAGATTAAATAAATGGATTTAATTATGTTATTTTCAGATTTATTTGGCTTTTATATTGCCTCCTGCCTCACTAACTTTTCCTGAAACGAGGAAAAGCATAGCTTTTCTTTATTTTTGGAACGCTTTAATTCATATGTTGGCATGGTGTAGTATTTTTCATTTTTATTAGAAATCTTTTTTGCTTTCCTCCCTGTTGATCTATAACAGATCCTATTCTTACTCATTTTCTTTACAATCCATGGGATAGTTTATTTCCTTGAAATATTCTTTTACCGCTGCTTAACTACTGGAAGTTGTAGATTTACATCTGATCTGAATATATACACATGTGTTATTGTGGTTTATTTAGCTGATGGGAGATTAAGAAGTGAGGTCAGGGATAAACAACATAATATAAAGTTACAATTTACTAAAAAAATATTAGAAGACTCTCACAGGAGGGAGAAATGCTCTGTAAAAAGTTGTTTAAAAGAAGCTTAAGTGAAATTTAGATGTGATTAAATTGTGTTCTGGTTTTTGGAGACACGATTATTCAAGCAAGTAGTTGTTTATTTTGAGTTAAAACCCTCAGCAATCACTGTTAGTCAGTTCTCCAGATAGTATGTCCCAGTTGCATCCCTTCATCAGTTGCTAGCAGGAGGGTTTTGCTATTTGTTCCACTTACAAAGTAAATAAAACTTGTTATGGAAAGCATTTAATGTGGGTATAGTATTTACTCTGGAATATTTTCCTCAGTAAGTCATGTTAGCCAGCAGGCAAGTCTGAGCACCCAGTGTGTTAGCTGTGGGAAGCGAATCTGAATGCCTGGCACATAATGATCAGTTTAAACTACTGAAATAAAAATCAGAACACTGAGTGAAATTCAAAAATATTTCATTAAATGAATTATGATATGTGTGTGTGAATAAAAGTATAGTTAGGGACTCTGCCATACCTGCTTAGATGTCTGCAATCTTTAGGCTATTTTTTTTCCTGATAGATTCAACTTTGAAAGATACATAATATTTTTGAAGGACAGCATTAGCAAATATCACAGTGTGTTTGCATTTCATTATAGCTAGCATTTTTCTTATGATTCAGTTTCTAGAATGATGTTATGTGCAAGCTGCTCTTGGGTCCTCATTATGAAACTTAGACATGCCTATACTCAAGACTCATTAACAGTGAAAACCACTTCCAAATTTATAAACCTCATTCCTTTATTATTTTGAAGCCAATATTTTGGTATTTTTGGAAGTGTAAGAGTTATTGGGCCAGAAAAAGAAAGCAAGACAATAGCGCTGTAGTCCAGAGATCACTGTTCTGTACAAGTGCAGTTTATGCCTTTTCTGGAATATATGCCATACTGATTTGTTGTCTTAGTTGTATTCATTTTTAAAAAATGCTAACAGGAGAGAATGAAGATAATGATATTTACAGAAAGTGTTATTTGGACTACAAGACTGTATCCAAAGATATTAAGCTCTCTATATGGAATTACTGCTGTACTGCTTCTAGTGATACAGCGTGGAAGGACTTGTACACACTGCAAGCTAAGCGTGGGTCTCGGGACCAGCCTTGTGCACACATTAAGATGCAAGGACATGCCTGGACACAAGCTCCAGCAGGAATTGTGGAGCTCACGTTGCAGCCTTGCTTGGGGAGTTTATGCGCAGGACCAGGTCCTTCTTTCTGTGATCTGGTCAGGAACCAACAGGAATGAGCACTATATAGCTCGCTCAGCACACAGATAGTTTGAATTCATTTATTTCCAAGAAAAACTAGATATTTTAAGCCTAAGTTGCAGATGGTAGTGTGGCAAGGAAAGTACAAATCTCTGTGCTGGGCATAAATGCTTCTTCATTCCATGTTGCAATGCAAGCAAAGGACAGGGCAGCACGTGACAGCACATTCCATTTTAGGCTGGTGCCATGCCCTCTGCAGAAAACATGCCAAGTGGGTGTGCTACTTTGAATGCTGTATCTAGGCCACCAGCAGCATACTTGGAGTGTACAGAATAATAAATTAAACAGATACTGTTTGAAGAGTTTACCAAGAGACAGGAAGCCATTGAATACAGTAGGAATAAGAGGTGGCATTTGTGAAGGTGTCATTTATAGAGGCTTTCCTACTCTTGGGTAAAGTATATCATTAAAAAAACCCAAGATCATGGCAAAGTTATGGACTATTATCTTGCTCTTCTTACCGACCTATTCACACAGCCAGTAGAAGAAGGTTTGGCTTAATATATGCTTTAGTGTGGGATTTCAGTGGTGGATCATGGATCCTGAAGTCTATGTGCAATTCTCTCTCTTGTTCAACAGTGTACTCCAACGTGTGCCCCATTTTAGGTATATGAAAGCTATGCAGGAATTAGTGCAACTGTGTATATGCTTCAAGTACGAGTGCATGTGCTTAAGTAACCTGGCAAATTAGAGCATCTACAAATGTCATATTTATAGTTTTTCCCCCAAGACCAATTGCAGTAAAAGCTCAGTCCAGCTGTCATATCTGTGTAATTCATTAGAAATTTCAATTTTTTAAGTTCAGCTTTACTCTAAAAAATTATACTGTTTTGTCTAATATATTTCCTTGTCTGTATTTACATTATTATAATTCTGTTTGCATAACTTGTTGCCATTTATCTCTGTAAGCAGTTTACAGTCACTATATCACCGTGATCAGGATTCTGTGGTGTCTTCTGCATCATTTGCTGAATGTTTTAAATACATTTTGAATTCAGTATTTTTTAAAATTATTTTTGAAATGTGAGCCAAATAGATCCCAGCTGGCCTTTGAAAATCCACATTTTATTTGTAGGATACGAGTTGATAAAGACATGTTTTCGAATGCAAACTGGGCCTGTTTGGTCTGGAAAGAATAAAAATGGATCCTCACATTGGCATTTTTAGAACCACATTATAACACACTGGCCAACTGCAAAAGGTGAAGAAGTTGAAAAGAGTGCAATTCTGATTAAATTATGTGGGGAGAATTTCTTTGTTGCTGAAAGCCTGATATGAAGTTCGCAGAAGGAGACGGCTCCAGGTGTTACTATGTTTGAGTCAAGGTATTATCTGGACCTGAGAAGGAAATGCAACTAATTGATTGGCATATTTTTCTGCATCCAAGTGAATTGCCATTTTATCCAAAATGTGTCAGCAGGAGGAGAATGATGAAGCAATGGAGAGATGTTATAAACTAGTTCTTTCTCCTGGGTCATTCTTCTGATATAAATATAACAGTGATTATTTTTACATTTAGTATTTATAAAGGCAGCCTCACTAGATAAAGTGATGTATTTATATGGACATGTTAAAATGAGTCATTACTGGTATTAATTCTTTTTCAGTTAGTCTGGAGATTTTCTCATGTGGCCTCATGAACCTTGCACAAGGACCAAAATCCAAGGCAGTCATTTTGAGTAGGGGTGAGGAACGTGATGAATTTGGTGTGATTTGCAAGAGAAGTTATAGAATTTAACATTCACAGCTTTGGTCAGGGAAGATTAATAGGATCTTTCAGACCTTCTCTCTTAGATGCTTTTGAGTTTCTTGTACATGGAATTTTGACAGGTAAAGTATGTACAAAATCTGACATTTACACAAGGAAAATAAGGCTGTGTTGTCTGTTATAGAGAAAACAGTCTTCTGAATATATGTTGTCATTTTTGTCTTTTAGATAATTCTTGTAAGTTCTTCCCATAATGACCGTGACCAAAGCCTTTTCATAAGCACGGATGAAGGAGCCACTTTCCAGAAACAACCCATTACTTTCTCTGTGGAAACTCTCCTTTTTCACCCAAAAGAAGAAGATAAAGTACTTGCTTACACCAAGGAAGGCAAGGTAAAGCTTGAAGATACTGCATGTGTTTGAAATTTAGGAATTACTTTGTTAAGGAGATATAAAATAGTTCTGATATGCTGATTAGTGCTGGGTTTTATGAAATATCCGTTGCCTAGAAGGGAATCATATTCTGGTTTTGAGGTTGATTTAAACATTTATTGTCTTCATGTCCAAATCTTTGTTCTTACGGTAATTTAAATCCTGGCATTTTTAGTTGATATGGATATTGGTAATATTTATCCTTCCGCATAATATGATTAAATAGTACCTCTGAAATGTGCTCCTCCCTAGAAAGTGACCATAAGCAATTGCTCTGTAATTTATAGTGTAGTAGAAAGTTAATGAAGCTGAAATAGTGCCTCCAAAGGCCGTTCATGGGATGTAAAATAAAGTAATATAAAATAAACAGCACAGTTGTACAGCAGAAGAGCATTTGGGGAATCTGTGAATCTGTAGACATGTAGAATAATTTTCTCCCTTATGATGTATTTATATGACTTTCAGATTCGGGAGTTGTATCATGTGGTTTGTAAATTTTGAGCATCTTTCAGATTTCTTCTGGTTAAATTATAAAGTCATTTTTCTGGATGGGTTAGGCTAAATGCTCCTGAGTGAGCACATAGTCTGTAAGCGTGTAGTTCATCTCTTTTTCAGAGTCCCAAAACTGCAGCTCTAAAGTCACTGTGATTCTGGTCCTGGTAGTGGCCTTGACTCACCTCTATCGTTACTCCTGTTTTAAACTGAAATTAGTAAACTCTAGTCCATTTTAATCCTTGTCAGACTTCACAGAAGGTGTATATTTAGGTGGTGGGTTTAGTCAGAGAAAGTTGCTCATGCTGCAGCCAAATACTGCACTGATTTCAGTGATGTTATATCAAGTCATCCTTGGGATATTTTCTGGGATATATAAATTAATAGGTGATCCCAAAACAGTTCACGTTTACAGGCATTTGCAAATAAGGATAGAACTAGAATTAAAAAACATAGCAAACCAAACTCAGTCACAAATTACATGAAATATTTTACTTAACAGCTTCAATTTGAAATCCTAACGCAAATACAAATGTGTTGAATGCATTATTATGTAAACAAAATACTTCAGGGAAGCCTGAAGTTATGAAAAGCCCATGTTATGAAAAGCTCTTTTTTCACTTTAACTTTTGTTTCTGATGATAGATATAATTTCTGAATGTTGTATAGTTAGAAGATCAAATGTCTTGAAAAACTAAATGGTAGAAACTTTAAGTGCAAGACTTCGAAGAAGTGTATTGAAGAAGTTGACCACCCACAACAAGTGGGTAGAAATATTTGCCAGGAAAGGGGAGGAGGCAGGAGCACCAAGTGAAGCATTTGTTTTGTGTGTTGATGAATTATCCCTGATAGGGAGGTTTTCAGGCAATTTATACTTGGATAATCTTCCAAACGGAGTGATACTATTATTTGCTACATTTAAGATGTGACTGGAAAAGAAACCTACAAAATACTCAGTAAAGAATAGCTCTGCATTAGAATCACAGAATCACAGAATGGTGGGGGTTGGAAGGGACCTCTGGAGATCATCTAGTCCAACCCCCCTGCCAGAGCAGGGTCACCCAGCGCAGGCTGCACAGGACTGCGTCCAGGCGGGTTTTGAATATCTCCAGAGAAGGAGACTCCACACCCTCCCTGGGCAGCCTGTGCCAGGGCTCTGGCACCCTCACAGTGAAGAAGTTTTTCCTCATGTTCAGGCGGAACTTCCCATGTTCCAGCTTGTGCCTGTTGCCCCTTGTCCTGTCGCTGGGCACCACTGAAAAGAGTCTGGCCCCATCCTCTTGACACCCGCCCTTGAGATATTTATAAGTGCTGATGAGGTTCCCTCTCAGTCTTCTCTTCCTCAGGCTGAACAGCCCCAGCTCCCTCAGCCTTTCCCCGTAGGAGAGGTGCGCCAGTCCCCTCATGACCATCTTCGTAGCCCTCCGCTGGACTCTCTCCAGTAGTTCCTTGTCTTTATTGAGTTGGGGAGCCCAGAACTGGACGCAGGACTCCAGATGGGGCCTCACAAGGGCAGAGTAGAGGGGGAGGAAAATCTCCCTCGACCTGCTGGCCACACTCTTCTTAATGCACCCATTAATTAGTAGCAGGAAGGGTTAGGCAATCTGATAGACTTTTCTCAGGTTTTCAATATGACACCATAAAGACTTACTGGACAAGTCCTACATCTTTACCGAAGGTGTGCAGGAATGAAGGATGCCTTTGAGGATAACTGGGTCAGTAACCTGCTTAAATTTTGTATAAGAACTGATATATATGGCCTGGCGGGGAGAGGAAGATGAAGTGATGTTGGCAAAGGAGGAGCTGAAAATCAAAATTGCAACTTGACTTAAAAAGAGGTCACTGCACTAAAATCAATGGTCTTGAGAGATAGTGTTGATCTGAACTTGGCCTAGGGAGATGGTATACTCTAGGTTTTTGAGTTAAGTAACTTTACCTTCACTGAAAGAAAGTAGTATCAATCTAAAACTCCGGAGAAGCCTCTTACCTCCTGTTACTGAAATGATTTCTTACAAAGGCACTTTTGAGAATACAAGGAATACAGGATCACAACCTTCATAAATAGCAGTCAGGCTTCTCTGTCTACTGGAGCATCACGGACTTTCTCACAACTTCTGATTTGATTTAGGGCAAAATATGCATTGTTCTTTCATTCAGAACCCTATATTTTGTTTAAATAAAGCTCTAGCCTCTAGCTGACACTGTAAATGAATGCAAATCCAGTCAATGTGGTTGGATTAATCCATTTACTGTCTCAAATCTATACTCTCTTTTTCTGGCTACCTCAGTTATAATGAATAACAATAAGCTATTCACTGAGTCTGTATGAATGCTTCTAGATTTTTTTAAAACTCGACAGGGATGCAGTAGATTTTAATTGTTCATTTGGAAGCTGAAAGGATGAAAAAATGGCAAAACTGAGAAAAGCATTTTCAATTTTTTTAAAAAGTGATTCCACACATTTATTACATGGATGGTAATAAACAGAATTGTAAGACCTATTAGATGTGTTTCCCAAAGCCAGAGATTTTAGCTGTGCACTAATGTAACTTTTCACCTCATATCTAATCTCATTTAGTAGTTTTATCATAGGTACCTGTTAAAAACCTAAACACATATCGGTCATTTTTTTTAATTAAAGGAAGTTGAATGTGTGCATAAGTTAGTTATACATTATTTTTTATTTATTTCAAATACTGCATCAGTTAAGGCATATTCAATCTGAGAGGAATTTTTATCAGTCCTACTTCACTCTCCCTCACCGTAAGATTGCAAGGGCTTCCCCCTACACTAAACCAAACTTTTCATTCATAAGCTCCCGGACTTCAGCCTTAGACGTGTGTGAGGGGAGGTAGTTTGGGTTTGGTGGGGAGGGGCTGGGTTTGGTTTGGTCTTTTTTGGCCCCTACTGCACAGGCATTACTGTTCTAATGGCAGGAATCTTCTCTCATTTTCTTCTGAAATTTGTCCATGACAAAACTATATTCCTTTGTTCATGTGCCAGTGTTGTCCCTTATCCTAAATAGCTCTTTTCCCTCTTGCCAGGACCTCTGAATTCTTGGCTTTCTTTGCAGCTTGGACACCAGGGTTAGGGCGGCGCATTAAATGATCATCTCTTCCAGATTTATAGCAGTCTGCTGAGGCAGATAACTAGCTGAGCAGGGTCCACCCTTTTAGGAAGATGGTGAAACCAATGGTTTTCTTTTCTGTAATGCCTGTGGTGACAAATGTTTGAAGAAGTAAGAAGCTTAGGTTCTCCGTCCTGCACAGTTTAGCCCATTCCAAGCCACATCCCTCCCTCCCAGGAGGTTGCTCTAAGCTATATACTATAAAATACACTGGTTGCAGCAAACCCTAACCCACGTAATAAAACTAAGATCAGAAAGTCAGCAGGCAAATCAGGAGCCTGGCTCTGCAGCCCCATCATTAACGTGTTTAGCTCTGAGGACGAAGATCATTTCTGTCTGTGCATTGACTGGGTGAATGCTAAAGTAAGCAATCTGAGTCCCGATTGTAGTTTCTTACTCAAAGTGTGGTCTACCCGCTTTAATTGAGCGTGCAGTGGAACAAAGCCCAGTCATTGTGAAGTGCAGAGTAACGGGGAAATACTGTTTTATCTCTAATTTAAATTTTAGTAAATTTACCCGTAGAGTTTATGCTGAGATAAGTTACCTCAGCTTTTATCTTTACATATTAATATTGCCAGTTTTCTGTAGTAAAACATAATACATAATGGTAGGGTGTTTTTTCATTTGTCATTGAACCTGACATTTTAAAACAAAACCATTTCTTACTAGTCTTCATAAAACACTTTCCCCCAGAACAATAAGCGACTGAACAGGTGACTTGTTCCCACACCAGAGAAGAACAGTTTTACTTGTGGTTTTTTTCCCTATTAGAGATATTAAGAGAAACCCCATCATATGTAAATTGGCTCAAATAAGAAATGCATGCAGACAGCAGGGGGCTTTAAACCTGTCTTTTTAGAAGTCTGATAGATATTTCTTATTTTAACTAGAGGAAACACATTATGAAAGCAAATGCTGAAGGAGGGAGATTTTTGAATAGCTATTTTATATCCCACTTTATTCTGGGGGAAAACAGCTTTCATCTGCACTCTTGATATCCATCCATGTCATTAGCATTTGCTTTTTTACCAAGGGTGAGCTGTTCAGGTGGAGCTGGAGACCTCCTCCTCCAGGCCATCTTCTGCCTCTCTGCTGAGTGACCCTGTCTCTCATGGGTCACAAATTGGTATCCATGAAGCAAGCCCTTAAGTGCATCTCTCCTCATCAAATCTCTTAAGCATTTCTCTAATATCTTTTGGCCCTATTTTAGCAGAGTTTTAAATCCATTGACTTCCTGGCTTAAGTATTTTTGATGGAATTAAGGCTTGAAGCATAAAGGGAACATTTGTGTTTGTTTGGTCAATGAATGGGAAGAAGGACAAGAAAAGTGTCCTTTTACCATCCCTCTTGTGTAACCATGCTGAGGTAAAAAAGAATCTGACCCAAAATGAACTGTGAATTGTTTTCATGGTAACCAAGACGACGTTGTCACTGAGTCTTGTTCATTATAGATTATAATTTAAAAGATTTTTCTCTATTTCAGGTTATTACTCTGAAAAACATTGTAGAGAGTTCCTGTTAATGATTTTTTTTTTTAATTGGTGTGCAATCTGTTATTTTAATAGTGACATAGGACCTGTCTTTGAAGATGTACAACATAAACAGTATCCTATCATCTAATTTTTCTGTGGGGTGTTTTTTGTTTTTTGTTTTTTTTTGTAGGTTTATGTATCCATTGACTTGGGGAAAAAATGGATCCTTCTGCAAGAACGAGTTTCAAAAGATCATATTTTTTGGTAAGAAGTCTGTTATTTTCCAAATAAAAAATGAACAGCAGAAGTATTTCATTCTAATCAAGAAAGATGTTTCCAGAGGTACTGATGGAGACAGTACAAGCCTTGGCATCTTTTGCAGATTGAGTACGTCAGTGTTGCTGCGTCCAGTATTGCAAATTCATGCCAGTGATCATACCGAGTATCAGCACATATAAGGGTTATAGGTCTGGATCTATGGAGCCCAAGATTTAAAGGGAGCTGTAATGTCCAATGAAATTGCTCTTTGTTTTCCTGGTGAAATTGATCTTTAGAAAGGAGAGCAGTCTTTTTACAGAGAAAAATCTATAACATTTTTTTAAGAGAGGTTGAATCAGACCTATTAACTGGAGTCATATATAAACTTACACTATTAAGGAAACTGGTGAAAAATATGGCTTTATCGAGTACACATATATCAAATGATTCTGTTTTCAGCTCAAATATTTTGCAGTTTCTCAAAATGTTTAAGAAGTGATTTAGGCAGGTTGACAAAATGTTTGAAGAATAAGTCAATGCCTGGTTTTTATACAAATGAATTTGATTTGAAAAGTGTATAACTTCTTTTACACCGAAATTAACCTTTTGCTAGTGTTTTCAATTGATTTTGTATTTAAATATGGTCAATTTGCACTCTCAACATTTACCTAATCTTTACTGAAAAAGCCAGAGAATTCCCCCTTTCACATTTTACTTCAGTGTGTAAGTATGGACTGTGCGTAGCTGTATCGTTACCAATAATTGGTGTTTTTTATTATAGGATTAGTCATAACATGCTAGACACTTCTGTTCCCTAAATGACTTTTGATTTTATTTCTAGAAGGACTCTGATCTGTGTCAGTTATGTAAATTATAATTATCTGTATGCCTATGGAGCCGTATCTGACTTTCAGCAATATTTTGTGGTTTGCTAGTGGTGGTGTCAGTATTGAAATGGATTTACCTGATCTTGATTGCGAGATTTGCGATATGTTTGGCATACATACTGTGGTCCTCCTTGTTCTTCAGGTAGTTGCTTTTCTCTTGAGTTGAAATAGATACTCATCCTGGCCATAGTCAGGGAAAACCAAAGCAACTGAAGCCTCAACCTGCTTAAATTGCTGGTGTAGAGGTTACAAAGCATGCAGAGCTGTTGCGGTACGTACAGATACGTTGGCCACTGGCCCAAAATGTAACCTGGGGAGTCCAAAGGTGTGCTGGAATGTGTGGTGCTGCTGGAGCTGGGCAAGGGGGAGGTTGTGACCCAGGGCAGGGACACGTGGACAGGTTAACCCTGTTTGAAAGAGCTGGGAGACAAGACCTAACCTGCCCTGCTGCCCTGTTGGTGTAATTATCCCTGGACATATCAAGGGAGCTTTTTCACACTTCCAAGTGCCTCTTTTTCAATCTACAGCCTACTTACTGTCCTAGTTTCAGCCAGAACGGAGCTAATTTTCTTTCCAGTAGCTACTGTGTTTTGGATTTAGTATGTGAAGAATGTTGATAATACACTGATGTTATTAGTTGCTACTAAGCTATCAAGGACATTTTGCAGTTTCCCAGGTTTTGCTAATGTGCAGGTGCAAAAAACTCGGGCGGGGTATAGCCAGAATAGTTGATCCAAACTGGCCAGAGAGAGTATTCCATGCCATAGACATCGTGCCCAGTATAAGTGGGGGTCAGCCAGTGGGCCAGTCCTTTTCTTTTTCCCTTTTTTCATTCATTCGGGCCTTTTCATTCATCCGTTCAGCTGTTTGTTCCCTCGCTCGCTCTCTCTGGAACTTGCTGTTCTGGGATAGCTGCTGGGGAATATTCCTTTTCCATGATTGCTGCTCAGGACGGGCTGTATCGGTCCCCAGGTGGTGAGAAATTGTGCATCATTTGTTTTATAGATTCTATTATCATTATATTTTATTATTAATAGTAGTATATAATATAATTGTTATTATCTTTACCTTTGCTGTTTCTCTCCAATTCCCCTCCCCACCCCACTGGGGAAGCGGGGAGAGAGTGAGTGGCTGCATGGTATGTGGTTACCAGCTGGGGTTAAACCACGACACTTGCTGTCCATACTTTTAGAAAAGCAGCCTGCGGTTGGTTTTTATCAACACCCATCTGATTTACGCCGGTTTGTCTCAACCTTTTCTGCTGAAATACTTGAATCAGCCTGACGCTTTCTGCTTACTTGCTCCTGCAAAATATAGCCTTACTGAAGAACTTAATTCTACACAGCAGCTGGAGTTTCATAGGCAATACACTTTACAGGTCTCTTAACTACCATGTGAGAGGGTATAATCATTTAAAAGTAACACAGTGGGTCAGAATATCATGTCTGCCTTATAACCGATTTTTCCTTAGCAAGATTATATAGGGTGTAAATCAGGAGGGCATGTGGCTCTCTGTCTTTAATCAAAAAAATTTTTCAAATGTATTAGGTCTGAAAACCATCAAAGTCACTAAGAGGTAAAAAAAGAACAGTGAAAGCCTCTCTCTTGCAGACTTGTTTAATGGTGTTTTCTTATCTGAGTCTAGGTATATTTAGTACACTTAAATTATGAAAAACATAGCATACCACTGAAATATGTGTCAGTTTTGCTCTGACTCAAACAATCTGTCAATGTTTTTTGTATGTAAGAATTAAAGCCAGCAAGTGCATGTTTAATATTAAGTCTATATTTTACTATGTTTCAGAATCCTTATGTTTCTTTATATTATTCAGACACAAGCAGGGAAGTGTCCTGGAGCTTCGATAGGAATAACTCCCATGTAGTACTTCAAAGTCATGGTTGTTCATAAACATCACATTCCTCTCAGATAAGAATAATAAATTCTAAGAGTCTGTACATTTATAACCATTAGAAATATTTTCTAGGTTTTTTTTTTCCGCTTTTCTGTATATAGACCATTCTGATTTCTCTCAAGAACTGTATCAACCAGCAACAGCAAGGATTTGGGAGCAGAAGTTTAATGCCTCATCAGTACCAAATGATCCTTCCCTTAAACTTCCTAGAAATAAAGATATATACATATATTTTGCTTCAAATATCATATGGGACATTGCAATATATAAAGAATCTGCTGCGAGTGGAGGGTTGGACATGATGGCCTTCTAGTGGAAGTTACTCTGTCATTATATGAAACTTTCCACTACTTTATGGCCTTCATCACCCGAGTTATCGGAGTGCAAGATAGAAACAAGTACTTGCGTAGTGTTCCACTAAGAAAAGAGCATGTAAGAGCATGGGCTTTGTCATACCTTGACTATTAGGACACTCTCTGCTAACTCCAGCATTGTTTCCTTGGCAATATATAACATCTGATGTGTTAAAGATAGAGTAAATGAATGCAAAGTAATTGCACATCTCACTATAAATGAGGGCATGTGTCTTGCTGATACTGGCTGGTTGTGCCAAGAACATTTCACTGGGCAGATCTTTAGCAGATGTTTCTTGATTTCAGTCTTGTTTTGTTTGATTTCAGTCGAGCTTTGCCACTGAGACTGATAATATAGCCTAAGATTTTTTTTTCAGCCTGGTAACTAGAAATATTATCAGTCATAATATTTTCCTATGCTTTGTAAAAACTGATTTTTTCTGTGCCTCCAGCAGCAGCCAGATCTTTGTGCATTTCCTGAAGAAGCATTTTTTTTCTTTACTCAATGAAAATCTAAATGTAGTTAACTTAATGGAATGTCTTATATATTTATATTAGGGGAAAGTCAGTAGGTACTGAGTATTTTAAACTATTTATGTTCAGATCTTATACTGTGGGTTTATAAGCAATATATTAAAATCAGCTTCTAGGCTTTATTTGCTTTTCAAGTGTTCTGGACCATCCCTTAAGGATCTTTGCAGATTTAAGGTATGGAATATGGTCTTTCATGATAGTGGAACTAATGGAAAGATTATTGGTATCAGTGGGAAGTGTATACCACCATCTCTGTTTCGGGAGCACAGAATATTTTCTTCCCATCTGTGATACAGTATGGCATTTTCTTACCCTCTCCCAACTATTTTCCCAATTTGTTTCAGTTATTCTTTTGGAAAGGAAAGTTGACTAATCCTTCACAGGAGTTTGTCTTCTCCTGGCATCTCAGGAGGCAAAACAGGCTTCCTAGAGGTGGTTGCTGCCCCAAGCCTGTCAGTGTTTAAGAGGCATTTGGACAACGCCCTTAACAACATGCCTTCACTTTTGGTCAGCCCTGAAGTGGTCAGGCAGTTGGACCAGATGATTGTTGTCGGTTTCTTCCAACTGAAAATACTCTAGTCTAGTCTAAAACCAAAAGAGCTGTAAGGCTGCAGATAGGTGTAAGGATCATTGCAAAACAGATGTATTCTAGAAATTTCTTTATTTTTCTTTGATTGTTTTCTCATTCAAGTTGAAATGAAAAAAATCAAAATATAGAAAAAAAAACCCTGTTCAGAAAATATGGAAATACTGGAAATAAATGCTCTGGCATTGTTCATTAAAAAGCTTTTTTAATTTTTCAAAGCAAAATCATGAAATGTGGATTTGAAATTAACTTAATAAAATGAGCTACTAAGTCACACTGTAGTTCAAAACAAAAAAATTCATTTTGTATCAACATTTAGAAAATAAATATTTTATTTCTGTATAAATACTAGCTAGGAAGATTCAAATCCCCCCCTTTTTTTTAATGTGAAAAGTTTTAATTTTGAGCAAATTCTTGTGCTTTAAAATTAAGAAACTTTGGTTACCGTGACCGGTTTTACTGCTGCATATAAACTGCAACTGGCCACGCAGTATTGCCCCAGTGTGGTGATTTCTGTTTAAGGGATGTTATACCACCCTTCCTTTATCAGTGCTTTTTCCAGTTCTTGGTGTATTTGTAGGAGGGAATGCAAAGAGATCTGACCTATCCCAGCCACACATTAAGCACCCACACATCACATGGTATGTAACTGGTTTTATGTATGAAGCCCATTTTAAAAAAAGAAAGGTGTACTATGTGGTAATCCTGGGGAAGAAGAAAGCGAAGTGCAGTCTGGGGTTCCTCTGGCTCTGCTGCTGTTCTTCTCAGCCCCCAAGGCTTATGCACCGGTAAAGTTCCTTTTGATTTCTCAAAATAAAGCTTAGTAATACATAAGCAAAGAATAGATCGTGCATCAGCTGTCTACACCGGCACAGATATACCCCGGGACAGTATGTCATGAATCGGTAACTGCCAGAGAATTAGGCCCAGCACGTTTCCTTTACGACTCTGTCTAGAGCCTTAGAAATGCTTTATCCCCGATTCACTAGGATATGTGGATCCTATGCTATGGATATCTGTTACTCTTATTTTTAGCTATAGGTTCTTCATTTTCATGAGAGGTGAGAACATAAAAATAAAAAATGACGAGTTTATTTGGGTAGAGCAGTTGTTCTCAGGGGACCAAAGTTCTGTGCTCATCACGAAATCCCATACGCGTAATCAATCACAGCTGTACCCATTAATGTCAAGTGCGGCGGGTTCCTGGCTATTCACGTGTCAGGTGAAAGAGGGGATTTCAGCGATATTATGCCCTGAAGGAGAGAGAAATGCAAAGAGGATTTCATTGAGCCTTTAACATTGAATTTTGTGTGAAAGGCTCTTGTGTGGGAAGCCAAGAATCTGTGTGGGCAGTCATTCTTACATTTGACTTAATCACTTGGGATGGTATATGTTTCTATTTCTATCTGTGTCATGATGTGTATGACTGTATTGGGTTTATGTGGCAAGGTTTGGGTAGCAGGGGCGTTCAGGGCCTCTGTGAGAAGAGACCGGGAGCTGCCTCCATGTCAGACAGAGCCAGCTCCAAGACCCACTACTGGCCAGAGCTGAGCCCGTGAGTGATGCTGGTGGTGCCTCTGTGGTAACATATTTAAGAACGGGTAAAAAAGCTGCACAAGAGCATCTGGGAGAGAGGAGTGAGAAAAATGTGAGAGAAACACCCCTGCACACACCAAGGTCCGTGGAGAAGGAGGGGGAGTAGGTGCTCCAGGCGCTGGAGTAGAGATTCCCCTGCAGCCTGTGGTGAAGACCATGGTGAGGCAGGCTGTCCCCCTGCAGCCCATGGAGGTCCAGGGTGGAGCAGATCTCCACCTGCAGCCCATGGAGGACCCCACACCAGAGCAGGTGGATGTGCCCTGAAGGAGGCTGTGGCCCCATGGGAAGCCCATGCAGGAGCAGGCTCCTGGCAGGACCTGTGGTCCCGTGGAGAGAGGAGCCCACACTGGAGCAGGTTTGCTGGCAGGACTTGTGACCCTGTGGTGGGCCCACGCTGGAGCAGCCTCTTCCTGAAGGGAACCCTGTGGGAAGGACCTACATTGGAGAAGTTCGTGAAGGACTGGCTCTCATGGGAAGGACACCACACTGGAGTAGGGGAAGAGTGTGAGGAGGAAGGAGCCGGCAAGAAATGTGTGATGACCTGACCACAGCCCCCATTCCACATCCCCCTGCACTGCTCAGGGGGAGGAGATAGAGAAAATAGGGAGTGAAGCTGAGCCTGGGAAGAAGGGAGGCATGAAGGGAAAGAGATTTGTTAGTTTGGTTTTTGTTTCTCACTATCACACTCTGTTATTAATTGGGAATAAATTAAATTAATCTTCCCCAAGTCAAGTCTGTTTTGCCTGTGACAGTAATTGGTGAGCAATCTCTCTATCCTTATCTCGACCCATGAGCTTTTCTTCTTATTTTCTCCCCCTGTCCTGTCCTGTGGAGAAGGGGCAGTGATAGAGCAGCTTGCTGGGCACCTGGTGGCCAGCCAAGGTCAACCCATGGCATTGACAAACCACTCCAGCTCTGCTGTTTGGATAAAGGTGGTAGGAAAAATGTTTTTGGTAAAAAGCATTTAAGCATAGGGAGTAAATAAGCAGCAGCACACATTGGCTGTGTAGGGCGTTGACTGAATCGTTGAAGGTGTGTCTTTCAAAGCAGATGCGAAGGCAGTAAGGCCTGAAACACAAATCAGCCATAATCAAATGTATTTTTAGCTTGTATGAATCAAATCATAGTTTTGTCTTACTGAGTAACCAGGTTGCCAAGAGTCAATACCATTTTAAGCTACTCAGCGAAAACATTTGCATGCTTTTGACTTGCTTTCTAAGCAAGGAAGTGCCCTTAAGCCAATTGCTAGAAATCAGTCAGCATAAACTGGGAACTTGTTACCTTTTGGATAAGCTTCATATTCAGAGATTATGACAGGGGCAGATTGAGGAGATCGGCAAGTTTTCAGATGGCCTTTGAGTAGAGGCTCCTGCACAGCAGGGAGCAGGTTTGTTTTGATTTGGTTTTGTTTTCAGATGTCCTGTTTGAAGATGTCTCTTCATTAATGTGCACCCAAGTGAACTGCATCAAATATTTAACAATGAAGGGATCCATTGGCAGTAGTGAAGATATGTGTCCATAGCAGGCTCTACTTGATTAGCATTTTCAGACAACTGCTCCCCTGCAAAATGAGCCTGGACTACTGGAAACAAAGAACTGTTTCCTGCTTGAAGTAAAATACAAATCATAATTATCATGTAAGTGACTGATGCTTATGATTCACATTTTGAGATACGTAGTGTTACATGTCAGTGGTAATTTTTGTTCATGTATATTACATAAATATCAAATTTCAGGTGAGTACTGGTGTTTTTCTAATACTGCATGCAGCTAGAGTAAGAAAATACTGGGGCAGTTTGTGAAGAAGAGAGTTAGCTGAATAAAAGAAAAATTATTATTAAAATAATGCCAAAGGTCTCGTAATTGGAATTCTTAACAGAAAATTCTAAATTCTTAGAATTTTGGCATGGTTATTTAAAAGTATAAAATACCTAATGGTTGTATCATGGAGTATACACTTACACGCAGACCAAGGCAGATGCAGAGGGCTTGTTAGTCCCTTCCATTGCACCATTTTCATGCTGATGGAATGCTGTTAAGGGCGGTGGAATTACCTGGCGGAGCACTAATGCAGAGAGATGAAGAATTAGGTCATACAACAGCTAATCTTTCAGGAGAACTTCCCAGAAATCTAAAAAACCGTATGCATAAGAAAGGGCTCTAGTGTTCCTCAGGAGACCAAATTCAGGTGCCCTGATTTCCCTCTGCTTCTCATCGTGTTTTATTAGGTGCAGCTTTATGATGTAAATGAGGTTAGAGATGCACAGAGGCTGCGCCAGGGCTGAGGCAATTTCACCTCTGCACCCCCAAAAGGGGGTATCGCGCCGCTTTTCGTCCACAGGATTGGTGCTCAACTGCCACCATGATCCAGTGATTTAAGAAACGGAAAACTAATCCCTCTAAAAAGTTCTAAAATTACATTCTGCAGGACTAGTTTTCCCAAGAGGCTCAACATGGTGTCAGACAAGCACAAGGGAGATAATGGGAACTTGTGTTCACAGGAAAGGGAAGAAGCATATTGAGGCTGCCTATATTTACACCACCCTACAATCAAGTTGGGCTATTTTAATTCTGAAGTGTTGTAACCGCACTGTTACGTGATCTGAAGTGCTGGCATGTTGCACTTGCTTTATCCAGCATGGTATACTTGGTCAGAGATATTTCTTTTCCTAGAGGAAGACTTGTCTGATCTAAAATTAAAGTTAGTTTGAATTTCATTGGAAATTTTGACGGTTGAATGTAAAACGCTAAAACAACCCAAACCAGAAAACCCTAAACTGAGTGGTGAGCCCTGCTTTACCCAAGTAAAACAAATAAACAAAGAAATGGTCCCAGATTGCTGAGATAGGAACATTTTTATTGCCATCTACTGTGAGAAGAAAAGTGGGGGAATTCTAGCCAAACCAAGCCAAAAACTCTGCTGAAATTGAGAAAAACGGATAGTTCCTGAGAAACTGTTTGTTCTATTTGGGGGAAAAAAAAATAAAAAATGATGCTGAAATGTCAACTAAAAAGGAACAAGCTGTTGGATTATCAGGGTCCATTGCATCTGTGCTTTATAAGACAGGATCCTAGAATGATTTGGGTTGGAAGGGGCCTTAAAGATCATGTAGTTCCAACCCCCCTGCCATGGGCAGAGACACCTTCCACTACACCAGGTTGCTCAAAGCCTCATCCAGCCTGGCCTTGAATGCTTCCAGGGAGGGGGCAACCACAACTTCTCTGGGCAACCTGTTCCAGTGCCTCACCCCCCCTCAAAGGGAAGAATTTCCTCCTTAGAAGAGGTCCTATCCTAAAGCCAGCTTGAGGAACAGTAAACTGTGCGTGTGAATGGATGTGTGGACACAATCCTCGCACTGGTACAATGCATTTATGTTGTGGTAGTAGTAAGTTTGTAAATGAAAATGCAAAAAAAAAAAAAAAAAAAAGTCTTACGTTTCTCCTTCAATATGAAAAAACATAATTGAGCCTTCATTTTAAGTGAATCATTTACTGTATGTGTTCCTGTATGTACATTGTTTACCCATCATTTTAAGAAAGCTATATCATACGGGCAGAGGGACCTAGACTGTCTTTAGCCTGCATAGTGTCATACAGCTTTTCCTTTCATGATTTCAGCACAAGTGAAATAACAGTATTGCTTTTTAAAGTACTGTTGGCAGAGGAGTCCACTGAAATGAGTAGATTAGTTTGTTCTTTGGGGATATAGCTTCAAGTTCTCTGCATTAGTTCTAGTCTATTCTGAAGATTTTCTTAGCAGCCATAATAGATGGGGTCTTTTTTCCAATAAAAGAGGAAAGGACTATTCCTAAGTGTTTGTAAAGCTGCTGGGTAAAGGGACTTTGGAGTTCGGAAACTCTGCTTTATAGTTGACATTCAAAAGTAGACTTTGAGGGTGTAACATCTTCAGTGAGTAAATAGAGTCTCTGCTGTTACAGCTCATCTGTACAATTAGAGTAATGAAAAACATGAAACATTTTTAAAATAGTCTACTTAATTTGTGCCTTTCAGAATGGATAAACTCTGCACTTAAAGGGTGCATCTCACCTGTTAGACTTGTCCAAAGTTAGAGATCTGCAGGTACAGCTTAATAATAATTTCTTTTGGCAGCCTTGTGTCTTCCATCTTTGTAGGGTCACCTTTAAATTAGACAATTCCCAGCACTGGGACCTGTCAAGTTCAATGGGACATCTGAGGCGGTGAAGGAGATGCAAGACTGGGGACACGGGATGGGGGTGGCTTAATCTGGTAGAGCAATGAGGAGAAATGCTTGTCAAACTGTAGCATGGAGCTGTCATCCTAAACCTTCTTTAGAGTCAATGCACACCGTGGGAGGCGGTCCAGCTGGTTCAGGAAGAGAAGACTTACCCTTTGGAAGTAACTGTTCCCCTGTATAATGAAGGATAGTTTTAAAAGGGGGAGTAGGGGAAATGTCTGAACTTCACGGGAAAAAGAGGTATTACTTTTTCCTGGCTCGGTTAAAAAAAAGCCCTCCTTGTGATTTATTCATATCTACTCAAATAAAGTCTAAAGGAGAAAAGCAGTCTGTGTTGGAAACTTTCATTTTCTGTGTCCATGCAGTGTTCATTAAAACAGATCTGTTACAATCTCTTGCACTAAAAGATTACCCTGGAAACGAGATTAGAGGCTCCTTGTGCCAGCTGCCACTGTTAGGAGGAACACGGTAGACATGAGATCATTGTCACTTCTGAGCTGTTGAAGGAAATGTGAGAAGGTAAAGATGTTGACAAATATCTCAAACTGTGCTTATGAAATCACGTGTGATAAATTATAGGTATGAGGTTATTTCAAAAGTACCCCAAAACTATCTTTGCATCATTGATGCCAATGCTCAGACTGAGCCTCGGAAAATTTCAGCCCTAAAGGTTTTGTTAGTTTGTGGTTCAGCTGCATGAGGTCCAGCACAAAAAGTAAAATATCCAGCAAGCATCATTTTCTTCCTTCAAAAAGCTGACTGCAGGGTTGATAGCAGGTTTGATTTGGTGTGTTGTGAATATCTAGAAAAATAGATACATCACACACAGCAAAAAAGTTCACAGATCCCTGCCCTCTGCTCAGATACATTCATTGAGGTCTGATAAGAATATAACATCTTCTCTGACTTAATGTGTTGCCTCCAAAATGCTAGAATAGTTTGTGTTTCAGAGACCAATGTCTTAGTAAATGGAAGATTTTTCCATGCATTTACTAAAAAATTCCCACTAGAAGTTTCCTTCACATCTCATGGCTTGATGGGGGCTCATCCCTCCCCCTCCCCTTCCTTCTTCAGGCTGATCATTTATCTTATTAGGAAAAAACAGCGTATGTGATTATTTCTGGTTGTTATGCAGCAGTGGAAATCATCCAGTCTCTTCCCCCTGGCCTGTGTTCCCAAGGAACCACCAATTACCAAGTCTGAGTTTTAACCACTCCTCATAAATCAATGCTATTAAAATCATTAAACAATGATGTAATTTCAATCCAAAGTATAGTTTTATTGCATTTGATTATTAATAATTGTATCAAAATGATAATTTTCTCTTAAGTATTTTAATGGGCTTTTTTAATATCTGCATCCAGCTGCACTGTATCACTCGATGTATCTCCTTTGTGTGTCTTCAACTCACATCTGCTGACCCGATGGACTCTTACCATGCCAGTGAAGAGCCTTGTCAAGAGCGATGTAGCGATGGGAGTGGGGCCGGATTCTGCTTCGCTTAGTGGCAGCACAACTGTCAGCTCAAAGCTTTCTCTGCAGAAGCTGCCTGACTAATGACAACGGAAGGGTCAGAAAAAAGTGCAGCTGGGGCTGCCATTCCCAGGTTGGGGTGGAAGCCCTGAGGGTAGAAAACTCATCTTTTGGCTGAGCGTATTTCACGTGGGAGATATTAAGAGAAAATCAGCCTGTATTCCCATTACAACTTTTCAAAGTTAAACTGCACCTTGATCTATTCTGACTGAATTTCCTTCTCAGGATATTGTCCTCAAAATTATTCTTCACTTTCTTCCTTTGTCAAAGCAGAATCTCCTCTTCTCTTGAATATACTAACCAAAGATGTATCAATTTGTTATGGAAGCCGTGTGTCAAGTTTAAGATATTGCTAATAAGAATGGAATCTAAGTCTTTTTTAGCACTAAATCTGCCTTGTAGTCTCAAATGTCAAAGGTAATTGTAAAAAGATGCTCTAGGGTTTGCCAGTGCATGTGAGTATATGCATTTCTTTGTGTGTGTATATATATCAATTTATGATTATGAAGTTTTGTTTCCAATTTCATACCTGTTTCTGTTCTTTTCTCCAAATGATCCTATTTGTATGCATATTTTAGTAAAAGAGATTCTAAAGAAATTTAAGAAAAATATAATGTCAAGTACAGAAAAAATAGTTTCCATCTAGATGTTAGTAACAGGACATTATAAATGGGGTTTGTTTTAATTTCCCAGCTAGAATGTTAAAGCTGGTTAGTATGAAGTCCTCTTTTTTTCTTCCATCCACATAATTATTATTCTGTAGCTGGCTCTGCATAACTTGATTATATTATGTTCTCAGGGCCATTGCTGGAGTTGACGGAGACCCTGATTTAGTTCATATGGAAATCCAGGACCCCAGTGGAGGTATGCAGATGAAAATGTTATCAATTGATACCCTAGTGTGTAGTCATTTCTCTTTGTTTTAGAGAGTACATTTTGGATTGTTTTTAAAACTAGTCAGAAGATAAATTGTGCAAGTCAGATTCTTTCTCTGTTTATCTGTAGTCAGCAAAGCTGTCCTGTTATATAAAAATATAGTATAATTTAAAATTTACGTGTTTTCCACTCCAAGACGAACAGACGTCAAGATGCTATGCTCCGTTGAAAATGTCCATTAATAGTGAAATTTATTCTGGCAGTTAAACATTGAACATTTTTTCCCGATTTGCAAATAAAACTGGCAATGCAGTGTTAGTGCTGGGTAAGTGTCTGTTAAAGTGAGTCGTTGCATATGTCAGTCCTACTGCACTAACCACCATCTCCCAGAATTTCCTCATGTTACAGTATCCAGTATACTTTGAGACTTCAACAGGAAAATAAATTAAAAAGCAGATTAGCAGTCAGGATGTGCTGTACTAAAGAGTCACCATGATTCCAAAAGCTTGTATAGTTTCTTGTTACCAATTGTACTCTTGAAAGATAATTTAATTCCTTGAGTCAGATCATCTAAGTTCCTGTGCAGTCTTAAAAATGAGTTGGAAAGAATGCACAGTTTGACTTTCCCTGATCCAGTAGTTTTTCTCCATGTCAGCCCTATTAAAAAATCAAAGTTACCATGTTAAAATCTAGATGACAAAGTTTCTAAATCTTTTAGCAGTGAGATTTCTGAGACTTGGTGACCCGTACGCAGCCCCATCAGCTGCTCTGTTTAGAGACAGTGTAAGAAGATTCTTCAGGAGCTGGATGGAAAGAAATTTTTTTAATTAACAGAAACAGCAAAAAAGAAAGACTCTCATGAAATATCTCCTGGCTGGGTTCTCAAAAAAATGACTTTGTGCACTTATGGTCAGTAGAATCATAGAATCATAGAATTGTTCTGGTTGGAAGAGACCTCCAAGATCATCGGGTCCAACCATTAACCTATCACTACCAAGTCCCCCACTAAATCATATCCCTTAGGGCCTCATCTAAATGTCTTTTGAATACCCCCAGAGATGGGGACTCCACCACCTCCCTGGGCAGCCTGTTCCAATGCCTGACAACCCTTTTGGTGAAGAAATTTTTACGAATGTCCAATCTAAACCTCCCCTGGCGCAACTTGAGGCCATTTCCTCTTGTTTTGTTGTCTGTTACTAGGGAGAAGAGTCCGACCCCCATCTCTCTACAACCTCCTTTCAGGGAGTTGTAGAGAGCAATAAGGTCTCCCCTCAGCCTCCTTTTCTCCAGGCTAAACATCCCCAGTTCCCTCAGCCGCTCCTCATAGGACTTGTGTTCCAGACCCTTCCCCAGCTTCGTTGCCCGTCTCTGGACACGCTCCAGCACCTCAATGTCTTTCTTGGAATGAGGGGCCCAAAACTGAACACAGTACTCGAGGTGCGGCCTCACCAGTGCCGAGTACAGGGGGATGATCACCTCCCTACTCCTGCTGGCCACACTATTTGTGATACAGGCCAGGATGCCGTTGGCCTTCTTGGCCACCTGGGCACACTGCTGGCTCCTATTCAGCCGGCCGTCAACCAACACCCCAGTACAAGCATTGCCATTGATTTTAGTGGAAACAGCATCGTTGTACTACCTATCTGATAAAGAGCTATAATGCTTGTCAGGTGAATTATGAACAGCTGCAGGACTTTTCGATGGCCCATTGCTGCGCTTGCTCAAATATCCTTGTGATGATGATTTGGACATAAGCAGGAGAACTTGGATTGACTCTAGCTGCCTCTTAAACAGATCCAGATTTAAAAAAAAAAAAAAAAATTTATGTAGTATACTGGTTTGGTCTTTTCTAATTGAAAGTCATAAAGTGTGGAATGCATTTCCTATCACACTGCAAAAGTAATGAAGGACATGCATGGGGGTGCATTATTTGCTCTTTCATACTGTATCTGAAGCGTGGGGAGAACTAGTGAACTGGACACGGGGCTCTGTATATAACATTTTTCTCACTGTACTTGGGAAAGTCTGAGTACTTTGTGCTCAGAAACTTGTGCGGAAGGGTGAGCTGTACAAGGGTTTGAATCTAGAAGAAGGTCTTTTAGTCACAGCTGGTGTAAGATAGGATTATTGGCTCTGCTCTCTCTGATAAGAGCCGATTGCATCAAAGATGCGGCGATGCTGTTCTAACAGCCCAGGCAGAGAGGCTATTCCTTGCCCATTGCTAACTGGAGAGGAAGAGAGAGGCCATAGTCTCCACTGACAGAGATCAGTCCAGGCTTTTTCAGCAAGGTATTAACCTGAATATAGAAGTCCTGCCCCAACAGAGCAGTTTCAATAGTGTGTCTTAACTTTCCTACAGAGCTTTGAAAATAGCCTTTAAAATTCTGCATGCTGTCTATTAAACGGAGGCTGATTCTCTTCTTGCTCATCACAATTTTATACTGGGGTTGATCTATTGATTTCAGTTATGTTGTGTCAGGCTGCTGTTTCTCCAAGTGAATAATTCGGCTCTGTGCATAGGTTAAGTGAGAAAAGACGCTCCTTCTATTATCCCCACCCATGAATGTCTCATTCATCTAACCCCTAATCTCTCTGGCCCAGCAAAATTTGGATAATAACAGGCTGCCTCCCAGGAATGATCTGAACTGTAAGCAGTTAATATATTCTCCGTACACTGGAGATTGAAAAACTCTTGTATGAGGGTTTAATATAATAATTTTATAACTAACTTGACTGGCAAAGGCAGCGCTTTCCCTACATGAATAACATTTTATACTGCTTGCTTCTTTTTCCTTTGATAGCCCTGTCATATGTTTCTGTCTCTCTTCCCTCAGGTTATCGCTACATCACTTGCCAGATTCAAAATTGCTCTGATAAGACAATGACAGTCCAGTTTGCTGGTGGCACTGATCGGGATTCCCTGACTGTGCAGGATGACTACATATTTCTTCAGGTATTGCCACTTTCTGGAGAGACAGCCCATTTTCACATTAAAAAATACAATTTTAAACATTGCAGCAACATTGTCATTTAAGAGCATGGAGAAACCTGCTTCAGAGTATGAATAATGATTTATGAATTTTTACATGGGACAAAGCCCTCTTTATCAGTCAGAAAAACCAACACATCTTTAACTTTTGCAACCATTTACCTATTTATACGGTTGATTTTAATTTATCAGTGACCTGGCTTTAACTAGATGGAAATTTCCAAGTGGATTGTGTGGTTCAAAGTTGCTTTTTATAAATACTCTTGTGTGTTAGGCAAAATGCAACCCTTTTTTTTTTTTATGCTTACAACCTCATCTGGGTCAGTTCCAGTACCCAGCATAGCACAAAAAGGTTCCCTGAGAAGAGCATCCAAGGAAAGTCACTGACAGAATAGTGGCTCAGCTTCTTCACATGGATTCTCCTGTGAAGAGGTTTTCCTGGGAAAGAATTTATAGAGCTGCGCTTAGGAAGTGTAAGGGTGAGACGGCTATAGCTAGGAAGCTTGGAGCAACTTGTGATGGTCCAAATTATATGGGGGTTATTTCATTCCCAAACTACAAGACCTGCATACAGAAACCTGGGTTGGAACTCCGTCAGCTTTATGGCACCATGTACAGCGCAGGCACACTTGAAAATTTGCTTGAGGCTGGTTGTGGTTTGAAGCTATCGGAGCTACAAACTTCTGAAAGAAAGGTTATGTCCTACCTCTTTTTTCAGATTTTCCTAGGGAAGTTGCTTGTACTTTCCTCAGTGGTTGGCCATCATTTTTCCCTTACTTTGATATGATTTGCGCGTTGCAAGAGCTTGTTTATTGACTCTTGCAGGAAAGCGATATTGCGGTGGTGGATAGCTCTCCCCACCGCTGCCTTGGTGTACAGCTCTCCCCACCACTGCCTTGGTGTACATCAGATTGGCTTCTTCGCAGCCTTCCCCCATTGTGGCTCTTTCTTCCAAAAGAATCTGTAAATTGATAAAGAGACAAAAGATCTGTCCTCCTCTTGTTTGGCACCGCGTTTTCAAAGGCCTACGTGGCTTAGAACATTTAGCACCACAAAGAAATAGCAAAATGGATTTGGAAAAGTATTTTTGAGTTCAAGTAGGCATGTCTCAGCTCAGGTCTAGCACTCATGGCACCTTTCTCAAAGGTATTATTATGTGTGGTTCCCCCCAGGCACACTCTACAATCCATTTCACAGTGTGCTGACGGTGAGAAGTGCTTCGCACCATGCGAACTTCAAGGCTGCTGTGCTCAGCAAAACACAGGCTGCTTCCTCTTCAAGCATCTTGTTTTGCAGATGTCTTGTATAATTGCATCTCGAGTTGTTGTTACTCTGTCTCATGCCAGGCATGGGCAGACATGAAATGGAAGTGCAACCTGGAAATGTACACATAAAGTAAGGACAGTTGCTACTAGCAAAATGATGCCATTGGTAATGTAGTCTCTGTAGACTTGAGACATGTCAGTGCCCGTAGAAGAGATGTGCATATATTCACCATAAAGGGGAAACATCTCTAGTCTTTTCCTTTCAGACTTATCTGCAGTAAATCACAGTATGTAAGATAAATCTCTCTTATTGCTAAATTGGTTTACAGTTAGCCATATCTATATTACCTGAGGATAGAAGATAACTCTGGGATCCTATAGTCGCATCTGAAGCGCAGCCACCCCTGAGGTGTGATGCAGGACGCTACTTAACTGTTCCAGTGAGACCCCACAGCAGCTGCACATCTGAGAAACAGCATATTTTCGAAACCACATGGAAATTCTTTTATCGCTAGACTAAAATATTGCTATATAAGTTAGAATATTGCTATATAAATTAGAATTAGACCAGGGACTCCTCTTAGTATCACAGCAATATCTGTCAGAAAGAAGACAGGACAGAATCATCTGTGCAAAAAGAGAGTTTGAGACTGTCTTATTGCCCTGGCATCACTCATATCCCCTCAGCTGTGCAGCTGTGAATCAGAGCGTTGCAGGTCTCTGCTGCTAATCCTGGCCCAAATCTCAAGCTTGTACCATCTTAGAGGAAGATCTCAGCCCTGTTTCTTTAGTACGTCTATATCCACGAAGATCAGGAACTTTCTAATACTCACTGCTTTTCCAGTTTTCACTGACAGTCAGAGAGTTTCAGAGGTGATTTTAGTAGGAGGATTAAAGTTTCAACACTGTTTTTAGGCACAGACCAGCCTTTAATGTCAGTGAGGCTCGACACAACTAGCTCCTTCGACTCCGATTCTCTGCTGCCTTGCATCATCTTCAGTCATTTAAAAAGAGTGACATAAAATAAATGCGTAATGAACAAGAAGGCTATGAAAAGATGGGTAAGGCTGCCATTTAACACTAATTAAATAAATGGTGAGGTTTTTGGTTTAATCCATCATTTAACAAATCACATTCCTAAAGGGCATCACATTCTTTCTATCACAAAAAAGGAAATTTAAAAAAAGAGTGAAAATGATTGTAACATTAAATACTTTGATATCTTTAAAATATTCAGGCAGGTGGACTTGCTGTCATGCATCAACTCTATTTTTACCAAGCTAAGTCAAGTTTGCATAATTCAGGATAGGCTGTTTTCCAAATCAGGTTCCCTTTTTAAACACAAAAGTTGAGGAGAAAAGCAGTGAGATTTGGGTAGGATTTTAAATGGATTTTCTAGGTCAAAGAAAGAAGATGAGTCTGTCTGTGCTTCTGTTCCATAATCTGATTTGTTGTGGACAACCAGAGAAAAATTTTGCACATTTCATTTCACTTCCATTTTCTTTTTTGACCAGTCCCTTCCTGCAAAGCAGCCACCCTTTAAAACTTAGTGAAAATGACTGAATGGCCATTACCTAGCTGATCTTCTGGGGGGAAAAAAACATGAAAAAAAGGTGAAATATTGTTTACCAAAGGCTGAAACCTTTGCTAATCTAATCTGATGGTGTTCAAGAGGCTTAGTTGAAAATATGCTGATTTGTATGCCAGCACAGATTTTGGCATTACATTTCTGACTAGAAAAACCTGGGGAGGCTGATAGTTGAGTATTTTCATTGATGGTTATTTTGAATCTTCCTTTTGGTACTTTGGAACGATATTTGCCTTTATTTTTTTGTGAATAAGGTAAAAGTCTTAAAATGACCAGTGTATCTGCTATTATAAAGAGGAGAAAGGGGCTAATGGGTAATAGTCATACAGCGGTGTTCCTTTCAGTGCACGTTTCTGTTGGTTTTCTTTGGTGAAAATTTTCATAAGACCCCAAGTATTTTATATAAAACCTGATCTGTCTTCAGTTCCACACATGCAAGCGGTTGAAATACACGTTTAACCTCTCTATTTAAGCATATAATTGTGTCTTCAGGACATGTTGCTGACTTTCAAACTGACCAACCAATGGATTCAGAACTGCACCATTGTCCTCCATGTGGCATGTCAACATCTGGCACTGGGAAATGTTTTATCCTGTATAGAAAATATTAGTCAAATATAGCTAATGGTTTACATAATGTTAGTGTGATTTATTTGGCCTTTATTGCTCTGCTTTAAATAATGCTGTTGGAGTACCGCTTGCCCTGGAGGTACGTGGTGTTCATGGCTGGTGTACCTCCTCCCTACCTCATATCTGGAGGGTGCTGCAGCCTGGATTTCCACGAAAGGGCAGAAATGTGGGAGGTCAGTAGGTAGAGAGGTTTCAATACGGACGGGGGACAGTGAGATGCTGAAGTCTCGTGTATCACCCATGACAGCTGAAATGGCAAAAGAGAGAAGTAAATAACTTTTTTTCTTTCTGAAGAGAGGGAGAGCATAAGAGTTTGAGTCTATTTGGAGTCTCTTTTCTCACAATTTTTTATTTATTCTTTTAGGAGTACACTGTGCAAATTAATTGCATGCAATAAAAATAATAGCTATGTATTTCAGTTGCAGGTTAAAAAAAATAGTCTTCTGTTGCAGACTCTTTAGATTTAACCAACTATCACAGGGTTCTGTTTTTCCTTTATAGACAACATCAGCAAATCGGACCAAGTATTATGTGTCTTACCGTCGCAATGGCTTTGTACAGATGAAGTTGCCAAAATACGCATTGCCAAAAGTATGTAAACACATTTTTCTTTCTATTTATATATTATTTTTCTTCTCTTTCTACCTAACCTAGCTTTGTTCTTTTCGTTTTTAACTTCATTATTCTGAGATCATAATTTCTTCTTGCAAAGATTTCTGAATCCCATTTGTGGTATATTCTTATCCTACTGTTTTTATTTTTATTCTAGGAATGTAGTAGCTCGTAAACCATAGAGGGCAAGAACGTACGATAGCTTATTTGTCATCAGTTACCACAATAGTTTTTGAGCTTTGCTTCCACAAAGCAGTGCTACACTCCCAATGGCAATGTAATGATATTGAGCAAGTGTTGTTTCAAGAACCAATTACAGTTTAATTCCACATGGTGCTTTCTGGTATAAGCATGAATAGTAATACAAGAGAATTTTACCAGTTGATGGTGCTCTATTTCATTAAAGAATCCCAATATGAACTTTAATTACTTAACAAAATGACAAGGCTTGTTGAGAGGTTCCTTCAGTCTAGCATATTTTTATAGTGACAGGATTTCTATATTTGCATAGTAAATTAGCAGTAAAGCACAGACAGATATTTACATATGGTCTAACTGCTGCAATTGAATATTTGTGCTGCACTTAATGTTTCATAACTTTATGTATAGTTAGAAGGCTTCTACAATCCTGAAGAAAAATGACTTGGAGGTTTTAAAGACCTGGCTGGATAAAGCCCCAGGTAACCTGGTCTGGCCTCGCAGCTCACCCTGCTCCCAGCAGGAGGTCGGTCTAGAGACCTCCTGAGGTTCCTGCCTTTTCATGTGATTCTGTGTGATTCTGTCACTTACTTAGTAGAGAACTAAGACGTGTTATTTTTGCATGTATATATGAGATTATTGTCTTGTAGGCATCCACATTTGTAATAGGTGAGCTTGCGTCAGTTGTGAAGAGCAGCAAATACTATGGGAGGGCTGGAGACACGGCACAGAGTGGTAACCTAGATCTCTGTTTCATGGAGCTTTCCTTGGCAGCAAAACCAGTTTGCGAGCTCCTCCACAGTCATTTATTTCTACTACTCTTCTGCAGTCCACAATGACCTGTGTTGTGTTTGCGGGACCGCGCTATAAACAAGATCAGTGCAGCAATCTCATTGAAAAAAAATCCTGCAAAAAGTGTAGTTTGTTTTCAGAAAGGCAGATCAAGAGGCAACTTGATTGTAGTGAACAAGCTTCCTTATGGGGAGAAAATACAGTCTTAAAAGCGCTTCAGTAGAGAAAGACCCACCATAGCTGGGAGCTGAATCCAGACGCATTCAAATTAGAAACTGAGCTCAACTTCTTAATGGTGTTGGTGATTATGTATTTGAAAAAGTGCCAAGCAAAGTGACAGATATTCCAGGTTTTGAAGTTTTCAAATCATAACTGAGTGCATTTCTGGGAGATTTGCTCTAACCATATAGAAGTCATTTGCTCCTCCTTCATCTTATAAAATATGCAGAAATAATTGTTGGAAGTTCTCTGGTTGGAAAGATAGCAGAGAGCAAACTAAGGGATCTAATCATCGCTTTTAGCCTTAAAATCTATTAATCTGCAGAGGGTGCTTAGTTTACTGGGCATACGCTCTTAGTGCATTTCTGACATACTAGAAAAATGTCAGTCATAACTCACTAGTATTTCTGTCATATGTAGTCTGGATTGTTTGAAACAGTGCTGCATGCTGAATTCTTTGTCTTCGAAAATATGGGTTTTGTTTATTTGTCTTTTTTTTTTTTCCTTACTAAGGAGATTAACTCCAGGCTTGACTGAATAAATAATTTAGCAGTTAATGGTTTCATTTTGGATAGTCAATAGCAAGGTAGGAACAGGGTGACTGTGTCATTTGGAAAAGGATGTTTTTGCGTTCTTCCTAGTTCAGGCAGTACGCGATGAGTGGAACGAAATAAACTGTATCTCTTTAGCATTTTGATGATGCCTCCAAGAGAAGTTTCTTGGGTATCTGCACACAACAGAGCTGAAAATTTCACTGAGAGGGCCTGGAAGCCAGACATCCATTAGAACAGTGGTGAATGTGAGAGATTTTAACCTTTTCTGTAAAAGATACATTTTTTTTTTGAAGTGATTTGGTACTTTCACATTACAGCAGAAATTTTCGATACTGAAGTAAATAAGAACAAAGCTCTGAAATTTTTCATCACACCATATTTCAGTGAGAATCATCAGAGTGCAGTAGAAATGTATCTTCCAATGCGGTTTGAACAGAAGGGAAAAGATTCATTTGAACAAATTCCTGATGAAATGTTGCGAAGAAGCAGGATATCAGCAAAGACGCTGGCACATTAAGAGTACATATAGAACATGTGACTGTGGAGTTGCTACTTTTATGGTGGTAGGAGATAAACAGAATGAAAGAATTTACAAAGAATTTCGGGTTTTTTAAGTTTGACTGGAAACAATAGCCTTAGTTTCAGGGTTTTTTAAGTATTAGATTCTGCCTAACCAGGAGATGAAGTAGGTCTGAAATAGACTATATTTCATTTTTCTCAAAAGAATTGAATGAGGCTTCAAAAAATCTCTTTCCAAGTGGTCTCTGTAAAGTGCTTCGTGTCACTGGCCAGAGTTTTTGAGCAGTGATTGTGTACAGGGAAGGAAAACTGCAGCCGAGTCAGAAACTACTACGGGCTGGTCAAGGATGTGTCTAACGACATTAGGGGAGCTGTGCTGAAAAAACAGGCTTCAGCCTCAGGGAATAGTGCTGGGCTCTTCAGATATTATTCTTTTGCAGCACAGATGCATTTCACGGTGATTTTATATATGGAGATAGAATGAACATTTTCAGACGGAGTAATTACAAAATGTTATTGATGTCTTGTTTTCCTTGCGATATGAAGAGGTTGAAAATCTGCAAAACAATGATTCAGTTGTTTTATATTGTTTGTGTTTGCATTTGTGTCTGTATTTGTCGAAATCTACCCCCAAAGAGAAGCCTAGAAGAGGATAAATGTTTGTCTTTGGACATATCTCAAGGCCTCCTTACTTGTGAATCAAAGGCTGCTAAGAGCAGCTTCCAGCCAAGCTTTACATGTGCTGAGTTTTGGGCTCCAGCTCCACAGTGCCACTTAGATCACCTTTTTGTAACACATCATAGCTCCCTATATGTACAGAGAGAAGAGCCGTTGGGGGCCATCTAATGAACAGAATTCAGATTTTCTTTTTCTTTAGCTTTTTTGCCTGCTGGTGAGAGGGGTTTTTTTGGGTTTTTTTTTTTTTTAGTAGTGTGTTTGATGCTGACACTACATTGAATCACACAGCTGTCTCCTGCATTTGACAGGAGTCAAATGCCAGCTGCTGCCAGGCAGTGGTAGCAAAGGTTGGTGAGACCATATTAAAGGCTGCCTGTATGCTCCTCGAAACAGAAGAGGAAATTTAGAGCAATTGTTTTAAAACTGAATTGGCTTTTATACTATATTCCATTTTACCAAGATTGCCTGTTCTCTGCTGCTAAAGCTCTACCAGAAGTGAATAACTTGTAGGAACAGAATACCAAAATCAAGCCAAGAGCAGCAGGATTGCATTTGTGTCGTGAGATGGCTGGCTAGGCATGCAGGTGTGTTCCAGGGAGATCTAGTGAGATCCAGGGATCCCCCTTGGGCTGTTTTCAGCCTGGAGCAGGGGTTCGGCTGCCGCTGCCGGGAGAGCAGGTCTGCGGAGGGGCGCAGGCTGCAGCCCCATCTGGAGAGTCGTCGCTCTTGAACTGCACGGCGGTTCCTGCAGCTCTGATTGCCCACGCCTAGAGAAGTCTGGTGTGGAGAAGGGGGAGTGTGTTGGGTTCTGGTCCTTATTCAGCATTTTGAGTCATGCTTTAATGTGACTAACAATAAAACTGGTAACTAGTTCATTCTGAGAGTTTAAGCAAAAAAAATATTAACGAAATTGCTGAGCAAACCAAGGAATCTGCTACAAATCATGGTGGTTTTACTGTTGCAATTTGGAAGAATTCCGAGTCCCCTTCCCACCTCTGGTAAATAAACTCCATTGATAATGGTCTCCTTTTATGAACTGAGACAAGGCATTCATTGATTCTGCATTTATTCATGCCAGTTACAAAATCTTAATAACGCGAGAGCTCTGTTGTGTGTTATATCCTACTGCAATTCAGAAAGTTCAGTTCTGAAAAGATATGGTGTGGAAAAAGCTTCTTTCATCTATTTTGATCTCTGTGTGTCTTTTCAATCTGGTGAAATAGGCAATAACGTAAATTTTTTCAGGTAACCAAGATAAAAGACAGTACAGGGGAAAAATAAATGAAAAGAAGAAAAAAATCCTATTGCCTTAGAAATAAATTAAAGTCTTTAATGTATTCATGGTAATATGAAATTCGTATACATGCCTTTTATCAGTTCCGTATATTCTTTTTATTTGGTTATTCCCTAGTGCCCTTCTGAGGGGCTCAAAACAGGCCCACCTCCTCCTTGCTGCAGTCTGAGATATACATCACTATTTTAACCACAGGTTTTCTTCCAGACTTGTCTGTATCATTCAATAATAGATATGATACTATCAAGAGTAAAATATTTTGAACAGTTTTACTCTTTCTCCCTAAATAGCCATCAGTCTTTCGAAGCATGTATTCCCTTCTCTATCAAGCTCCTTCTTACGACAACTTTTTCAAGGTTTCCTTAAATGGGTCCATTCATTAACAGCAGAAATGGCAGGAGAGATTCCTGCAGCCCTTTTGTCAGCAAAGTTCTCCCGAGGCCCTGGCTGCGTGATGGTTGGATTACGAGTACTGAGGCTATGAGAGCTCATTTAGCAAGGCTCTTAGTCGCCCAAGAATTGTTCCTCCGCTTGGGTAGCCCCTCACCACCTCTGCCCGCTGCCGCCCTGGGAGGCTTGGGCTGAGGTTGCTCCTCTGTGCCAGGCTGAAGAGCAGTCTGCAGCTGCGGCAGGACTACTTCTCCAGTCTTCTGAAAGTCCCTTGGAATGGCTGTTGAACAGAGAATAAAGGGGAACAAATAGAAATACAGGTAGCAGTGGCATTTGATGCGGGAGAAGTATTCCTTTCCTGGGCGGTGTCACAGCAGTAGCCAGTGAACCTGAGCTGTAGCAGCTGTCTGGCTCCCCGGTCGTACAAATCCCTCCGAGGTGGATTCAAGGAACTGTTCCTTTTTTTCACAGTGTAACTTGTTATTGATTTCTCTCCTTGCACCGTTTTACTTGGCCAGGCAAGGAAGATTAGGGAGATTATCTTTGGGATATGTGCCATCCAGTTACCTCAATTGTACTTAAGAGATTACAGGGTTATAAATGGGGTGCATCTGGAGGTCAAGGCTGAGACTACACAGCCTTGAGTGCTTACATCTGTTGCGTTTCTGACACATTTGCTCCTCATGACTCTCTGTTTAATTTATCACTTGCTTCAGGTTAAGGTATTGCCCAACTGCAGCATTAAAAGATTGCAGAGGGGCAAAACTCTGACATTGGGCTAAAAATTGTAAGATTTGAAAAGCAGGAATGTTGAGGTTCAGTATTTGCCTTATTGACCAAAGCCCCACAGTCCTGCCTGCATAGCATTATACCGGCTGTGCTGAACCTTCCTACAGTGTTTTCACTTAATGATATTTCCTACGTCATCAGCACATTTTACTACACAAAGGAGCACTGGCTTGCTGTACGATCCTTGTCATCTTTTATATCCTTCTGTCTTCAATGTGTAATTGTGTTTATTTGTGTCATAGGGTTTCTCATCACAGTTAGTAATATAGTAAGTGATATTGAGCGTTTCTTGAATCTAAAATTCTATAAAGTATTAGCAGACTTACAGGCTGGTGAGTTACTAAATGTAGATGGTATGGGGCTGTATACAGTGAAAACAATGCATTTCTCTTCCCTTCCTCCTCTAAACCTTTCCTTACTCCCTCCTATCCTCAGCTCCCCAAAACCTCAATTCTTTTAATTGTTTCATGCTTTTGGGCTTCTTGATTGATTTTTGATTTGGTGTTTGTTCAGCCTTCTGTGAAAACAGACTCAACTGTATTAAAAGCAGATAATTTTGGAAAAATATTAGACTGATCATGTTGGTATCTCTGTGCTAAAAGTAAAGAAATAGTTCTCATGCAGCGTGGATGCTTTTAAGAAGTAATATTTGATCATTACTCTGTACTTGCCGGGAGGGTTCTTGGGCGCTTGCTCTCCAAGCCATGGCTGAACAGGCACAGCTCTTTCACTGTCACGTGCACACCCTCAGACTCATTTATTTTGTTTAAGAGGCCAGGTCTGTCCATGTGATAGGAAGTTTCTTTGACGTGCTGCTCGTCTTTTGGCGCAATTTGGCCTTCTATACGTGTCTAATTATTTCTAGTATCACTTTGAAACTGTCTTTGTGTTTACCTGAAAAATTGTGTTCTCTGCTACTGATGTAAGGTGCAAACAGAGCGGCTTACAAGTCCCTAAGAGAGCAGGAGTGGTATGACCTGTCACTGGATGCCTTGTTTAATCATACCAGTTTTTGATACGCAGTCTTTGATTGCTTTCAGGATTCTTTTAGCATTTTTGTAGAAAAGTAATTCTGATTCAACAGATTTCCAGCAGCCCTTAGGTCTAATTCCATGATCAAGTTGAAATACTTATTTGTCTGGAAATTGTTTACTTTCTTTAGCATGGTTAAGTATAGCTCTTGAATTAAACAAACAAATAAAACAAAGAAAAAACCAACCCCAAAACAAAACAAAACCACACAAAACAAATAAACCCCCAAACCCAAAACCCCCAAACCCTGTCTTTTTAATATTTCTGTTTGTATGTATAACATTTCAAGTAATCTCAATAAGTTGTGTTTTTATTTTCCCCTGTTTTCACAGGATCATAGACAATAGACATGGGAAGGATCCTGAGAGGTCCTTTTCCAAAGCACGGTCATCTGCCTAAACCAGTCCTGACAGACATTTATCTAATCTGCTCTTAACAGCTCCCAAGGATGAAGACTACTTTACCTCCCTAAGCATTTGATCCTCAGTGTGTATAACCAGGCCCTACTATAGAAGGATATTCTGATGTGTAACCTAAATCTCCTTTGCTGCGATTTATACCCAGTATTTAACTCCAAGTAGACTTAGAAGTTTATTCCGTTTTCCTTAGGGTGGCTGTTTATATTATTTGAAGGCTGTTTCCTGTCTACTCTCATCCACCTATAGAGAAATGACCCCATGGACTTGTTTGCATAGTGGATTTTAGAGCACTTTGCAGGCTTCTTTGGTTGCACCTATAGGTAGACCTATCCCTGGCCCTGAGTTGGTCCAGTGTCTTGAACCTATGAGTAGTTCCACTGATTTTTAGTGATGAATGTACAGACATCTGTGCTTAGTGTGGTATAATACTACCCAGTGAAGACAGGAGGATGAAGGAAACATTGTGACAAAGGAGTTCCCAGAGTATAGTGCACAAGAAGCACCTTTGCAAACAGAACAGAGAAGTCTCATGGGGTTTTAGAGGTTAAAAAAAGGTGTTTTGGATAATACAGCTAGTAGTATCTCAGAACTGTACAAAAGCTTACAACCTAAGAAGATGAGATAAAGTAAATGGAGAATACTGGTATTTGGGAATCACAGTCCATTGCTGATACAAATTGCCATTGGTGAGCTTTGCAAAAACAAAAGAGAGAGAGAGAGAAGTGAGAACGGCGAGAGCATGGATGCTTGGGTCAGCAAGACATGGAACAGAGCAGGCATGGCAGACTGGGCAGAGAAAAAGTAAAGTAGCAGAGATGAGAGAAAGGATCTCTGTGGAGGAATGGGCATGCCACAGAGGAAACAACATGGTTGCTACGGCAAATCTGGAAAAAGATTCTGACTCTCATTTGAGCATGAAAATTAAAGGTTCACACAAGAGCTCAAATACTGAATGTATACAAAAAAGCAGCCTGGAGATAAACAAAAATCTGAGTGGTGACAATAAAGAATGTTCCAAATTCTGAAGATCTCTAACACCAGTAAAGAAGATCTTTATAAATGAGTTTGGATAAATCATGTGTGAATAGCATAATTACAGAAAAATAAGATGATCAGCGGGACTCTGAGCAGCCTGCAGAATGTGGAGAGAGAAAGCAGGAGGTCCAGCAAGGAGGCAATTGCAGCAGTCCAAGCATGAAATCATCAAAGAATAAATGCTTTCCTTATAGGATCTGCTGAGATTACAGCCTAAGGTAGTGTCTGTGGCCATGAATTAGATAAAGCAATAAAAACTTGCATTCCCTCTCTCAAGATATTTCTTCTTTCTCAGAGGTCCTTACTAGTTAACTCTTTAGTGACAGTAAGTTCTGTCTAGCAATGTTTGCGGACATCCCGTCTTCATGTGCTTGTCATCTGTTGAGCAGTGGGTAGCTGGGCTGGAAGGCTGGACTTGGCACACTGAAGACCCAGCCTCGGTATTTGTCAATCAATTTCTTCTTCCTATTTTTAAATTCAGCTTTCCAGGATAGGAATAGTACAAGAGTGACATGACAGTTTAGCTTTGTTTTTAGCTAGATTTTCAGCAGTCTCTGTCACCCAAGATTTTAAAAGATAAATTTAAGAATCGGGGATTAAATTTACTTTGTCAGTTAATTTTCCCAGAGGATTATATCATGACTGGGCAGAAAGTGTCGTGCAGGATTATTGCAAGGTAGTATAACTGAAGGACTGGTTTGCTTCTTAAGGGAAAAGAAATCACTGTGAAAGGAAAATAGCGGTAGGGCTGAACTGGAAATCTGAAAGTGTAAATTCTGAATGGAAGGAAGAAAGTTCAAGGGAGCAGAAGGGCAATTTCACTTGCTAAAATCAGGATCTGTTAAGTTCTGGCCTCAGCAAAAATTGGCATCCAGCAGTCTTAGTGTACAAACCTCTTGGGAACAGGCCCTGCCAAGAGAAAAGTAAACTCTCATTTGTTGCAGTAAACTTCTCCAGTCCAGCGTCTCTTTCTTTCACCAGATCCCTCCAGTCTGCCCCAAATTAATCTCCCTGTCCTTCTGCACCACACGTTTTGGCTCTTTGTGCGCTGCTTCTGCCGGCTCAGCAGCTCCTACCCCACCCTGAGAACCGCGACTGTGCCCGTCCTCCCAGCCCTCGCCTCGGCCGCCACGGGCCACCCGTACAACCGCTGCCGCCCCACCAGCGCCTGGGGCGAGGGAAGCGCCTTGCCCGCATTCACCGGAGTTTCGTGTCGGTTTGTGGCACTGTATAAATGTTTTATTGTCAATGTAGATTATAATTTTGCAGAAAGCTGCTGGCATCACAGGAGAGTAAGGGTTTTCTAGAGGTTTTCACGTGAAAAAAAAAGAACTGTTTCTTTACTCTTTGCTTCGCTCTCTGCTTCACTTCCATCTTTACTTAACGGATAATCATGGGAGCTTTTCTCACACTGCAGAAGAAAAGGTGAATTCAGTATCAGATGGGGTGTAATGTGGGCTACTCAGCCATATATTTAAGGCAGGAGATGAAGTGTTCTGTACACGTAAGAGGCTTTTTAAAGAACCTGTTGGGATCAGTTGCTGTGTTTTGCTGGTATTTCTGTGTCAGAACAGTTACTATTTCGTACTCAGATGGAAAGAATTAAAATTCTGCTAGACTCTCTGCTTCTGAGTAATTTTTGAGTACAAGAGAAAAGAGATCTACTAATGGGATGCTAAACAAAAATCTACTTTAGTACACAGTTCAACAAGAAAGTCTTTGAAAACAGCATTGAGCTGTCATTGATAGGCAACTTCACTTAGGTTCTTTTGTGTTGAGATGTGTCAGTTATGTAAAAATACTTTAAAAACTAAATTATTAGTTATTTAATAACCATTTTTCGTTCATATTAGAAATATTTCCAGTGTATTCATTTTATTTTTATTCAGGTCTTTTTTTTTTCAATTTAAGTGCCTCAGTTGCATCATGCATGTTGCCTAAAGCGTGACTGCCGTGCTTTGCCAAGTATTCAGTGTTTCTCAGTGTTACTCACATTTTTTTCAGTCTTAACTGGATTCTCACAAAATTTATTTTATTTCTCTCTTAGAGGTCTACAAAGTTGTTTTCTTGATATATATATATTTTAAGCCAATTTTCCCCAAACTGGTGTTCCCTTGACATTTTTGTAGCTTTATTACGTATTCACTCCATTGCCTTAGTTATTTTTTCAGTAATAAGGTGACCAGAACTGTATACAGTTTCTCAGTTAAGTACCAAGGTCATAAAGAGTTTACAAGCTTTCAATCTCCGTGACTAGATGTCATTTCATACGTAGCCCCAACATCTGCCTTTATGCTGCTGCATCCTATTGCAAACTCAGGTCCTTTTTTTCTGTTTGCTAAGCTTAGTTCAGTGTTGCTGCTTCCTGATTTATTTCTTCTGTTTAATATTAGTGTTAAATTATTTTCCCCAGCTGTGCATTTTTTGTCTGAGAAGTTTGGAATGAAAAAGCTGGGAAAACTGAAAGCAAGCTGTTGCAATATCCACGCCTGAAATTTTTGAGAAATGAATGCAAAACGTTTACTCTCATGTTATTACTGTTGAATATTTAAGTGGATTTGTCTACATAGATACATAAATTAGCATTATGTACTGTAATATACATGAGCTGTGTGCGTGATATGTACTACTTCCTATGTGTAACTTGTGCAAATTATATCTGATCATCTTTGTGCAATGTTATGCTTCACCCTGGACAAATTAGTTCTTAATTCTCCAGGTACCTGAGGATTATTTTTTAGATTAGCTCTGTGTATGTTGTTTCAGTCTTCCATTGACTCTCATCCAGATCTTGGAAAATCATGTACTTTTTTTTATCCTTTCCTTTTTTTCCTTCTTTTCCAGAAGTCATTTCCCATAAAAGTCAAAGCAGATCACAGCTTTTGCACATTCATGATTTTTGGTCTTCACTAAGCTGGTTTGCACTCTGATAACCTGTAGCCAAGAGGGATTGACTGACCACCTTGAAGCGGTGGGATACAGCATGTTGATTAGTATTATATTGGGGTATTACTGTCACTGAACTTTCAGATCCATCCCCTTCCCCCCATATTCAACTCTCCTGGCCAACTTCTTGTTTGTAAAATAGAAATGATGGGAAAATGAGTCATTTTGTATCTTATTTTTCTACAGGATTTACAGATAATCAGTACGGATGAAAACCAGGTGTTTGTGGCTGTTCAGGAGTGGTACCAGACAGACACGTACAACCTGTACCAGTCTGACCCGCAAGGGGTTTACTACTCTATCCTGCTGGAGAACGTCCGGAGCACAAAGCAGCCAGAAGAGAATGTCCTGATAGATATTCTGGAGGTAGGTCTTTCTCTTTTCCAATGTGTGTAGCCTGGGTGGAGTTTTAATTTTTTTATTTTGATAGAGTATAATTAATTTTACATGAATATATTTTCACAATTATCTTTAATGTAAAAAGACTAGGATTTCTTTCTTATTGACAGTGCATTGTTACTACTTACATGTTTCCCTCTTGCCCTACTAAGGTGCTGTGCTCTCTAAGAACTAGATTCTTGGTATGGAGTTCCATGGATGTGCAAAACCAGAATTGCCTTGAGGGTTGGGGTTTTTTTTTAAGATACTGAAAAGTGAAGCTGGCAGCGCAATTTATTCTTGAAGTAAGAAGTTATGCAGCTGCCTACGTACCGCTTTTTTCTTCTAGGTGACTCAGTGATACGCTTCCTGACGCAGAGCAGGTCATCTTTTAGCCAGTAGGGTCTGAAATAGTAATCCTGCAAACCTTGTGCTAGGTCGTGTCAGCTCTGACAAGCAAAGAACCAACAAAATTAGATATTGGACAGCAAATCCACTTGCTTTCAGTAGGTGTCTTGTGCCAACAGCATTTGGTATGAGAAAAGCTCTCCTGTAAACAAATCTGTCTTGGATTTTAACATCAGCGCGCTTGGCAAAATAAAAGACTGAAGCATATAGCGTTTTGGAAGAGTAGCACAAACTGTTATCAATTCTGTTCCTGTTGATGATGACATTTAAATGTAATAAGGTGTACATTTGCTCTGGTTCTGTTCTTTCTTGTAGCACGTAGGACTGGCCATTATCAGGGTATTAAACTAATGGGCCTTTGGTGTGACACAGTGTGGCCACTGCTACTCTCTAATCTGTCTGGTGTTAGTTAAAAAAACCAAAAATCTTTATAAGTGCACCAGACTTCTCTGGAAAAGGTTTATAATAATTCAGGCTACAAGTCGTACACTTACAGAGCTGTTAAATGGCTGTAATTAGACTCTTCTCGGTGGGGGAAAATGATAGTAGTTTTTTCCCTTATCTCCTCTATCTTTGTTCAGCTTTTTCTTTCCAAACTGCTGTAGTAAAACAAAAAGGTGTATCATTACCAATGATTATTTTCTAGACTCTACCTCTTTAGAAATGAGCCTTCTTAATGAGTGAAGCCATACATTGTGTGTAGCCACACTCCCCCAGGGTGATTTATTGAGAGCATTAGTTTGCAGCTCTCTGCCCCTGGTCACTCCTGCGGGATGCAAAGTTAAAAGGGAGTCAGGTGCAATCTCTTCTCCCTGCATCACCTAGAGCACGTAATTCCAGAGAAGTTGTACAGAGATGACACCCCTGGCTGTCCTTTTGTCTACAAGAGTTATTTACTTGATTCAGTTTCACTGATGATTTCAGAGTTTCACAGTATTACTGAGGGTGTATTTGATAATGTGCAAGAGAGAGATCCTGGATTATTGTGTGTGCTGGATTAATTTGTAGGGTTGCGCATGAGAAAGAGTAATTGAAAGACAATACACATGGCGCCATACAATTCATTTTTTTAGAGCTATTTTTGGAATAGAGTTGCATTATAGGAGAACACTTTTGTTTGCTTACAATAAGAAAGCCTACAGCTTCCAGATAGCTTGTACGATAAATAATTAGTGTTCACCTTCTTTACTAGAATGTGATCAAGCACTAATTTCTACAAGTAATGTATGGATTATTTACACAGTACAAAATAGCTACTAAATATCACACATATTGCAGTCCCTGAGGATGGGATTTTTTTGGTCTAGTCTGGGTTTTTCTCTGGGCATTTTAATGCAAGTATCGCATCTTGGGAAGAGGAATCTTCAGTGCAACACAGAGGCAGTCCTCAATGGCTGGCAATTTATCTTTCCGCCAGTGCATAATTCTCCTTAAAATTTGCACTGTTCATCTTTGTTATCTTCTGACCTCAATTCATCTTTTACTTGTACATCTATTTCTGTTTCTGTGAAATATCTGCTATAAAATCTTTTATAGGTTTCTACCTGTCTGCATTCATTTTCTTCTATATGCTTTATCTTTTTTTTTTACCATGTATCTTTTCATGTTGTGTGTGTGTGAAAGGGGAATAATTCCCAAATACTTGTTCAAAGAAGGAAAGAAAAAGAAAGGTAAAGTATTAAGTGACTATCCAAAAGGAGCATGCCCTTGAAATCTGGGACTGTACAAAAGGAGCATGTCCTTGAAATTGTATCAAGTGCTGCCAATGTGAACCAGTCACAGGTTTGACACGGGCATATTTGCAAAATGGGCATAATAATGTAATACTTCTCAATTGGATCTTGTTATGACTCCTCATATAGATAAGAGCTACACAAGTTGCAGTATACATTCTTCATACTTTTTTTTTTTCCCAAACAACAAATCGTATATATTTAAATTTTAATCACAATCTTCTATTATATAGCTGTATTTTTTGTATTTCAGAAACTGCTGCTAGTAAACACTGTGGGGCTATCTGAACTGTGCTTCTTGCTACCAACTAGCACAGAATATTGTTTGGCTGTAAAATCAGTAATGTAACAATGCAGCAATTAATGTCTCACAGAATACATAGTCATAGCAGAAAACTTGTTTAGAAAATAGATTTATAAGGTACAAAGTGCTTTTCTAAGAGTACTGGGGAACCACTAACCCCTGAACTGTTCTGGAAAATAGGTGCTCTGAGAACTAATCCCAAAATCCAAAGAAAATCAAAGGAAAAGTACTTTTGAATTTCATTGTGTTCATCTGTCTTGGGTAGCTATTGGACTGCTTGTCAGAGTGACTGAACACTCCACAGTGTTTAAATGTAGTCTTCTCCGTAGCACCTTCATGTGAATCTTTTCCCTTCTTGGTAGAAAGATACTTATCTCCCAATTTTAGATTAGGGAACTGAGTCAAGGAGTAGAAAGTACAAGAGAATTTGGGTGCCTTGGCATCACAGTTGAATCCAGAAGCTAGATTTGACATACGGTATATACATATTTACAGAAAGAGTCAGCCATGTATTTACCAGAGGTCACAGGACAAATAAAACAGAAAATGCTACAGAGGGGGTGAGGTGTTTTAAAGCTGCCATTTTTTACACACCATACTTTTATATTAGTTGTTATTTTTTAAGCTAATGCACCACTCCAAACATCATGCTTCTGAACTTGCTCTGAATATAGATGCCTGAAACTTATTTATTATTTCAATCAGGGTTTATGTCTTTCATTCAAAATAGAACTGCTGAAGTGCTGGTCAGCTTTTATCGTTTAGAGCAGCAGTGAGAGATGTTAACTGAGACACTGGAAGAAATTTTTTCATAACCTTTCTGTGTCTGATAGATTCACTTATGTCCCGTATTCTAGAGAGGAGAGGTTACCCTAGCATTTGGTTCGGTTAGAGATGGGAGCAGGAATGGAGAAAAATTTTAGCCTGACTGCCATTGAATGGTTATATGGAATGATTAAATATTCCTTAAACAAGAAAGAGAGAAAAAGAGAGAGAGAGAAAGAGAGAGAGAGAAAACAAAAATATTCATGATGCAGCACTGGTTTTGCTATCCACAAATGAAGAGGGAAACATCAGTTGCAGTCCCTGATCTAATTATTGTTTAAATATTTAATATTGTGGTCCCTGGAAGACAGACATGGACAGAAATTGAACTCCAGGTCTGCCTTCCCACGTAAATGTTTGAACTGCCAGGCTTTTCAGTTGTATTCATGGCTATGCTGTCTCTGGAAGGCAGAATACATAATAGAGCCCCAGCAAGATGAAAATGCTTCAAAACTAAAGAAAGCAGGTTCCTTGTTTCTTACCTCCCCTTACGTTTCTCACCTGCACTGCAAAGTAGTTGACTTTTGTAGGATGTTTGACTCGGAGGTGTTTCTGAGCTTTCAGCATTCTGGAAAAGTAAACCAACCACACATGCATGGGGTTTAAGGAAGAAGGAGCTCATGAGAGAGCAGGGTATTAAAATGTCTGTACAGAATTTGATTATCTAAATGTAAATATATTTCCAAGTTCTAGGCTGTTACCATAACCAGCGGGACGTTCTTATTCTCTGTAGATTTGGATCAGTTCCTTAGAAAAAAGCATATGTTGTTTATAAACAATAGGTATCAAATCTGTAGCCTGCTGGAAGAGTTGCCTTCTCTTCACCCTAAATGCGGACTTTAGTTAAGTGAATGTCAAAGGGAGTTCATAACTGGTAGTTGGAAAAAAAAGGAACAAGTAAGTATTTCAGAAACAAAGTAAATAGTAAGTCCAGGAATGAATCATGTCAGCAAGAGGCAAATGTTCCTGATCATGCGAAGAGCTGGCTATCTTGTGCATTTCATTGTAATGAATGCTTCAGTTTTGTTAAATGTCAGCACATAAGCAGATTAGAGAGCTGTACTATGCTGGAAATGGTATATGAGTTGATATAAATTGTCAAGAATTTTTCAAAAATTCAAGAAGCCTCAGAAATAATCGTAAGAGAAACAAGAGCATTCTTAAGGAAACCTTCAAATTTAATACAAGATCTTATCTCATGCCATTTAGTGGAATATTAACATGTAACATAAATGTTAGGGCTAGAACTAAACATATTAAGGTGCGATTACTGTCAGGTTGCTTCTAAAAATTATCCCCATTAACTTTGACACTCTGCATTGTAATAATTTTCTAATACAGATTGTTTTGAAATAAAATAAGTAAGGGTGCCCAAGAGAAGGAGAGAGCCTGTAAACTTTTTTTCCTTTTTCCCCAGAAGTTAAACAGGTGAAGGGAGGCTGAATATGTGGAGGTAGTCTGGGTGTGGAAGCATTTCGGATGCTTGAGAGGTTGATTCAGCCCTCACTGTTTCTCCCACGGATGATCTGTTTGCATTTATTTCCTACAAAAGGCAATTGTGCTTACTAATTCAGCGTTATTTTAAAGGATATTATCTTGTATTTTGTTATTGTAAACAATTTGTGTACTATTTATATGATGTGGGTCACGTGACTTCAGTGTAAAAGTCAGGTTGCTATTATAGATTGCTTACATCATTTGTAGAATAACATTTCAGAGATGTCCATATTTTTAAAAAAAGCAGAGCTGTAATTTTAACAGTAATGTATGGTCAGGCCACGTTGTCATAATTTTTGTATTTTGCTGTATAAACTACATGTAATTTGATTGGCCTTCTGACATTGAGAGAACTGTATATCCTTTTTAAATACATTTAGAAATACAAATCAGTAATTATCCTCCCCTTCCCCCTTTCTCCCTGTCCTCTTATCCTTTTGCCTTCCCCCCCCCTTTTTTTTTTGAGGTATCATTCACTTTCCTAGTGGAGAAACTACCTGAGGTACACAGTTCAGAGCCACAAAAGAGCAGCTAATCAGGGATAATCCTTGTTGAAAAAAATGTGTATGTGCTGGTCATTAACCCTCTCCCCTGTATGCTTCAGGTCAGAGGTGTAAAAGGAGTCTTTTTGGCCAACCAGAAGATTGATGGGAAAGTTACAACTCTGATAACCTACAACAAAGGCCGTGACTGGGATTTTCTGAACCCTCCAGACATTGATATGAATGGCAAACCGACAAACTGCAAGCCTGTAAGTGGTTCTTTTTAGCCTATCCTTTCTCTAACGTGCACAGGAACTATTTTTATGGTAGGATGCGCAGTAGCTCCGACAGCCCAAGAGCGTTGCGCCGAGTTTACCGGCCAAACTAGTAGGCAAATCTACTTGCGTTGCACGAGTAGTGGTTTCACAAGCTGTTAGTCCAGTCATCGTGTAGAGTGAGTAGTCGTGACTCTCTGTTGTGCTGCATTTATTGTAGAGCGAGCTTTGACACAAAGAGGACATTCTTTCTTGTGTGTCAACCACACGAGCCAGTTCAGAGTAATCATGACAACAGTCATTTGTGTCTGGATATAAGGAGCACATCATCAGTGAAACAGAGCTTAGCAATACCTTTTCTATTCCTATCTTTCATATTTTTGTTTCATCTTAAACCAAGGTAACCCTTGGTTCCCTGTTAAAAGGAACTCTTGACAGTTGCTTGGAAATAAACACCACGGTTAACTGCATGAAAAATTCCTTTGTTTTGGTAAGATCATGTTATTTCAGTTTGCTTAGATGTCCCAGCTACCCAGAATATTTTGTTATTTGCAAGACTGTACTGAAAACCTTGTATTTTTCACACTGACTCTCTGCTCCTGGGGACTCCAGGCTGGGCAAAATGAATGCCTTTAGTCCTGCCACTGCCAGAGATTTGATCTCTCTCCATGTAACCAAAATAAAGGGCTGGAGCTGCTGGCTCCCTTCTGAAGAGTTTAAGACCGTGCTATATGTTTCAAGCCTGCAGGGCCTGATCCAGAGCTCTCTGAGACGAGCAGAGGGATCACAGTGGCAGCAGCTCCCAGGCAGTGCTGGAGCCTGCTCCTGGTGAAGCTCATGGTCAGGTTGCTGTGAGCAATATGACCTTTGAGTGCCGCTGCACAAAGAGCAAGAAGCAGTAAGTTGCTTAGCAAGGAGAGATGATCAGATGTGTCCAAAAGTCATTATGCTATTTTTCATACTACTTTTTTCCTAAAAAATACATTTCAGTACAAACAGTTGGTTTTTAGTCATCATTTTACCAATTACCTGGGACCAGAAAACATGCAATACTTGTTGCTGTTAGTTATAATTTTTAATCAATTGTTCTGTTGCAAGGGTTTTTTATACAATAATTTCATTCTGACTTTTTTGAATTTGGAAATCTTTTTGCTGAGACAGTGGCAGACAACACAGACATCACCAGACATTCTTGTTAGTTAGACAGCTACGGTTAATATCTCAAACTGGACTTTGGCTCCATGGGAAACAGCCATTCTGCTCTCTGACTGGGCTTTCATTATTGTGGGAGCATAACTGTTACCACTTGTTTGTTGGGTTTTTTTTTAAACCTGTCGTCTTCTTCCCCCACAAGCCTGATTGCTACCTTCACCTCCATCTCCGCTGGGCAGACAATCCCTATGTGTCAGGAACAGTCCATACGAAGGACACTGCACCAGGGCTCATAATGGGGGCAGGTAAATGCATACAATTATTTTTTAAGACCTGAAATGTGGCAGCAGTTCTTTCTAGACCATGTCTTTTGGTTTATAACAATACCATGCTAGAAACATTGCCAATATAAGGCTTTCCTTGCAGAACAACCCTTTGTGGGATCTCTTGATTGAACAATTTAATAAAAGTTAATTGAGGTCCCAGAGCTGTGTCTTCTAGGACAGATACATAACAGAATACATTATGCTTCCCTGTGCTGTGTAGTATCTCCTTCCCCATTAATGCGGTGTGGAGGAGTGACGGTGGCTGAAGGACTTGTCCTGCCTTCTTTTTCTCTGGAAGTGGGGTGTAGGGCCTCCAGCATCACGAATAGCCCAGCAAATCCAATAAACTGATGTAAGCAGTGGCCAAGCCTTTGTTCTTTATGCTTAGATACAGATAATTCTCTTGTAATTTTTCTTAATTCCCTTTTTGCCTACAGAGAGATGAAGTGAAAGAGGCAAGTGCGTCTCTGTGTGGGAACAGTGCTGGTTGTGGCTTCTCCATTGTAACATACATAGGGAGCCACGCTACTGTGAAGTGACATTTAATAAAAGAAATTCTATTGCAGTGTTGACTACTCATCAAGAAAAATATTCACATAACGCTGTTTCACTTTGTATCCTTGTGATTCATCTATTCATTTCATTTATTTTTCTGTTTCTTTGTTTCAAAATTATTGAAATGTTAACTGTTCCTAGAGCTTTTTAAAATTGCATTATTTTAGTCTTATGTTACGGATGATGTTTAGGTGAAATACAAACATGTACTGCTTCTCTTTTCCTAAAAGTGTGTCTGTTTTTACTCAACAATGCTTTCTGCCTTACCTTACACTAGTCTCTTATAAATGGCTTACTTAACTGGAAATTTCCTGAGAATATCACGGTGAGCATATTTGGTGTTGAAAGAGACTGACAGCTGCCATTACTTCAGTATATCTGAAGATTTCTAGTTTTCCCCTAGTGTAAATGGAGTTTAAAGTATTTTACTGGAGGCAGACCTACCTGGTGAAATGCTGCTATGTTTTTATTGACACAAATAAGACTAAGAATTTATACAGCGTCCTTGTAGATACATTTCTGTTAGGTGTTTAATTCACATTTTATGAATTCCAATATTTAAAAAAATAACTTCTGTCTCAGGGATCTTCTTTTTACACAAAGGTACTCCTATTCTAATGTAGGTTCTTAATTTTAGCCTCATCATATTGTACCTGGAAACCTTCTGGTAGCAAATTAAGCAATGAGGTTTAATTCATTAGTCCGTTAGTTCTAATCCATTTTTCTCTGTCCTTGCATTATAATCTGATGTGGTAAACTGATATTCATTGAGATGCTGGGTGGTTTTCTTTTGGTTGGGTTTTGTGGAGTTTTTTTAAGTGCACTGTTCTCTGAGACGTTATTAGAGATGGCAGGTTGGAGAAGAGTATTTTGCCCTTAATTCCTTCCTAGAGTGGGGTAAGATTTTATCACTGTGACATTGTCTTAGGGTGCCTGGTAGGTAAACTTGTCAGCAGCTTTCCTCAACGCAAACATGAGGGAGCCTTTTTGATGACATCCAGATATCATTAAGAACTCAACTTGAATCTGACTTCGTTGTGGAGCAACCTTTAATGTAATGGAAATGTCAGAGAGGCACCCTCGCTTGTAGCAGCTGGCTAAAAAGCTGGGAGGGATGGTGTGAAAGTGGGAAAAATTTGCCCAAGAGTAGTGCAGTACGTCCTTTCTCTGGTAGAAGGTCATGTAGTTGGAAGCAGAGCCAAGGGACTTATTTTGAAGTCTTAAAAATCTTAAAGAGCAACTGCATCCCCTTGCCAACAGACGACCTGATTCAACTCTGATTTTGACTTGCATTTACATTATTTGGGTGCTCAGGTCAGCTGCATTCAGTGCACATGTTCAGTCTTATCTGGCAAACCTGATGTCCTTGTAAACTTACACTTCATATCAGAAATACTTTACATACTTGAATTTTTTCTGGCCTGATCCTTGAAATTGATAATCCTATGCAAATCAACAGAAGTACTAGGTTCTTAGCACATACAGAAATCAGATTATTTGGGCCACATCACACACTATTGGAATTTTACTGTTAGATTTAGGGAGAGCACATCTTCTGGAAATCACTGAAGATGATGAAGATCTGTGAATGTCAGTTGATCACAGTGTGTCTAGGAAACATCAGTGCCTTGTGCTGTGAAAAGGGGAAATATATTCTGAGGGTGAAGTAGGTAAATAATTGCCAACGGAGAGAGGGAAATATTAATACTCTGGCAAAATACTGTACAGCAACCTTATTAATAAGAATGTGTACAATTCTGGTAATCAATTTTCAGGACCAATGAGCAGGTGCTAAGAAGGACTACTTGGCAGTTGATGGAAATAGAGAATATTTACAAGAGGAACCTCATTAGCTGAGAAAAATAAAGGACAGTAAAGAATATGATTTTTTTTCCTGAAAGTGTAACCATGGGGTAGAAGCAAGTGGTGTAAGCAAATGCATAAGAACTAGAAATTAGAAAACAGCTTCTAACCATTGGAGCCATGAAGTTCATCCTCTCAATAAGAGCAGTGTGGTTATCAATCAAAAAAGAAAAAAAAAAAAAAAAATGCCTCTAACATGGAGTTTGGCTACTTTATAGAACGCTTATACAACAGAGCTCCTTGTGGCAATGGAAAACCTAACCTGTGACATAAGGATGGCTTTGATACTGTGCTGGAAAATCAGAGCACAGAGACTACTGAATATTGTTTTAATTTAAAAAGTAATTCAATGATGAACAGCATTAACGCTTTGAGCATTTGGGAAAAATGCAATAATAGGATGTTAAAATTGCATCTTTTTTAAACTCATATTTACAAATAAAAATTCCACTCTATTAAAGCTGCATAAATAGTTCTGAGGAATGCATATTTTTAGCTTATGTATATATATAAATTGTGCAGACAGAATATTAAATTTTATAGCGGCATATTAAAGTGTTCTTTTAAATAACTACTTTGCTCCCTTTAAGAAATGTAATAGGATTTTGCATTTACATTTGATTTTCATGCATTTTAATCTTGGCAACAGCTTCTATTTCTCACAGCATCAACTATGAAATGTGTGTCAATTGATGTGTAAATTTTTACTATAAACTTGCGACGGACTTTTCTATGAAAAATGTTTAGAGAAGTGTAGATTTTTCAGGTGCTAGTTTACAATAATTGTCTGCTTAGCTTCCAATCCAGATGGCAAATCAAGCAAGGAGTAAATTCTGCACATGCACACGAATTGAGGAAGTGCTGGAAAGTTCAGTTTACTTTTTGTCATATCAGGCCCAAATACATTGCATACATTGTGACAAATTTATATCATTTTTCACAAAAGTAGCACACTGAGATGCCACTACAAGAAGGATGAGGGAAGAGGGAGATGATTGAGCATTTCCCAGTGCATTTTGGAGTGAAGATGCTGCAATTTGCTTAGATTTTTCTTGTATCAACACGTTCCCCCATTCTGATGGTGGGAATCACTCCCTCAGCCCTCAGCTAAATGCATCTTCAGCTTGCCAGGCAAAAAACTCTATCTGGGACATTTAAACACAAATTGGTTGTATACTTGTTCTACACTGTCACTACAAGTTTACAAACCATGAAATTTTTGCTTACTGTGCATTGACTGAAGGGATGTTACAACTGTATTAATTACCGATAATCTAGGCAAGGTACATCCCTCTTTTTGGAGTAGGTATCTGCCTGTATGCTAAATTTAAGTGGATAGAAAAGATTTTCCATATTAGAAAGATTATCAAAGTGTTGCATATGGGAATTATTTCATCTCACAGTAAGCATGTCTAAAATCACGTATAAAAATATGGGTAAATGCAGTGGTAAGTAGCGCTTAAAACATGTAAATTAACAGTAAATTGTGAATGCAAGTAATCTGCCATATTTGTGTGACCTGGTAGGAACCTGCCAAAATGCCTGAGGAAAGACAAACTTTTAAATACTCTCTCGAGATCTGTATGTGTTTTTCACAGCTCTGCCACCTTTCCAGAGAGCTTGGCTGGCCACTGGTCATCACTAAAATACATTGCTTGCTTTCACATCCCTGTGCTACCAGCTGCTGAACTGGCATGCGCAAAGATATGAATAGCTTGGAGAAATATGTTGAAGGGTACTTAGTACCCCTGTATTCTAGTTTTCAGGGCTGCCACCCCTGCAGGCACAGAACATGTGGTTTTACCCAGTTACTTTAAAATTAGCCTTTACTCAGGACAAGTGAAAAAGCAAACGAGGATTTCCTGTGTCCCAAAGCACACTTTGAAAAGGTTTATAAAAATGTGAGTAATAGAAATGAAAGACAACTGTGCTTAATCAGAAAATCCAAAATGCAGACCAAAATGTTTCCTTTTGTTTCCTAAATTGAAGAAACAAGGTGTCAGAACATAACAACAGCAGAGTCATACTGGCTCAGGTCAAGAGTCCATCTCGCACAGTATCCTGGCTCTGTCAGTGACAAAAGCCTTTGGGGAAGTGTTTAAGAAGAATTCAGGTATATGTGGGCACCCAGGTCATGTTTTAGGAGAAGGCACACACATGGGACTTTTTATGATAAGTGCTATGGTCAAGGCAACACCAGGTTTCTCTCTTCCTAATCTACACAGCCCAACATACCTTCACCTTCTACCCGCAGACACATCCCTCGTGATTGGGGGCATGCCACACACATCCTCAGTTTCATCACATGAAAACACCATTTTCATGGCCTATAACATAACGCTCATGTTATTTCAGGTAATTTGAACTGGAAAAAAAAAAAACCCCAACAAAAAACCAACCCCAAAACCTCACAAAAATACATCTTCTGGCCATGGTAGCACTACCTGGGGCGAGCCGGGGCTGAGTGCTCTGTGGTGTGAACATGGTTGGGTCATGCCAACTGGCCTCAGGGCTGCAGGACAGTCTCTGGCCTTCCCTTATTTCATGTATGTATGGTGTTTGCAATAATGCCATCCCTTTATTAGGGACAAAGTATGAAGCTCTAAAAATGCCTTCAATAACAATATATTTAAAATTGGGTGAGAAATGTAGAAAGCAAAGTTGAAGCAAACATTCACAATAATTCAAAGACTCTTTTTTCCTGTTCCTGTCATTTAGCTACAAAAAGAACATAAAATAAGACAAACTTGAGAAGCTTCTATATTGCAGACAAAACTTCTTGAAACTAGATGGCGAAACGGTCTGTGTCATGTGTCAGAGGAGTTTTCAGGCCATTTAGATGAAAAAGTGATGTTAAAATTATACCATTTATAGCTCTGGCTAATATAGCCTGCAGTTGATTGCCCATTCCAGATGCAGTAACTTTTTCAGTATGAACTTGAATTGCCTTCAGTGTATTATATTACCTCTACTAGTTACCACAGATGGATTCTGAGATCTAACACAGACCCACTAAAATGATAGAAAAGGTTCCATGTTGTAGCGGCACGCCTGAGGAGTTACTGCAGACATTTACGGCTGTAATAAGGAGCACAGGTTTTGGTGCGATTCACCAGGCAAACAGCACACTGATGTTTGTGGGTGTGTGGTACAGTCTGAGCACTTCAGGACGTGGTGGGAATGGTACTTACAAACTGTGAGTATTGGCTTCTAGTCTTGGGGCTGAGCACGATTTGGCTATCTCCTCACCTTCTGTATCACTTGATTGCGATGTCAGTTGTGCACATGCGTTATTGGCCGCCACACTTACCACAAACATGGTTCATAATTCCACTGGGATATGGCACAGAAACTTCCAAGATGTTTCAGCTGTACTTTTTGAGTGCTCCTGGGACTTTGTAGTCATTTGTTTGTAATGTTATTAACGTCAGGATTTTTTGCATTTCATTTGATGTCAATTGGCGCTGCTGTAAAGGGGTTTATGGGGTGCTATTACATATGCTTTGTCTAGTTAGCTGGCTTAATCCAGTAACGTGACTCACTGTGAGGTAGCTAGAGCCTTGAAGTAAAATTGTGTGCTTTATTTTAAATCTCAAAAATAATAGAATGTCCCAAATCTTTGAAGTTATTTTTTATTAGAATATAAAAAAATAAAGTTAATACAATGCAACTCATAACTCTTATGTGACACACATTAAATAGAAAGGTTTGCAAATAAAACTGTGGTGAGTTCGCCAAGTTCTTTGAAGGACTTAGTTTCATTCTAGTTCTCCTTTTTCATGCTCACAGCTTTCAAAGATATCCTTAGCTTAACAAACTCATCACACCCCCCTATAGAATCATAGAATAGTTTGGGTTGGAAGGGACCTTTAAAGGTCATCTAGTCCAACCCCCCTGCAATGAGCAGGGACAACGTCACTAGATCATGTTGCTCAGAGCCCCATCCAACCTGACCTTGAATATTTCCAGGTCAGGCTGGATGGGGCCTCTGTGTTCCTACGGAAATTTCCTTCTGCCCATCACCTCTGAGACGTGGCTGCTTCCCACCGCAAAGAACCCCCTGCACTTTGCAGGAGCCTCCCTGTCTCCACTGGCGATGCAGGTTTCCTGCTTGCTGCCTCACCTGCTTTTTTCTTCTGAATCCACTGATGCTGGTTTTCAGCAAGACGTTGTCTGCGGTACCCATGTAGCAAACTGCAAGTAAATTGAAAAGTTTTATCCTTCCTTACAGAAAGAGTTTTCTTATGTGCTTGAAGACTTGACTTTATAAAGTTTGCAAAATTATGTAAAATAACTGTGTCTCCTAAAAAATCTGGCAGTAGTGGAAGTTGCAGCCTTTGTTAATGCACAGAACATTATGTCAGCAATCGGAATCCCTGCATGCACCACCTCTGCGTTTTTACCCTTGACCTGGGAATCAACCACTTTCAGAGGTCAAAGAGAAGTGAAGCCCTTTTTCCCAAAGCAGTATACCAGCCTCTCTGCCAAGTTTGTCATCAGTTGTGGTTTTTGACAGAGTGGCATTTCTCTGTAATTATAATTATGTCCTGCAACTCCTTTTGTTCATTTACCAAGAAAAGGCAATAAAGGTAAAGCCAAAACGAGGAGAAGTCATGTCTGTCTTGTTACAGAGCTGCAATTACAAAGCTGTTGCTAATATCTTTCAGTCATTACTGTATCAGCTGGATATAAAAGGCTTTCTAATGAAGCACAAGTTGATGCTGTTTAGTTTACAGACTAATTCTCCGTTAGCTAAGGCAATTTACCACTGCACTTTTTAAAATGCAGATCCATAGCAATTCTCAATATAAAGACCTACTCATGTAAGTAGATTTCAGTAAGTGGTAAAAAGAGGTAGCATAAACAGCATTTATCCAGGAGCAAAACTAACAATGCAATCATTAAAGGTATCTGTGCAAAGAAGGGTGTAGACTGACAGCAATACTTCAGGTTCTAGCAAGGAAATATTTCTGTCCCCAGCTATCCCAAAGAAAAAGTTCTGTGAGTAATAGCAGAAGCACAAGAATATACCCATTTGTGGAAACCTATACCAGTGAAAACTGTACAGAGGAAAGTAAGAATAGCGAAAGAACTATGTTTTGTATAAACAGCAAATGAAATCTCCCTTCCCTTCCTTCCGTCCTGAGAACGTGATTTCTCCTTCGTACATCCTTCAAGGGACCAGTTTAATCTTTGCTGCACAAAGCTGATGGGATCTGAGCCTGCTTCCTGATGAGATCTGTGAGGCACGGGGAAATCAGATCATTTTTCCTGATCTTTGCTCACATGGGTTTTTAGGATTCAAAGTGACAAGAAGTTCAAAATGGCCATTAACCAAATAGATTTAAATAAACTTGTATTTGGGGAGAAAATACAACTGAGTTCAGGTGTGAAGCTTTCATTTTGGAACTGTCTCATTAAGTAATATTCACGACTTAATCATGTTTAATTGTTGGGTTTTTTCCTCTTATACTGGAAGATCTACCTAAATGGATGCAACATGACTGTAACCAAAAGATGTAGTTTTCCAAGAACTACTGGACAGAATAAAACCACAAGTTGAATCTGTTCTTAAAAAAAAAAAAAATGAACCTTTCGTTAGGCCTATGGTCCTTTGTCCTTAGCACTGATGATGTGGTTGTAACTTTCTGTCATTTCTGCCACGGAGGTTTCATTTTGATTACTGGTATCACTAGAGCCTTTGTTTCTTAAAACTAGACAGCCTTATGTATAAACGATAACCCTTCTGTGAAGCCACATGATGGCCCTCGCTGCCCCAGCTGCATGGACCAGGTTGGCAGGCAGAGCGGTGGGAAGGCGAGACCACGTGCCTCCCGGGCAAGCATCCCGCAGCCTCGGTGCTGACTTAGGGGTGGGCCGGTTTTGAAGATGAAGATGTTTGCAGGGAGAAAAATAGGGGCTGTTCGCTGCACAATTACCCATTGTGCTTTCCTCCCCACTTGGCACAACTGCTGTCACGTTCAATAGTAGTCGTGAGGGTCGTCCCTGCACTTTGAATCTAAGCTGGTTTTGGCACATTTTTAATCTTACAAGTCTTACCTGCTTCATCCATATGAGCCTGTTCTTAAGTATGTGTTCAGCCCACATCACCTTCATCCATACTGTACTGACCTTACGAAATCTCCTCATTGCCTACAGGAATAGGGTCTTATTTTCAAAATGACATGGCCAACTAAATCTGTGCTGAATTGCTTGATAAATGAGAGAGCGTGGAGTGGGTTGGAAAGATGAAACCATGAGAAAGGCCAGTGGCATCTTCTGAAACATTAGATGCAGTTGAAAGAAACGAACTAACTCCTATAAATTCCATGATTCAACATAAAGAATATCCTAATCTTGTCTAGGCTGTACTTATGGTTAAATAATGCAGAGTTATACCATTAGACAGTGGAGAACATGCAATCTTGATGGTCCAAATAGTGTATTTTGGGCAGTGGACGCTGTCATTCCTCTCAGGAAACACAGATCTGTTTTGCTGGTAAAACCAGCTATTTAGATAACACAAGTGAAATTTCATCTTGCTATCCTGTTCTCAAGTGTTTTCTTTCCTTGTCTCTTCTGCTTAAGAGGATCTGATAACTTTTATCTTACTTTTCCTGTAAAAACATGCAAACCGCATATTTAAGTCAAAATCCCCTGGAGGATACAATTTAGAAGGAATATTGTGCCATGATTGCTTCTTCCCTAGAATACTGTAAACTGCCTGGTGGTTTAATAGTTTGCTATTTGAAATACCGCGTGTTAAAAGATGGAGACCTCAGTATTTGGGATTGCATCTGCTAAGATCATCTTCCACAAGTTTGTTTCAACACTTCTCTTTGCTTTGCAGCAATCTGAATGCTAGCTGCTGCTCCTCAGTGCTTTTTGTCAAAATATTCAGTAGCTTCCTGGTCAATATTTAGGTAAATCAAGTAATTCTGCTTTAGATTCTTTTGTATTTACACAGCCTTTCAACCCCCCTGCCCACTCTTTTCAATGTTACGTATTTCTCCAGATTCTAGATTTTGCTACTACTGCATAAAATCTTACAGATAAAACATTTTTTATTTTAACAAATCAAGTTCAAGATCAATAATTTTACAGAATGTGATTAAGGTTAAGGTATGGCTTCTGAGTTTATGGGCGTTTCAGACTTCCATCTTAAATACGTGTTCTTTTCTAATAATTTTTCAGCATGCAGCAACAAAGCTAAAATGTTAGTTTGGCCTCTGTGTTTCAGTATTAGAATTAAGCCTCATTGCTCCCACCTATAGATAGCTAGCAATGTAAAGAAAGAAGTTAAAAGTGTACATATATGTTTTTAAGAGGATTTATCTGGTGCTGCTAGAGACGAAGTAAGCCTGCTGGTCATCTGAGTTGATTTCTTGCTCTGACCTAGAAGCTTCTCACTCTGCCTGGCGTCAGGACTAGATCCAATCGCTCTTGCTCATGTGGCTGCAACCCTTGTTTCCTCCCATTTCCCGACAGGCAACCTGGGCTCCCAGCTGGTTGAGTACAAAGAAGAAATGTACATAACGTCCGACTGTGGGAACACGTGGCGTCAGGTAGGAAACACAAATCGTCAGACACCTGGAAATAATTTTAATGTACCATATATCATGAACTTTACAATGTTTAACTAATCTTTTTATACCCACTGTTTTGAGGGAGGTGGCTGCTGTTATCCCCATTTCGCTTGGAAACTGGGAGAGATTAAGGAGGGGATTTGCAAAGACTCAAATTGGTCAGACTGTCAGGTTCTGCTGAAACTCAAATATTTTGGTCTTTTTAAAGATCTTATAAGTATCTTGCATAAAAAACATACAGTCTGTTTAGGTTTTTAATAATTGAAGTAATGTTCCTATGCTAATGATGAAGTGGACTTGGGCTAGATCTTGCAGTACAAATATTCCAAGCTGAAAGACATGGTTTAGGTAGAAAGGCAGAAATTCTTCTGGTTCATAGTCTGAAAACTGGTATTTAAGCTTAAACTTTGTTCTTCATTGAAACTGAGAAAACAAAAAGAGATTTTAAAAAAACAATAAACCTTTGAATGTCTTTTAGTATGATTTAATCAATTCTGGGACTACAAAAACCAAAGCATTAAAAAAACAACAGCCATGTAGTAGCTATAATGCCATTTGAATTCTCGATGTCTTTTGCTTCCAATGCCTAGTGTCAGTTTAAGCATTGCACATTTATTATGTATTTTTTCCTAAATTACTCTGTCTCAGCAATGCTTAATCACAGGGATATTTTCTTTCTGTGTGTACATAGCAACAACACACAATATGATCTGGAATCTACTTGTAATGTATATCCAGGAGAAAAAAAAAATACTCTCAAAGGACCAAAGTGTGTCAAAAAGTCATTTAATTTCAGTTAAAGTAGTGGGTTAGTGTTCAGCTGAAATAAAATTGTGTTATTTTCTGAGAACAAGTAAGTGTGAAAATGTTCTCACCAGTGTTACTGAGCTTGGGGAGTTTGAGATTAAAAGAGGAAAATACAGGCATTTTCTTATATTACTATTGTAGGGTGCAATTAATACTCCACAGAAGGACTTTTTAAAAGAAATACATAATTTTTGTCATGATAATGTCCTTTGAGGTTTAAAAGATAAGATTTTATGCCAAATTCCTTCTTGAAATCTAGCATATGATAACTAGGTGTTTAAATGCAAAAGCCTTCCAGGATTTACGGTGGGTACCGTGTTGTCTAAAAGTTCACAGGGGCCTCTCTAATAATTTACTGTCACCATTTGCCCAAGTCCTATAGTTTTTCTGGGGTGAAAAATAAGAAGAAAGGAGTGAAGTGGATGAGATTCATATTTTTGCTGCTTTTTATTTGTGAGACACTCAGGCAAATGATGTGTGATAAAACTTGACCTTAAGATGACTATTCATGCTGTAAAACCAACCACAAACAGATCCCTCATTATGACAGTCAAAATGAAGACCACCATTGCTAGCTGTATTTTAATTAAAACTGCTACGAAGCCTTTGAAAGAGCTTACTCAATCTTAATATTTGTGATCAGAATGAAAATGTAGATTATTGTGTGTATTTTATGGCCTCACTGTTCGTGATCAAACAGTTCTTCCAGAGGACAGCAGTACATTTCCTTTCTCTGTTGGAGTTCACGCAAGAAAAGACAAGGCTTCAGTCAGATGATATGGGAATTATTTAGACAGTAAATTACAGGTTTCCTGAGCTGGCAAAAGCAGAGCAAAGCTCATGTTTTGGCACAACGCTTCGGGTGGGTTTAAGTCACTGACTTGGAAACTGTGCAGTTCTCATTAGCGAGTGCCTGTCACCTTTCTTACGTGCCGCACATGATGTTGCAGAGCTGTCTGCAGACTAGAAGAAGAGCAGTCTGTGCTTGCAGAGAGTGACAGAGCAAGGCAGAAAGGTAAATAGAAAAGACTTTGGAGAAAAGACAGTTCAAGGAATTAATTAAAAGCTTTCCTGAAACAATAGCAATGTTAATTCATAGAAATATAGGACTGGGAGGAAGGTCAAAGATCATGTAATTCAACTGTGTGTCCTGAGACTAGGACTAGGAACATCTCTAACAGAGCTTTGCCAGACCTGTTTGTTAATCCTTCACTGTAGGAGATTCTGCAGTCTGGCTACATGGTGTTTCACCATTCTTCATAGATTTTTCAAATATTTTACATAAGCTGGCTGTGCTTTTTGCTGCTGTTCTTGCAGTTTCACAGATTTGACGAGGTAAGTTGATTTCTTCCTGTCTTTGGAGAGGAGTGGTTTCCTGTCACCTCTGAATACCTTTTCGGCTGTTGAAAGGTGATTATTATGTCTACCCAGAGTATAGGGGGTTTCCCCTTGGAAAAAAAAAACAAATCCACTGATTTTCCTAATGGATCAAATTTCTAAGGTACTTTTCCTTTTTGTTGCTTGTTGATTGGACTACCTAATACGACATCCCTCTCCTGAAGCATGGTAAAACTGGATGCAAAATTATACATTTTATCCGTACTAAACAGAATGAAATGATCACCCTTAATATCTTGACATTACTGGCGCCTCATTTCAGAAGATTTCTCCTCTTTGCAGTAACATCACATTGTTGACTCGGATTCAGTTTGTGATTCATAACTGAGACCAGTCCCTGAGTTCCTGAATTTGTAATACATTCTCAATTTAACAATGATCTACTGATTGTTTTCCTTCAATAATTTATTAACCAGCTATATAAACTTAAAGTTACTTCAACTGAACCCATATTTCCATAGCTTGCATATGGCAAGGTCATATGAGAGTTCAGGAAGACTTACTATGATAGGATATACAGCCAATGTTCATAAGTAGAAATAAAAATGCCCAAATGAGAGTTTTGTGAAATTAAGTAAATAGTAAAAAAAGTAAAACCAAGGATTTTGATTATAAGTAGCCACACTACCACTTGGGCTGGCTCAAGCTGTCCTCCTGCCATTCTGTTGCATGATGCCTGAGCTGCTTGTCGGTATCTCTCGAAACCGTCGCTCTTACTGCATACCATTTTAAAGCAAACTGAAATTTGTGGCTCTGTATTGTACAACATTGCACTGTAAATAGCAGTAGTTTAGGAGCTAATTGACAAGTAGGTTAAATGTCCATGCAGCAGCCTGATGGAGAAGGGTGTCTCACCTTGATATTATCATGACCTACGTGGGCTTAGATCATCTTAAGTGAACCACGAAGATGTAGCCTAAGGTGAACTCATGGGACAGATATGTCTATTTGGAAGATTTCTCTGTCTATTATACCAGGAAAACAATATCATAAAATGTTTTAATGAACATGATACTGAGCCAGATAGAAAAATAAATCTTGCATCCTGGGAGAAATGGGCTACCTTTGAACACAATTTCAGACCATACAGGTTTTAAACATTTTTTTTCCCTGTCAGGCCTGGTTTTTCAGTCCTGATTTTTAAATTATTAGGATACTCTGTCAAATGCTAAGGATGACATTGTGTATACATATGAATGTGTTTTATTTATTTTTTAAAAAATTGATTTCTGTTCACAGTTACGGTTGCCATTGCTATTTCAGCAGCATCTGTTACAACACTGTGCTGGAACAGGGCAAACAGAGTAAGAGAAAGGTCTGGCTTTCAAAAGAAATGACTTAAATAAAAGGAAAAAATCAGCAACAAAAAACCTTTCATATTGAATCTGCTACCGAAGTAGCTAGTGTAGCAACAAAATGCTCAATTAAGCCAATAAGGTTACACAGAAAGTCTGTTGTATGTCTAGGAACTGAATCTAGATCTCCGGAGTTTTAGTCCAGTACTTTGTTTGTTGGAATGTTATTTTTCTATGTGAAATCCTTTTGTATCAAAGCAATTTGGAAAACCTCTGTTTAAGCGAGAATACTTGTTTTTTTGCAGACATCTTTGCTTTCTAGTGTGCCAAGTGGAAGTAGGGTGAAGCTGGGGTACTGAAACGGTGCCCTAGGAAGTGCCATGGTGCTTTTCTGGGAAAATCTAATTTGGATAAAGTGATGGAGATACCAGCTTCCTTTATCTTCAGTGTGATGGTGAAGCCTTTGGAGACTTTGTGCCCCTGTTTCATTTTGATTTCGGCAGAAGTTCAAACAAAGTTTAGAAAGGATGAAAACTCTGCTTGCTTTTCTGACTCCAGCTGATCTCATCCTTTTGAAGTGCATCTAAATTTACTCTCTGTCCTTTACTGAATTCTCTTCTAAAATATGCAGCTGTGTGGAACAAGTAGATAGGACTGTAAATGCCTCGTATCAGGGTTTTGCCTGTAAATTGGCAACATTGAAAAACTGATCAGACACTTGAAGTCCTAGGATTCCCATAAAATATGCTCTTACTAGACAAAAGGAAGACTGAATTCTGAACCCAAATTAAATACTTACTATTTTTGAAGTAATTGTGATTGTGCTGTAAGATACTTTTTCCCCCCAATGATTCAATCTTGTTGATAAATCCTCTAAATTTAGTATAGCCAAAAAAAAGAAGCATTTAGTATTGTCAGTATTTTTTTTTATTCACAAGGCAAAATAAAGCTAACCTTTGTGTTTTTCACCTTTGCTTTGTCAGAGCGTGTAGGAGGCTACGTGTTTGTCTATTAACTCCTAAGTCTGTGTAGTAACTCTCACTTTATCACCTGCTCTTATGTTAAATGAACTTTCACAGGTTAATAACATGAGTAAACCCTGTCTTAAAACAGATTTCAGTTGTAAAAAAGGGAAGATATCTACCTGTTCATTTATTTTAGTACTGCTGATGACCTCTAGAAAATGAATGAAAATAATCTGGGAAATTTTGAATCCTTTATACCATTAAATCAATATTACATGTATTTTGGTTCAGAGCTCAGAGCAGCCTCTGTGTGAGATCACATAAAGTTTGAATTTAAATAAATCATTGACAGCGGAAATGCAGAAAACATGCTTGCACCGATTATTCCAATTTCTGTGGAGTCTGGAGAACATGTGAGAAAGTCACGGACAGCAATACTTTTCCTATTTTTCTTAGAATTAGACTACAAAGCATTTTATTCTGCAAGATACACAGAATATGGCAAATACCAAAGTAAGGTGATAGGTCACTTGGTGATATATAATAGGAAGGAATGCAGAATGCATACTGTGAGAAATATAAGCCTGGGCTAAAATCACTTTAGACAGTTTAATCTGACTGTGATTTGAACCTGAACGTTTTCTGATTCACCTGCTTAACTTTCTTTTCTTTTACAGCTGGGAGAAATACAAGAGTTAAACTGACTTTTATGTCCTTTTCAGTTTGAAATGCGGACATTATAAAACATATAAGTCTTTTAATCATGGTTTGCTTGTACATTTTATTTCTGCTGTTTCATGCATTTGCTTAGCTGGCCTTTTTTTGTCCAACCTGTAGGTCTTTGAAGAAGAGCATCACATCTTGTACCTGGACCATGGTGGAGTTATTGTGGCCATCAAAGATACCTCTATCCCTCTGAAAATACTCAAGTAATCCTACAGTCAATTAGAGTAGAGCTATTGTGTATTTGAGATCTCAGGCAAAGTTCAGAGCTTACGATGAGCATTTCAGTGTGATCATGTATGAAATGCGGATGGAGTCAGCTTAATTTAACATTCATTAAGTCAACAAAATGCAGGTGGATGTTTTCTTAAAGATTACTTCATGGTGCTGAAGGTACCATGGCATAATACATTAATCATAATAAAATTTTCTTGCATCAGTGTAGATATTTTTGCTTAAAAGGCTGTCCTGGAACTCTACAGTATCAGCCACGTTCAGTATGATTGTTATCTGCTACTGGTTTGCAACAGCAGTATATGGCAATGATGCTTAACCCATGATGCATATGTGGCTTAGGTATCTGGTCAGGATAGTTCATTCATACTGTAATAAAGCTCTGTCCCCTCCAAGGGCTACAGTGAATGAAGATGTTGGAGAATAGCCCTGGCAAGAGCAATATAATGTAGACTTTGGGAGCCAATGGGGAAAGGACTTACGTGTGCTTACGTGCTGTGTAATGCAAGAAGCCCAGTTCTGCTGAGATATTCATGCACAAATTAACTGTAGTATGTATAGATCCTGTCATATAGTGATAATGCAGCAAATGGCCTTCTCAGCTTGCTTGGCAGGAAAGATTAGCTGCAATGCGTTTTGTTACGAAATACCAAGTTTTAAACTGCATGATGGTGAAGCAAAATATGGTAACCTTATGTAATGGCATACAAAACTATCATCTTCAGCATAAAAAACCCATAAGAGACCTTTATCACTTGTGACTAGGTTCATTTTTGCATAATACTGTATACACTAATAGGAACTAGGCTATGTACTTGGTTAGCTAGAATGAAAGCCATCATTAACCTACTATCCAAAAGACCTGGAGGAAATGTACAGAAGAAAAGAGACTTTGATTCATAAATTTTGGGTACATAGAGTATTTAAAATATGTTTTGCTGATTCATCAGCATCTTTTGAAAATTTTTAAGTGAATGGTAGCAGCTGTGAAGGGCCATCGCCTCGGTGCCTGCAGTTACTGCACCTCCCACATGTTTTAGCAATTGGGCTATTTTGCCTCTCATATTTCATTGACCTCTGCTTAACAGGTCTTTAGCTCAGAGACTACTAGAAAGAATGAAGTGTAAATTAACTTGCTCTTGAACCTACAAGGTGGCAAGATAGTTTGTTGACAGACCTCAGTTTTTATCTGCCTGAGAATTTCCATTGTTGTGGCAAATTTATTACACACCTTCTAATAAAGATGTGAGCCCCTGGATATGGTGCTGAGAACAAGATCACATTCATATGATATACTGTCCGAGCATATTGCATTTTGGTGATCGTAAATCGTGGGCTTTAGTAGTGAGAGGATTTTTTTTTTTGAATGAATGAATGAATTCAGTTTTGTATAATAATAGTTGGAAATGAAAACCATTTCTGCTTTTTTACAGGTTCAGCATAGATGAAGGCCAGACTTGGAGTACACATAATTTTACCAGCACTTCAGTCTTTGTAGATGGATTACTTAGTGAACCTGGAGATGAGACACTGGTCATGACGTAAGTTTCTGGTTTCATCTCTTTTTTTCAGGGCTCTCTCTACTTATGCACTTGGGCATATTTTTAATTGTGGATGTTTGAGGTAGTCCTTGAGTCAGTGGCTTTTGCTTCTTGCAGTCACACAGACTCTTACAACTGATGTCCAAACAGTCCTAGTATGACCCTGTCTTTGAAATTATCTGCGTGCAGTATTTCAGATTGTAAAGATGAAGTATTATGTTCATATGGAATTTCACGAAGTTACCACCAGGGAGAGTGGAATCATAGGACTGCAAATACAAATCTGAGAAACATAGGTAAAAAACCCATTTTTTTTCTGTTTTTTACAGATTCTAAGGCAGACTTCAAAAATGCTAAATCTGTCCCTTCTTCTTGTGAAAATTGTCTTCACAGTGTAAACAACTATGTTGTTGTCCTGGTAACTAGCATTGCAGTACTTTGTGTAACCAAACACTGTGCTAACAAATACACATTGTAATTCTGTGCAGTGACTGAGGCAGATGTTGTGAATAGAGTTAAAAATAACCAAATTCTGCAGCTCAGGCCCCTGTTTATCTTTTTCAAAAGGGCCAGGGAAATCTGGATCTGAGCTGCAGGTTATGCTCCATCTCTAGGATAAATACTAATGTTTTAGAAGTGTCTGAGACTAAAAAACACGTGTCCAATTAGAGAGAAAAGCATATGCTGACTGCAGCAGGAAAGGGGAATGCACTCAGAGATGTGCAGGTTGTTAGGTGTGCTCCTATCAGAACAGCTTGTGTGAGCCTTTATATCGGAGCTCGGTGTGCTCATGACAAACATTTTCTCCTAGGAGTTACAAATAGTGCTGCCTTTGACATGTACCAGTGGCATTTTCCCCAGGAGAAAAAAAAAAAATAGCCCAGTGTGGAGTTGTGTAAAGGATCCTCAGCAAAACAGAAATCCTACCCAATGTACTTAAAAGCATTGTGCCAAGTTCATAATGCTGTACTGCGCAGGGGTGAATTTGGTCTGTTAGTTCTTTCTTTCTTTCTCCACTGTCCCATTTATCCTCTCTTGTACATATATGACCCGAGAAGAACAGTATTACTCCACCATCTTCCCCTTCTCTCAAGCATAGGGGATTTTTGTGGTATAATATATGCCACACGGAGATACTTATGTCTCTGAATGAAGGATTTCCATTGATTTCAGTGGAAGTAGAGGGATCAAAAGCTTATCCTAAACTGTACTTACTGGCAGGTAAAATGATGTGTGATGACTATATGCTCTGTGGGGTTTTTTTATTATTAAGTATCATTAAAAACAGTGATTTTGTGAAGATAGACTTATATCTGGCTGAATAGGCTAAAGAGCTCATGTAAAACAATACCTTTTTGAAGTCATCCATCTGAAATATATAAAACTAGCTACATTTGGTATATGAGCCTAAATTAACAAAAAAACATCATATGACTTACATGTTTCTAAGGGCAGAACAAGAGTCTGACTCCAGCATCTCAATGCCAGGCTTGTAGGATTTCACTTTACAGCTAGTTCTGCTGAACATGGAGGACATCAACCACTTACTGTCACAGACTGGCCCTGGAAAGACTTGCAGCCTTCCTACCAGACTCTAAGGACAATGGGAAGAATAAACTTACAGTATGTGTTTCCTTGTTGCTGTTACATCGGCTTCATTGTCTCTCCTACTGCTTTTCGTTGGGTTTTACCTTCAGGGTGACGTTGTCTGCCCAGTGGTGCTCTGTCTGACTTTACATCAAGACCTTTTGTCATTCCGTCTGGCTTAGGACATTTTCTCTGAAAACTTCACGCTTGCACTGTGTGCTGGGCATGACTTAATCTAGAGTGATTTGCTGCTTTTGAGAAATGTCATCCACTGATATGCTCTCCTTGCAAAAAGAATCAAATGTGCCATCTTTTCCATTTTATTAGATAAAAAGCGTTTTTTCTTCTGGGTAAAACATGGTAAAATGAACTTGTGTATGGGAATGGGAATAAATTAATAGTGTCTTTCACCCTGAAGAATCCAAATCCATTACTAAGGACCTAGTCTGACATTTTTTACTCGTACAGGAATTTCATTTTCTCCCATTGGTAGGGAATTCGTTTGAATAAGGACTTTGAATAAAGTGTCCAACGTCAAAATCTGCATAAATTAGCAGAGATAACATAATTCTGAAGTGAGAAGGTAATAACTGAAAAAGTTTACAGCAAAATGGTGGAACAGAGATGTTTTAATTTGAAGCTTATAAAATAAACTGACAAAGGAATCAAAGAATATTTTACTTGTACGGGAAGCAGCTGTTACTGTAGGGTAAAATCCTGGTTCTACTGAAGTCAGTTTAGGGATTTCCTTCAAGGTTTTTAATTTTTATTTAAAAAACCAAAACCCACAAAAAGATTATCTGGGAGAGACATTAAGGGACCTGATAACACTATGTGTACGAGAGACTTCTCATTCTCCAGCATGGTGACTGCGACGTTGACCTGACTTGTAAGGGACTTCCATTTGAATTCCTGTTCTGTCCTAACTTATGCAGAATGAAGTGGTCTGGGGAGCTTTACTGAAGAAACAGGGGAATGTGAATCTGGTTGCCTCAAGTCTTCATTTCAGAAAGTTGTGTGTTTTCTCCAAAACAGAGAAAAAACAAATGTTGACTTGTCAAGTTTTCATAAACTGAGTTGTCATCTGCCAGTCAACATTAATCTAAATCATTCATCCAAATCCCCTGCAGTATTCAAAATATGTGCACTCAAGTGCCAAGGAAAATAAATTCTATTCCATTGTGCTCTGCGATAGACCTTGTTAAGTTTTTTAGGAGTTTTAAGCAGTAAAGTATTCAAAAAGTTTAGAAAACTCATTCTGTGTAAAAATTGATTTCTAAATAGACCTGGTTAAGAGTTTTAGGAGAGATAAACAATAAAGTATTCATAAAGTTTATGAAACTCATTCTGTGTAAAAATCAATTTCTAAATGAAGAGCTCAAATCCACCATTTATTGCTAAATGAATAAGTAAGGTTTGCTAAGAAATTTCCTCAACTAATTGATATATGTATTCATCAAAATAGTACATGGTCTAGCAGGCATTATTTTGTTCTAAATTTTTTAAGAATGAAAGTTACTGCAACCCAGTGTTAACAATATATTATATTTGGGAAAAAATACTTAACGCTGGATTGAGTAATGGCCTAACAGCGGAAAAAGGAAGCATTTTTGTGTGTCTGAAATATTGATATTCCTCTTCAAAGGAAGTAGTTCATATAATGAAAGTTTCAAACCTGTTAAAATGACTTCTAAATCACAGTTCAGCTTCTGGGAGTGTTTCCCAAACCAGGTTATTTAGATTGCAGTGTAAACCCAGTAGGCACGATAACCGTGGTACTGCAGACCTTGGCCCCATTTAAAAGGCAGATAAGAGGTTACGTAAAAGGACTGCTTTTCTTTATGTCAGGCAGAATCAAAATCTTCCTTATAGGTAGTTGTATTTTTTTCCAGAGTATTTTTTTTTTCCTAAGGTCTTTAGAGTAACAACTTAAGATGCTGCTGAGAACTTCATGACATTTCTGAACTGCAGAACTCATGCATGTGCATCATGCTATCTTGAAAGTCCATTGTTGCATTCCTTTTGGGTTCCTAGGTGATAATAGAAGCAAGAAAATAGTCTAGTTTAAACTTAACCAAAACAAGGTGGATATGATATTAACAAGTGTTAGATATCAGGGAGAGCCATGTGGATTTTTGCATCTGTCAATTCTGCTAGTAATGTCAACCTCAACTTTAACATCATCAATAACAGTCAACATACGTGTAGTTTGTGGGGCTTATTGTTGTGCCACACATAGCGGCACACTACCTTTCCTGTTGTCTTTGAGTATCTTACTAGGTGGAGGTACTTCTCTGTTGTGAATTCTTCACTACTAACTTTCTCATACTGCAACCCTTAAAAAAGGTAGGTAGATGATAGATAAAGCCTCATTACATAAGAGAACAGCTGATTTCCCAAGGCAAATTCTAGGCTTTATTTGCAGCTAGTTTATCTCGTTTGAGAAGCATTGCTCAATCATGAAATGGTTGTTCTACTCTCTGCATAATAAGAAACATACCTGTCTCTCCATAGATGGAGGAAACATACAGAAAGACAGGAAGAGAATGGTGACCTTGATAAAAGAGCATTGAAAAAGCAAACTGGTTACTGTATTTCAATCTTATCTAGGTATCGGCTAATCCAGATGTACAGATGCTGTTTAGTGGCAAGTCTAATGCTTTTGCTGGCATGTCCGTGGACACAGATGTTAGCAGAGCAAGTCAACACATTGTAGCGTCACTGCCAACGTGTGGTCTTGGAGCCAAGACCATGGGACTGCCCCTGTGTCTGCCTCTGCTCAAAAGAAGTCCAGTGATTAAAGCATTGTCTTTTCTTTCCATAAAGTTTCCATAACATATTCAGAAGCATGGGAACATGATTCTTTCAGTGCCTTGCTAAAGCCCATATTTAGTACATTTTGAGGGCAGACCTGGAAATATATATAAGATATAAGAATATAGAATAAGAGGAACTGAAAGTTTAGGAAGACATGTCCTGTAAGACACTTTTATCACCTTGTCCCTGTTTAAAGGAGGAGAGAAGGAGAGCAGAAGTGCGACAAGTGACTTTTTCAATTCAGATAGAGTCTTTGTGTCGTTTTGAGCCCCTGTCACTGAGTGAGTGCCTGCAGCTGTGGTGCCTTAACTTCTCTTTCAGGGAGACAGTTCCATTTTAGTGTCCAGTTCTAACAAATGGCGATGATGAGGTAGACATTGGAAACTTTCACCAATATTAAAATTGTTCAAACATTTTACTTAATTTTGTATGCAACCTTGAACTCCATTTTGCTATATTTTGCTCTCAAAACGAAGGAGTCACAATTTAGGTGACCATAGGCTATTTACACTGGCTCTGCCAGGTGAAGTCTCAATGAAGAATTTCCTACCTGTGACAAGAGACCTGCTTTTTAAATATGTGAGTAGAAAAAAAAAACCCTATTAGCTAAAGAATTAATTATAAAATTTTGTAAGTATCCTAAATTATTTTGATCTTTAAGTAAGATGACAGCAGAGAGGTGAGTGATGCAAAGCTATCCTTTATAATGTCATATGTTTCTCCTTAAATTAATCATTCGATTCACTGTCCACCTTGTATCTACTTCTACATAAAGCATCAGGCTTGGCATTAAATCTGCAACGTTTTCCAAACAGCTTACATGTTAAAAGGTTGTTCTTGGATGGGACTTTACCAAATAGATGGAAAAAAATGTTGGAGGTAATTTACAAACATTATGGAGCCACCGAGCTTCTGGATAAAATGGGAACATGCTCATCCTGCTCCTCCCCAGTACTTCTCAGAACCTAAGCATTCATTTACACTCTTTTTCCCCAAAAGAACTGAAATGAAGATGTTTTGGCATAAAAGAATGATTGGCAATTATTATTTTTTGGGAGCAGGAAACAATGAAAAAACATATTTTGGTTCAATTTCAACTAAATTGTTTCCTCCCCTCATTTTTCACTTTGGCAGCCAAACCAAAAAAAATAAAAAGAAAAAAGAAAAACTACTCTTCAGTGCATTAAGTATATGCATGTGTTTGTAGTTTAAAGCACTTAAATCATAAGTGTCTCAGCTTATTTGCACATGATCTGTTGTGTACACAAGCACTGTTTATGTGCAGTTGCCTTATGTAGGCAGGTGTCTACTTTTGCACATGGAGACATTCATCATTTCTGTGGTTGCAATTTAGGAAGGCCACTGCAAATGTGACCTCTCATGTTCTTTTGGGGAATTAGAAAAGTATGTGGAATTATAATCTTGATGTATAACAGACTGCAGCTTGAATCTTACATTACTTTCATCCATTTTACTAGTATGAACTCTTTGACTTATCTAGTTTTTGTCGAAATGGTGTAAAGAAAGCAAAGACAACTGTTAGAAGGAAAGCATGTCTATAAAGATTCATCTGTCATTTTCTCTTTGAAAATGGTAGGCTTTAAATAGCACTGTAGGACATAGTCATGGCTAACCTGCTCTTCCAACCCATATCCCCTTGGAAAATCTTTCATTAATAATGTTACTGCTTCTGTGAGTTAAGGAGAACACTACCTGTTGGCAGTGGTTACACTAGAGATAAGGTGCGCCTTTCCATGCCATGACCTCATCACTTTACTCCCTCAACTTGGCAATTTCTTTACAGATTTTGGCATGGGGAGGTCATGTGTCTTGCTGTATGTTCAAAGGCGCTGTCATAACGTGAACTACAGCAGGCAAAACAAAAAGAAGATTGTCACGTTTATTTGCTTTTTCAGTTATATTCTTATCTTTGGTAGTAAAGGTCTAAGTGAAGCAAAGGACTCAGCTCTTTGAGCTCACCATAAATTGACAAGAAACTTCTAACACACTACTCCTTTTGTAGTAGTTGAGTAGTAACAGCTGAGAAAGTTGCTGCTGTTTAAATGTAAATGGCCTCTGACATTTAGTGAACTGTAAGGTGGATTAAGTATTCAATCTGAAATTACCATTGTGTTATAAAAATAATCAGGGAGGTGTGACAGTTAAAATATTACGACAGTACAGTAATTTCACTGACGATTGTGTTTCCTACTAATATGATTTACCACAGGAAAAGAAGCCTTATATGGGGAACAAGATCTAAGCACCACTTTTTAGCATAGCTCTGTGACTGCTTCCATTTAATCAAATACTTTCCAAGAGAGTTGTTGTAATGCAGTGACCAAGAAATGGAAGAGTTCAAGATCCTTAGGGCAGCGAGAAGGGCGCACAGCAAGCTCACTAGGTACATGAATGGTTTTAACTGAGATTATTCTCAATCTCTTTCCAATAAAGGTTGAGCAACACCTTTATCCTTCAATAGAAATACTGCCGCGTTGCATGACTTCTTTTAGCCAATCTTTCATTCCAAATAGCCAGTTATTTCTAGTGGCAAGCAGTATCTGGCTTCTTTTGCATTATCACATACATTTAAGATGTTAATGTCCCTTTAATGATACTTATGTGGAAATAGAAATTTCTGTCCTACAATTGGTTTGAATTTCTAAACTGAGGGGGCAACAATTTCTTCTATTTCATTACCTGTGGGAAAACAAAAAACCCAACAACCTGTGGATGGGCATGCATTTGGGATCATAGCATTGGTGAATGATGAAACTTGGATTTATGCACTTCCATGTTGACAGTGTGAGTACTGTAATGCAACCCGACAAAGAGGAAGTCAGGCAAAAACACCCGGAGGCCTGCATGGATGCACAGGGAGCTCCTGGACAAGCAGAGGGTGGCAGCAAGGACAGGTAGCCTGGGAGGAATACAGAGCAATTGTCCGAGCAGCCAGGGATCAGGTTAGGAAAGCTAAAGCTGTGATAGAGTTAAATCTGGCCAGGGACGTCAAGGGCAACAAGAAAAGGTTCTATAGGTATGTCGGTGATAAAAGGAAGACTAGGGAAAATGTGGGCCCTTTCTGGATGGAAACAGGAGACCTGGCTACCCAGGATATGGAGAAGGCTGAGGTACTCAATGCCTTTTTTGCCTCAGTCTTCACCGGGAGGTGCTCTAGCCACACCGCCCAAGTTGCAGAAGGCAAGGGCAGGGACCGGGAGAATGAAGAACCTCCCACTGTAGGAGATGATCAGATTTGAGACCATCTAAGGAACCTGCAGGTGCACAAGTTCATGGGACCTGATGAGATGCATCCGTGGGTCCTGAGGGAACTGGCGGATGAAGCTGCTAAGCCACTACGCATCCTGTTTGAGAAGTTGTGGCAGTCCAGTGAAGTTCCCCCTGACTGGAAAAGGGGAAACATAACCCCCATTTTTAAGAAGGGAAAAAAGGAAGACCTAGGCAGCTACAGGCCAGTCAGTCTGACCTCTGTGCCTGGCAAGATTATGGAGCAGATCCTCCTGGAAACTGTGCTAAGGCACATGGAAAATAAAGAGGTGATTGGTGACAGCCCACATGTCTTCCCTAAGGGCAAATCATGCCTGACAAATTTGGTGGCCTTCTACAACAGGGTTACAGTGTTGGTGGGTAAGGGAAGAGCAACTGACATCATCTGCCTGGACTTGTGCAAAGCGTTTGACACTGTCCCGCGTGACATCCTTGTCTCTGAATTGGAGAGACATGGGTTTGATGACTGGACCACTCAGTGGATAAGGAATTGGCTAGATGATTGCACTCAAAGAGTTGTGGTCAACGACTCAATGCCCAAGTGGAGACCAGTGACGAGTGGTGTTCCTCAGGGGTCAGTGTTGGGACCAGCACTGTTTAACATCTTTGTTGGTAACAGGGACAGCAGGATGGTGTGCACCCTCAGACAGTTTGCTGATGACACCAAGCTGTGTGGTGTGGCCAACACGCTGGAGGGAAGGGATGCCATCCAGAGGGACCTTGGACAGGCTTGAGAGGTGGGCCTGTGTGAACCTCATGAAGTTCAACAAGGCAAAATGCAAGGTCCTTCACATGGGTCAGGGCAATCCCAAGCACAAATACAGGCTGGGTGGAGAATGGATGTAGAGCAGCCCTGAGGAGGAGGACTTGGGGGTGTTGGTTGATGAGAAGCTCAACATGACCCAACAATGTGCGCTTGCAGCCCAGAAAGCCGATCTTATCCTGGGCTGCATCCAAAGAAGTGTGACCAGGAGGTGGAGGGAGGTGATGCTCCCCCTTTACTCTGCTCTCATGAGACCCCACCTAGAGTACTGCATTCAGCTCTGGGGCCCTGTTGTGGTTTGGCCCCAGGTGGAGGCTGAGCCACGCAGTTGCTCGCTCACACCCCCCACCCCCTCACCTCCCCCCCCCCCCCCCCCCCCCAGCAGGACGGGGAGAAAATCAGGACAAAGAAAGGCAAAACTCATGGGTTAACAACAGCAACAGTTTAACCAGACAACAAAGGGAAAGAAAACAAACAAACAGGAAACCCCAACAATAACAACAGAGTGCACTTAGCAGTGCTTTCCTTACAGGTTGCTCTCCACTCGGAGCCTACGCCCAGCCCGCTCCCGAGCAGTGATCCCCCACCCCTCCGGTCATCCACATCTATATAGTGAGCGTGACAGTCACATGGTATAGAATAGACCCCGGCCATCTTCTGGCGAAAATTAACCCTATCCCAGGCACAATCAGGACAGGCCCCCAACACAAGAAGGACATGGACCTGCTGGAGCGAGTCTAGAGGAGGGGCGTGAAGACAACCAGTGGGCTGGAGCACCTCTCCTATGAAGACGGGCTGAGAGGGTTGGGCTTGTTCAGCCTGGAGAAGAGAAGGCTCTGGGGAGACCTTAGAGCAGCCTTCCAGTATGTAAAGAAGCCTCCAAGAAAGCTGGAGAGGGACTTTTGACAAGGGCCTTTAGTGATAGGACAAGGGGTAATGGCTTTAAACTGAAAGAGGGTAGATTTAGATTAGCTATTAGGAAGAAATTCTTCTCTATGAGGGTGGTGAGGCACTGAAACAGGTTGCCCAGAGAAGTTGTGGATATCTTGTTCCTGGTAGTGTTCAAGGCCAGGTTGGATGGAGCTTTGAGCAACCTGGTGTAGCAGAAGGTATCCCTGCCCACGGCAGGGAGGTTGGAACTAGATGATCTTGGAGGTGCATTCCAACCCAAACCATTCTAGGATTCTATGAAAATAATTAACTAGCGTCTCTGAGGGTCTTATTTCCTTTCCTAGCTTGGTCACATACTCACTGTTGGATATTGAGATTTAGATCCATAAAGAATTCCAGGTACCTGCCTTTTTGCACATGCTTGGACTTCTTTGCTTAGGTGATGCCCGGAAGAATTTAGACATGTTATTCAAGATAGAGCCATTGAGATTGCCCGCGTCACCTGTATGTGGGGTCCTCAGTTGAACCTGATTCAAACCCTACATTTCATTGTTTATAGTTTTATACATTTGAAGGCTGTCCCAAAACACTAGAGGTCCTTTTCCACCCCTATCTGGCATGTCAAGCCAGCAGAGTGTGTCAGCAGGGCAGTACAAGACTGCAGACAAATTCTGCTACCTTGGCAGCATGCTGTTTCGAACATCACAGTTGATGACAAAGTCATATAGAGGAGAACAAAAGCCAACACAGCACTTGGGAGATTAAAGCAGCGTGTCTAAAATGAAAGAGGCATCTGATTTCAAACAAAAGTAGCTATGCATCATGCAGTTGTCATCACTAGTCTTCAGTATGACTGCGAAACTTGGACAATTTAATTTGCTACGTTAAACATCTGAATAAATTCCACATGTGCTGTCTTCATGACCTTGGTGGGGTAGTACAGCAGGATCGCTTCCACCATTCTGAGTCTTTGAGTGTTCTCGGATATTCAGCAGTAAAGCAAAACTGTTGCAGGTTCAGCTATGCTGCTCTGAGTATCTGGTGGGTGTATCAGGCATCAGGCTGCTCAAAGCCGTTTTCTTTGTCCAGAGACAATATGGCTAACAGCTCAAAGGTAAAGCACCATAACATTACAAAAAGTTGCTCATAGCGTGTCTTAATTCATATAGCATTAGATCCATGATATGGGAGACTATAGTTAAAATCCATCTGCTCTGACAAAGAATGTTTTGATGCTGTGTAAACCCTGTGAACAAAATCTTGAAGGACACAGCAGAAAAGCTAAAGAGGAAGGCAAGTGTAGTCGTTATAAAAAGCTGTCTGTGACTTCTGAGATGAGCAGTGTGTTGTCAAAATCAGGGTCGTTTCTCCCGAACGAAGCCATGGAAGCTGAATGGTTACCTGATAAGTCTTCAGGAGTCTCCAGCCTCAGCACCGTCACGGCGTCCGTCAGGTGGTTTGCCAGTGGCACAGACAGCAGGCAACACGGCTACTACTGTTCATCTCAACTAAGAACATCTACTGAATAGATGCTCTTTTCTATTGAATAGAAACGTGAATTTACTGGAAGAGATTATCATTGAATATAATTTCTGTTAAATTAGCTCCCCTTGATTATGAGCCTTATCAGGAACAGAAATAACCAGCAATCCTCCAGCAAATAGTTTAAATGAGTTAGCTTAAAAACTGCATTAAACTGTCTTATCTATCAAATGATGCAATCAAATTAAAAAATGATGTGCTCATAAATGAACGAAGAACAAATGTACAAAGTTGTTATGGCAACTGAAACACTGAAGTTAAAATTATGGATCCCGAATTCTTGCAAATAAAAGTAAATGAATTTCCAAGGTAATTGGAATTTCTTTTGAAAATTATTTATCACAGCATAATCTTTCATAGTTTCAACAGAATTGATTTGATGGCTTTCTAATGAAATATAATTAATCAAGAGGAAGGTTTTAGTAGCTTATGAATTACTATCATCTTGATATTTAACTTCTAATCATCAGTTACACTTGCTGCACCGTTCCAGTTTTTTCCATTCATACTATTTTATTAGACGTACGTATTTTGCACCTGAGCAATTAGACTGTGATTGCTGTTATGTATTGCTTTATTGTAGCTCATACTTTTGTCTAATCCATTGAATCCTCTTTAATACGTGCCTGTCTTTCTTACTTTGGAAAAATACTTCTTTTTTGTTCTAGTGATACTTGGTAATACATTTAAGTGGGCTCTTCTGATGTGTCTGCAAAACCCGGTCCTCACTGGGGTTTTTGTTATAGTGTTACTGCAGCAACAGTATTATTGCAATAGTTGCAGCAAAAGTGTTATTGCAGCAACAGTGTTAATAATCGCAACGTCATGTTTTCAAACAGTTTGCTAAGATGGGTGCATGTAAGGTGCTGGATTCCTTAGGAAATTTGCCCCAGGAATTCCAAAGCTGTATGGCTGCATTTTTCATGGGGTTCTGTGGCAGTGCTGAGACACTTGGGTGAATCTCAGGAATTTTACTTAAGCTGGAGAATGCTGGAATCAGTGGTGCAGTTACTGTGCTCTGTCAGAATATGGTTTTTAGTCTGTAGAATCAGAACAGCCATAATGGAAATGAGTATTTATTTGTTTTGGTAAAAGGCTGGACCAACAGGCAGAAAGGTTATTTGTCTGTTGCTAAAAATCCACGGAGAAGAGGCTTATAGTTCGCCCATTGAAGCAGTGCCTTTACTGTATAAACATATAGTTTACATGTAGCTTCCATATTCTTCTAGTAGAATTTGCATAATTTCTAGAATAATTTCTATAGTTTTTATAAAGTTATAGGATGTGGGACTGGGCAATATCTCAAAAGCTTATCTAATCTTTAGCTGGGGAGCCCAGAACTGGACACAGCATTCCAGGTGTGGCCTCAGCAGTGCTGACGAGAAGGAATTAGAGAATTGTGCAGCTGTATCTTTTAAGTTTATTGATCCCTGTGCTTCCTCTTTTTTGCCCTTCCTCCAAGTCTCTTTGAAGATAACTCTTCAATGTATAACAAGACTCTGAAGACATTTTGTTGTACTTCCTAGCTTTATCTTTTCCAGAGAAAGAAAACAATTCTTTCAATCTTTCTTCATTGGTTACATTTTCTAAGCAGCTTATAAGTCATCCTTGCCCCTCTTCAAATTCATTTGTAGTGGATGTGTAAATATGCATGTAACATCCAAAGTCAGGCACCATGTTCTTCCAGAGGCTTCACCAGTGCCAAGTTTATCAAAATAATTACCTCCATGTCTTCTGTTTTCCAGTTCTGAATACATCCTAGAATTAGGCTTTCTTCTTTTGCAGCAACATTGCATTCTTGGTTTAATTCCCCAGAATTCCCCAAGCCTTTTCTTCAGTATTTGAAAGTTGCTCTCCATTTTAGTTTTGCACCTTTGTTGTGTTTTTCTTGTTTGTTTTTTTTTTTTCCCCCCTAGGAGTACTTTTTGCAATTGGTTTTAGAGTATTTAATCATGTTGATTTCTGACCGTTGCGTCCATCAGTCAGTGTCCACTCCCTTCCTTCTGTGTTATGCGCAAAATTTTGTGTTTGTTATTTGTCCACATCAGTGTTAATGAAAATATTGACCCATCATTTCTTTGTGATACATATCTCAAAGTATTTCCCTGTTTGCTAACTACTTTTTGAAAATGGATTCTTCTAATTGGATATGTACTCCCATTCCTCATTCCAATGATTTTATCAGCATTGATGTTTTCCTTTTTAAGTTGAGACAATGTCAGCTAGAACTGTGTAACAGTTTTAACAAAGGTCAAAATATGCTACATTTTCTCCTTTCCTTTATCCACTAAACCAGTTACCCTATAAAAGAAGGAAATTACATTAGTTTGACATGATTTGGTTTTGACAAATCCATCGTGGCTGTTTGTTATCATTTTAATTATCTCCAAGGTGCTTATAAGTGGACAGCTTAATAATTTGTTTGGTATCTTTGTGGATATCAAAATTAATTCTTTAACTCCCTGGGCTCTGTTTTGTTGGTTTATATATATGGTTATATATATACACACTTACATGCACGCGTGTGTGTATATATATATAGACAAAATGTTTCCCTTTCCATAGTCATCTGGAATCACCTTCATCCTCTGTGAGGTCTCAAAGATGATTATTAATAGTTCAGAGATTTTGTTTTATACTTGCAGGAGAATTTCATTATTCTGTTCTGCACTGAACTCAAACAAGCATCTCCTTTCTTCTCCTTTCCTGACTAATCTGCCTGAGACAGCTAACATGAAGGAAGAAAATTTCATTTGTTCCGTAGAAAATACTTTTCTTGAGGCAGGAGTGAAGCTTTGACAGGACTTGGCTCCTTGCACTTGAACATATGAACTCATATGAAATGAGTTAATAAAAGAAATGTAACCAATTTGTAAAGTTTTGAGGTGTCTAAAGAAGCATTTGCTGGGGTAGGTAGCTGCATAAGCACGCGGTGAAGTCTGCCTTATGTTAGTACCTTGTACGGAGAAAAAATATTTAAAAAAAAAAAAGGTACAGGTATTTAGCATGCAAAAGACGCTTCGTTCCTGTCAGCAAAGCCAGTCATATTGAAGCAGGCATTGTGGAAAAAGCATGAGACCACCTAAGTAGTCACTTTATTGCGTATGTAACTACAAGTGAATAAGATTATATGGTGACAGCAGCTCTCAGGATCCAGCTGAACCAGGAAAAGGAACCAAACCTGTAGGTCTCGATGAGAGAAGCGGGACCACACACCTATGTGCACATACAGCCAGTGGACCGAGCCACATTTTTTAGGTTTTGTTTATTGTTTCTACTTCTGAGCCATGGGTAGATTAAAAAGGAAAGAAAGTTAGATGATCCAAGTCCCTTAATCTCAGAGCCTTCCTAAGAAAAGGGTAAGACATAAAAACTAAATGCACACGTTTCTGTTTAATTAAGTGCACTTCTGATGGTGAAGTTTCCTGTGAGCGTGGATTGTTCAGTCATTGTAATGTGGGCGGTATGGGCAGTAATCTATAGATACCTACATCTCTGTGCTATGGCTGAGAAGCAAAGACACCAGAAAGGAAAGTGGGAAACGACTGTACATCTTTAGTCTCTGCAACTATTTTGCAGCCTCTTTGGTAGACTTCAGAACTCTACATCCATCTACCAAGGAGGAGGCTTAGTGTGACGATGTTGCCTCTGTGCTGCAGAGAAGCCACTGTTTCTTCACTTCTGGCCTACCCTAGTTCCACTTTGAACCTGGTATTCAGGACAAGAGAAATGACTGTGCACAGCAGAATGCTTTTAGCAAAACTACCATTCCTGCTGTGTCTGGATTTGGACAAAACCGAAGGCAAAACAAAAGGAATGAATTAGTTTGAAGAATGCTACTAAAGCTTGGAATATGAACTCTGTACAGTATGCACTGCACAGAAATTGTTGGCTTCAGAATCAACCTTAAATTCTTTGGCAAGTAAGCCACGTAAGCCTGACACAAACCACAAATACATTTGACTTTTGCCCAAATAGAGTCTTTATCCTTTCTAATTTGTTGCTGGATGTCATATTTACCCATTTTGTTTTGGAAATAAATATTCTGACTTTGAAAATGTTGGCTGCCTTGAACGTGCATCTTGGTTTTTAAAGCAATGAGATTTCCATTTTTTTTTTTTTTCCAAGAAGAAATTTACAGTTTGTGGCTGGTTTTTGTTATACATTGGACTATCTGAAATGAAGAGGAGTCTGCGAGTTCCTCAGCACAATGTGTAGATTCAGTGTATTCCTTAGAACTGAATACAATTCCATGGTACTGCTGTGAGTTTGAACAATAGCAAATTGCCATCTGAAATCTACAGAAGTTAAGAAAGAAACCCAAACAACTGAAGAAGTTGTACCACAATCATAAGGCACGAGTGACAGAGCTGGAAGTTGAACTGGGTGATCCTGGATTCTGCTCGCTGTCAAAAAATGTTTCATATAACAAGACAATAGACAAAAATGCTGGATTCCAAATTAGAAAAGGTGGTGTAGTTCCATTTACATTTCTGGATAGTTTGTTGGGGAAAAACCTCTCTAATCTATGAGCTATTCATTGTAGCATTCCATAGACAATGGGCAAGTGCTTTCTAACTAGACACATGGTATATGAAGAGGAATAAAAGTGGAAGAAAAATGACTAGGGATTTTTTCAGTAGGGAACCATGGCCACGAAAAGGAAAAGATAGAACTGAAGACTGGAATCTCAGATGTATGGTATTTCTTTCCTTTAAGATTTTAACTTTTGATCTTTTTGTTCAGAGTCTTTGGACATATTAGCTACCGTTCAGACTGGGAACTGGTGAAGGTGGACTTCAGACCATCCTTCCCCAGGGAGTGCACTGATGATGACTATGAGTCTTGGGAGCTCACAAATCTACAGGTATTCACAGTCCTATGTTAAATGCCACAACTTTTCCATAGCTTTCAGATTCACGTAGAATTGTGTGCTAGGAAAATGTTTTTTAATAGAATTTGGACGCTACATCCCGAGCTTTGATCTCCTTATGTTGGTATTTGCTGATATTACAATAGTTTAAAATGGGGAAGGATTTTGTGTTCCCTTTGGTTGTGTGATCTGTGTTCTGGGAAAGGCGGGAGTATATCTGGTGGTCTGCCATAATAATAGGTGGTCCTGCTGGATTGTGAAGCGTATACCATAAACTAAAGTGTGTAATATTCATTGAAGCAATTTCAACATGCAGTCATCTGTTCTGCCAACTTCCTGACCACATACTATACTCATATATAAATTGCCGTAAGTAAAGCCCATTCCAGAAGTAATTTAGGATCTCAGTGGACCAATCATGTAATGGAGTCCAGTTGTTTTGGGCAATACCATTTCTTCAGTAATGCATTAAGGCTGTGCTAATCCTGGTGTTCTGGCCAAATCCAATTTTGGGAAGCTACGTTCTCTATACAATGTATTGATTAAAGAGACCATGCGAGGGGTTTTTGAACGTTAAATGGAATATGTCATATTTATTCATAATCATTCTGATTATTATGTTTGTGCTTCCAGTACATTTGTTCTCTTGCTCTCTGCAGGGTTGTGGTTTTTTTCATACCACACTGTGTTTCTCCAGCTCTCATTTGCTAGTTCTCATGCCTAATTTTATACTTCATGTTTGGGAATGCTGTGTATTTATGAAGAATATTATGCAGATCTGAGTAACAGTATCTTGGGATATTGGCATTGAAATGTCTTTCAGAAATTAAAAACTACTAAAATGACTTTGACAGAGTACTTGCAGCTGCCCAATTACCAGTGGAGTGTGTTCAGACAGTCTTCATTCTACCTGTGTCCACATGGTTGGTGCTTCGTGTTGGCTGCTAACACGAGACGTGGTGGTTTAGATAGAACTTCAGCCATCTGCATCCACAATGAATTTTTAAATGGCCAGTTGTAGGGTTGTGCCTAGATTGTGCATGCGTGAAACATGGGTTAAATTGCACTTGAATTTCCGTGTACACATTTGGATTTGTGCCCTGAAATCTAGTGTATGTTATAATTCTGTAATGGCCTGTTAGTGGACAGCAGTGGATACGAGAGCTTTGTATACCTATACATTTGAATATGAGAGTTGAGACTTGATACACCTTTATAGTCTTGGCAGCAAGACCAGCCTTTCTCATGACAACATAAGGTCACAACTGTGTGGCGTAGATTATGGTGTGCACTAAGTCCGGTGCTTTGATGTTCAGGGTGATCGTTGCATCATGGGCCAGCAGAGGAGCTTTCGGAAGAGGAAGATTTCATCATGGTGCATTAAAGGGAGAAGCTTCACATCAGCTCTCACGTCCAAAGTTTGTGAATGTGTGAACTCTGATTTCTTATGGTGAGTCTGTCTGTGGACCTTTTGATTTATTGCTAGTAAATAGTTACTTAGAGTTTGACCTGGGTTTATTTGCCTCCTTTTGCCCCTCTGCTCGCATAGCCATGTATAAACCAATAGGCAACCTGTGATTTGAATAACAGGTTGCTTTTGCATTTGCCATTGTTTAAAAACATTGCCGTGTTTTAAGTATTTGTTTCACCTGACGGAACAAATCCTGATGTTTTTCTCTATTGATCAGGACTTGAAAAATGTCCTTTGGATCGATTTATAAGGCAAGCAAACCCTTTCTATTTGCAAATGAAGCAAAAAAAGCAGAAGAAATGCGTTGGTCCAAGTGGCAAAGGAAGCCTTTCAAAAATCTAAGCTACCAAGAGAGTTAATTTTGCAGAACTGACAAAGTAATTACAACCAGGTTTTCCCCCAGGTGTACACAACTCCCATTGAAATTAGACTTAGAACAGAACTGACTTCATCAACTTGTATGTTCAGCTGGTAGAATAACATTAAAAAATCGTTTTACTCTTAAAAAAGTAGTCTCATCCACCCCAAATTACACTGCTGAATGAAGTGGGGATAGTAACACGTTTGATGTTTTTCAGTGATTACGGGTTTGAGCGCTCTGCACCTCTGAAGTCGGAGTCTAGCAAATGCTTTGCGGACTTTTGGTTTAACCCAGAAGCACCTCCTGAAGACTGCGTGCTGGGGCAGGCATACACCAGCAGCACTGGGTAAGCTGATTTTGCATTCGACTGGCTTTCAGAGGTTTCCAGAGAGGAGAACATTCCAACCAAGGGCCAAAAAAGTGGTGTGAAGGAAATGTAAATAAGGCAAACCGTAAAAACTGGGAAATGCGATAGTTCTGACTCTGACTTCCTATGGAATGAAAGAGAAATGTTACTTTACATGTCCACAGCAGTTCAAAAACTAACCCACTTGAGAAGAGGGGGAGCTGTCTTGTTCCCAGCATTTTTATTTTTTATTTTGTAACTGCAATTTGTAACATTGCTACACTTCTGATAGTAATGTCCATTCAAAGGCTTTTTAAAGGCTTTTTTTTTTTTTTTTTAGCCCATTGCTTGAGTTCAGGCCAATTTTCAGTTTGAATCCAATGAATTACTCTGAGGAGCCAGTAACATCTCACAGAACTTCCCAGTCTCTCACTTCCATAGCGGTGAGGAGTTCTGTGGAGAATAGATTCTTTTCCTGAACATATGGGACATGCAGAATCAAAGGAAAGCTTTAGTAACTGTAAACAATACCACATAGAATATACACTACAATGTAGTCTGACGTCTGTGCTGAGAATAACTTGCAGCTGGCATCTATTCTGGCTTATCATAACATCATCTCTGTCGGTTGTGGAGATGAGAACCAAATGATGAAATGTCAAATCTGGCAATAGAATCACAGCCTCTGTGTATATTTGCCTTACCAAGGAAAATGATGCCTTTTGGGTTGCGGCTGACAGCTGTGATATACAGAATAGGAATTCAAGAGAGTGAAATCTGACTCCAATTTTAAAGGATGTTTAAAAATAACATACCTGAGTGAAACTACTCTGTAAATAATTACTGTACACATCCAAGTATTTCATTATTAGATCTTCAAAAGTGTTAGGCTTTTGACTCTTTTATACTGTTATTTTAAATAAATGCTTTAAGTGTTTTAAGAAATGCATAGATTTGAGAGCAGCAGATAAGCAATTGGTTCTTGGTTAATGCAGAAGCTGCTTGATCTAATTTATTCCTGATCTTTGGGGTTTGAACCAAGACCTCTAGAGCACTGAAGACTGTTGAACGCTAGGAAAGAGTATGGCACAGAGGACAGCAGACTGTCTAGCTCCTGGAGGGCTGGTCAGGCGTGTTTCTAAATTTGAAAAGGCAGACTCTTCCAATGTATACAAGTGAAATCCTCATTGTGCTCCACACCCTTTCTCCAACAGGTTTTACTTGGTAAAGGCAATGCCCGTTGCCAAGGTATTTGCATTGTGAGTTGATTTTGATCATCTGCAATCTTGTCTGTTTGTGAACCCAAGGAATATTCATTAGCTACCATCACACGCGCATTTGATGCCTCTGACGGCATTCTCCTGCTCACCTCCGATTCACTGTGCTTGCTGCTTACTGTTTTTGCAGGTACAGGAAAGTTGTTTCTAATGTGTGTGAAGGTGGCGTAGACCTGCAGCAGAACTTAGCGCAGCATATGTGTCCATTGATTGCTCCCAAGGGACTTCAGATCAGCATCAGAGAAGAAAGTCTGGCTGTTAAGCCTGGGGAAGACATCACCTTCATCGTCAGGCAAGAGCAGGTAGTAATCAACATTGACTTTATGAAAGTTCCCTCACTATTTTTGTGGTTCCTTTCTCTCCTACCTGCTTTGCTGCTGAATGAGATTAAGTTGTGCTTGAGACAAAGACAAATGACTCTCTAAATATTGAAACTTCTGTTTTCAAGTGCATCAGACAATCCAATAAGCTCAGTGAACCACCAAGTTCTGTCCACAGAACAGGATTTGTCTCCTCAGCAGCATAGTCAGCCATGATTCCTTGAAGGCATCGGCTCCTTTGAAAGTCAAAGGAACTAAATTACCAAAGCCTCCTTGGACTGAAAATTTCAACTGCTGTATCAGAGAAGAACAGAAATGCAGAGAATTAATATCCTGGTTTAAGTGTTTTTGAGAATCTGCCTTTCAGAAAGGAATCAGGCAAAGCTTTACAGAAATCAGCAAATAGCACAACATAAGAACATTAATTATATATTAGTTGTGTCACCAAAGATATGTTTTCTTCTGTTTGTTGAGAGAGATGATGCCTTAAGGCCCTGATCAAAGGCAGCAAGTAACTTTTGGATGAAGTGTTTGCCGTGGATATGTTTCCTAATGCTTGCTTTTTAGTATTAGGGTCTAACTGTTGTGCTCAGGTTACCGGAATCAAGAAGGTTATGTGCCGAACACCGGGCTGCTTAACGCTGCCCAGGCTCTGCGTCCCGGTGCTTGCAGTGCCCCAGCTGTTGTGTGGCAAGTTATGCTGCCTTCTCTTTTCATAATTTGTTTGGAAATGTTTATTGTAGGAATAGAGCATTTGGTTGCAATTTGGACTCTAAAGATTTTGATTGGCAGTTTGACTTTTTTGCCTACTATATAGATTCTGAAGCTTTCGTGAATCTCTGTGGCAATACGCAAAACATTTAAAACTGTTCAAAAACCTTCAGAAGTCGGGGATCTTGAAGGGAATCCCGTGCTGTGTTTTCTGATGAAGTCTTTCCTCAGTGCATCGAACGGGAAGGCAGATTCAGAAGAAATGTAACAGTTTGCTGCCCCCTATGGCCAAGAATAATATTTATACTCAAATGTCCTGAGCGTTGCTTAGGATTTAATCTATACAACAAAGTCTAACAAGGATTCATAACAATTACTGAGTTTAAGAAACAGCTCTACTAGGAGAAACCAGCACATACCACTTTCTCTGCTGAACAAAATTAGTTTACTGGTTTATATGAATGCATGTTAGTAGGTGCAGGAATGACAGACATCAGGGAGCAAAGAAAGCAGGCTTCAGATATGTCTGGGCAGTTTGCGAGTGACCTTAGAAAGAATAATAATTTATAATTATTTTTTTCCCAAACTCTGTTGGCTGAATATATAAATAAATAATGTAACGACAATCATCTATTTTGCATGGAAGTGGAAGCCCCAATTCCTTTTAAATTTAGCTGCCTTTTCCGTATGTGACACTTTTGTTATCTGTCCACTGCTCTCTGTCTTTCCTGGCCAGGGAGACAGAAGTGCCTTGGTGTTTTGAAGACAGCACTCTCATCTTTACACTAGGGAAGCTGTTAGAGTAAAACATTAAGAGAAACTTGCATCTGCTGGCTTTCAACACTGGTTTCTGTCTCACCTGGAAAAAATATTCATGTGTACTTGTTATCATAAGAAAGAGCGAACAAGAACTGTTTGCAAGCTAATGTCGTCTAAAGAGATTCCACTTACTGGCACATCGCTGGCAAGAAGACATCTCTCACGCTTTAAACCTTAATAACATATTATCTCCTCTGCTAAATTCTACCCATCTGTTGTCAAAAGAAAGACGTTATTTGGAAAAAATATTCACAGTGAAGAAGCTTTCAAGGTCCTTTATGTGTATTGAAATATGATGTTTAGGTATTTGATAACCCATCAGGTTCCTTATTATGGGTATTCTTTTACACTATAAGCAATGGTCTTTCATCTGATAAAACACGGAAGAAAATCAACCAAACTGCAAAATAATAAAAGGAGAAAAAAATAGTATGTTTTACTTCCCTTTGTAACGCAAGGGAACGAAAGTTCTAGGCTTTGTTGCTTCCTTTGATTTTACATTAGTGCTGCCTTTTGGGATTAGATTTTGATGTAAACCTATTTCAGAGAGTGGCTAATGGGGAAGTGAGGTGATTTTTGAACACTTCGACAAGTGTCAGTCCTTCTCTGCTCTGATGACCATTCAGGTCACCTGACTAGCATATGGATATACGTGTTCCTTTCCTGGAGGCAATGAAGATTTTTAAACCGACGCTGTGTTTTCACAATATGGAGGATTTTCTACCAAGCCTGGCCCTGCAACATGTTTTAATTGCATGACTGTGACGGCCATGTACTGTGGCAGGGGGGCAGGAACATGTTGCTGAAGACAGAAGAAGCGGCGCAGCTTGCTAAGGCAGTGCTGCCAGTAGTATCGAGAAAGTGTTGCTACTCACAGCTAAAATGAATTTTCCTTTGACTCCATCCGCATTGCCAGTCCGCGTAGCACAGGCCTGACTTCTCTCCTGAGCAGCCACACTGGGACAACACGAGTGATGGGCATATGTTTGTCCTCTGATAAGAGTATCAGTCTTGCAGTATTTTAGTCCTGAGTTTAGGAAGACTGTCATTTAAAGGAGCACTTAGCAGAAATGCAATGAATTACAAATTATGTGAGATGTTTAACATGACAGAATTATTTGGCTGGACTTTTAAACCCTTTCCCAAACTCAGCTGAATAATCTGCTTCATTAAGCATGCATCTGATTTTGCAGTAGAGCATGTTAGTTCTAGACACGCTGGTAGCTCTGTATAATGCAGTACAACTCTGTGCAAAGATCCCAGCTTGGATCTTGAAGGCCATATAGTTGATACTCAGAGGATGTGGTTAGAAGGTGCTGTGAAGAAGGTGTAAACCAATTAATTTTACTTTATAATTGTGTAGGCTAGGAGTTCACTGGATGAGTGGTAATTCACTAAAATAACAATATTCAGTTGTTTGCAATCATGTGAGCATCACTCCAGAACTTGGGGCTGCCCTGCACCATAATGTTAGCTAATGTTCAGCTGCATTAAGACAAAAGTGATGGTTTCTGTGTCATACAACTTTGTAAGTGGTCTGGGGTAAGATCTTTTATTTTAAGGTAGCACCTTACTGTGGAAATTTAGTATTATCCCTATTAATGCGCACAGCATCTGTTGCACTAAAATCTTTTCCATGGCTGTAGTGGTTTTACTGCAACTGTTGCAACTGAGTTAAAACATCTGGCGGGGGCTGGAAATGCTGTTGTGATTCGGGAAATGGTTATAATCATGTGTCCTGTCTATTTCAGTTCTGGCCATTTAAAATATTTTTGATATATTTTCCTTTTAGGGTGATATATTGAACACCAAATACCAGGTAGATCTTGGAGATGGCTTTAAGGCAATATATGTGAACCTTACAATGACTGGAGAACCCATCCGTCACCGCTATGAGAATCCTGGGATTTACCGTGTCTCGGTGAAGGCTGAGAACGTGGCTGGGCATGATGAAGCCGTGGTGTTCGTCCAAGTCAACTGTAAATCAGCTCTCTGGTTTTCTTACTCTTACTGCTGCATAAAAACCTCGTGACAGCTATGAAGTAGTAAAGAAAATTACTAGTCACAATTAGGAAAAATACATATTTTTCAATAACCTCATGCAGTCTTGCAGTGCTGTATGTTGTTAACGCAGAGGCTTGCGAACCTAATGTATTAGGAGGTCAGAGTTAGTTTTGTTTGGATTTGGGAGAAGGATGGTGTATTAATCTTTTAAATAGCAAGCATGCCTCAGTTCAAATCTCAGGTTTGATCCATCTTCCTGACTCAAGACCCCATTGACAGTCTCAGCTAAAATTTAATCCTTCAAGATATGTCTTTTTAGGAGCTTCTAGGTGCTGTGTGAAGCAAGTGAACAGATATGTTGAGAAACGTATGAGCACTTGTATGATTTTTAAAAAGAATCAAAATTTCAGTGTTTCTAAAAGTTAGGTTACTTATTAAAGTACTTGAATCTAGATTTAAGGAGTTAATTATCACAAAGTTTTAAAGCGTTACTTGAATATAACTTTGTGTTGGCAAGCAATATTACTTGAATTAGACTTCTCTCCCTCTCTTCTTAATTAAGACCTAGAAACCCCCGTTGAATAGATTTAAAAGAAAAGAATAGCACGGCACAGGGAATATCACGCACCATCGCAAGCTTAATGTACCTCAGTCATCTCATAATTGAAATGAAGAAGGAAACTCATAACTGGAACTGGATTTTCCTCTTCCTTCGAGATTCAAGACAGCTATTGTTTTGCCTCTTTTCAGATGTGTCAAAAATACAGAAAAAAAGCAACATCAAAAGAAAAGATACTTATCTTGCATTCTCCAGGTGTCTGTTTCCCTCTGTTGTGAGTGGTGTTGTCTGCCATCCTAATCGCAAAGCAATGGAAATCACTGGAGCCACACGCAAGGCTGTGCATGGATCCGTGTGCTTTATGTCAGCCTGCCTGGTGACTGCCGATATTTATGTATTTTGCTAGTCAGAGCTTGAGTCCAGAGTTTCCAGTTCTGCTTTGATTAGCAGATGGAGCGCAACCCATTAATGCCAATGTCTGATCTCCTATTAAAATCAAAGGGAAGGGATCAGAATCGAATTCTCTGCCTCAGTTTCGTTATCTGTTTCTTTGTGTTTTTTGTTTTTCTAAATCATTTGACAACTCCAGAGAGCTCAGATAAATTACTTGGGGCTTCACCGTTACTTTTTAGGAGCTTCTAGGTGCTGAGAAGTAGATTAAACACAGGAACAGTAGATCTGTACAAGCAATGAACAGCAAAAACTCTGTGTCACATCCTTCTCTCCGGGGAGAACAACTTCTTACCGTTCAGAGAATGAGGAGCAATAGCAAACCCTGACGGAAAGCGGAACAACCGCTTTCTCAAAATGTGCTTCTGGTGTGGCCTACATCAGGATAAGCAGTAAAAATAAAAGATGTCAATTGTGTTTTATCCAGTGGATTTACAAATTGCAGAAGCCAGAGGTATTTTTCACAAATAAAATGACTGGTGCGTTAAGAGGTCTTTGGTGCCGAAGTGCAGGGGCAGCAGAGCACTGAAGCAGACGTGGTCCATTCCTGAGCTTGTCCGTGGATGCTGCACATGGTCTAGAAGACTCACAGAAGCATGTTACCCAGCCCGCTTGAATGAATGCTTTCTCTGTGATTTACTCGGTTTAACTTTTTAAGTAAAATACAATTTGAGGAAATTAGCTGGCACTAATTAAACTGCTATTCCTACGTTCTAGAGAAACCCTAATAGCTGTTCAGGGACATTTTTCACTGTGGAATACCAGGAAAGCAGAAATGTCCATAGAGTCCTGCTTTCACTCTACCTCCAGTTGATATATTCCCAGGGAATTTTTTTAGGGACAAATGGTAAAGGGAATATTTTTTACTACTGCCAAGTTCTCTTGCTATGGATGCCCTGTAATGCAGGACAATTCTATGAACTTTGGCCCGTCATCCAGATTATGCTTTCTGATCCAGATCACACAATCTACAACTTGTTAATACACTGTAAGAGAAATTAGAGCAAGTCTGATAGTATAAACTTGAGTAAGTAACTCAGAATAAAAAGAACTGAAGAAGAACCAGGCATACATTTTCTTTTTCATGAAACCATAATGTCTATAGTGTGAATAATCAGGGACCCTTGAAAACTGTATTGAAATTGTAGCTTCATTAAACAGAAATTGTAGAAGTCAACTTCACTCCTAATTGTATACACTTAAGGGTGCTATGAAGCTTGTTCAAATGCATTATGGAATTGTGTAACTGAGACAAGCAGAAGGACTCACAATAATTATTTTTAGCTCTTTACTGTATAGGAATATAGAAATAACAGTCATGATTCAAGTACCAAACAACATCCTCTGTAAAAAATTTGGAAAAGTAAGTAACCTGCTTTAGGACCAAAATCATATCTGAGAATGATCAGTTTCCTCTGGGAAAATGTAAATTTATGGCAAAATCAAAACAGTGACGCAGATCCCTCCAGACTTCTTTAGTTTGCCTCATCAGAAGGAAAAGCTATTTCTAGGAGGAACAGATTCGATGGGATTCCTACAATTTCTGAATTTTCCTTAAGGCACTAGCAACAGGAGGAGCATTTTAATTCCGTTTCGGTAAAGAAGCTATTGAAGAAACCATTTGTTTAAACACTCAACATGTCTTGAATTCACATAGGTGGTTAAAGAGTCGTGGGAGAAAACACAGACTGAAAGTAGAGCCTTATATTGGGATGAAGCAGCACACAGGCTGGTTGAAGTGAGGTGGAAAAGGAGGAGGGTGTGCCCAGCTCGACGACTTGCTCTCAGAGGAGTTCAATCAGTTTGGTCAAAGTGAATTAGAAGTGAATGGGCAATGAATTAGTTAATGAAAGAGAGTAAGAGAAAGGCTTTGGACTGGTGTTAATTACCTTTAGGTTTGAACTGAGATGAAAAACCTTTGAATGAGCTAAAAGATATTTAGAATAAAACAAAAATGGATGGGTTGGTATTCATTCTGTGTAATGAACGCGTGTTGGACCATACAGCACTTTGGTATCCTGGATAGATGGTGCAGCTGAAGTTAAGAAATTCTAGTTATCACATTATACTATTATACAGCTTTTACCTTCAGACATTCTGAGAAAGATACACTTGGAAACCTCCGAGGGAAAGATTTTCTTTCAATAAAGTTATTGTACTATGAAGCAAAATACAGCATTAAGAAGCAGATAAAATCATTGTAATGATGCGTTTCTTTTACACAAATAATAATGTTTACAGCCTTCATAGGCAAAAGTTAAGAAAGGAACAAACTTTTATTCTAAAGGCATACTTTGGAGTACAGAGGTTATCTATTTTGAGTTGCAAATAAAAGCTCCTCTGATATACACATCTATTTTAAAGCATGCATTAATGAGAGCTTATGTGTGGTGTGAGCCTAACAGCTGATATTTTATAATGAAAATGAGTAGTCAGCAACATTCTTTTTCAGTTTTCTGCTTTTTCCCTTAGCAGTTTGAGAGATTTGTTAGTTTTCTATTCATTTGCTCTCTTATTACTTTAAAAAAAAAAAAAGCCGAGATGCCTTTTCCACTTTTTAACTGGGATATTTGCTTATAGTTTCTAGAATTGGACATGCACCCAAAAATAGTACATCAGAGAGGTGCATTTTAGTGATCCGTCACATTATGCTAGGATCTTGTTTGTGATTTTTTTAAAGTTGGTGTTCAGGGTTTGGGGGTTTTTTGGTTAAAATGAAGTCCTTCCAATTATGCCCATAGCTTTGAACACAGATATAAAGCAGGAGGGAGGGAAAAATAAATCCAGGACCTTATGGGGTGCAGCTGAGAGGCTTTTTGGGGAAGAGGCATTAATAAATTGATGGATTCTTGTTCAATGATATTTTGGGAACTTTTTTCAGCTCCACTGCAGGCTTTAAATTTAGAAGTGGTTCCAGTTGTTGGGAGAAACCAGGAGGTGAACCTGACAGCCATCATACTGCCCAAGAACCCTAATTTGACAGTCTTCTACTGGTGGATAGGAAACAATCTTCAGGTACATGAATGGTTTTGACTGAGATTATTTTCAACCTCTTTCCAATAAAGGTTGAGCGACACCTTTATCCTTCAATAGAAATACTGCCGCGTTGCATGACTTCTTTTAGCCAATCTTTCATTCCAAATAGCCAGTTACTTCTAGTGGCAAGCAGTATCAGACTTTTTTTGCATTATCACATACATTTAAGATGTTAATGTCCCTTTAATGATACTTATGTGGAAATAGAAATTTCTGTCCTACAATTGGTTTGAATTTCTAAACTGGGGGGAGGCGGGGGTGGCAACAATTTCTTCTATTTCATTACCTGTGGGGAAAAAAAAAAACCCAACAAGTTGTGGATGGGCATGCATTTGGGATCATAGCATTGGTGAATGATGAAACTTGGATTTATGCACTTCCATGTTGACAATGTGAGTACTGTAATGCAACCCGACAAAGAGGAAGTCAGGCAAAAACACCCGGAGGCCTGCATAGATGCACAGGGAGCCCCTTGACAAACTCAAGCACAAAAAGGAAGCCCCCAGAGGGTGGCAGCAAGGACAGGTAGCCTGGGGGGAATACAGAGCAATTGTCCGAGCAGCCAGGGATCAGGTTAGGAAGGCTAAAGCTGTGATAGAGTTAAATCTGGTCAGGGACGTCAAGGGCAACAAGAAAAGGTTCTATAGGTATGTCGGTGATAAAAGGAAGACTAGGGAAAATGTGGGCCCTGTCTGGGTGGAAACAGGAGACCTGGCTACCCAGGATATGGAGAAGAAGGCTGAAGTACTCAATGCCTTTTTTGCCTCAGTCTTCACCGGGAGGTGCTCTAGCCATGCCGCCCAAGTTGCAGAAGGCAAGGGCAGGGACCGGGAGAATGAAGAACCTCCCACTGTAGGAGATGATCAGATTTGAGACCATCTAAGGAACCTGCAGGTGCACAAGTTTATGGGACCTGATGAGATGCATCCGTGGGTCCTGAGGGAACTGGCGGATGAAGTTGCTAAGCCACTGCCCATCCTGTTTGAGAAGTTGTGGCAGTCCAGTGAAGTTCCCCCTGACTGGAAAAGGGGAAACATAACCCCCATTTTTAAGAAGGGAAAAAAGGAAGCCCTAGGCAGCTACAGGCCAGTCAGTCTGACCTCTGTGCCTGGCAAGATTATGGAGCAGATCCTCCTGGAAACTGTGCTAAGGCACATGGAAAATAAAGAGGTGATTGGTGACAGCCCACATGTCTTCCCTAAGGCAAATCATGCCTGACAAATTTGGTGGCCTTCTACAACAGGGTTACAGCATTGGTGGGTAAGGGAAGAGCAACTGACATCATCTGCCTGGACTTGTGCAAAGCATTTGACACTGTCCTGCACGACATCCTTGTCTCTGAATTGGAGAGACATGGATTTGATGGCTGGACCACTCAGTGGATAAGGAATTGGCTAGATGATTGCACTCAAAGAGTTGTGGTCAACGACTCAATGTCCAAGTGGAGACCAGTGATGAGTGGCGTTCCTCAGGGGTCAGTGTTGGGACCAGCACTGTTTAACATCTTTGTTGGTAACAGGGACAGCAGGATGGTGTGCACCCTCAGACAGTTTGCTGATGACACCAAGCCGTGTTGTACAGCCAACATGCTGGAGGGAAGGGATGCCATCCAGAGGGACCTTGGACAGGCTGGAGAGGTGGGCCTGTGTGAACCTCATGAAGTTCAACAAGGCCAAGTGCAAGGTCCTTCACATGGGTTGGGGCAATCCCAAGCACAAATACAGGCTGGGTGGAGAATGGATGTAGAGCAGCCCTGAGGAGAAGGACTTGGTGGTGTTGGTTGATGAGAAGCTCAACATGACCCAACAATGTGCGCTTGCAGCCCAGAAAGCCAACCATATCCTGGGCTGCACCAAAAGAAGTGTGACCAGGAGGTGGAGGGAGGTGATGCTCCCCCTTTACTCTGCTCTCATGAGAGCCCATCTGGAGTACTGAGTTCAGCTCTGGGGCGTCCAACACAAGAAGGACATGGATGTACTGGAGCGAGTCCAGAGGAGGGCCATGAAGATGATCAGAGGGCTGAGCACCTCTCCTATGAAGATGGGCTGAGAGAGTTGGGGTTCTTCAGCCAGGAGAAAAGAAGGCTCTGGGGGGACCTTCTAGCAGCCCCCCAGTACCTAAAGGGGCCTCCAAGAAAGCTGGAGAGGGACTTGTTACAAGGGCATGTAGTGATAGGACAAGGGGGAATGGCTTTAAACTGAAAGAGGGTAAATTTAGATTAGATATTAGGAGGAAATTCTTCCCTATGAGGTCAGTGAGGCACTGGGACAGGTTTCCCAGAGAAGTTGTGGATGCGTTGTCCCTGTAAGTGTTCAAGGCCAGGTTGGATGGAGCTTTGAGCAACCTGGTCTAGTAGAAGGTGTCCCTGTCCATGGCAGGGGGGTTGGAACTAGATGACCTTTAAACGTCCCTTCCAACCCAAACCATTCTATGATTCTGTGATAATCTAATGCTATTCATTTGGGGATAGAAAGTCTGGATAAACATATTCCAGAGCAATAAATATCCAAGTTTTTCTATTGGGAGTATTTCTTGTCTAGCTGGGTTCATTTCTTTTAAGGTAATTCTTTCAATAACACATAAGTAATGTTTTCTTTATGAAGGAGACTGAGCGTGACAGAGGAATGCTTCAGATAAGCGCAGTGAACTTTCTTCTTGTAAATGTACTGTCTACCATAATCCCAGCTAGTATCCCTAGTATCTGTTCGTTGTTACTGACTTTGCCGTTGCTAAAACAGGCACTGCAAATCAAGGTAGTCTTGTGAAGGGTTTTGTAACTCATACAGGTGTGGTCAGGGAACAGAGTGTCTCAGTTCTGCCTTGGAGGTTACGGTGGACTGGTGCACTTCCATGGGTCATGCTCTAAGTTGACTGAATTAATCCCATTGACCTCGACTATACCCCACATTTTTTGAGGCAAATGGCTTGCTCTGTATGATCTTGTAGAGATTTGTGAGCCTGACTCAACATCTGTTTATTTCAGTGGGATCTGAATGAAAACTTAATACTCTACCAATTATTCAAAAAGAAATGTTTGCCCTATCTGGCAGCTATTCTGTTTATAAATGTTCCATTTAGGGAAAGAAACATCCTGTATTGAAAACTGTAATTGAGCAATTTGGTAAAATGCTTATTAATTGAATAATTGATGTGAAACCTTTTTTTTTTTTCTGATATTTTTAGTGACAGTCTCTTCAGACACTGTTCTCGTGGTTCTTGCTGAAATTCTGTTTTCAACTTTTCTTTGTTTTTTAAAGCCACTCCTTACACTGGAGAGTTTTCTGGTGACAAAGTTTGCTGAGACAGGTGACGTCAGAGTTACAGTGCAAGCTTCCTGTGGGAGCTCCATGCTTCAGGACTCAAAAGTTGTCCACGTTTTTGGTGAGACATTAGTCTTGTTAATTTTTTTTTGTTTCACATGTGTTTGTTTCTTACCTCTTAAACCAGCCCTGACACAAATGAACCTGTTGTAAAAGTATATCTAATGCCACATTTAATTCTTAAAATTAGAGGGATGAACTGTCACTAGGTTACTCCATGAAGTTGATCAATGTGATTGTATGGAAGGGTTTCATCTAAAACATTTTGTTTCCTTTGCTTATTTTAAATGTTACTGTAGTTCCCAAATGCTGTATGTTGCAATAGGGTTTAAGTAGTATTTTGGCCTATGACTAGAGAGTTGCTTAGAATTTTGAAATAAAGTAGTTTAAATACCTCTGAAAAAAAGAAAATGTAGATGTGTATGTACTCTCAGCATTAAAAACAATGTGAAATGATTGCCTTTTATGACAATATATCACTGTTCCTTTGAAGTTTATCTGTGAGTTTGGATCAAATATAGCTCCGCTGTAATTATTGAATAACCCTTCAGCTCTTGTTTCACATTGTGCCCTGGTGTGTTTTGTTGTGTCTTATAATGGGTTGACAAGGCATAATATACTGTGAAAAACGTAGTGCCGATGAATTGTTTACATTTGTATTTGTGCTGTCACATGTGGGAACTGTGATAAGTGAAAAAGCTTCTTTTTAATGCAGAGCTAAAAGCCTTTAGATATCATGAAATACACAACATGATATATCTCTATTGTCTGAAGAAGATTCTGTTATTTTTGCTTTTAGTGTACTTATTAATTTAAAATAATGGTAAAAAACCACACTCATGCTAAATGGAGCTTTTATGAACCTTCTCTTTTCCTAAGATAAAGGGATTTAACGTTTATGCTACCACTTATCAGTGCATGCACTGTTGTAGAAATCTTTACAAGTGTAACCCATCTTAGTGTGACTGGATCAATGACTTTGGCTTTCCAGTGCTGCTTCTGCTCTTAGTGTTGGCCAGTCCTGATACCAAGAGCAAGAAAGTACTGGTCATGGGGGAAATAAACAAACCTCTGGAAAAGGAAACCACATTAAAATACAATTCTGTCGGAAGCATTGGGGAGGCCAGGTTTGACTCATGCATACCAGAGGATCTCTTCCTCTGCTTTGCATTACGTTCCCCAGGTGTTCATCCAAGGCGCCTACATGGAGAAAGGGAAGATTTTAGAGACTGTTTGCTGAGGAACAGCCCACTTCTAGTATTTCAGATATTTTGGACAATATCCAGAGAAATGTTGTGGGTGTGCTTTGTTTTTATTTTTTTGAAGAGGGCAGTAGGTAGCCTTTGGTATATCATTTCTGTTCTTATTTTCATAGCTAGTTGATGGAACACATAAAGTATTCATTTTACATGAAAAACAGGAACATGTAATGGGCAAAAATCATATGTTTATGATTCAGTGAGAATAAAATCCATTGGCGCATTCCCATTAGAAATAAAAGAAACCAACTACGTTTGTGTGGTGTATTGTCCTAAGGAAAAATTATTGGGAAGGTTATGGCCCCAGAGCACATAAGTAAATCTGCTTTGTTTGGTTTTTTTCCTTCCTGCTTTTTTATCTTTAGGCACAAATTTGATGATGCTGATGAAAATACAGAAAGAAATTGAGTGCCTGACAAGAGTGTACTCTGGCTCTGTGCAAGAGTACACAACAGAGAGCAGTGGGGTGCCTGGATATTGCAGTGCTGCACAGCAAATAATGCCAAATACATAATGATCAGAGGGCTGGAGCACCTCTCCTGTGAAGACAGGCTGAGAGAGTTGGGCTTGTTCCGCCTGGAGAAGAGAAGGCTCCGGGGAGACCTTATTGCAGCCTTTCAGTACTTAAAGGGAGCTTCTAAGAAAGATGGGAACAAATGTTTTAGCAGGGCCTGTTGCAATAGGACAAGGGGTAATGGCTTTAAAGTGAAAGAGGGTAGATTTAGCCTAGATATAAGGAAGACATTTTTTACAATGAGGGTGGTGAAGCACTGGAACAGGTTGCCCAGAGAGGTGGTAGATGCCCCATCCCTGGAAACATTCAAGGTCAGGTTGGATGGGGCTCTGAGCAACCTGATGTAGTTGAGGATGTCCCTGCTCATTGCAGGGGGGTTGGACTAGATGACCTTTAAAGGTCCCTTCCAACCCAGACTATTCTATGATTCTATGATTTTCAGCTTTTATTTCTACAAACTGTTTTTGCAATGTGGTTTGTTACTTGTTCAAAAATGTTTATTTTTGTTTTTCTAGATCATTTTCATGTTCTTCCTCTGAAGTTTACTAAGCACCTGGACATGTACAACCCCGACATCCCAGAGTGGAGGGAAGACATAGGGCGGGTAGTAACACGACTTCTTGCAAAGGTGTTCTTTCAGATTGCTCGTAAAATGTTCCCTCGCCAGTCGTAAAGCTTGAAGGTTAAGTTAATGCCTTCTCATTTAGAAAAAAGGAGGCAGAGCAAAATAATAAAGTGAACCTCATGAGCCACATTTCAAACAAGTTTGAGCCTAGTGTCGCTTTTACGTGCAGCCTGTAGACGATGATACTGCAACATAGAATCTTTAGGTCTAACACAACCTAATCGGCAATTAATGCTCAATATTGCTCTCTGGGATTAGGGACAGACATATTGGCAAATACTGCTGACTCCAAAACAGGAAGAGTAGCTTAAATGTGATATATTTAGAAGTTAAGCAAAGGATGCTGTATAATATAGAAGACATAGTCTTTATGTAAAAACAAAGTAGAAAGAAATAATTTACAATGCTAGTTGTGTAACTTTGAAAATTATGTATAACATATAGGCAAACGGTTCGTTCAGCTGTCTTTTTAGATCGTGTTCACAAAAGAAATGTGTATCGGGAGCAGTTGAATCCTGTAGGTTAAATCAAGTACAAAGCCACGTAGCAGTACTGTGAGAGAAGTCAAGAGCAGCCCATGAAAACTGTGAGCTCTAAGCTGCGCTCTTCAGGTACACACACTGCCAGCAGCTGCGTGCGCACACGCTGGCTTTTGTGAGGGCAATAGCACTGAGGTGCAGGTTGATAATGTTTTTAAAATACTTGCATTTGATATCACTTGCCTTTTCCTGGCTTTGCAGCAGTGCAAATCAGGTTCTGGAATTTTGACTTTATACCATTTCCTGCCTTTTTTTAAGGTTCACATCAAATGTCAAATTAAAGTAATTTCCCACTTTTATCAACTTAAACCTATTCAATAATCAGTGTCAGGCAAACAAATATTTTACTCCCTTATAAAATAGCCCTTGCATTTTTGTAATTACTAAATCATTTGCAAAAGAATGTGAATGATTTAGTTGAATTTCAGAATCTGTTTGAGAAAGGCTGCGGGAAGTGCCCAGCGTGTTGTCATTAGCATTGTGTGGCTGTGTTACACAACGCATGGAGGAATTTGGGACTAAAAGCAAAATTTGCACAAGCTATTTTGGAAAGGGATGCACTTGACTTCCAGTGGGGGATGCAGGTATTCATAACAATTTCAGGAACTGAACCTAGGCGCTCTTAGTCTCACCCTGGAAGACTTCTCTCTGTCCATTAAACACCGATGGAAAAGCAGCCACCCCAAGCTAAAGTGAGCTGTAATGAATATGCCCTTCAAAGTCTACTAAGTGTCTGAATGGCCCACAAAGGATCCTAAATCACTTAGGAAGTTTTTTTTGTGTTACCCTAGAAATGCACAGCCTTTGCAGAGTTTTGCTAAAACTGCATACCACTTCAGTTTGCTTCTTTCCATGATGCCACTAAATCTCTTTAATGCGATAACAGTGCTTAGCTCTTCCAATCTTCAAAGAGCAGCTCACATTTCAGTTAATTTATGTTTGGCTTTGTTCATGTTTTAGCTTCTGGTGGAATCCCCTCTAAATATTAGGATCTGAACACCAAAGCCTAAAAGACACATGTGGAGATACTTATGTATTTTCTATAAAATATAAAGCACACTGTCCTATAATTTGCCATATGCCTTTGTCTTCACAGGAAACAAATATACCTGAAGAAACACTTATGACAGTGGTGAAACCTGGTCTGCCCACAACTGCTGACTTGCACGTGCTACTACCAGCAAACCAACCAAAAAGGAAGAGAAGTGTAACTAGTGATAAGGTAACCAGAGCAATGTATGTCTGGTTAGGACAGTCTTCATCCTGTTTTGCAATCAGTGGCTGTACTCTCATTGTCTTTATGTGAAATTAAAAAGTGCTCCCTAACTATGTAAAGATCTCCCTCCCACCTGACAAGAGACATGTAAAAGCTAGCAACAGCTATGACTGCTGTGTTTGACAGTGTTCGACAGACTAGCATAATCTAGTGCTTACTGGTAGTAGTGTATTTCTCAAGAATAATGAATATCGACCAGTTTTTTAAATAGAACCAACAGTGATGGCATGTCAGCCTGTGGAAATCTGGTAGAGCAAAGAGCGTATTTAGAACACTGATATTTCTGAAGAGGGACAAACCATCTCTGCACTGTCTTCAGAAGCAAATTAGATTTCAGGTCAAACAGAAACAGAACCTTAATAGTTGACCTATAATGTAAAGAGCATCAAGCAGGTAGTTTCTGCCTTTATGAGCAAATGTCCTTTTCAATTGGCAAGAAACAAATACAGTGAACATAGGAGTGAAAATCAGACGTTAGTTTTTCCCTACTTATTTCCAAACCATATTTCTTCCATAATAAAAGACCTTATGCTAGTTGAAAATCAGAAGATTGTTTGGCACTTATAATTTATGATATTCATCCTTTTGCTGTGATAGAGAAGGAACAGATCCCAGCTCTGTGCCTGTATCTTGCAGTTCAAGTCCTGCCAGTTTGTCGCGGATGGAGTGATGCACTTCACTCGTAAGAGAGAAGCAACAATATACTTTATTGATATAAAACAGTGAGTTAACAAAGTTCAGTGGTAAATGGGACAGTGTTTAACAAGATTCGATGGCAAGGTACACTGAATTATTTACCACATAGAGGACAGGGTTAGACAAAACTGTCAGGGAGACCCTCCTGGTGAGTCATGAGAGGAGTCTAGGTGTGGCTGGACCCAATCCTTGTCCCAGACTTGGTCAACGGTTTATATCTGAAGGATTATATATGTGCAATCAATCCTTTATATCACTTAGCTAAGACTTCGAAGTTTATCATGCTACTAGTCACTTACTGAGGATCTGTTGTGGCAAGGAATCCCTCAACCTCGAGGAGTAACCCTGAGAGGTGTCCCTACTCAAGGGGAGACCCTGGCGTGCAGCCCACTGCCGTGCAGGAGAGCTCAACAGGCCCTGGGCTGTCCACTATTTATAGAGTAAGGTGATTGGCCTATAGTCATATTTGCATACCAACTACAGGTGTGAGTTTTACTATTGAGTTGTTATCTGTCTCCCCTGGAAGTCCAGCATAAGCTGGATGCAGGCATCACAACCCCCACTGGTGGTTACAGTTTAAGGAAGGGGTAGGGGGGAGCACACCGCCACACGGTTACAAACAATCCCAATGTAAGGTATTGTTAATTTTGAAGGGCATTTTACAGCTTTTGAGACAAGGTCACAGTATCCAAAGAGCTGGAGAAGTAGGTAAGACAATGCTCTTTGTATTAACACAAAACCAGTAGATTGTGTTTGGAATTGATGAATACCCTGTGTAAATAAACTTAGAAGCAGTAACTGGTTAAGTTAACAGGAAAATACTCATGGTGTCACTTGTGTAAAGATTCACTACATTCTCTTCTGTTACCAGAAGGAATTTTGACCGTCTTCATCATGTTTCACTGGAGGGATGTGCTTCGTCATGCAGCTAGTGGCAGTTCTCAAAGTCAGTGTTTTGACATGATTGTGAGGACTCACCAACGCAGAACGTTTTCTGTGCGTTTGGAGGAGGTGTCCTTGAAATCCTTAAATTAGACATAGTTATGAGATGTCTTCCCTAAAGAGAAACCATTTGTTCTTGGCTGAAAACCTTTCAGATTTGGGATATTATGTGATTTCAGAAGGATTGCTGAAGGCAATAATTTCTTGGTCAAGCAGAGAACACCTACTTGGTGGAGTCTCTGTTGATGTTTTACATGGAGTGTTGTGATGTGATGCTATTTATTAAGTTACTGGTCTAGAATAGGAGTCAGTACTGATAAAAGTATCCACCAATAACAAAGATCATGAGTAAGTTGGCAGTGTAGTAGGAGGAGCCCTTTGGATAATTCTGAAGTTTGGTTCCATTCTGACAAAATCCCTTTTTCTTTCAAATTTATGCACGTAGAAATAAAAGCTGAGTGTGATTTAACTTGGTTTTAAGAACACAGCAATTTCAAAAGTATTTCATTCTAATCATTGACTCTAGAGGAAGACTCAGTCGCTTAATTTATGCACATCTATTACATGTCTAATGTCAGGTGAGATGAGTCCACTTGAAAGAGTCAATTAAAGTGCATTTAAACTATAGCCTGGAAAGCAGTGGCTCTGAGGAAGATTTGGGGCTCTATCTAGGCAAACTACTACATGAAAATTCCCAGTGAATTGCTTTGGCAGAAAGGGCAAGTGGGACCCCTAGATGTATGAGTAAGTGGGTAAGAGTTTAAGTAGTGTCATTATTTTTGCATTCTTATACCACAATGCAGGAGCCATTGTGTTCACATGTTCAAATATTATCATTGGAAAGGATGTAGAAAAAGAAGATAGAAAATTCAAATGCTGGTATAAGAACCTTAACTTAGAGAGTCTAGAGAGGAGCTCCAAACACTGGATTTGTTTTTTAGAACTGTGAGCAGTGAGCAGCACTGTGCTCAATAAATACCTCGGAGCAGAAAAAAACCCCGATGAGTACCGAAACAACCATCAATCTAACAGTGAAACAAATAAGCCAGAACTTTTGGCTGGATTCACAGGAGATTCAAATTTTTGACCTGTGGAAGTGTAGTTCGTATAGGCTTGGGTGGGAACCCAGGAATGGGGAGAGAAATAACGAACAAGTGTTAGTCACTTAAGCAAAAACCAGAGCAAATGTTGGATTCCTCAAACACCTGCCAAGAAAATATGATGTATCCAAAGTTATGGGGCTCACTAATTTCATTTACTGGCTGAAAGTCACATTAGCCTAAAGCACTGGTCCCTCTTGCATTGTATACCATGAACATGTGAATGAACCTGGACTGAGACTAAGTAACTCTATTTCAGAGGTGCCAGCATCACTTTAAAGGCTGCCAATCAATATAGCTGTCGTAGCCATTTTCTTTTCAGACTTTGGGCAAAAAGATAAATACTTAGGGGCTATCTGGACTAATTGTCTTGTAAAATAACTGAGGCCATGCTCACATCACCCTTATATTGAGTCATCCCTCCCGCCCCCCCAAATGTAATAAAGTCAGTGGAATGGCTTCAGAAGTTAGATATTTCTCAATATGTGTGAGGATATTTTAATTTGAACTTTTGTGTAGTCTCTGTCCATAACATGAGAGAAATACTACAGAGATTTCTATCTATTATACTGCAGAGGCTTGTCAAAGATGAGCACCGTAATTGATAATATCATAAAAGGAGATACTTGTGAAGGTTTCATGGATATAAAGCGTATTTCTAATTTGGGATCCTATGGGAAGTCGTATCCTAAATTATAAAGCATAGAGTATAAAACTAGCTTTGATCTTTTAGAAGATTACCCATGTTGAAGACACAAGCAAGTAGAAGGGAAAATTCAGACAATTTGTCATCTGAGGTTAGGATATGATGGTATATTTAATGGTTCTGCTCCATAAAAACGTGAGAGGCCATATTTTACTGTGCTTTATCCACTGGAAAAAAATAGGAGGAATTCTGATTTTTTCCACATGGATGGATGTATATATTTCTACAGAGTATTGTTAAAAATTAGATATAGATGGAATCTATCCCATTATAGGTAAGGACGTGAGGTAAATTATGACATGCAGTTCATTATGAAAAGTTACTGCTATTGGATAGCAAGAAATCTAAAGTGACATCGCAGGTTTTCTTCTGATAGGTTAGAAGAATGGAGCGTTTTTAATATGGATTATGCATTGTGTGAGTTATGACCAAGGTAAACTCAATAGCGTGGGCAAATGACACGCTGTCTGTCACGTACTGGGTAAACTTAAAGGCTTTGGTAAGCAGAAAGAAAGATTTGGCTATAAAGATTTGACATTTTCAGTTTTTATGGCTTGTGGAGTTTTGCATGATTTTTAAATATGGAATTTCTTAAATATTTCAGCTCATCATTGACAAATGCTTTCTGAGTTTCTCACCATTTAATGAACCAGAGGTTTTCCTTTTTAGAGCATTGAGTCTCTCAAAGTGGAACGGAGTGCAAGAGCTCTGACATTCTCTCTGTTGTATTTTCAGAGAATAGCAGCTATAAAGCAGGCCTTGAACGCGCACAACATCAGTTTCTTTCTGAGGGGAGGATACTGGGTCTTAGTGACTTTAGCCGACTCCGGTTCAGGTAAATATATAAACAAAGATCCCCACAGACCAACCTTTGGATGCTTGTCTGAGTTCTGATAAGTTAAGGAGAAAATCTTTGTATCAATATATGTGTGTACATATACACACATACATGTATACTTACTTGGTACTTGTTACATATCGATACACACATAAATATATATGTGTATATATATGTTTGTATGTAAATATATATACACATACACGCACACAGGTATATATGGATACATTTTCATTTGGTACTTGTTAACAATCACCACCAAATAAATATTTCTTACATATTTCCGTTTTGTCATACCTCATGATTTGTTTTGGAAGCTTCTTGCTTTTTTCTGTGTAACCATGACATTAACTAAATACCTGTATTATACAAAACAGTGCCCTGAAGGAAGAGCCAAACAGGCTTCAAAAAAACCATCTGGTGCAGCACTTTGGCTGCACTGGCTGCTGAGAAAGCAGAGCTTCTTTACTTCAGCCATTAACCTTGTAGATATAACTCCAGGGGTCTGGGACAAAGCCTTGCATCTCTGCCTTGTATCTCTGATCTTCAAATCAACTGACGTGAAGCTTGCTGAAGGGTCTCTACATTGCTAATCCTGTCCTGAGATAAATTATATGCTTTTTCTCTGTTTAAAACAAATGGAAACAGGTTTTTTGCATGCATTTCCTGCATCTGTGGATTCACTGCGTACCTGGAAACTGGTTGAAGAGAGTATGTGTGCATATATGTGTGTATTTTGAACAGAGATACGTTAAAAACGATGTTTTAACCAGAAAGTTCAGCTTCGACTTGAACCTTGTATTAGAATGTCCTGTAATTTTCATTTGTGTATCATATCCCATAAAATATACTTCTTTCTTATTTAAGTGTGTCGTGGGAGAACAGCTTAGCTGACCACAATCAATTTATGTAAATACTAGTGTGATGTTTTATCTGTCAGCTCTCTGTAGAAGACAAAGCTCTTTTCTAATGTAGAATCGTGCTACGGTTTCCCTGTGGTACCTCATCTGGTTTGAAGGGCTAACATTCGTTAGCCAGCACAGAAGGCTGGCACTGAAAGAAGCCCGTGTTCGTTCCAGCCTTTACCAGTGTACGACCTTGATGAGTTCATTTGTTGTTCAGAGCCTTAGTCTCTCCATCTGTGAAATTAATACAGCCCTGCTTTTGCAATGAATATATTTAGGGTATGTGATCATTTCCTATGATAACTTTAGATTCCCAGGAAAAAAAAAAAATCTACTGAGTATGCAAATAATTAATTCTTCAGGGTTTTGGTTTTGTTTTGGTTTTGTTTTTAATTAGTCCTCTGTCCTTCAGTCACAAGTCACCAATTAATTTTGTGTTGTTGCCTTTTTGAAGAGGCTACAGACAGGGTGAAAAGAAGAGGTTACACAAATAACAACAAATGGTTTTGACCTGACAATTAAATACAAAAGAAAGTCCAAGAATGTGACTGATCTGAAAGAGGAGGTGCTAAGCTGTTCTTTTATTTCATATTTCAGACTCTCAGAGGATTGGAGGAGGCAGTGGCTACTGGGCTATTGTGGTTCTCTTTGTTATCTCTCTAGTTGCAGTTGGGGCTTTCATCCTCTACAAGTTCAAAAGGCAAGTAAACCTTAATCAACAACATACACGTTTTAAGAATTACATTTATCCACAAATCAGCAAAACAGAGTTTGTTATTTGAAAAGGAGATTTCTTGAAGAATTGCAAAAAGTCCACTGCTTTGAAAATCGTGTTTTTCTGAACTTTTCACACATCAAGGTACCGCTCTGATGCTCGCTTTCACTTGCTGTGTTCCAAGATAAATAGCAGCAACATGGAACTATGGAGAGTTTGTTCAGCTTGTCTAAATAACATCATCAAGAAATAGAGCTGAGCTAAAATATTATTCCTGATTAATTCCTACCTCGTTACTCCTAGCAGTTACGAATAAACTAAAGCTATCGGGACAAGGAGTGCATCTGCAATGCTGATTTGCTTAAAAAAGTAGTTTTATCAAGCACGTAGCACTCTGGAGTTTCTCTTTGCACACATTACATTTTAATTGCTGGGGCAATGCCACGTAGAATGACTGATGGAAATAGATCAGCATTAATTTGACACTAGAGTGTGTTGAGGGGAGAAATAATTCTGGAAGTGGCCCTTATGCGAGACATATTCTCAAAATTGACAAGGGATGCCATGCCAGTCTTTGACAGTCTGGTATATCTTTAGTCCGCAATTGATTTTAGTCAGAGCTACTAGGGTGCTGTGCAATTTAAAGAATTTTTTTCTTCCTCATGAGTCTGTGTTATCATTGGCTATGCTCTTCGTATTTTTGTATCTCTAGGGCATTTAGAAGCTATTGGGTTTGAGCATACTGGAAACAAGCTTTCATCATCATCAGATCCTGATGTCCTTACTCAGTGAGGATTCCTATTGATTTGTCTTTTTTTTTAAAGATTGATTTTTATTTGAAATACACATAAATTTATAGAAATAGGTGTGGCACTGAGCTTGTGATAGCAATAAGAGTAGATAGCATTTAAGTAAGAATTTGTTTAGATAAACAGTTTTTAAGTCAATAGAGAAACCCCCCTTTTTCCAAGAATCTCTTAATTTTCTCACTGCAGCACCTAAGTTTCTTAGAGCTCATAGTGGCTGATTGCTCTAAAGGACAAAGCACAGAATGCTGTATCAGACTGTCTGCAACTGAATAAAAATCCATTTCGCTATTTTAGGTGCCTGCAGCAAGGAGAAGCATAAAAATGGTTGATGTGATGTAATTATATTATTTCAGTAGCAATACATGGAGGATTTGCTGTTTGTAGTGTGGGGTCATAAAACTTGCTTGTGATATCTTTGGAAAGCTGTATAATTTATATCTTTTATTAGCTCTTAAATGAGAGCAATTAAATAACAGAGACAATTGCTGCATGGCAAAAGAAGTATAAAATATTCAAGAACGGCAGAAAAAAAAATATTTTCCTTGAGTTCTTTCTAAAATGCCCAATGAACCATTGCTTTATAAATAGAGCTTTTATTAAGGAGGAAACTATAGTACAATTTGCAAATTGCGAGCTTTAATATCTTTCACACTTCTATATATAATTTGTGAAAATCATTTGCATTTAAATTTTGTGGGCGTTTAATTTAGGTGTGAGTAAGGAGAATTGTGAGATATAGACAAATGTTTCTCAGTAGCCTGAAAACTGCTGTTGGCATTGATGAATGACCATGCAGTAGTATTCAATTTTAGCCCGTATTATATCTGTTTCTGAGATATTTGACAGAATTATTTTTAAATATTCCTGCTAGGCTTTTCCAAGATGACAATTCTTTTTGGTTACATCCTTCATTTGCAATTTGATCTTCAAAGAATATTGAGCGCCTAATCAATGCTACGTTTGAAAAATCACTTTTTCCCCATGTGCTCCCTGTGAACTCCTCCCCCACCCAAATCTTTAATCCCTTAAAAAAAGTCTTTCCTGTGTTTATAAAGACGGATGGTGAATTGCTGGGTCCCCATGGAGTACTTACTTGCGAGTATAGTCTCTTTAAAGTCAGTACAGTGAGTACGTAAGTTTGCAAACTGATCCATAGGGAGAGAGGCTATGAAACTGAGTGTCCTTTATAGATATAAAGGTTGCGGGTTGTAATGCACAAAGGCAGCTTGTCAATATTATATGCCTGTATATTAAAAATGAATTTGCTGAAAGAATGCCGTGGGCAACAAAAATTGTTCAGTTTTAGGAGATAATTTCAGCAGGATAACACTTACTGGGCCCTATGGTAACTCAGACAACACATGCAAATATAAATATGAATTATTTCCACATAGAAATCACAGACATGTATAAGGTGTTGAAATGTTAATACTGTCCATGATTTTTATGTATGATTCACAAAATTAAGGAGGAGATGGAAGACATTTGGTGGTGCTTTCCTTTTGTTTATGTAAGTTGATAGTCAGATACTCCCGTCAGAAAAGGGTTAAAACTCCTGTTTTCCCCAAGTGAGAGATATGTCTATTTGGGTCTACAGGACTTGCAGTTGGCACTGGGGCTCAGGCAAAGCAGGCGGTCTGCAAAAGATGGCATGGACATGCCTTGGGCTGTTCTCTCTCTCTTTTTCTCTCTTTGCCGGCCCAAAGGACAGTTCTTTACTTAAGATTAAGTTTGATACCTGGAAAGATGCAAATTGAAAGACTGGCTTGCAGATAAGATGGTGGCTGGACTGGCTGGGAGGTTACAGCTTCATACGTGAGAGCATTTCATCCATTTGCAACAAGCAGAGGCACTGGTCAGGACTTGCGATGAAAAGTAAAGAGAAAATACTGGACTTCTGTGTAGACCATAGTACAGCTTCAATAAAAAATGGAGAAACCTGCCCAAACTGCCCAGTAGTTCCTGAGTGCTGAGGCCTCTTGTCCCCAGGCGTGGTCACCTGCCCTCCCTGCCCGGATTATCTCTGAAGTTCATGTCATAGGAACTCGGATCTTAATTTATACTCATTTTTGTCAGGCAGAATTGTGAGATCAAAGACAGTGTTGACAAGACATCAGGGAATAATCTAATACCTCTTTTTTTATGACTCTTTCAGGGCAATCGGGACAGCTATGATGAAACTTGCTGCTCCTGTTTAATTTCTCATTTTTTTGCAAACTGCAATACCCAGCGCTAAAAATTGGTCTCCCTCGCAAGAAGTAAATCTCCCAAAATGAGTTTGGGGGAGAGCAGTAATCTAAAAATAACAGTCCTGCATAAGATTCTGTGTCAGATGCCTCATATGCAGAAAATGAAGATAGTATTTTATCTAATTAAGCAGGGGGGTAGGGGAAAAACAGAGGCTGTTTCATATAAAGGTAGTGGGACTTTGGCTGATTAGTTTTATGCATAGTAAAAACCAACGCCATCTCATCACTCCTGAAGGAATGCCCATTAAAAAGAAAAGATTAAAATTGTATCATTTCCCACTACTCTAATCAAAACTAAAATTGTAGGGTCCGCTTGGATAATCAGAGCTGCCATGGCTGTCTAGTTAATGATTAGATGACTGTAGGTTACATCATTTCTGATATACCCTAATCCCAAATAGTTAAATATTGACAGGGAAGACTGGAGTCCCTGGAGCTTGTGGAGCAACTCCTGGCAATCCCAAAAGTGGTTAGTTGCTTTAGAGAAAAAAAAAAAAAAAAAGCCAGAAAGTCTCGAGATATGCAGGTTTTTGATCCTTTGTGATCAGAGTAGGTAAACAATTCAGATTAGGGCTATTTTTACCCAGTAAATGAGAAGTAAATTTTAATTGATAAATGCTGATGGTTTTAAAAACTAATTCTAGTTGTATCCCACAAATGAAGAAGGTTGGTTTAGATAGTTTGGGGGAGAAATTTTCAGCATGCAGCAAGGAGCGAGAGGTGATATCCCAGCTGCTAAATCTGTCTGGGGCTGTGGCGCAAGAGGCAGCGCAGACAACGAACATGGATGTCGGGCCAGCCAAGCGTAATTTGCCTTTTCTTTGCTCTTACTTTCTGAGTATGGAAATCACCGATCTGATGCCTCAAGCAAACAATATGTTACAATACTCACTGGTACGCTTCAGTTGTTTAAGCATCCAGGTAAAATGGACTACAGCTGCTTCTTTCGACCAGAACAACATGAAGCAGCTGGAAAATATTTTTTAGGAAATCAGGTCCATTTTTTTAACATGGATCTGGGACCTGCATGTATTTTTTTCTATAACATACCCTCTTTACTAAATTTGGTCCAGTAAAAGAACACTTCTTCCATTCCCTTTCAAATAATGTTTATATTTTTTTGTGGGTTTCAAATCATCATCCAGAAAAGATTTCTTCATCCTTTCAGAGCAAGCTTTATGGTGTGGGGTCCTGGGCAACAGTATAGAGAAGGCAAATAGCACTGTCTGCACTAGGCAAAGTGGAGGAAGGGAAAATTGTATTTTAGCCACATCAAAGCTGCCATATAATCATCATGTTACTAGTGGAAGATCTGAAATCATCCTTTTCTTGTTTTTTACTTCTGTATAACAACAGGATATTAGAATAGTCAAACCAGAGCAAATAGTTGGCTTTTCTGCTTAGGTATTTTACCTGGTTAATAGTAGCAATTCTCGATTCTCTAAAAGAGTATGAAAATCTTCATCTTTTAATTTGTATGCAGACTACTGCCAGTGTACTTACAGGTGCATACCATACATTGTTTTCACAAATTGCCATGAATCTACGTCAGCCAAATTTATACCATTTTGTGTGTCTTCCTTTTTTCCCCACTACTATCAAGTGCCACTTTTGGGTCATTTCCACAATCTGGAGCAGAACTGTGTTATCTTTCTACCTCATTGACTTACTCTCTCATTTTCAGTCTCTGAAGAAAAGCTATCTTTTTTCCCCACCTTGCTTATACTACTTTTATGTTCCATGAGAGCAAGTTTAGTCCCAATCCATGCCATTTAGTTATAAAAAAAACAGGCACTAATTTAATGATCCATAATATTTCATAAAAACTTGCTCAGAAATCAAAGTAATAGCATGTAGAAAAGGTTTCTGAAATGAAAGAGGCAAGTAAATCAGGAGTGCCTTAAAGCACAAAGTAGTCAGTCATCTGAACATTAATCCAAACATAATAAAGCCAACACCACAATAAAGTATTCTATTTAATGGATCATTATTGTTGTTAGTTTTATTTCAGTTCCAAGAGAATGCTACATTATTCCATATCCTTTGCCATGTGAATATATTCCTATTTTTTATACTCAACAGAATCTTAATCAAGCCTCTGGAAAATGAATGAAGTTACATAAAGGCCAATGAATATTGGCTCCACGAGGAAGGAATTGAAAGCCAAATAAACTAGAGAGTTTAAATGAGTGGGAATCAATATCTCATCCCCCTCCTGCTGTTCCTTACTGCTGAACATTTTTAAGTGCAAACAGTTTCGGGTATGAACTGATTAGAATTTGTGAATACAGGGAGGAAAAAAAAAAATGCATTCTGGAATATCTTCTAAAAGGTGTGGGACCTGGAGAGCTTGGTGAAAGCCCTGTGCCGTGATGTTCGCTAGTAGTTCTGTGCAGAATTAAGTCTCTAGTTCATATTTTTATGGTCCTCAAAGCAGGCATGAATATTTCTTCTTCTTCATGATTGAAATAAAATGCTACAGAGAAAACAAAAGGAACTAAAAATGTAAACCATGGGGTGCTGCTCAGCAGAGGTAATTGTCTCCAGTGATGGATGCGAAGCACATGCATTTTGCAGCTGAAGAGTAAACCCCCAAAAGAAACTATTGCATAATCTTTTTCTCTGTTCTTATAAATGTGCTTTCAATTTTCATATTACTGATATAAATCTCTTGGGTCAAATTTCATGTCTTGTCATGTTTTCACAGTCTTTTATGTAGACCCAAGCATTTCAGCTCTGCCTACTTCAAACAGTTACATTGGACTCAACATAAATTGCTTCCTTAAGAAGAGCAAAGCACATCAGGGTACACAAGGGTTTTTCTCTGTGTAATTAGGGGTAGCAGCTTCCTTCCTACATGTTAGAGCAGTGAGGAGCGACTGGAAAATTGCCAGAATCAGGCCCATCTTTAGCAAGGTTTCAGTATCCACATCCTGTTTCATCCCACAGTGCGGTTGTCCCTTATAAACAGAACATCTGGCACATGTGTTAAAAATGCCTCTTGAAAAGGCTTGGACTATCATTTTCTTCAGTCTGCTTGAATCTTTTCCTTGTAAAACTGAACCAATATGAAACACGTAGAGATCTCCATAATGTATAAAAGGTCAAATGCCTACAGTGTATGCCTTCACAAGACCTGTAATATTCTCCTTCCTCCCATCCACACTCTGTATTATAATCCAAGATGCTTTCCTCTGTAAATGTGAGGAGCAAAGGCAAGTACGGAAGAGTCACTGAGTACCTCAACTTTATACCTTCCACGAAGGATCTGTACTTAGCAGGATTGGACTTACGAGGTTTAGATGAGTGAGAAATAACAGCTTATGCCTTTTCTCCTTTTATCCACAACCCGTAAAGAAGTGCTCTTAACAACAATACGTTTAATGGTTATTTGTGAACTTGTGAGGTTTCTTCATTCAGGAACCCCTTAATATGTTTAATAGTATGTGTTGTGATTGTGGTGATCTCTTACCAGAGGCGTGAGTTGAAGCCTCAGGATTTACACCAAAGGACACACCTGGTTGACCTGGTTTCAGACAGGTCCTTCAGCCTGGGCAGACAACGGTTAGACTAACAGCTCTGCTCCCTTTACTTAACTGCAAAGGTCTGATGTGCCATATGGGTTTGAGATGGATGACATTTTTATTATGTCAAAAATATTTTGCTAATGCCATTGATGCTTCTACAATCTGTCAGAAATACAGTTTTGAGAAGGTCCCCTAATTATTGCAGAAACTTATGTGCTAATTCTGCAGATGTGTTACAAAGACGTTCTTCTGGGTTTTGTTGGCGGTGGACTGAAAGTGAGCAATTTGACAGGTTTGATGCAGGTCTGATTGAGGGGGATATTGTTTTCCATATGACCAGTTTCATTAGCAGACACATTAAAAACAGTTTGGAGTTACTGACCCTAGAGAAAAGAAGTCAAAATTAATTACCTAATGTAATTGTTTTGGTAATGAGGAATGTTCTTTCCCCCTTCAACATGGCTTTTTCATCCAGTGAATGGGAGGAGAGTGATGCAGGGCTTGGCTTTATAAGTACGTTTGTGTTGGAGGAGCCCTCGGACCTGTTGAAGTGGTCATAATAGCACAGCGTTGTGCCATCAGACCTTCTTTCCATCCTTGTCCTTTCCATTTGGTTAGTCCTGTGCTTTAGTTGCTCCATACTCACTGAGATACAGAAAAGATCAAGAGCAATTGGATTTCCTTCTTTATGCTACTTATAAATAATGGAATAAAACACCTGATTTCTGTGTATATATAATTTTGTGTATGTGTGTATACACATACCTATACAGATGTATGTGTACGTATATAGGTATATAGGATGCAATTCATCTCTTGGATAGTTCAGCTTAAAGGGAGGAGATCCTTTTCGGTCACCTTTCATTGTTTAGCAATATCTCTGTATTCTAATTACTTTGATGCAATGGAAGGTGCTGTTCAAAATAGTTTGCTGCAAACTTTTATCTCAAACTAAGATGGTGCCACCTGGTAAAGAACCTTTCTTCTGAAATGACATTTAAAGACAGGTCATCTGTCATCTTCAAAAGCCTAGAGAAAACAGAGCAACCTGTGTATTTATCCAGCTTTCAAACTGCTGCCAGAATATGGAGCAGAAGATGGTCGTTTTTAGAGAGATGCCTAAAAATTAGTGTCACTTTTTCTATCTTCTCACTGTCTAAAGGAGCTCAGCAGAAACTGCAGCTTAACCTCAGCAGTTCAGCCCTGTTTTCTCTTTTCTTCTCATTGTCTGCCCATTGCAATAATCTGTGTTTAAGCACAGACTTCGACAGCTGTGATCTGCTGTCATGCTGATCAAGCTGTCAAGCTGCTTCTTGCAGTGTAGGAAATGGAGCTCACAACCTGCAGCTCCCTAATCAGAAGTGTCTGCTTGGTGCCTAGGAAAGGATGTCCTTATATGCCCAGGCAGATTGCAGGTGAATACGGCTATAACAACGGATATGGCTCTCTAGAAATGTTTAAACCATAATTTCTGTTACAAAGTTAGAAGTCCCTGATTATTCCCTCTGATTTTACAAGTTCTAATTTAAGTTAATCTAGTTAAGAACTCTTTATCAATAGTTACTCTTAAGCCTCCCAGGCTCAGTCATGGTACTAGTTGTCCATTAGAGCTGATAGAGCCATTTAATAACATGCTTTTTGTTTTTCTAGATTCAAATCACAATGAAAGAATTAAATGCTCTCTGCTATAGAAAGTTTTGTCTAATTCAGCAGTTCCCAGTAGTTCTGGGCCAAGCTTTACGCTCTGTCTCCTTCAGTGCTGCCTGCTTAACTGCACTAACCTCCCCTGTCGTCTTATTTGCCCTTATCGATACCTGTTTACCTCCTTACTCCTTATTCCTTGCTCCTGGCCTCCTGGTTCTTCACTCTTTGCTCCCTTTCCATTCCCTGTCTCCTGGATTTTTCTTGCTTCTTTCTGCTCAACCCTGATGGAGTATGAGAATGCTATTGGATGCTATCACCCACGTTCAGTGTCAGCCCACCTCACTAGGGAGATGTGATCATAGGGTCATAGAATGGTTTGGGTTGGAAGGGACCTTAAAGATCATCTAGTTCCAACCCCCCTGCCATGAGCAGGGACACCTTCCACTACACCAGGTTGCTCAAAGCCTCATCCAACCATCCTTGAACACTTCCAGGGAGGGGGCATCCACAACTTCTCTGGGCAACCTGTTCCATTGTCTCACCACCCTCACTGGGAAAAATTTCTTCCTTAAATCTAATCTAAATCTACCCTCTTTCAGTTTAAAACCCTTACCCCTCGTCCTGTCGCTACACTCCCTGATAAAGAGTCCCTCCCCATCTTTCCTGTAGGCCCTCTTTAAGTACTAAAAGGCTGCAATAAGGTCTCCTGGAGCCTTCTCTTCTCCAGACTGAACAACCTCAACTCTCTCAGCCTGTCCTCACATAGGAGGTGCTCCAGCCCGCTGATCATCTTCATCGCCCTCCTCTGGACCCGCTTGAGCAGGTCCATGTCTTTCTTATGCTGGGGAACCCTGAGCTGAACACAGTACTCCAGGCAAGGTCTCACGAGAGATGATGATTGTGACCCAGCTTAATGTTTGTGAAGACACGGGGAACCAGGAATGAATGCCTGTCGGGCCTTTTTATTGCTTGAATTCTTAAAAATAGCTTTTCTGTGGTTTTAGTATTTTTTTTTAGTATTGTTCATTGTCTGTCAATCTTAGTCAAGAAATTGGTGCTCAATTATTACGTTGGTACAAACATCGTGATAAGACAGTTACATAAAACTGTGACTGAGACTAAGGAGTTGGTAAGTCTAGGTTGTGAACTCAAAATTAAGGAAGGGTGGGATTGGTGCTGTTTTGTGATTCTGGTGCGACTTCACTCTGCTGAGGCTCTGCTCTGATGCCAGTGTGTGTGTGACACAAAGGAACTCCATCACAAGACTTTTTCTCCTTGTCTAATTTAGGAAACTGCCAGGCAGAAATGTCTATGCCCAGATGCACAACGAAAAAGAGCAGGAGATGACAAGCCCTGTTAATCATAGTGAGGACACCCAGAACATCATCCAGGGTGAGGAGTTTATTGATGATGATCTGGACTCTCAAACACTAGGTAACGCAAGAGGTAACTTCACTTTTAGTTTATAAATTTTCGTAAGTAATTGATTTTTAATATATGTTTGTTTTCATTTTAGCTTTTTTTCATTTTCTGCTCAGACTCAGGAGGAAGCAAATAGTACACCGCCAACAGATGATTCTCTCAGTTATCTTCTTTTGGCTTGCTTGTGATACAGGCTATGTATGGATGAGAGCCATATAGAGCATGAGTACAGCAATAGTACAGTTTAATGTCAGGAGACTTACTTGGACAATTTTAGAGAGAAATTATATTTGGTAGAACAGGATATAATAGGTAACATTTGAATTAACTCAATAATCCCCTATATTAGTGGAAAATGGAATTTAGGCCAGAAGGATTTGTAGAGTCAATGTTTCCGTGATTTCAGATGGATTGTATCTAGATCCATTGCTATATTTGCCATCATATTCCAGTGGCATTTAAAGTTTTAGTGATTAGAAACATTAAACTTATTCCTGTATAAAAAGTATCATGAGTCTTCCCTGGTTTAGGTGGTAACTTGCTAGTATTCATGAGGTGGTCATAAGGAACCCATGAGGGAAACTTTCTGTGAGTATCTCTCAGTGTAAAGGATTCCAGTGTCAGATAGAAGTGTATATCCTGGCACTCTGTGGTTATTTTTAATGTAACAGAGAGTGCTGATCTATAAAGTTCATTTCTTGTAAAATTTACCATTGTGTTCAGACTGCTTTCCGGTCACAGGCTGAAAAGTGTAGCACAATGGAAAAAGCTCCCCAGTTCCATTTCTACACATTTTGCGAAAATAAATGAGATAACCTAAAGCCTTTGGGATTTGTAGCAGTAGATTTGTGGTGTAACAGGCAACTGTAATGTCTTCATGAATCCACAGAAGAAGATGTGTTTTAGCTTCACCATAGGTAGCCTGGGGAAGGACAGAATTTTGGCAGAGGAGAGATTTCTTTATCTTGGGTTTCACCTTTATCGCTTGTTGTCGATGTCTTTATTTTCATTTGCTGAACTGTGTGCCGCTTCTAGGTTCTTGGAGGTATTAGCTTTGAGCACGGGGGAAGAATCCAGCCTCCTGCTTTGCTTTGTGTATTTCTACCTTTTCTTTGACAACCTTTGTGTATGAGTATCACTGTCTTTTCATTCAGATTTTGCAAGACAACCTTGATTGCACTCCTGACTCTACCGGAGTTAGTTCCAAAAACAACCTTGGAAAAACAAAGTCTGTGTTAAAATTGTTTGATCAACTCATCTCCAGGGTCTTTAGAGGAGAAGGCTAAATGCTAACAAAGTCTTTGCAGACATGACTGTTAAAGTGGAGCACTCAAACACCTCTAGTAATGTACAAAAGCATAACTTCTTTTAATGGTGGAAAATCCCTTACGGCCTATTTATATAAGGCAGCTTGGGATGCTGGAATAAAGAAATGCTACCCTGATTTGTAACGGTTTCAGAAATAATCTCTACTTGCCCTGCACTCCTTACTGAGAGAAAATAAAAAAATCTTCTATCTGGGCAGAGCATTATTAGGGTTAAAGAGTGCAAGATCATGATGTTTTGATGTGAAACTTAAGACAGCGAATGCGGATCTCGAGGTGATTTGTGCTTCTGCCAGATTGTCAAGACCAGCAGCATTTCCAGCGGAGCGTAAAGAGTTCATTTCTGTGGATCATAGTCATCCATATTCGTCAGCTACTGTACAGCCTTTAGACACAAGGCTTTATTTAAGACATAAAACTATACTTCAGCTTGCTGTACTGTTTTGTTTGCAATACTTTCCACTAGCTCCAGTATTGCTCAGTACTGCCAAGAAAATATTCCTGTTAATGATACTCCTCTATTTTATCTGGCTAGAGCATGAAACATGTTATAATCCCTGCTTTATGTTAAATTCTGTTTTACGACATTATTTGCAGAAGGTTCCTATGCTATGGAGATCCCTTCTAGTTCTGGTGAGCTTTCTCCCTCCCTGTTGGGAGATGTCGGTAGCAGCCTCCGCTCCATGCACAGCAGGGAGTTACAGGCCTGGGTTTCTGTTTGTTCTCTCTCTTCTCATAACTTTTGAATTTCCACAGTACAGTATTTCCAGACTCACCCATCCACTTTTTTTGTTTTCTATATATTTTATGTTGCCTACTTTATCGCAACCCCCACCTTGGGACTCCTCAACACCATTACCTTGCAGTGACTCCTTCTGGGAGAAGTGGCAACTTGAACAGCTACAGAGTTCCCCTATTGCTGATGCCGGTCAGTGTCCAGTCCCAGGTCAGTGGCATGTCGAATGGACGCCTCAGGTTCCATTCTCCTCCCTCACCTGCACCCCTCGAGACAACTACACCTTTTTAAGCCACAAAGAGAACCAACTTATGCTGTCACTGGGATAGAAACCCTAGGAATTTGCCACAAATCCACCACCATGAGCAAAAGCTTTGCGTGAAAGTATGTTGTAGGTACACGGAGCTGTTTCACCAACCTTCACCTGATCTGTTGTTTGATAAAACCACTCTCTTTATGCGATTGACTTGTCCCTGCAATAAAAGGGGGATTTATTGCGAAGTGCCTGAAATACACTAATGCTGGACTTTTGTTTCTATATTTTTGTAGGCAATCACTCAGGCGTGGTTTTGAGCATCAACTCCAGAGAGATGCACAGTTACCTGGTTAGCTGATATTTACAGCTGAACACAAAAACTGAAAGACGCTTCTCTGTGTCATTTTATTTTTCCCTGGTGATGTCACAAAATTGCAAATATGGCTGTAAATGCTGGTGGAGAGGAGGTTCCTTATCGGTCCCGTGGAAAAAAAGCATCCATCATCAGTTACCGGGGGAGAAGGATAATACATCTTGTGTCACTCTATGGCCTGGGAACTCATTACGATTGAAACTCAAACTATGGTAGCAAATCTGTAGCCCTAGGCACCTTCAATGCCACCTTCTTTCTTTTCTGTATATGCTCTAGTTCTTTATGTTTATTTTTAGAAGGTTCGACTGTAACTTTTTAATTATATTTTTAATTGAGTATTCAGCAGAAGGCTGGGACTCTTCAGCCCGAAAAGATGATTTTTACACAAGCGACTAGACCAGAACAGATGGTTGGTTGATCACAATGACTTTTTTTTTAGGAGGACGAGTGTTTCTGTACTGGGAGAGGACTGAGCAAGGAGACAAATGCACTCCTAGTCAATACAAGCTCTTAACTTAAACATGTGTGAGACAATCTAATGCATTTAGGCTTAGGCCCTTCTATGGTTTCAGAGAAGTAAAGTGTTAATTAAGATATCTCATAATATAGGATAACGCTCTTGTAAGTATAGCAAGTCCTGACAAATCATCAGCACCAGTATCTCCCCCAATCCCACCCCCTCCCATCCCACCCCACCCTGTATGAAAGACGAGAACACCAGCTTGATGCTATTTCCAGACCAGGTGCCTTCACTTACAGACAGTCATTTCAGTTGCTCTTTCCTTGTCTCCCGAGCGAGCACCTCTAGGACGATGACGGCTGCCAGATGAGTTATCCTGTAAAACCCCGTGCTGGTGGCCTGTCTCTTTTTAAATTTCCAGAGAGTGTAAATACCTCTTTTAAGTCACTTTCTTTGTATGGTTATCTTTTTAAAACTTCCCGTTAGGGCCGAGGTGGCGGGCAGGCCAGGGCTCTCCTCCGGGCCGACGGGGCAGCGCCCCGCCGTCCCCACAGCCGCCTTGGGGGTTTGTTTGCCCTGGCAGGCAGGGGTGGGGAAACTCTGACCTGCCCTTTTCCGCTCGGGTTGGTTTGACAATCTGGGGGGCCGTGGGGAAGATGGGCTGTGATTCAGGGGTTCGTATTTCCTTTCCATCACCACAGGGTGTCACTCGGTCCCTCCCACCGCTGGCCCCTATTTCTACAGGGAGGACGGTGGGGCTCTGAAGGAGCTGCCTGCAGAAAGGCTTGTCAGTCAGGTCAGAGTTTCCTAATCCCAATTTTGTGAGTTGGGTCAGAGTTTCCTACTCCTGACCTCTGAATCCCTAGGGAGAGGCAGTGGGGTAAATCCACACCTCGCTGGTCTTTTCCCTGTGGTTTACGGAGCCGTGTAGGAAACGGGCTGTGGTGTGATGAGTTTAAACATCTGGCATCCTACGTGTCACAGCTGCCTGGAATTAGGATGCTTCTCTCAGAAATCTATATAATCTCTTCACTTTTTGCCTTTGATAGAGAATAAATAACTCTTTACTCACTGAATGTCATACTGATGCTAGTGGCAAGCTCGCACACCACCTTGCTTAAGGACGATACAGATAGCTAACTACATCTTTCTGAATAAACAAACAGAAAAAAATGAATGCTGGTAAGACAGAAAAGACCTGTCTTAAAATTGTCTTATGCATTGGAGTCATTCTTCCATGTAGCTGTGGATATCCTAGAGCATATTGTCATCAAATGCAATGGACTGGGATGTAATAATTCAGTGTAGTACTGTAGGCTCTCACAAACCCCACAGGACGTATGTGTAAAGCACAAGAAAATCTAGATTATAAACTTACTGTAAGGAACTAGGTGGAAAAGTTTAAGTGAAGATTCTGAAAAGCACTTGCAAACTGCTCAGGAAAATAATTTCAAAAATTGTTCTAAAATTTCTGCCTATGTAGTTATAGAGTGCCACGCAAACCGATGTACAGAGAAGCAATGCTCTAGCTGACTGTTGTATGCCAGACTCTGTAGAAATCCAAGGTGTTACATGTATCTGAGTCTGGGTTTCTTGAAGAGAAGTGCGAATACAAAATGTGCTGTTCATTGGAAACTCTCGGGATCATTGCACCAGAGGCTTTCCGTTCTCACCAGCTCTTTATGCTGTTTCTAGTGGAAACGAGCTGGAACAGAGAATAAAATAGTATTGCAAACAGCTTACTTGTTCCTATGAAATAAATCTGAAGTGGGTTATTTGTATAGGGCGTGTGAGTAGCAGATTAGCCTCGTGGACAAGGGATGGGATGGGATGGAAGTTCTAGCTTGGGGTTGTTCTTCCACGGTTTGTCTGATTGGCAAAGGATGCTGTTGGAACTAAGTCACACATCTAATTTGTGCTTTAATAGCTACTTTTATACGTTTAATACAGAGTGATTAGTGTCTCTGGTAACAGGAGTCTTTTGGAACACTGTAGAATATTTAACCACTTGGTACTCTAATTAACACTTAGCCCAATACAGTGCCTGTAATAATGTTTTTCGATGCTTATTAATTTGATTCATGCAGCACTCCTGTGAGGTTGGTTTATCATGTCTTAAAACCACTGTTTTCTAAAGAGATGTCAGTACTGCCGTAACTGTATTAATAATACCCAGCAGATAATAAAGGAAGCCTTTGATTCCTGGCAAAAATAACTTTAAAATGAATTATTTTAAAGCTGAGAAAATACCATTACCATTTTCCCATTCATGGTGTCTTGGTTTATCTTTAAATGAAAAGTCTGACTAGTGCTAGGTTTCGAATCTATTGAACTACATCCGTGACATCTTAGCATTTTAACCTTTATATGTTTCTAAAATCCCGATACATGTGTATACAGACACACAGAGTTGTTCCTATGCACAAACGCTAGTCACACATGCATGCACACACATGTGCAGTGTTTGTACATATTCCAGTTAAATTTGTTAGTGAGGAAGGGTGATTTGATGACTAAGAAACAGAAGACGGCTGTCAGGTACCTCCATTCTGTACCCAGACTTTGGGCAAGTTACTTAACCTGTATGTGCCTCAGTTTCCCCACCTGTAAAATGGAGCTGATAGTAATTACTTACCTCACAGAGGTATTGTGAGGCTAAATTAATCACTGTTTGTTCAGGATCTTCAGAGTGGAAGAATTTTGTGAGCATAAATTATTAATAGTTTTGCTTTCTTCGTTTTACTGGTAATTATCGCTGTTATTAGAAGTAGTCTACAGAAACCAGATGCAATTATGTATAAATGTAAAAATAAGTAATCCGAAAAAGGTACATCACTGTTAAAAAAAGAAAAAAAGGTAATTTGATTTAAAAACTGTTATTGGGACATATTGTTACATGGTAGCATTGCAACATTGGCTGTGATTTTGCCAAGTTACAGACTAGTATCTTTAACTTACTTTTCTGTAGTGTTATTTGGTCAAAGCCTTGTAATAATGGGTACAGTGATACTTACCAACATTGATATTGAACTGTGCTGAACCAACAAAACTGGCAGTGTATTGGCCTCATTTACATCTGTGGCCTTCTTAAACTCTTATGTATTTGCAATTTCAAACACCCCCTGTGCTTTTCAGAGTGCTCCAAGCAGTGCTCGTTTGAAGCATTCTAACAGAGCCATCAAGATTTACAGCTGTTATCTTGGCTTTCCCTTTTGATATTGAATGTTTTATACGGCTTTGGAATGGTCCATCCATAAAGTGCTCAGAAATGCTCAGAAGACATTTAGGGAAAATCCACACATAAATGAATTTCTCAAAATAAAAGCAATATAAACCAATGTATGTTTTATACCCTGTAGAAGAGAGTGGTGGAAATGGCTGTGAAGAAATAGAAGGTAGCAGCCTGAGGCAAGATGTTGTTGTTACCTCCAATTCACATCCAATTTCTTTGAACTGTTTTAGGATGTTCTTATTGAATTATAGCCTTCTTGATGAGTTTTCTGCTTTCAGTGACCAATGTAAAGAGGCGTTATGTGTTTATGCATATAAAGTAGATGATTTATTAAATTACTGTCCTCTGGACAGACAGAGACAAATCAGTGCTTTGCCATTAGTAGTTCCTAGGACAAAGCAGATTTTGTCTGACATGATTATGATGGTTAGCTGTGGTTTAGGTCCAATGAGGCATCCCTTTAGTGGGAATGCTCTGCTACCGCATGCTGTCTCTTTAATAGAGGGTCCGTAGAATGGAACTGCAGTGGTTTCCATCCTCTTTACACAAATACATGCTCAAAGAAATGTGTTTTTTTCATTATTTTTAAGAAAATAACAGATGCATTTGTTGCAGTAACTTTTTGATGATGAACCAGTGGTTCTGATATGCTTTGAAGTTCTAGTATTATTTAAAGTCAAATACAATGTTGCTAAGTTGATAGCATCTATGACAATTTCAATCGTAGATTTTTCCTATGTTTCCTATAAAACAATGGTTTGTAATTTTTTATTGCTGAGGCTTTTAGGGAAAAGAGAGACTAAAATTTCATTCCATTGCAGATTCACTAACAGTTGAGGTTGTTACTGTATATTGATTGATACCACTGTATTTTTCCATCTTCATTATTATTTCAGAGTTTTGGGTGAAAGTAAGTGCACATTTCTCTCAAAATATTGGCTTTCCACCAGGAAGAAATTTATAAGCGTTTACCTTTATAAATATTGATTTTTGAGATGCAAAATTTTGTTGTGTCTTCTGAGTCCATCCAAAAAGCTGCTTCCTAGCTCATTTTCTCTGTTCTAGTCCCAACAGCACATTGCTTCTACAACTTTCTTCTTTACAAGACTGGCATATTGCCTAATTTTACTCTAGTCTGAGAAATTCTTTCTAAAGCTTCCATTAGAATAGCATTTCATAGCCTAGAAGTAGTTATAGGATCTGCTCAGACCATTTTCCTAACATTAAGTCTATATCTTCATGTTCCTTGTTTCCTTTCAGTATTTCAGTATTAGCCCTCTCTGTACCATTTAAATGTGTGCCTATTCCTGTAATGGATATATATGCAATGTTTTTCACTTATTTTCAGGCTATGATCATCAAAGTGACAAATTTTGAAATAACTCAGACCCCCACTTAGCTTTTGCAATTAAAAGCCTGGCCCCGCGGTCTTT